>JAAXCT010000083.1:0-587500 GCA_012490785.1 Eragrostis nindensis
TGGGCTCGTGCTTGTTGTCCAGCTCCGTCGCTGCATATTATTCACGCATGGATATCGCAGTCAGTCATAACGTACTGCAAAGATCATGATCGTTGCAAATGGCGATATGGAGCCGAGGATTGTTGTCACGTACCGGTGGTCATGATGGCCGACTGATGGCGGCAGGCTCCGTCCGGGTGGAGCGTGCGGAGGAGGCCGACGATGCCGGAGATGTGAGGGCACGACATTGACGTGCCGGACTCCGAGTTGTAGGCCACGCGCCGCTTGTCGAAGGAGAGGTCCGTCGGCGAGTTGGCTCGGGTCCATGCCGCGATGACGCTCACGCCCGGCGCCGTGATGTCCGGCTGCACGTATATACGCATCCCACAGATATAAGCATTAATTAGTAAGGTGTCGACAAAATGATCCAGCAGTGGGGTAGTACTAAGATTGCTGGAACCTTGAGGATCTCGGGGGTGACGGTTGGGCCCCTGCGACGAGAAGGCGGCCATGAACGGCGCCGGCTTCGCGCCGAGGATTGTCGCCGGCTTAGTGATGAGCCCCGTCGGAGTCCTTGCAAGTGACACAATCAACAGCAATGTCATTACGTGTCCTCATTCCTAACGCATGCCGGCTTAGAAGCAGACACTAGTACCAGCGTATTTAGATCGAGCACTGGAGCTTACTTGGGTGACTTGAGGTAGGCGTAGAGGACCCTGGCCGTCGCTGTACTTGATGTGCGTGGCGGAGGACGTGCGCGTCGGCGATGATCTCGTTGCCGGTGGTTTCGGCGTTGGCGAGCACCACTCCCGACACCCGCCGGCCTGCCGCACCACGCCTCGCCCTTGGCCACGCGGGCGCTGATGCCGCGGAGGCACACCACGATCTCCCCTTCACCTTCTCCGGGTCCAGCGACCCCTCCGTGCACACTGCCTCTGCACGCCATCGATTTGTTCAAATCAGTAAAAAAAAAAACATCATTACTCGCGTACTGCAGATAGTGAACATTTGGAGACCGTCACGTACGCGTCCTTTTCGGTTGCGTTGGGCAGCTGCAGACCTGCGCCGAGTCGATCAATGGTATGAGGTCATCTCCGGAGAGAAGTAGCCGACAGGCTCTGCCCCTGCACGGATCGATCGATCAACAAAATGTCACAAACTTCCGCACAAAAAAAAAACAGAGAAGAAAAGAGGCACGGGTCACGCGTGCATGCCTTGATCTTCGTGAATTCTTTCTTCGGTGGTCTCGCAGAAGGAGCCAGTGAAAATTAGGCCTGCATGTTGCCGAAGACGAAGTAGGACGGAACTCGCGGTCCATGGTGCTGGCGCCGGTGGTGACGATCCACGGCGCGACGTTGGAGACCGTGCCCAGGCGGGCCCCGAGTTGCCGGCGGAGCAGACGACGGTGATGCCGCGCGGACGGCGTGGAACGAGCCGATGGCGATGCCGTCGTTGAAGTAGTCGCTGGGCTCGCCGCCGAGGGAGAGCGACAGCACGTGCACGCCGTCGGTGGATGGCGGCGTCGAACGCGGCCAGGATGTCCGCGTCGAAGCACTCGCTGCCGTTCACCGGCGGGAGCACACGCGGTACGCTGCCACGCGCGCCAGCGGCGAGCCGCCGGACGCCGTGCCGTTGCCGAACCCGAACACGGCCGCGCCGGGCGCCGCCGGAGCCGCCGGCCGTCGACAGCGTTTGCGTGCCGTGCCCGTCGGTTGTCGCGCGGCGTGTTGTACATGGACGTGTTGAACGCGCACCCACCGCCGACGCGTACCCTTGTTGAAGTAGCGCGCTCCGATCAGCTTCCTGCACCCCACGCCAAAATTAGGAAAAGATAGTGAGCATTTCAGATAAATATTAGAGCGTTCAGTTTGTTCATGACTTGTTAACGTGCTTGTGAAAAAGTTCACTTCACTATGCATTTCAGATAAATATCAGAGCATTCAATTTGTTCATTTCACGAGATATCTATGGCCAGCAAAGTTAGATGTTGATACCTTATAACACCCCCCCCCCCCCCCCCCCCCCCCCCCCCCCCCCCAAAAAAAAAAGGGTAACATGTTGACCCTGATACTGCTTTGCAGCATGTCTATAGCATCGGGCAGCTATTAGATGTGACCTGATACTGGATGCAGCATGTTCTGCTACATATGCCATCGAGCAGCCATTAAATCAAGACATGACGTTGCTAAAATGCATTTCAACATTGGAAGTAAAAACGGTACCGTTCATACGCTTTTTCTGACGGCGAATTTCGGAAGGTACGGTTGAGACACAGCATCAATCTATGTCATGCTACTGTTCAGTGGGATCAATCTAAATCATTATGCATGCATGGATGGATGCCCATCATTGCCGCTTGATCCTAGGCATCAACTGGTGGTGGTCTCACAGCCACGTCATGCGTGCATTGTGGTGGTCTCAACTCTTTCTCAACCCAATCAAAATTTCTAGTGCTACACTATACCAAACCAAGCAACTCAGCTTTTGGCATCACATACAATGCAGATGCTCACAGCACAGCATGGGTCTGGAATTCTAAAAGCACTATAAAAGATTGTGTCGGTTGGACTTGCATAGTTGCATATTCACTCAGAAGATTTAAGATCATTTCATTTACCTTATGTATACCAGTGAAAGCTATATACCAAGAAATATATGCATAACTCCTAGTTACCTGTTGCAAAAGAACTTCTCATCCTGACCATTCTCGCACTCTCCTTTCCACTGGGATGGAATTGGTCCCATGGCATCGTCCTTAAAGCTGTCAGATTCCGGCCACACACCTTTCCATCACAGGAAGAAAATAAAACAAAAGCATGTCAAATTCCACTATAGAGCACAAGCATCATCGATACATTCAAGTCAAACAGACACCCGAAATTGAGGAATATACGTTTTTTTTCTCCAGCAAATAATTCAGGTATATACGGTGAGCATTGAACAATCTCTAGATGGCCTGCATGGCCTTCTGATGCTTTCACGGGCCACATCACATAAGGTCCCCAGAACAAAGAGCATGCAGAGAAAGTTGGGAGGATCGGACACATCACGCCATGCCAAATCATTGGATGGTCCGGTGCTCCTCTGATGAGGAACCGGACTAGTTGATTAGTTGATGGACAAATTCAGAAGCAGCACAGCGACACTGCGAATGACATGCCCCATGATTTGACCAGATGGCAACATGTGCACCTTAGTTTGCACATTAGCAAGGAAACAAAAAGTTTAGGTGCTAAACCATATCTGGATAACATGCCACCTAACAATTCGCTGTTCGAAGCATTATCACGCGTTGACAGCAGGATTCCTATAGAATGTTTGCCAGCTAATTGCCTGGTTTTCTTGGTGTCTGCTGGCCTGACTGAACATATTGGTGAAAACTAGTAGCGCGGGTAGGTTGGATCAGGGCAAAATTCCGCATTTGATGTTTCAGTACCAATTGTAATAAGTTTTCAGTCGATTTCGCAACCACTCTCTTTTAATATGTAGCTTCGGAATGGAAGTGGCGTGCAACCACCAGAGACTGTACCAAACTGTGTTGCTTTCAAAATTTGTGCAACTAGTTTTCCAGAGAAGACAATGCAATTGGCTACGCTACAAAATATAACCTAGAATCTAATGTAACCCGTCACCTCCACGATAAGTTCCTCTCATATGTGACCAAAAAGCTTTGGATTCTCCTTTTGGCAGCACTACAATCCTACTGCTACACCCCGATTAAGTCAAAATCAGGTCAACCCGGCAAATGATCAAACGGGAAAGAAGTAGCTGTAGAAAGATCGATTCCTTTTCAGGATTAATATAAAGGAAAAGTTGATTGATTCTTTTAATGGATTAAAGAAAGGGAGTTTGGTGCGAATGGGAAGAAGAGTGATCGCAGAAGCCGGATCGTCTCCGCTGAAGCGGACCAGCTGGTACGGCATCTTATCGCCAACTGCCGCCTCTCGAAAACGATGGCTGCGGCGAGGAGGGAACGCACAGCGGAACGACCGGGCATTGGCCAGAGACAGAGGAGCGGGTCAAAGATTGGATCGCTTACCGGTGTCGAAGTTGCCGATGATGGTGTCGGCGCCGAAGCGCGCCTTCCGCCACGCCGCGCCGCGCGGGACCCCGCCGGGGCCGGCGAGCCCGAGGAACTGCCACGACCGCGTCGTGTGGAGCTGGCGCCCGCGGTTGGGGAACACCGACACCACGCCGGGTTGCCCTGGTCAGAGACGAAAGAATTATTGGTCAGATGATCATGAGTAAGTTATTCTCAGAGAGGAGAGAAAATAAGAACGGTGGTGGGCGGCGAAGACACTCACTTGCGATCGCGGCGGCTTCTTCGGCGTCGAGGTTGGCTGCGAAGCCGTTGATGTGCTTGGTGTACGAGTAGAAGATCGCCTCCCGCGCCTTGTCCTTGCTGCATTGCGGATCCCGCAGTTAATGTCACAGAGATTGGCTAGTTATTATCATTAATCAGAGAAAGAAGACACGCGATCGATCGCGCCCGTCCGTACTCTCCGAGGACGCCGGCGAGGAGGTCGTAGTGCGCTTCGGAGGCGGCGCTCTCGCGCGCCGCGAGCTCCTCCGCGCCGTACGTGCCCAGCGCCGCGCCGTGCGCGTGGTCGCCTAGGTACACCACGTACGAGGACCGCTCGGCGGCCGCGGCGCCGAAGAGGACGAGGAGGAGGAAGGCGACGGGCGCCATGGTTCTCGCGGCGGCGGCGGCCATGGTCGCAGTCGCGCCGCGGAGAGGTTGGAAGGGGACGGAAGTGCACGAGCGCGCGCGGGGGTGTATATATAACCGGCGCACGGCGCGGCAGCGGAGGTTGTTTTGACGGCTTGGCGAGGCGAGCGTGGACTCTGCGTCGTGAACGGCGCGGATGGCGGTTCGATCCCTTTGATCTGGTGAAGTTAGTTACAGTCCAAGACTCCAAGGAGAGTATCTCGCGCTGGGGTTAAATGCGTTCTTTGTCCAGATGCAAATTCTCAGGCGTGGAAACTCACGGCAAATGGGCGATGTACATCGTCGCATTCGAGAGAGACGGCGCTGCCGGCCAAAATTATAGATATGTTTTGAATGGGGCAAGTAGTTGTAATTCCTATTGTAGGATAGAGATATGTTTTTTTTTTGGTGAAATTTGACGGATATCTCTATGAGATAGAGTTGAAGCGATCCATAAATCTATTTTGCATCTGTTTTTACGACAACAGAACTAGACAAATTTGAACTAGCTAACAACAACAAAATAAGAACAGATGAGTATAAGGCTAGAGAAACTATATGATTCCAATTTGGAGTTGTGTAGTTGCCGCTTGTATCTTGACGTGCATGTGTGTTATTGGTAGTTGTATGGAGCGTATTGTTGTTTCATATTTTAGGTTACACCACCATGTGGACAATCAATCATTCATACTACCACGATGTGGATAATAATTCAGACATTGAAACACATCTAATATATAAGAAGAGATTGTGTCATTCTTGTTAACTTTCAGAACAAGAAACGTCAACAAAATACTTGTTGTGCAATTCCAACTTGATATGTGGCATGTTGGCCATCTTTTTTTTTTGAACTGGAAAGAAACTTTCATTACTCATGCACCACCATATCGGCAGCAACCAAGTCACGAATACAACTCGATACGATATCCACAACTGGATTGTTTACCACTGAACACTAACGTCCCCAATCCCCATGCAGCTAATGCATGAGCAAAACTATTACACTCTCTAGGAGAGAGATTTTTTTTTTTTGCAATGACTCTCTAGGAGAGAAATTGATAGAGTACTCAACAAAATTCATTCGCAGCACATATTTTAACTATAGTGTTATGTCCATAATAAACTCTGGTTTCGGTGTAAGCAAACAAGATACATATCTCTTCCAAGAAAAAGACATATATCTATAATTTATTTTGATGGTTTGGTTAATAATTGATAAATTTGTCTAGAAAAGTGATAGTAACGGGTACAATACCTATCTATTCGAGAGGATGCACGATCTATTCCAGGAAGTACACCTCGACTAGCACAACACTGCAAAGCATAATTTTGACCCCGAGGAGCCTTTTTTTCAACCATGAACACCTACCAATCATGCATATAGGACAATTTGCTAGCTTGTTTAGGTCATTTTCAACTAAACATACTGCCCTACCCCTAACATCAAAAAAAAAAAAAAAAAAAAAAAAAAAAAGAGGGAGGAGTACCTAATGGCTCGTCATATTTGAAACTTTCTGTTTAGATCAAAACTCTAACACGATTAAAAGTTTGGATCTAAAAGCATTCAGCTAAGATAATCCAACTCCTCATCCTTCCATACTAGAATCGTATAATCATTCATCAAAATAGCAGCATCACAGCCGGTATTCCGTATCTCTCATGACTTTCATACGTAGCGAAGAACCAATTGTGCTTTTTTCAAAGCCCACTCCGTAGCCTTATCCAATATATTCTTCAATCATCTCGGCACAATATGAAAGCAATCGATCTCATCCTGATGTTTAGGGCTATTGAAAATGAGGGGGAAAAAAAGAGCATCCATCGCGTATGAGCAGGGAACAATTATAACAGCCAAGCAACTGCGCTGGAGGTGTATGGGTGCACTGCACTCTGTCTCTTCCTCTCAAGGCTGCTTGCAACACGAAGATATTCCTGTTTGTTTGAAAATCGAGCCGTTTTCGACGACATTTTTGCGTTTCCAATGTTGGCGAGTTTGATTGAAAGCCTACCGTCGCAGCGTACCAGCCACTACTGCACCCATTCGGCAGTGCGTTGGCAGATAAAATCAATCAAGAGCTGAGATGCCAGCGACCCCTGAGCACTAATGAGCACCCTTTGGTTGACCATGCACGATGCGGCGTAGAACCATGCACGAGGGCAGCCAGCCGCCGTGGGCCATGACCTGTTTCATGTGAAACAACCGCACGTGCAGACTAAAAAATGTCTTTGGAAATTACTTCGTTCTACTAAAAAGGTTCAGAGTGACGACGTTGATTGCAATGCAATCGAGGTAATTCTTATTAATTACGAAGATCAATTATACGGAATACTCTGGAAAAAATGTTTGGATGAAAACTAAGATGACATGTTGCTTCGCCCAGACAGTGGCTGAGTGCCCAATATTGGCAAACATTCAATCAAACCGAACTTAATTTGTCTGATCGGACCGCGTGCGATTCGGCGGTCCGAATTGGCCCGTTCCGAATCCGGAGTAGACCACTTTTGTTTTCAGACTCGTCCTTTCGCCATCCGATCGGGCAATGCCGGGAAGTTGAGGGCATGCGTCGGCGTCTGAAGCGGCTCACGCATCGTTTCTTCCTTTTAGAACCCAAGACATGTCACTTCTTACTCTGCTTATTTGCCTCTAATTTCAACGTACGGCTGCGGCTGCGGCGCCTCAACGTATATAGCCAGCACGCTACGGCCTAGGGGGCGGCCGCGGCGCCGCCACGTATGTCACGATCAGTCCGCACGCGCCGCACTCTGACCTAGCTAGCGCTGGCACAAGACAGTTCGCAAGAGAACATCCGGTGCTGACCAGGCCGCTGAATCTATCCAGCGGCGAGAAGTGATGAGAACGCCTGTCTGCACTTCAATACAGATCAGCTACTACTGACCAATTCGGCCACTGCAAGATCGTTGTCTTCTTCAAAGGAACTTAAATCAATGCCATAATAAGGCCAGTCTTAATGGGCTTTTCATTGGCAATAAATTACCTGCCACATCATCTAATTTGCTGACATGGCAAAGATTAAATAAGAGAGAGATGATTTTCCTTTCATCCTGGTGAAAGGATCTTGGCACTCTTTCCTAGCTGATGAAAGCCAAAAGAAAGAGCATTGAGAGCTCTTCTCTTTCATTCCCACCGAATCTCTGATCCTGTGCGCCCGTCGTGTCCTCCCGCTTCCGCACGCCACTCCCTCCACTCGCCCCGGCGCGTCGCGCCTCCACCTGCTCCGGCACGCCGCTCCCTCCCCCGCGCCGCTCCTTCCTCCTGCTCCGGCGCGCCGCTCGCTCCCCCGCTCCGACGCGCCGCTCGCTCTTCCCGCTCCGGCGTGCCGCTCCCTCCCTCGCTCCGACGCGCCGCTCCCTCCCCCGCTCCGACGCGTCTTCCTCCTCCCGCTCTGGTGCGCCGCCCCTACTACCTTGCTCCGGCGCGCGGCGCCCTCCTCCCGCTCCGGCACGCCGCCCGTACTACCCTGCTCCGGCGCGCGGCGCCCTCCTCCAGCTCCAGCGCGCCGCCCCTACTACCCTGCTCCGGCGCGCGGCGCCCTCCTCCCGCTCCAGCGCGCCGCCCCTACTACCCTGCTCCGGCGCGCGGCGCCCTCCTCCCGCTCCGGCGCGCCGCCCCTACTATCCTGCTCCGACGCGCGGCGCCCTCCTCCCGCTCCGGCGCGCGGCCCCCTCCTCCCACTCCGGCGCGCCGTGCTCTCCTCCTGCTCCGCGTCGTCGGCAGTGCGCAAGGGCCGCCTCGCGCGAGAGTCGCCGCGTCCTCCCTCCGCCGCGGCGGCGCACACCTCGCGAACCCGCTCGACGCCAAGCTCACCGCCATCTACCAGAGCCTCACCAAGTCGCCGACCAAGCCAAGCAACTCCGCCGCCGCCGCGAATCCGGACTCGCCCAGATCCTCCTCCCTCTGTCGTTGCAGCCAGCGCCGCCGTTCCCTGAGATGGCGAGCCTGGCCTCATGGAGCGCGTCGACACCAGCTAACAGATGTGGCTACAAATGTTTGCCACATTTGATCACCATCTCGTGTAGCACTTTTATGTTCTACAAACTTATGAAATCGTCATATGAAATCAAGCATTGAGAATTGCAATTTCATTCTACATTTCAAAAACACAAAGCTGATGTGGCACACTTGAAAACTGTGAAATGAAAGAGCCCACTGAGACTGGCCTAATCAGCTGGTGCGACACTCGAGTGCAGACGGTCAGCGCCAGAGCGAGCGGACTACTAGCTACGCGCTGGCTGGGCGGCGGCGGAGCAGAAGGTCTAGAAGCTAAACCTGCTCGGTCCGTGTACCCGCCCATAGATGCGGCAAAAAGTCGCAAAAGCAAATGGTATTGGCAGCTGTGGATGGAGAAGACCGGCGCCTCGTCTGCATGACTGCATCGACAAGAAGAGATGAGCGCACGACACAGTAGTCCACCAGCGCTGCAACTTGCTTGTGAGGTCTCACTCTCGTTCATCACAACTGCCTGCACGGAATGGATACCACCGTGGTCGGGACCGCCTATCTGTAGATCGTCCGATGGTTTGCTTGTTATAGATCGGCCCCCGGCCCGCACGGAGTTGGCCCATGAACCGCTGCTTCTTCTTCCTCCAGCGCTGGCTGTCGCGAGCTCCGCCCCCACTCGCCGCCTCGCCGACCCCGGCGTCGGCGCAGCCGCCGGCGACCACCTCCGCCGCCCAGACCCTCCTCCCTTCCTCCTTCCCGCTCTCCTCCACCGCGGCCTCTTCTGCTCTCCCTCTTCTTCCTCTTCTCCGGCGTAACGCCCCCGCTCCGCCCGCCACCACCGTCTCCGGCGGCTCCCGCCGTCGGATCCGGCAACCACCGCCCTCTCCCACGCTAAATTCTCCGGGATGATGCCCCCGCCCCGCCCTCCATCCCCGTCCCCGGCAACCACCGCCCTCTCCCACGCTAAATTCTCCGGAATGATGCCCCCGCCCCGTCCTCCTTCCCTGTCTCCGGCGGCTCCCCGCCGCCAGATCCGGCTACCGCCTCCCGCTCCCTCGCTAACTAGTCCGTTGTGCTCGCCCCCGCCCCTACTCCGCCCATCGCCGGCCACCACCACCGCGGCCGGCGGCGCCTCCGCCGCCTCGCCGCCCCGCCTGCATCGCGCCGCCCACCGCCGTTCCTCCCTACCCCCATGTTTCTATGTCCGGGGAGGAGTGGAAGAGATCTTGGGGGTATAAACCCTACGCACTAAGGGATTCTACGGGCCGACGACAAGGATTCTCCGGCCGTCAAAGAAGCTCGCCGGAGAGGATGCCATGGTTGTGTGAGCTGATCAGGAGGAAGAAGATCACCCGTGGCCGTTCGATAGACATGGAGCACGGATCTCAAAGTGACCTATGAGATGAATCTCATCGGACGCCCTACGTATAGGAATGGCGACCGTGGTCCGTGGACGCCGGGCGGCCCGTGGACCACGCGTCACAGCCCAGTCCGGTGGCTCGTGCAGTGGTTAAGGGCCGCGGGCCCAGGGCGACCGAGTCCGTTTACTTCGGCCCAGCCCAGGACGCGGAGATTTCAATGGAGTCTCTGCGGCGGCTAGGCCCAACCACGAAGCCGAAGAACAGAACGTTGCTCTCTCTCGTCTCTAATATTACTGATTGGATTGCTGCTCAATCTGCAGCTCCCTTGAAGCCCCCGAACATGTCGTACCTCGATTTTTCTAATCCAAGCGCGTGCGCGCGCAGGCAGCGCGCGTGGACCGAGACGCGGGGACCGCTGCACATGGGTGGGACCCGGAGGTGGGAAAAAGTTTAGAGTAGGAAGTTTTGTTACAACTTTTTGACACAAAAGTTTCTAAAAATGTTGCACCGAAACTTTTTGAGGCAAAAGTTTCCAGAAAAGTTGCACCGAAACTTTTTGAGGCAAACGTTTCCAGAAAAGTTTCCCCAAAACTTTCCTAAATGGAAAGTTGATGGGAATAAAACTTGCCAAAAAAGGAAAGTTGCGGGAGCTGGGGAGGAGTGCGAGCGCGGCCGTCCTGGCGCGCGCACGCGGATTAGCAGGACCCGTCGTACCTGGACACCACGACGTGGCGTCCAGACTGGGGACACTGCACAACGCACACCGGATGCGCCATGATGCAGATCTTCTCGCTCAACACACCTGCTGTGTCAGCAAATTGCCAGAAAAAATTCAGCTCTTTGACGGCGTCGTTGACGAGGCAGGCGGTCACCTGAGTTTTGTTGTTGCCGTGGTGTTCAGAAGCCCGTTGCTTCTGAAATTCAAGGCTAAGCAGCTGGTTGGTGGCTCTGGTAGCGTTCAGCATGAGCAGCGTGTGGATATATTATCTTAGTATTTGAAGAGAAAAAGAAGCCACCACGTTCGTTCTCAAGGTCTAGAAATTACCACGTTAATCAGAAAAAAGAAAAACTATGAGTCGTTGGATTTTATGAAGATCTAACAGTTTAGATTAACCATAAATATCACGTTAATCTAAAAAAGAAAACATATGAGTCATTGGATTTTACGATGATCAAACGGTCTAGATTAACCATAAATTCGGAATAAACAATATATACTGAAATACAACTCTGTAAGCTCATTCAATACAACTTTGAAAAAGTCAGAGAGAAGCTTGGACCATCCGTTTGAAGTATATAGTAATGACCGTCAGATCTAATCAAGAATTAAAGATAGAATCTGTTACGTGAGTCCACTCTTTCCATATTCACGTACTACATAAAAGATCCTGAAAGAAGGCCACAAGCTGCGTCGCCACAAGAAGATTGCCCGGCGAGGCGGTGACGGCACTATTCTCACGCGTAGGCAGCCACCGTCCACCACGACCATTGAGTTCTTCAAAAATTAGATGCGTGGAGGAAAACGTTTGGAAGGAGGATTGATGCGAAATAAATTCCTATAGCGACACCAGGATTAGAAGCTTATAGGCAGACCCAGATTCCCATGAGATCCGACGCGATCTCACCACGTTGTCCTGTGCGCGTCCAGAGCTTCAAGTTCTTCAGTTAGGGTCGATCCAAATGGCGAGGTCTTCGGCCGGCGCGGATTTTGCTTGCGACGCAATCTGGATTGTCGAGTGTTCTCTCTCCTCAATTCTGTGATCTGTTTTTGGCCAAAGGTATTGATGAAAACGGAATCGCGAAGCCCAGTAACCAAGTCTTGCCCAGCGGGAGGATGAAGCTCAACGGACTCGAAGAGATGAGATTGGATGCTTGCCTGCTTGCACGCTCACAAGCCAATGTTTCCAGGCTGCGACATTAGTGGCCTCCAATTGCAGTGGGAGCAATATAGGAATTTAATTTCATTCTCACTGGAAGCTCGAGGAAGGTGTGGAAGATCAGTCAAATATCCTGGTAATGATCGAATCAGGGCAGGGCGTGCACGTCAAGGGCGAGAAAAAAAAAAAACCGGCACGGAGAAACAGGGTTCCGGCGCCTGGAGCTGCTGGAGACATCAATGGCATGTAGACGTGGACCTTGACTTTGAACGACAAGATCATGATGTTAATTACCACTTCTTTCAAGAACTAACGGCAAGCATAAGGACGTGTTGGTATTCAGAGACAAGGCCTAGCTAGCCATGGCGCGCAACGACGTCTTCCATGTGAGGATGCAAATCGTCTCTTCAAGTCCACCATCACTTATCTTGCCACACCCTGTTCATTACTTTCAGACAATACTACATTGAGAGTTACTACATGAGACACACCTACTAGAGCAGCTAGACTAACATAAACAATGCTATTTTTTTTTCAAAATTCGTAGAGTTCACAAGTAATTCACTTATTTATGATTACTTTCAGATAATATAAGCAGTTCAAGTCTTACTTTTTGTTTTTGAAGTTGTAAAATGATTGGAATCAACCAATTTGAAAACTGACGTACTTATATATGAGCTTAGATATCTTCAGAGGCCACCAGATGATTTTCAGAGAATATTACATTGAGATTTACTACTTACCACACGAGATACACCTATTAGAGCAGCTAGACAAACATCAACGACGCTTCTTCAATTGTTGTCGCTTCTTCAATTGATGCCGCGGAAGAGCATGAACCAAATCGAAGTCATTGCTTCTCCAACCGCAAATGAGATATGCCAAACTTTGTTGAAACCGCATGACTCACCTCTTTAGAACTAAATTCTTTGAAGGAGAATCGGTCACATCACCATTGGTAGGAAGAGCGGAAGTTTACGTCTAACTAGCCCTTCACCGTGGCCGGATCGAGCTACGACAAAATTAATAGGGAAGGGGCTAGAGAACCTTATTCGATGACAGTAATGTCGTCTCCGCCTCGCTATTGCCGTGAGGACACATAATTCTTCATGTCTTTTTGGCGAGAAGGATGCCTCTATCGTGTCACCTTCACTGGAACCGCCATGGGAAATCACCATCGCTCAACCTCCTCAAAGAGGAGAAGGGAACACAAAGATCCCAACATCTAAATATACGTCATGCAACTATTAGAACAACTAGAGAGCCGGAACCCCTCTCTCTTCTCCTCTTAAGAGAGGCATGGGATGGGTCGATGCCCTAGGGCGAACAAAACAGGAGGCGGTGGCTGCTAGAGTTTCATTGCCTATTAAATGATACTTCACGACAAGTGTAAAAGTTGACAATTGCAGGTAATATAAGCTCAGAGAATAAAACTCAATATTGAAAATATGTCAGTGTTGCATACTCCATGTAGAGAACTACTAATCTTTTGTTGTTCACTTATCTTGGTAGAGCGCACTCGAGATTTCTGATGGAAGGTACTGTCGGACAAGTGGGAGGAACATACAATGAAATATAGTGTGCTATCTATGAGAATGCGCCAAAACAATTAATTTGGGCTATATCCACTACAAATATGCTAACAATTTATACTTCAAATAAATTGGGATTGTCCGCCTCTCCTCTTGACACTATTTAAATTAATTAACTTTCAAATGGCAATGTACTATGGATCAATATTATCTTTAGTGATAATGGATGAGATCTTTCTTCTCTTGGTTTGTGCTTTACAGTAAAAACACTAAACTCACAAGGAAACTATATGGTAGGATGGCTAGCCGCGTTATTAACGCGGGCCACCTTGCTAGTTCCCAGCTAATAGAGCGCACGGGTGCAATTACTGCTGGCTTAAGTTTGATTTTGGGGAAATAGAGATGAAAGGTGACCTGGGCAAATTTGATGAATTAACCAGCCTGATGCGGGCATGCAGCAGCCAGATTCTGTCAGAGGCCTGTTTGTAGCTAGCTAGCCATCTGTTACCCTGATTTTGAGTATAAGTATTTATTTATAAACAAGGATAAGAACCCAGACACCCGTATGAATTCCTTCTTGTTTTCTGAATTAACCTGTTCGGTCGATCACGCTGCAGTCATTTGCAAAAAAAAAAAATATGAGCTGCACTCAATGCTAAAAACCGAGACACCATGTATGAATGAAAGCCTGAAATGCCAAGACATGCTCAGACTACCAAGCCTTGTGGGTTTCTTCTGCTCTGCTCCCCTTTGTAACTCGAGTTTCGTTTGCAAATTTTTGTAGAACTGCTTCAACTGATAATCTAGTCAGTTGGTTTGCATAATCACACGGACTGTAAAAATTGAAGTAGTTGCGCAAAAAATTATCCACAAGTAGCACATCTGTGACACTCAAAGTCTCAAATAGGGACTTTGGCCCCAAGATATGGAACCATAGCAATGCTTCTCTCAAGTGTAACGACAACCCTTCTCTTCTGGTAGTTAACTATAAATAGCAGCAGCCGGGTGACAGTGCAGCCCACCATTGGAGACGAGCCTGATAGGAAGATGACCACGTGTATAATAAATGAGAAAAAGAACCGCGACTAATTTTAGTCGCCCGTCATCACCTTTCTCCTGTTCTGTCTTCTTGGTCATTTCTCCGTTTCCGTCAACCTTCATTCTCGCGCTCCAATAGGTTCTAAAAAAAGATAGGAGTTTCTTGAACGAAATTGAACGCAAACAGATGCGAAGGTACGTTTCTCACCTTGATGAATTCAGTTCGTGTTGTTCCTTTCGTCTGATTTTCTTAAAATTGCTCATTAATGTCGTTCGTGCCAACGCGTGCATGCAGCCCATGACGAGCATGGAGGAAGAGTCTAATCTTTGATCGTCTACAACATTCTTGAGACAAACGTGGAATTTCCGTGGCCATGCGTTTGATCGTATTATTTGATCAATAATACAGAACGGAGGACTGATTTTTTATGATGATTCACAAGCGCTCGAAATCTCTGGAGCCGTTCAACAAGATGGAGGAGCACAACAACGGCCCGACGGCCTCCGACGACTCCGCCACCGTCCGGCCGCCGTCCTCGGCGGCGGCGGCGCAATGCTCGACGGTATCGGTGTTCCTGGCCAAGATCAACGGCGCCCCGCGGCTGGTCACCGCCGTGTGGAACAAGACCCTCATCAACCAGTCCTTCACCATCTCCATCGACGACGAGGGCCCGGCGCCGGTCACCCACAAGGTGGAGCTGAAGCCGTGGCCGTTCTGGAGCAAGAAGGGCGGCAAGGCGCTGGACGTCGGCGGCGACCGCGTCGACGTGTTCTGGGACCTCCGGTCCGCCAAGTTCGCCGGGAGCAGCAGCCCGGAGCCAGCCGCGGGGTACTACGTCGCGCTGGTGAGCAACGACGAGGTGGTCCTCCTGCTCGGCGACGGCAAGAAGGATGCGTACAAGCGCACCAAGTCCCGGCCGTCGCTGGAGGACGCCGTGCTCGTCTGCCGCCGGGAGAGCGTGCTCGGCCGCCGCTGCTTCGGGGCGCGCGCGCGGCTCGACGCACGGAGGAGCAAGGAGCACGAGATCGTTGTCGAGATTTCGCTCGGCGTCCCCAAGGACCCCGAGATGCGGGTCACGGTCGACGGCGTCGTGCTGATGCACGTCAAGAACCTGCAGTGGAAGTTCCGTGGCAATGACACGGTGCTCGTCGACCAGGCGCCGGTGCAGGTGATCTGGGACGTGCACGACTGGGTCTTCAACGGCCCGGGATCGCATGCGGCCTTAGTTTTCAAGCCCGGCGCGCCACCGGAGATCGAGGAGAACGACGGGAGGAATGGCATCCAGGATGAAGGGACCGATTTCTGTTTCTTCCTTCAGGCATGGAGGATGGAGTGAGGCTGAAGCAGTGCTCGATCTTGTCCTTATTTTGATGTGTACCATTGATCTATCAATCGAATGACATTGATACCTTATTCAGCTTTATGAGTTTTAAACGAGGAATACTTCCAAACACCAGAAAGTTTCTGTGACAAGTAAGTAAATCCAATCACATCAGATGGAATTTTTCATCAACATGCGCACAAAGGGAAATCAGAAATGATAGGTCGGTAAAAGCTGAATTAAGAAGAAGAGATTTCCAGGACAAACCAACAGAACACTAATATTATCACATGGCGGTTTAACAGAAATATGTTTAGCTGAGAAGATTTCAGGCTCCCTGAGCTATTGCGAAGCATTTTCAAGTCATAACAGAGCACAAAAATAAACAGAATGCGTGAAGCATCAGGTTCATGGAAATGGTGTCCACATTCATTCACCGTAGATGACTAAACTATGGTACACAGCATCCACCAGAAAAGTTGTGCAGAGCCCAAAAAACAGCTTATTCTAGAACAAGTTATGTGATTATGTCTATCATCAGATCGACTAAATCTCTAGATCTCTTATCATCTTTGCTGTCAATGCAGCTCAACTATTTTCTCCATCAGCATAGAGGCACTGCAATGTGGGATCTCAAATGCCTCATCATAGTAACAAAAATAGGCCAAAAAAGAAATGTCTGCTGTGTCCAGGAGAAGATCCTTCACTCCATCACAGCAACACCGCCAGCTACTTTTATCTTCTCTATGATTGCTTCCGCTTCCTCCTTTGTGAGTGATTGCTTTAGAATGACTGGGGCCTTCTCCACTAGCTCCTTAGCCTCCTTCAACCCCAAATCCGTAAATGTCCTGATCTCCTTGATGATCTTGATCTTTGCTGCAGCATCAAATTTCTCCAACTTGACATCGAAGACTGTCTTCTCAGCTTTCTTGTCCTCAGCCTTCGCGGCACCAGCCCCAGAACCACCCTGAGGACCGAAACTGAAACCCTGGCCAGATATTGCCTGCGGTGGCTCTTGGTTTAGTCTGAGGAGGAGGGCCGGAGCAATCTGTTTGATCTCCTCAGGAGGAAGAGCAGCAATTCGGTCAGCTAGATCCACAACTTTCTCTGATGGTGGTGGCATAGGTCCATATGGGTCATACACTTCAGGGTATTTGTACTTCTTCACACCCGTGTCCTTTGCAGTCTCAGTGGTGTATAGACGAGCCCAAACAGCTGAAAGGCGACTGGCAGAGGATGATCTTGAAATACATAGCCGTCTTCCGATTGTAGAGAGACTCATCTTACTATATGTCAACTATGTGAGTGTAATATTCTCTTTCTGCAAAAGAACAAAACAAATGAATTAGAAGCAAATGGGAATACAATTAAAATCTTCTAAACACCCAGAGTCCATATCACAAATCCTTTAAGCATCTTGTAAAACACAAATACATGCATATGAATATTTAACATTTGAAAAGGGGCACTAATTAAACGCAGACAAGTCCAGCAGTAGAAGCCAGCAATCTTAAAAAAATTGAAGCTAATGCATTTGGAATCAAGGATTCAGATAAATTGATCATTGCATGCAAACCTCGCAGTCTCGCAGACTCTTGCATACGAACCCTTTCCCATTATCCGCAAAAAGTAGGATGCTTTGCACACCGATATGCAGGGGCAAGCAACAGCTAGAGTACAAGATCGTCACTGGAGCTTCAGATCTCACAATAACATCAGTGTTGAGCTTCACAATGATCTTACACTCATGGCTAGACTATCTACCAACTAATTAGCAAGAACATTCAAAATTCAATGGCTGTGGTCAATCCATCAGCTAAACAACCAAATTTCTACAGTTCCATGACCCAAGTCCACATGATTCAGTGATTCGCCAACCCACGAAAACCCGGACCAACAACAGGCATCAAAGATCAAATCCCTCGAGACAATAACCCCATCTATTCATCACCTAATGATTCCTGCAAACCACTCTGGCCTAGTCGCATTAGATCAGTTAATCAGCAAATGCACCCAAAATTCCACATTTCCACAGCCCAAGTTGACATAATTCAATGATTCACCAACCCACACCCGAATTCACAGCAACAACGGCTATCAAAGATGTAAGCTCAACAGCGGACGAACTCGAGCAATGTTCCACCAAACCACTCTAATCGCCTCAGATCAGACGCCACGTGAAACGGATCCTAAACCTCCACAGCTAGACCGGCCCTCGACAATTTAGGAAAACAACTAACTGACAGCATCAAATGAATCCGCGACGAAATGGGTCGCTTGGATCATGAACATCCATCACGGAATGAAAGGTATGGGGGTTGGCTGTATACCTCCCACGGCACGCGGTTAGTGCTCAAGCCGCTTTCGCGCTGCGTCCACGCGCCGGGAGCGCCGCGGAGGAGAGCTAGCGGCAGGCAGCAGCGGTTCGGAGCTTCGCACCACCGGGCTCCAGGCGTCGTCGTCGGCCGCCGGGCGCGTGCGTGCGGCGGCGCTAGGGTTCTACGCTTCCGGTGCAAGCGTGCGGGTTCAGCTGCGGCCTGCGAAGAGCGAAGTGCGAACCGCGAGTCGATGGGTGACTGGGCTTGGGCTTGCTTCTATGGGCCGCTCCTTCCCTAGGATGTAGCCCACCACCATATCGTTACAACTTACCAACGGCGCAATTTATTATTTTGGGAGTTCCAAAAAAAAAGTAATTTATTTTGGGGAAGAAAGTGAAAGAAGGTGACACGTAAACGGTCATGGGAGCAATTTGCAATTTAGCCCGGCGGTACACTTTGAATGGCTAAGCCGGCGTCTTGGAATGGAGACCAAGAATTTTGATTTTTGTTGTTGAAATGATTGGTCCCAACAATCCACAGTTGAAACAATCTGGGATACACTCACCCAACAACAAATGCAAGACGAAGGAGTTCGTCATTGCAAATAGGTCGTTTCAGAGTCCGAACAATTATGGCCGATGTTGGTAGTAACTCGAAATGAGTTTGAAAATGGCCGATGCTGTCGTTTCCGGGATCGTCGGCGACGTGGTGGGCCGGGCGATATCTCTCCTCGCCGGGCAGCTCCAAGACCGGCGGGGCGTCGAAGGCAAGCTACAGCAGCTACGACACCTTGTCATCAAGCTCGAGAGCGTAGTGGAGGCGGCGGAGGAGAAGAGGATCACCAGCCGCCCGCTCCTCGCGTGGCTGTCGGAGCTCGTCGACGGCGTTTACCAGGGACGCTACTTCCTCGACACGTTCCGGGGCGAAGTGGCGCGCGAGATTACATACGAGGACGACGACATCCGCGGCGAGGGCGGGCTGCGCCGGTCTTTGTTTTTGCCAAGCTCGTTCAACCCCGTCAAGCGCTTGCGCGTCGCGGCGAGGAGGATGATGATCCGCGGTGGCGCCGGCCCCGGCGAGCTCGACGGCGTCCTCGCGCACCTGCAGAGCGTGTCTGGCGACCTCGCGGAGTTCGTCATGCTGCTGCAGAGCTGCCCGCCTGCGGCCCCGCTGCACCGGCCACTGGCAACGAACATCTACGCGGACAGCCAGATGTTCGGCCGACACGTCGAGAGGCGCCGTGTCCTCGACTTCTTGCTGCACGACGGCGACGGCGACGGCGAGCTCGGCGTCCTTCCGGTGATCGGTCGCGCCGGCCTGGGGAAGACCACCCTCGTGCAGCACGTCTGCGACGAGCCCGCGGTGCGCCGCCGCTTCTCGCTGATCATGCTGCTGGACTTTCACTGCTTGAGCCTCACGGCCGCCGGCGAGACCGCGCAGCTTCTGCGCTCGCTGTTCGCCGTCGCCGGCACGGCGTGCGCCAGCGAACCGCTAAGGCTTCTCAAGCGGAAGCTGCGCGGCGAGCGATTCCTGGCCGTGTTCGACAACGTTGACCAGCGGAAGAGGCAGGTGATCGACGCGATCATGCCGGCGCTGCGCCGCGGCCGGCGAGGAAGCAGGGTCATCGTAACCGGCACCGAAAAGCAAGTCGCGGAGCTCGCCACCGCGGAGCCGGTCATCCTGCGGCCTCTGCCGCCGGCGGAGTACTGGTTCTTCTTCAAGGCGCACGCGTTCGGCGGCGCGGAGGCGGACCCGCGGCTCGTGGCGGCGGGCCAGGCCATCGCCAAGTGGCTGCGCGGCTCATTCCTCGGCGCCAAGATCGTGGGCGCGCTGCTGCGGTCGCGCCCGGACCCCCGGATGTGGCGCAGGATGCTGGCCAGCAGCTGCGCCGAGCCGTCGTGGCTTGGTAACGGCGGCTACGTCGCCGCGGCGGCGTGTAGCATCTTCCCGCCGCACGTGACCGTGCGCGGCGTCGCCGTCTCCGGATCGCCGGTGAGAGGGCTCATCGGCCTCCAAGATGCATCTTTGACGGTGCCGCCTCATGACGACGGCGGCGGCCGGCCGGAATTGCCTGTGCTTCTGTGCAAGTCGGTCTTCCCGTCCTACTGCTTGTACTACACTGCTTATTGCACGATCGATGGAGAGAGTAAAGAGTAAAAGGGCCTTGCTTGCTATTGAGGTGGCGTTCAGAATAAATTTTTTACTTTTGGGTTTGGTACTTCGTTGAAAGCATTCTGTTGAGATCCTATACCCAATTGGATTGCAGTGCAACGTCGCAGCGTTTTTTTTTTAAAGGAAACGTCGCAGCGAAAAATATCCCTGCAGGTTGTGAATGATGTGCCGGCAGCGTGAAGTCCTTGGCTTCTCCAGTTCAGAGAAAAATTCAGAGTGTGAACTGCTGGACACTATGATATATTGACATGAGCTCATAAAAAAATTAGGAGGGCTGCTCTGTGTCTCTTTCATAATTTCGTTGATAACTTGCTGGCTGAGTTATGTCAGAGAGAAAAATTCAAGTCCAAGTATGAATTGTTCGACTCTTTGGTACATGTGTAAGTTCAGGTACCGGTTCTCTTGGACCATTGCCTCTGCATTGACCACGGATGATAATATGATGGTACAGATGCAGAATCAGAGGACCTTCAGCAGCTGAACCTCGAATACCAGTGGCTCCTTGGCATGTGACAGCAGACTGCGCCGCGGTCCAAACTGCAATCGCATCCAAACCAATTAGAAGAGTAACAGCTAACTGAATCTGAATCATCTCAGGCGCACTCAGGTGCGAGATATACTGTACTAATCTATTGCTGTTGTTTCAAAAGAAGAGAAGGCATAAGGGAAGGCAGAAACTAGACTTTTGTCAGGGTTATACGGCACCTCTTCCGGTATGGGCTTCAAGGTCTCATCGATGTAACCAACCTCAGGAGGAATTAGAGCCCTCCTCTTGCCTGCATTGCACACAAAGCCATGAAGAAAACTGAAAAATGGTGACCATCTCATGGCAGTTTTGATCTACCAAGCGTGACAGTTTATCTGTATGCTGCCTGAAACATCTAGTATTAACTGATATCGTAGTTACCTCCGACCTTCATCCCGATTAGGACATCTTTCAGGCCTCGAATCATCTGAACGAACACGTAAACCAATTGCTATATCATAGACATCAATAACCGGAATAGTGTGGTAGACTGATCTGGGAGGAGATTTGGACTTTAGAATTATGTGAAGTTTCAGTAGTGAAGCTTATTATAACCTCTTCTCCTCCTAGTGGTAGCGTCACCGGCTTGCTCTCCCCGCTGAACTGGTCTACGGTGCTGAGTTACAGAATTCAGGCAAAATATGATGATAAAGTGTGAACTGATCGAACGGACATTACAGCATGTGTTTCAGAGTACAGGCTAAATACTCCTGGTCACTGGCATTGTATTCACCTATGCACAAAATAACCATTTGCGCGGCGGCATACGTAGTTGAACTCCACCAGATCACCTTCCCGTGCTTCCGGTCCCTCCCCCTCGACAACATCTTCAGATCAAGAAGCCTAATTCTTACATAAGCTCTCAGAAATATGACTGAAAATTCGTCATGGATAACTCAAGAACTGTACCTTCAAGCTTTACTCCACTGTCCAGCTTTCGGTACCTGAACACTTTGAAAGGAAATCCAGATTGGATTCCTGGACCATATAAATCATATTTATCTGGACCATATAAATCATTACCTGATAACATCAGGTTCCTGCGTCGCTGCTTGCACTGGCATGGCCAGGGCAAGAAGATCGATGCACGAGGCCACCGCACCAAGAGCCACCATCTCTAAAACCGCCGTCCTCCTGGAGAGCCTACAAATTGCCTTCAGAGAGGACGCCCTCCTGCGACCTGCCGAACGTATCTTCTTTGGCTCCGATGGACACCGGCATCTGATTGGAATTGCTGAATTCAGCTTTGAGCAATTTGACCGTGAGATTTTGTGGTTTTCTGCCATACCTTGGAGTCAGGGAGGCGCTTGGGAATGGATTGGTGAATGCCACGAACGATGCAGAAGACTCCATCATCGTGGCTCCAAGGAGGCAAGGAAGTAAAGCAACGGACGGGAAGGATAAAGGATCATCTGAGGCCTTGCAGCGGATAATAAAGGTAACAGAAAAATACAAATAAAACTAAATAGGAAACAGTACAACAAATGTTGAGATGGCCGAGTTGGTCTAAGGCGCCAGATTAAGGTTCTGGTCCGAAAGGGCGTGGGTTCAAATCCCACTCTCAACATGTATTATTTTTTATTCTGATTTCATTTTGTTGCATCGTGTCGGGAGACGGGAGGTTTGTATTTTTCTTCTTCAGATTCTCAAATGGATTTTCACCATCTTCAGGTTTTGAAACTGCAGTGCCATCAGGGGCGGACCCAATCATCAAAACAGCCCACGATATTGTTGTGCTCTGAACTATTTTACATAATAGAAATCAATTTATACTATACTTTTATTTATGTTTTTTTTTGCGAGGAGATTTTATGGATCTTTGATGCACACCCAATCTAAGAATCCTGCCTCTGCTACTGATTAGTGCCATGTTATAGGACCAAACAGATGGATTACGATTTATGTTTTGGTCATCTTTTTGTTATTCTTTCTGAGTTTCCATTATGTTGGTACTTGAAGTGTGTGGACCGAGAGGGGGCAAAAGAACCCTCACTGAACCTTTCCCTGCTTGTTAATGAGGTTTATTCTGACGGGAAGCTTGGTCGACTGAAGAGCCTACTATTGCTAAATTCCTTATATATATTTTTTTTGCGAGGGAAATTCCTTATATGTATTAATTGTTCATATACCGAGGGATCGTAACAAAGCCGCACATGCATTAACGGGTTTAGGGTGTGAATGTGTCCTTAAACAGTTCAATTTGTGGATGTTCTTCGTCCATGTATTTGTTCGATTGTTATTGAGGATTTGTCAGTCGTTGAGTAATCGAATTATTTTCCACTTTAAGTAGGGATGAAAGCAAAAACGGAATTTATCATATAACCGAGGCTCGTTTTCGACTTCTCCCGACCGTAGTAGTTGAAAATGAAATACCGAAAAAATGAAAACAAAAGTGGAAGTATTTGATGAAAACAAAAATGAAAACGATTTTAGACTTTACCGATCGTTTTCGACAATTTCCGTTTTAGACCGGAAATTACCGCATATATTTTACCGTTTTATGTTAGTCTAGCCAACTAAATATATGTTATATTTTCAATAGGCAATAAGCAATGATGTCGCCACTTATATTTTTTACATTTTAAACATATTTTTTCAAATGTCTCGTGTTTTTAATGATACATTTATAGCTAGTTCAAGTACTAATAATATATTCACAGATGATATTTTTATACGTGATGTGATACAGCTAATACACAACTGTCATTTGTGTTACCAATAATTAATATCGATTCCCGATCGATACCGCATATTTTTGTCGTGGTAATTCCATTTTCGATATTCCCGTAATACCGACGCCGTATTTGTTTCCGCTAGTACCGCTACCGGTTTCGCTACCGAGAAACAATATGAAACCGAAAACGATATAGCCTTCTTCCGACCGTTTCCCGACCGCTTTCATCCCTAACTTTAAGAAAAAAAGACGTGTTTCGAAAGCGTGAATACATACACAATGAAAAAACATATAAGTGCCTTTCTCATATGAGTGTCGTATGCTAGCTTATTTACTCCCGTTTGCAAAAGCATCACGCATGTTGATGTACTCCTATTTCTTTTACCTTACCTATAACAATAACGATACTTCGTGTTGCGAGCTTGGAATGAAATGGATGCAGGCCAGTTGTTACCGAGGCTGAAGCACGACAAACCAGCTCCCAAGCCCGTCACTCGATGACGCGACTTCAGTGAAAAGTCCAATTTCCCTTCTTGAATTATCACGGATTACTCGTTTTAGTCATCCGATTTCAAAACTGGGTATGGAGACCCCTCAACTATTCATACCAGTTTGTTTCTTCTCTCGATAGTTTTGGCTGGTGGTTTGACCATATCAAACTTTAGGCCCACATGTCAGGTGACATGTAAGCAGCGGGGCACGTGTCCTTGCGCTAACTCAGATTCGCAATAAATTGCAGCGATCGGTTCAGATTGCTGCAAGCTACTGCGGCTGTGGCTGTTTTGATTTCTAAAGAATTTGCTGTTGTTAGCTACAGTAAAAAGCCGCAGCCGTAGCCGTATAAATCTCAAGCGATCGCAGCCAATATATAGGTGCTCTCACTTTTCATTTTCTCTCTTCTCCACAAACCCTAGCAGCCGGTGGCGACGGCACAAGGTTGCAGACGACGATTGGGGCGGATCGACGGCGGTGCGTGGATCCAGAAGCTCAGGAAGAGAGGTTAGTGCTCTGCGGCCCGAGGCGGATGGGATTGATTCAATTTGATTAGGAAACTTTCCTCGATCTAAGATGCAACGCCCGAAGATTAGTTTAGGATGCATGCATGAGACAAGCTCCAGCTGTCATTTTCGGCCATGGCGCTCCCTGTTCCGGTGAGGGGAGCGAGAGAGTGATAGGTCTTCCTCCTCGATTTTTATTCAACTTGGCCCCGCAATCCGAGTCACCGTGAGGATGCACGCTCGGCTGCCTACATGCATGAGTGTGCAAGCCACACATAGACCAGTGTGAAAGCCATTCTGATATGCAATGACAGATCAAGATTAGTTTCATTGGATATGCATGAGTGTGCAAGCCACACATA
This sequence comes from Eragrostis nindensis, assembly GCA_012490785.1. NCBI lineage: Eukaryota > Viridiplantae > Streptophyta > Magnoliopsida > Poales > Poaceae > Eragrostis > Eragrostis nindensis. The sequence continues at coordinate 24,829 of JAAXCT010000083.1, forward strand.
GACCAGTGTGCATGAGTGTAGAAGCTACTCTAGACAAATCCAGATTAGCTTTACTGAGTGTGCAAGCCACACATGGACTAGTGTCACTAATTTCTAGTCAAAGCTAACCTTACTTGACATTTCCAAAGCTAGGGTGTGTCAAGGACTACCAGGAACATCCCCTAGGAACACCCCCTAGGTCCGCCACTGCTGATATGTCGGCCTAAAGTCTGACTTGGTCAACAAAAACTATCCGAGAGAAAAACCAGTATGAAGGGTTGAGGAGTTTTTCTACCTGATTTTGTAACAGAGGGACGAAAAGAAGTAGGACGTGGATTGTTAGACTGACTCTAACCCTAGAGCACACCCAAACCTAAAATAGGTGTTAATTTTCTTCAACATACCATACCAAAAGAATACTTATCTCCAACGGGAGTCACATATTTCTCCTCCCCATTTCACCGCGCTGTCGCCTGCCCGCCACTCTTCTTCTTTCCCCATCGTCGCGCACTCTTCTTTCCCCATCGCCTCTGTTTCTTCTTTATGACGTAGCTCGTCACGTGGAGAAGAGGCAAGCGACGGCGCGGCCCGGCTCGGCGACCCGACGGCGCGACCCGGCGGCGCGGCTCAGCAGCACGTCCCAAAGGCGTCGATTTGGGGGGGGGGGGGGGGGGGGGGGGGGGGGGGGGGGGCGGGGCCGACGATTCGAACGCGTCGGCGCGGCTCAGCGGCACGGCCCGGCGGCGCCGACGATTCACGCATCGCCGGCGCGGCTGGGGAGTGGAGCTGCGGTGACAGCTGAGATTGGAGGCGACAGTGGCGGTGGTTGGAGAAGAACGCGGCAAAAGGGAGCGGCGTCGAGGCGCGGGGGCGCGGCGGCCTCGCGGGGAAGAGGTCGCGCCAGAGCATCGGAGGCGAGGAAGAGGAGGAGGGGGAGGGGTGGTGCCAGGGTGCCAGAGGCTACGAAGAGGAGGGAGGAGATGCAGTCGTTGAGAAAGAAGCGGCTGCAGACGGATGGGTAGCAGGCTTTGCTGCTTCATTTCTCGGTGGCAAGCTTCACGACTTCAAAAATGAGTCTCCTATTTGGGTGATGGGTTGGAAGGTTGTTTTTACAGTTTTCAACTCTATTTTAGGTATAAATCACCCTATACATCACCGGTTGGAGTCAGTCTTAGAGAGGCAAAATAGTCTTTCTCCAACTTCAACGGCTAAACACGAGAAGTGACAACGATGGAGGATGCATTTCGCAAACTCCTGCTCGCTTTCAACCCTAACCCCCACAGGCCACACGCCGCCGGCGATTCGTGCCTACCGGTCCGCCGGTGCTCCCACTAACCAAAGGAATCAACTAGCCGCCGCCGCCACCTCGCGTAGTCCCCCCACCCCCCACCCCCCCTATTCTCTCACGCGTCGTCCGTCTGTCTATCCCTCTTGGAGACGAGCCATCGCTCTTTGGGTTTGTGACTACGACTTGCTACCTCTCGTGAAATTTTGGAATCCATTATCATGTGTTCAGTACTCCTGCCAGATGGTTGGCTACAGTATTATACTATCTGATATAGGGTTTTAGTGAGATCATCTCGAGGTTTAGTGAAATAGAGAATTGAAGATCTGAAAAACACTGACTAGTGTTTCTGTGTGATTGGTTGTGACTTGCTTGAATGCAATTTAATGGAACGTCGACGCTCCAATTCTATTTCCATGACATTCGTTCTTTTTGATTGTCGTGGTTGATATGGGAAAAGTTGAGTAACATTAATAATCCCACGGCATTTAGATGAGTAGAAGCTTTCTGGGGCTTTAGTGTTTTAGATTGAGCATTTATTGAATTAGCAACTGTTGGCAAACAGTTTAGACCCAGTGGCTGCATTTACCAGGTGTTAGCTGTCAATTGCCATTTCACTTGAACTTTCATTCCTGTTGGAACATTCTGCTACCAAGTCGAGTGTAAATTTGCATTTTGGGAGGCATGGTCTAGGATGGCTATTTTCCCTCAAAAAGCCAATATCTTAACATTTTGTTCCTTCAACAATCTTACCGTGCCTTTTATAATAGGGAATAACAACTCATTTATTGTAATTGATTGTAGGCTTGAACCTGAAGTTTCACCTATCTTGCCACGTCAACTGTTGTTCTGTATATTCTTTTGGAGTGAATAAAATATGCTTAAGGTTCTGCAGCTCTTCGGTAGCAATACGGAATGCATTTAACATTGAGAAGAAATAAAAGAGTGGAATAAAAATGCACAGAGAAATGAGAGCTAGCGAACCTGATGGAAGATGGCCAGATTGAATCTAACAAGCATTACCTGTAAAACTGCCTTGACATATTTCTGTTGAGGCTCTGGAACTAATGTTGTGACGGGTCTGATATTTTTCTTCACTAGGATGTGAGAATCCTATATTTTAGTGATTCCTACATGTTAGGGAAGGATGAAGGGTTAAACTTATTGGCTGCACATCGTGTTTTAATTCTTGTTACTTCCCTCATTGGTGAAAAACTTGAAGTTTCAATATGCTTGCACATTTTCTTATTGATACCTGCAAAGTAAAATGATTTTGATGCTTCACTTAATGTCCATCACAATGTTTCCTCTATGTATTTGTAATTTTCTCTCTCTTCTTCTCCGGATTTATAAAGTCTAACATATATGCATTCAGTGTCCTTCTGGAAGAATGAAAAATGTTTGTTCGAGTCCTATTCGGCAACTTAATGTTCCTTATTCTTTTAGCAAATAGGTGTCATCTAAATTGGTTTCATTGTTATGATGTGTTTGATGTATTTGGATGGTTATAACTAGTCAGTGTATACACGTACTCATTTTCTGCAACCATTGAACTTCTGCTCTTCATTCTTTTCAGTCATATTTGAGTGACCTCAACTACAGAACTGACTTGTTTTCATCTAAATCATGTTGTTGATCAAATGGATGGTTCTGAAACCTTTGTGTTGGATACCAATAAAGGATATACTTTTATTCCAGCACAATTTTGTATAAATCAATTTTTCTGTGTTGTTTCTCTTGTGCTGACTAAGCCGTTATCTTGTCCAGAACTTAAATTGCATCCTAGACATGGAAGACAAAAATGATGATCTTGATGAGCAAAATGAAGCAACAGAAGCTCAAGTAAATCTTCCTCAAGACGCCCAAGGGATTATTCTTTCTTTTCTGCCCGGTAGGGTTGTTCTCAAGCTTCGCAGAGTGTGCAAGTTCTGGCGAGACTGTGTTGAAGAGCCTAGTTTTGTGGACCGTCATCTCAGTAACTCTCTTCGCTTCCACCAGTCCATTGCCTGCTTTACCTCTCTCGATCGTGGACTTGCCCATTCAAAAGCGTTGAACTTGTATTCTCAAATGGGTTTCACATGTCAGGCCCCTGCAATGGCTTGGTATGCGCCTATGATTTCGAAGGCAATGCTGAGGTCTTGAATCCAATACTGCGGAAGCATTTGAGCCTGCCAGATTCAGCACTCAAGTCAACTTCTCTTTACTCTGAATATTTTCTTGGATTTGTGCACTCAACAAAAGAGTACAAGGTGGTCTCTGTCTGTCACCGCGTGCAATTCTTGTCATTTGAAATAAGCACTATTGGGACACTAACTATTGGGACACGATCGTGGAGGATAGTGCGTGAATCAGCAGAATTCCTGAAGACAACAAAGGCAGTCATTGTTAATGATGCAATGTATTGGTTACTTCTTCATGATGCATCCTCTGTGCTGTGTCGAGAAATCCTGATGCTCAATCTGACTGATGAGAAGTTCTCAAAAATCGCTCTCCCTGATGCTGTAAAAGGACATGATTTGGCATTAGTCGAAGGGGAAGGGAGGCTTCATTTGTTGTCAACGCCTGCGATTGGATCTAACAGTTCAGTCTCAGATATTTGGGTCATGGACTGGCATAGGCACTTCTGGATGCAGTTGGAGACAGTCACTCCTCAGGTACCTGTGGGCATGAGCCTGTTTTTTCTGTTCAAGATGAAGATCTTCTTTGGCTGTCAAGATAAATTATTCTGCAGAGATCTACTGGATGGCACAGTTTCCTACATCAACATACCTCCTGGCGAGAGTTTGATGACCTGTGGCACATTTGTAGAGAGCTTTGCACCTGCTGTGGAAGGCTTGCTGCACTCGACTGTGTCATCTTCTTCATATGGTTCTTATTTGACAGAATTATCTTCAGCACACACTGGACCTTCGTCTTGTGGGGCTGGCCTTGAGCAATTTCTTGAGAGAGCAAAGAGAACAGTGAACATGGAGTGGAAAATATCAAAACGAGGCATGGTCTAATGGATGATTCTCTGTACTGTACGGCATTCCATTGGTACAAGTTGATTCCTTCTGTCGATACAAATTGCTGCTGCTTCTGTGTCAAGTGTAATGCTGTGTTTGCTCCTTGAAATGGGGTTGTACACAAAGAAAAGTGAATAAATAGTGACATGCTAGTATCATCTATACTTTTTGGGTAATATTCACCCCTGCTTGTGATCGGATTTATATAGTTGAAAAATCGAAAGGCATATTGTGGATGTACTCAATATTCTTGTTTCATTTTGTTCTGGTCAAGTGTAAACTGTATGTATGCAGCATCTGTGAACATTTATGCCAAGGCCAGCAAACTTTTGCTTGCACAGACTATACAAACTCAAGGCTCCCAGAGCAGTTTTAACATTTTGTTTAGCGACATTATTTTTGCGAACACGCATAACATTGAATGTCGAGATGTTAAGCGACATTATCATGCTTCTCATACAGTAGGCAAGGACAGCGATGGCGGGAAGCCGAAGTATGGCCAGCAATACTCGCCGGCGGCACCGGCGGCGCACCGTGCCCGGCAGACCCTCTCCAACTGGAAGCTCTTGACATCGATTTTAAACATCTCGACGTCCCTGGCGCGGCGGATTGACATGAACGCCGGCTTGTCGTTGCTGACCTCGAGGATCAAGCATCCGTGGGCCGTGCCCCGGACGCAGAACGGCCGACCGTAATCCGCCGGCCACGGCAGCTCGATCGTCTTCTGCAGCTGCCACCGTGGCGCGTCGCCGTCGTGCTCGATGGTGTAGTAGCAGAGTTTGGCTTTGCTACCGGCGTGGTGGAAGTCGTGCGCGAACACGCCCACCTTCCCGTCCGGGGCCTCCACGACGGCGACGTGCTCCTCCCAGTAGCCGACCGGCGACGGGATCACGGCGACGGAGAGTTCCATGGTGGCAGTGTCGAGCACGAGCCACCGGTTGGTGAGGCAGTCCACCCAGTAGAAGCGGCCGTGCGCGTAGTGCCGCCGGTTCCAGACGGCGTCGATGGGGCACATCAACGCCGACCGCCGCCGGCGCCAGACGAAGCAGTCCGGCGACGGGAGCGCGCGCCACCGCCCGTCGCGCGACGAGAAGGAGAAAGCAACGACCTTTCTCGGGCACCGCGCCGTCCAGATCACGGTGAACGACGGATCCGCGCCCGCAGCGGCGGGGGCGAGGAAGGGATCGCTCCGGCGGCGCCCGCCGAAGACGGTGAGCGGGCTGACGACGGTGGCGGCGAGATCCTCCGGGATGGGCGGGAGCAGGACGTAGCGGCGGGACAGAGGGTCGCAGACGGCGAGCTCGGTGAAGAGGATGTCCCCCGCCGCCGACGCGCGGTCGAGGAGGAAGCGGCCGTCGCGCTGGTCCCGGACCATCCACCCGGATCCATCCTTGCCGGCGTCGGCGGGGGGATCCGCCGCCGGGAGGAATCCGAAGGAGAAGTCCGCGGCGACGGCGACGGCGCGCGCGGCGGCCGCCGCGGGGTGGGGCGGCTCGGCGGGGTGGAACGCGGCGCCGCGGTCGGAGCCGTAGTCACAGAGGGAGAAGGTGAAGACCCCGAGGAGCACTCCCGGGTCCGGGTGCAGCGCGCGGTGGCGGCGAAGGAAGCGCGGGGAGGAGATGGGGGCGCGGAAGTCGACGCAGGCGGCGGCGGCCCGCGCGAGGGCGGAGCGCGACGGGAGGCGGAGCAGGATCTCGTCCGTGATCTCCTCCGGGATCTCACGGGCGAGCTCGTCGCCGCTGCCGCCTGCCTCGCCGCGGGTCATGGCACCAAGCTCAGGTGTCAGCTCAGCCCGCTGGTAGTCTGGTAGACTGGCTGTAGTGAGTTGGGGTGGGACCTTGCTCGAGTTTTGTGGGCAAGCCGTGAACCGCGCGGGAAATAATCTATAGACGAAGTCGTGGTGTGTGGGCCCAGCGACAGTGACAAAAAAATTTAAAAAAGGACATGTAAACAAAAGATGGCTGACGTAGTCTATGGCTCATATACCTTCATTATCGGCTTCGCAACCGTAGTCTATGGTTAGCGTGAGGCAATTCAGGGTGTGGCTGTGCTTATTTCAGATGGACGCGTCAACAGTAACCCGTACCTTAAGTTTTCCGTATTCCACGTCGCACAAGTGAGCAGGATGTAGTATATGTCGCGTATCTTAAGGGCTGTGATCGGAACAGCTGCAGCTGCAGCTGCAGCTGTGCAGCCCTGTTCCCTGTAGCATTGAGAGTAGGAAAAAGCAGTTGCTGCAGCCGCAGCCAAAAAAACAATCTCTTCCTGCCAAGATTTTCCATGTTCCACCGTCAGCGCGCAATAATTTCCATAACGCTCTAGACGGCAACAGGGAGCAGCTACCCCATCCGGAACGGTGGCGACTTTTGGCAAACGCGTACTAGTACAAGTAAAGTGGCGATGCGACGTGCGAGTGCGATTGGCACAAGGCCAGATCGACGTGCGACTTGCAAGTTGCAACAAAACCAAAGCGGCTGCTACGCACGCGCTTGTGTCGCGCATGTCGGGCCTCGGGGAAATGGCCAGAGCAGGTTGGGCAACTTGTAACCGGATCTTTTGTGGGCCTAAGGCGTAAATAACAATCGGGCCAAATAGCCAACCCAACCCAACCCTAGTAATCTTGGCAAAACCCCTGACCCATTTCCAAACCCCTCGTCTCCTGCTGCCCCTCCGCCGCCACCGCCGCCGCAGTCATGCTCCGCGCCGCTCTCCTCCCCGGCGGTGGCCGCCTCGCGGCGCTACTCCCCCGCCACCGCGCTCTCTCCGGATCTTCCTCCATCGCGGCCATCTTCTCCGACCCCACCACGCCAGCCGATCCCGCCGCCGCGATCCAGTCCGCGGGCGTCGACCTCTCCCACCCCGACACCGTCCCCGCCCTCCTCGTCGACCCAGACCTCGCCGGCAACTACCCCGCCGCCTCCCGCTTCTTCTCGTGGGCCGCCTCCCAGCCCCCCGCGGCCGCCGCCCTCAACTCCCGATCCTTCAACTCCATGCTCCAGCTCGCCGCGGCGCACGGCGACGCCGATCGCTTCTGGTCGCTCGTCACGTCCATGCGGGCCAAGGGCTACGGCATCTCGAAGCCCGTCTTCCAGGCCGCCTCCGAGAGCTTCCGGGCCAAGGACATGGCCAGGGACGCCGACCTGCTGCAGGAGGCCTTCGCTGGGCACGCCAGGAACGCGGCGGCCGCGGAGGTGTGCAAGATTCTCCGGGCGCAGGACAAGCTTGATTCCGCCAAGCTGACCATGCTCGGTGCGTCAAGCGTCGAGGTGACTGATGAGCTGGTGACATTGGTGGTGGAGAAGGTGGGGCAGTTCCCGCCTCAGGCGATGGTTTTCTTCCGGTGGGTGGAGCAATCTGCCAAACCAGAGATCGACTGGGGCAAGGTTTACAATGCAATGGCAAGGGTTCTTGGCCGGAAGGATTGCATTGAGGACTTCCGGGAGGTCTTGCGGAAGATGAGGGGTAAGGGGCTTCAGATCGATAGGGAGGTGTATGTTACTGTCACTGACAGGTTCCTCAAGAGGAAGATGGTTGAGGATGCGGTGGATTTGTTCCGCTTCATGGCGGGTAGGCCGGAGAAGCTGTCAACAGAGGATTTTGTATTCTTGTTGAAGAAGGTTGTGGTGACTGGTGATTTGGATCCCAAGTTGGTGACAAGGGTCGTGCGATACTATCAGGATGCGGGCAATGTGGTAAAAGCCTCGACTTTTAATTCTGTTCTCAAGTCGTTGAGGAGCGTAGGGAGGCTTGGGGAGAGCGGCAGAGTTCTCAGGGCAATGGAGGAAGGCGGCTTCGCACCGGACAGAGCTGACCATGAAAAGGCTGTTCTTGCAATGTGTGATGCTGGGAATTTGGAAGAAGCGCGTGAGTATTTGGCTACTGTGGAAGAGTCTGGGTATAAATTGGGTCCAAAGGTATGGTCTTGTTTAGTTGAGAAGTATTCCCTTGGCGAAAATGTTGATAAGGCAGTGTCATGCTTCCATGAGATGTTTGAAAGAAGTGACAAGGAAGATCTGGGTTCTGCTTTTGAGGTGCTGATTTCTGGATTATGCAAGAAGAAAGGAGCAAAGGAAGCATTCAAAGTTCTGAAAACCCTGGTGTTCGAGAAGGCAGTGGTTCCTTGGGAAACTACTTACAAGTATTTGATACACAAGTTGGTCCGCGAAGGGTGTATGAAAGAAGCATTTGAAGTGTTTGGTTTAATGAAAAGTAGTGGCTTTCCACCTTTTATTGATCCATGTATTGCGCAAGTTTCAAAGTCTGGGACGGTGGATGATGCCCAGAGTCTTCTGAAGGCATTGTCTCAGAAGGGGTCCGTTCCCATCAAGAGCAGTTTACGCTTGTTTCAAGCTTTTTTCAAAGAAGGGAGGCATGACGTTGCCCAACAGCTGCTTTCTCAGTCTCCAGCTAGTGTTCAAAGTCATGCCGATGTTCGTGATATTTTTGATAGGATGAAACTGGAAGAACCTGTTGCAGCAGCTTTGGCTGATGGCTGATACATGGTTGAATTTAACTTTTTGAGCTTACAGTTTGAATGGCAACTTGAATCTGCCTTTTGACTTTGTAATAGGGCTTTCAACCAGAATCAGAAATTGGTATGACAGAAACTTCTTTGCTGTGCCGGGCTACTTGCACAATTTGCTGAAGAAATAAATTACCTTTTTTTTTTCCTTAAGATTCTGTATGTGCCATCGTACTTGGATGTATCCTGGGCTTATATTACGTAGTAAAATGATTTGGTAGTGAGGGGAAAAAACAAGTGGCTTGTGGCTTTGTGCTTTCTTGGAGATGCAAATCAAGGTTATTTCATTCTTTTCTCCTTTTTTGCCGCCTTGCAAGTATTTCTACTGCAACAAGAGATGCATTCTTTGCTTTTCACTTCTGTAATCTTTTGGCATATTTTGATTGTATATATACAGCCCTGTTAGTTCCTACCTGGGTAGTCAAATGTGTGAGTAGGCTATCTGTGCAAAAACTCTTTTCACATTGGCCGGCCATCCGTGCAAAAACTGGGCCAGCGGCAATATTGGCAGAGCTGGAGCAAGTAGTGATGCGAACCAACCATAACTGATCATTTATCCAGCCGATATGCTTTCTTCCTTTAATCTGCTTGGATCGATCTATATGTGTCTTGCATGGGTATCAACTCGCACCTGGAGTATGCATACAAAAGCACATGTCAGTTTTGCTATGTCTAGATCAAAGAAAACAATAAGGCTTCACAAAGGAGCAGATGCTGAGTTAGTAAGCATAGCAGACGTGCCTATTATTCAATGATAACTGAGTAAACATAGCAGAGGTGCAGATTATGAAATGATACCTTACTGCGTCAAAATATTTTTTGGAACCTAACTGCACTGTTAGATGGCAAGTAACTCAGCAATAACTCTATTTTTTTGGAAACTAACTGCACTGTTAGATGGCAAGTAACTCAGCAATAACTCTATGAACCCTCATCATTTCTGTCCTAAGCCAAATACATTTCAGCAATGAACTGAGGTGCGCTTCAAATTGTACCTTTTCTTGATGTAATTTCCTTTTCAATTTCTGAAAAGATCTCCCTCAACCTGTTAGCAGAATTCGCCATAACATTCTTTGTAGCCTTCTTCTGGTGCTTAGCGCCCTTCAACCAGGCTATCCCTAATAACACCTTAATGCTGCAGGTGTTCGGTCTCAAGGGCGTGCTTGTCATGTGGTACTTAAGCTGGATCTGCAATTTCAGCTAACTCTAAATCTGACCTGACACTTTCAAGTGAAACCTATAGATATTTATGTAAACTCAATTTTGCGTATCTTACACTGGAGTAGTCTTCATGCTGGACGCCTTGGAGGGTCATCACCTCCTCAATGACCCAGCCTTCTCGGTTCGGTAAGTTATACCTTTGTTGAGTAGTCGTTGCTTCTCCTCCATATCTTGACGAGGTTTTGTCAAACCTAAAGTTGATCCGCCGCTGGTGGATGTTACGATTTACCAGCGCCCATTCTGTTGCCGAGTAGTCCATACAGCCAGCTTTTTCCATCACTTTGTGCTCCAATGAACCTCCGGAGAACATCTCCATCAGGGCACTGACCTACAAACACATAATTCATGAGATATCAACAGGTGCCTTTGCAACTGCACCGTATGAGGTTCCAGACGTGTGTTCATTGGCAAGCAAAAAAAAATAAAAACCTTGGACTCACATCAACAGAAAGAACTGCTGAGTAGACTTCAGACATTTTCACATCTTCGTTTGCCAGCAGAGAACCATCTTCACACGGTTGCTCTTTCAATTCAGGTTCTTTCTCAATCATCTCTCCCTTTTGTTCTAGACCCGATGACCGCATTTTCCAAAGTGCCATAATAATTCTGTCAGAAGTTTGTTTGATACATTACAAACAACATCAACTATTTATCGTTGACAAGACAAACTTATTGCATATATAATGTAAGAATGGGAGTTCAGTCGATGTTTCATAAAATTTGAACAAAGTATAGTTATGTGTTCCTGAAATATGCATTGGACGACATGAAATCAATTATTCAATTTTATATGCAGAATCACATGCTTTGGGAGAAGTATGTTTTGCTGTGGAGTTTCTTTCTAATTAGCTTCCATAAAGTTCCTTTCAAGCCGACATAATGCCACAAAAAGAGTGCCATTTCTAATGACAAATACAAAGGACTCTAACCAGAGAAAGTGAACCATTATCTAGCCAAATATTCTTTTACATCGGTCAGCCAGGTGCGTTAGAAATAATTATGGGCCGTCTACAGATTATGAGTTTACCTATTTCATTTTCAAATGTGCACATTGAACCAAAGTTAGATCAATCGATCTCCCCGACAACTTCAAATTTCTGTTCTCTGGGTTCACTCTGGGATTAAAAAAAAAAACTACTGCTAAGTTGGGGCATGAACTGGACTTTGGATATGTGAATTAAGTGCAAGAGCTTGAGAACTTAGGAAATTTTACATAATTGCGCGTCATATTCTATTTGACTTCTTTGGATAGGATAGTACCAAAATAAAATGTGACAATGGGACTACCCTTAATCAATGTGATCAGCTACACTCTATACATGAAGATAGCACAAAATAGGATTGTGGCCGTCAAACCATATATGCTTGAGCCTAAGGCAACACTAACTATAGCTTACACTCTAGTCTACACTAACTAAATAAGGTTGTTGGCTGTCAAACTCTTGTCTAAATTACACATTGTAGCTTAATCTACACTGTACAATGAAGATATTCCAGATATTCTTTTCTTGAAGATATTCCATCAGGAACTGAGGATAACAAATTTTGGCTGAGTGTTCATGATAATAATTCTTAATAGCACGTCATCTGGTGGTGGGTATAATGATCAACGAAAGAAGATTATTAACCTGTAATCTTTCTTAAAACAGATGTGTTTCGCGTTCAATATCTCTTTGGAGTTCGTTAGATCATCATGGAAAACAGAATACAGGTGAAAAGGAAGAACCTGTGAGCATCACTGAATGAAACAAATGTCTGGAAATGGAATTTCAATCTCCCTTGTGGATCCAATGCCTTCGCACCATGCCTGGCTTCCAGACCTCTGTCCTTGCGAAGGATGACCATCAAGGATGGACTGCCAACTGTTGCTAGTTTCGGTGGAACAACCTGGATATCATCAACGTCTTCCCAAAGAAAGAAAAATTTGGTTTTCCGGCCAAATATATTTGAATAAAAGCCTGTAATTCTAGGGGAAAGAAAGAGGCGTCCCTGTGAAAAATGAAAGTACTTCAGTTCTTGATCAGTTTGACCAAAGATAGCAATAATAAGCTACTAAGTTGCGGCTAAGACCATTATGAAAGATAATAATTAACAAATAACAAGAGCACAGCAATTTCAGCGATTCACCGTTCAACCATGGTACACAAATTTACAACTATTTTCGTTTTTCTTTTAGTTAGTTTTTTAATTAAAAAGGCTTGTTTTATGTTTGTGGCTTTTGTTGAGCGTGTATAGCCTACTTGTTGGTGCAAAGGCTTTGTTGTTGATTGTTTCTCTTTATTGAAAAAACTGGATTCAATCAAAGAACGAACTTATGCACTGATAGTGGCAGTATCTATGTTTCACACATGCAAGATCCTGCACTGCATATGGGAATTTAAAACGTTTAAATGTTAACATGCAAGATATCAGCTATTCGAAGCCAAGATTTAGCAGAGCAGTGAAGAAATATATCAGTGTCAAAACAACCCATTAGAAGTCAGTACAAACTGTGCAGTCTTATTACCTGAAGTGGCATTTTCCGTTTTAGATGGCACGTGAAATCATCAATAAGGAATTCTTCTGGAGGAAGGCTAAAGAGCTTACGGAATGCTGAATTTGTCTGAACAGAACGCAAGTGCATCTGAACATTCACTGATGCAAATTCAGTAATAGATTTCATAATGCTTAAAATGTCATTAAAACAAGCTTTGGACAACTCTTACCTTCTTACCAACTTCTTTCCCCATTTTTTCCAGATAATTCAAAACAACTTCAGTCCCCCTCGAGTTGTCTAAAAAGATCTTTAGATGTAGCTTGGGCTGGTGCCCTTGGGCAAACCTCCCATCAAGCGTAAGCCACATGTCGCCTAAATCTGACAAATTGTTTTTCACAAAGTTGACTTCTGTTTGACCAATAGGAGTTTGGTCCAATGAACCAGCTGAATCATACACGACCACGTCCAGTCTTGCTGGAGGATCATCCATGGCATCAAATTCAAATATCTCTAAAGATTAATAATCAAAGAGTTAGGGAAGGTCACTGAGGCCACAAGGATGAAAGAAAACTAATGTAGTAGCATCCAAACTGACCATTCCATTTTGGTTCTGATGTCTGATATTTGACTGAGCTAGTTTTCCTCTTTCCATTGCATATAAAAACTACATAAGGATCAGGCAAACCAGGTGTGCCAGCACCTACTACACTGCTTCCCTCAATAAGTGCAATTGTAAGCAACCAACCATCACCATGAGCTTTGACCCCATGATCACTACCTAATATTGAAAAAAATATACAAGTTACATGTGTTTGTCACTAGGGAAAGGAGAAGTTTTGCAGTGAAAGTATCATAGAAGATGGATAATTTGCTCTGTATAAAACAAGTAGAGGAAAGAAGCATTTTTGGAAGAACTGTGTAGATGAGGGTACTGAAAAACAAGCACTTCTGAATAAAATATTTAGATAATAAGCTAGACTGGCAATCAAAAAGACATATAAATATCCACTGCTGTTAGAATAGATGGATGGTTACCACGTTGTTTCCAAGCATACAAAAAGCGTCGACCTATTTTGAAGATATTATGCCCTTGAATGATCAAGATGATACAGAAGACAACCTCCCCAATGGAATCTGGAAGATCAATGCCAAAATATTCAAGGCCCCCTTGCATCATATTGGGCTTGGATAAATGAAGATGTGTAATGATATACAGTGCCGTACTGAGGGAGAATATAAATGCAAAGCTCCCAAGGAAGCGGGCAACTAGACTCCAGTTTGATTCTTTCTGTGTCTGCAGTGAAGCCAATATCTTGTCTTTATTATTAAAATCATCAAGCTCAACTACTTTGACTTTCTGGGATAATACTTCAGAAAACTGTGAGTATCCTTCTGCAAGGCCTTGTTTTGTTCCGTTCTCGATCATTCCTTTCAACATTGTACTCTGAACAAAGTTCAGGCGCCAGCTTACAGTGAGTTGTGAAGTTTGTTCTTCAGATGGCAACTGGGGACCTGGTATTATGCAGTACAATATCTCCACCTTGAAACAAGCACCACACGGAACATCAGGAGTGCTAACGGTAGACAAAACTGCAAATGAATTTTCAGCAGCCTTCAAGTACTTCTGCTCTTCTGTGGCTTTAACAGATTTTACTAATTTGCTTGCTGCTTTCGTGTAAGTTAATGTTCTTTTCAAAACTTTCTCACTGGCCTCATGTCTCCAGGGCTCAATTTGAAATCCACTTGTTCCTTGAACTTCTGCGACTGCTGGCCACAATTCTGAATTTGCTGAGAACAACAAGGAATTCAGTTCAGCTGGTGCAATAATGTAAGATTGGTCCACCAGCACACCGCCAGGCAAGTTTCCTGGCATTTCACAAACTTGATCTTTTGACCCCATAATTTTCAGTAGTTCGTCAAGACTAGCCTCAGGCACCGTGCTGTTCTTGCCATTTTCACGAGATTCAGAACTCGTTTGTGCATCCCGGAACTGGTCTGTAGACATAGGATCTGATGTGATAGAATGTGCGGCATCAGCAGATTTCCGGAAGTACCGAGACATGATCTCGACTACCGATGTTGTGCTAGCAGTATCCCCATCATCATCTTCAGGCTCCAGAAGAACAGATTGTTCTGTGCTGACACAGGACGGCGGCCCTGCACTTCTAGTGACTCGTTCGTCCATGATGCTTTGGGTCAACCAGTCCCCATGGCTGCGAGATGCCCGGTCCATGCTGCCACAGGTTGACATATCCAAGCTGCTAGCCGTAGCTGATGAGTCATTTGTTTCAACTGACCTTTGCGAGCTGGACGCTATATCATCAATAAGTTGTGGCAGAGCATTATAGACGTCGTTGCAAAGAGTGGCCCTAACCGACAAGTATATCCTAAGGAGAATCTCACCTGCCATGGCAAAGATTTAAACTGTGAATAATGCTAATTTTATCCACATCTATATTTTCCTTTCGAGCAAATTGAAATGATCTTGGCATTGCAGCAGTAAAGCATCATCTGATGCAGGACAAATGATAATTAAAATCGTTTAGTTTGAGGGGCATTGCTCTAGGAAGTAGCAACATGACTATGAACATAATCAAGGCAATATGGTTTTGTTTCGCTGAACAAGTTGAACGCTAATCTGCTTCCGTTCTCAAATATATGTTTCAACTGCTTTCAATGCTACCACGGATGATGTATCCATTTGGAAGAGTATCAAAACATCGATCTAAGAGCAAGCAAACATTGAGATGAAATCGTGGTTCCCGACAATGCAAGATGGGGGAAAATGGATTCATGTAGTGGGGAGTACCGCGCCTTTTCCTCCTGAACTTGCCGCCTTTCCTGGGCTGGAGCTGGTACCACGCGGTGCCGAGCGAGAGGTCCTCCGTCTCCATGATGGCGGTGAGGGGCACCCGAACGCGCCCGAGGAAGTCGCTGCTGAAGAAGCGGTCCTCGTTGAGCACGGAGATGACGAGCTCCTCGGCGACGTCGCCGACGAGGAAGCCGAACTCCTCGTCCCACACGGGGCTGAGGCTCCGCTTCACCACCGTGGTCGCCCTAGGGCGGCGCCGCCCCAGCTGCAGCCGCACGTAGGGGTCGCTGGAGCCGTTGAGGTAGATCGCCGGGAGCCCCCGCGCCTCGATCACGTGCACGCGCAGCAGCATCGGCGCGTCCCGGCGGCCCGGCTCCGCAGGACGCGCGTCCTGCAGCGGCGCCGGCCTCGCCATCCGCAGCCTCGCGAGACGAACAACGCGAAGCTCGAGAAGAAGAGAGAGGATCACGCAATGGCGGATTCGTGGGCCCCTTCGAATTGGGGATTTGGAAGAGAGAGGCGATTACCCGCGGATGTTTGAATTCGTGGGTGTTTCCCTCGTGGCGCCGTTTTTCTCGGGGAGGGGTGATTTTTGGGCTGCCGGATAAGTCGAGTGGGACGCGGCCCGACACGTGCCAGACGCTCCGAGAAGGTTGGATTGCCTCAGGTTAGAGATTATTAACCCAGATTAACAAGGGATACAACAAGACCGTGCTGGGGAAGACAATTTTGTTGGCTCTAGCACCGTATTCTCTCAAGGTCAAACGGCCACGGTAGCATATGCAGTAAGCATGGCAACATAGTTCATAAAAGAAAGCGAAAGAAAATTTCATGGTTCCAAGGCGAAAAGAAATTATCCCTTTTATGTTACCGAGCAGGCAAGCACACAGTCAAAAGTACATGGAACAGCCCAAAGCAGAGTTACAAAACTAGACTGACACGGGGAGCTGTCCAAAGATAATGTATGATCAGCAAGAGCAACTGGTACAAAATCAGTAAATTCTGGACTGGTCTCTACCAGTGGCCGGCTTGACAATCCTCTACCATGATTTTGCACATCAGCACGAGCAACATGTTCAAATTTAGTAAATCCTCGAATGGTTGCTCCAGATTGCGGCCTACACAGCCTGAACCTGACTGCTTCATAGCTTTAGCATCATGATGGCCGAACTCCCCAATGGTAAAAAGTAAACAGTATGCATCGCACATTTACTCTTTGCCAAAGTCTGCGCTGTAGTGTGCACTAGACTCGAGCTTCTTCGCGTCATTTAGCTTCCTCACAGCCTGAAATGCATGTGAAGAAACGCCCAAAGAAATTGTCAATGCCCATCCACCAGTTTCTTAAGGTATACACAGAAGGGAGTATTAAGATTGCGCACCTTCATGAAATCTTCATGGACTACGTAGTCCCTCTCTGCACGAATCGCAGCCATACCGGCCTCAGTACAGACATTCCGGAGATCAGCCCCATTGAAACCCTAAAAGCAGACAAAGTTAGGGCAAACTAGCAATGAAATAAGAGAGATAAATATGCTCACACAAATAACTCACTTCAGCTAATTTTACAACAGCTTCATAATCAATTTCCCCGTGCTTGGCAATACCAGCAGCATGAATTTTAAGGACTTCCATTCTTCCTTGCTCATTGGGCAGTGGAATCTCAATCTTCCTGTCTAGGCGTCCAGGACGCAGGAGTGCAGGGTCCAGAACATCAGGCCGGTTGGTAGCCATGATCATCTTTACCTGCTCAAGCAAAACATCCTTGTCAAGCGTGATTCATACAAAAACAACAAACGGGTAGCAAACAATCTTCCGAAAAAAAAATGGAGGAAAGAAAACAAGTAGCCATCTTTAAGGAAGGATATGCAAGTTATTTTGTATTCACAAAATTATATAATCAAGGAGCAATTTATCACCATTATTCTCAAAGGTTTTTCCTAACATCTACAGCTGGTGTTTAAGCCCAATCTGAGTTGCAAACAAGATATAAAATATCTTGACTCCGTAAACAAAAAAAGACCACTGACATGGATGCACATTTCCAGAAAATCTAGATCAATCACATAATCAACTACACGAACAAAAACGGCAATACCTAACATCCTCAACAAGCACTTGTTCGCAACTTGTGTATGTTGTCAAACACGATGTCTAACTTACCAGAGAAGTTAAAGTACAAGGATGATGAAAAAGAAACTCCATGCAAACAATTTACTTTCAGGAATCCAGTATTCCAAGGGCTGAAGTAAAGAAATATACCATATTATTACAGATTTGCCTTAAAAGAAATCCATGAGATTCTCAACAGGATCGGTTAATCTTGCAAACATGAGAGCAAAACACATAATAGTATTCCCTATATCCAAAGATCAACGTATCAAAGTGATTAAGTTTACCTTCCCAAGCTCGTCAAATCCATCTAACTGGTTAAGGAGCTCCATCAATGTACGTTGGATCTCACGATCAGCACTTGTACCCTCGCTAAATCTTCGGCCACCAATAGCATCAATTTCGTCCATGAAGATAATGCATGGCTACATAAGACAAATTGGCACAGAGAATGTTAGTGTCGGAACTAAAACGATGCATTGAGCTAAACAGTAGGTAAATGCATTATTCGATTGGTAGCGCCACAACAAGTTTGGTTTTGGAATTGAACTCCATATTTGTGGGTTGGTACAACATATTCATCTAAAATAGTACCTGAGGCTTGCATGTACGCAAAATCTAGATGCTAAGTTTGAAGAGAATATATGTTCTACGTTATGCTTGTGGTAGCATCTTCTTGATAACGCAAAATTAAAAAGGAATGAAAGTATGAAACCAGGACTTCATGACTTACTTGGTGCTCACGTGCATAGCCAAACATTTCTCTAATCAAACGGGCACTTTCTCCAATATACTTGTCAATTATAGCACTTGAGACAATCTGTTACAGACAAACTATAAGTTATTTGATGTGTAAGAAATACTGACTGACATTTGAAGTGAAAAAACTACACACCTTCAAGAAGTTGGCATCAATGTTACTGGCGATAGCCCTTGCAAGCAGTGTCTTCCCGGTTCCCGGAGGACCATAGAGTAGAACACCCTGGAATGAGTGAGACAAACATTATGGTTTTCAACTTTTCATGGTCAGAATACCTAGATGCATTTATGTCTTTCACTTGTATATAGAATTTGGGATAAAAGCACATCTATTTGAGTTTACCTTAGGAGGTTTAATTCCCACCCGAAGAAAGAGTTCGGGGTTCATAAGTGGCAACTCGATGGACTCCCTGAGCTCTCTGATCTGATCAGACAAACCACCTACAGCAGAGTAACTGACATTTCCAGGGTCTTCATGAAGCATGTTATATACCACGGGGTCCACCTGAAGAAGTTTTGATTCCAAATCATTTCTCTATGTAATTGACAAACTCTGAAATATAAAAGCACCAACTAAACAATATGAAGAAATACCTCCCGCGGTAGAGTGCGCATAATTGTCAAGGTTGTCATGTCAAGCACGACACGAGTTCCAGAAGTTAACTTTTCCTTGTCCACTTTACTTCGGCAACCAACAACATATCGTGGACCACTGCTGGCCTTTACAATAACTAGAATGAATAGGTGTTTATCAGTTGTTCAGTTTTGCACAGTTGATAAATAAGAACACAAATAAAATGATTGAATGTACTAGATGATAATGAACATCAAAAACATATTCCTAGTGGGAAAAGAGTCCATTCTGAAACATATGTACAAAATGTACAGGAATAGAGTTGAAAACACAAATGAGATGCTTATTACTTACAGCGCTCATTATCAAGGGGCCGGAGAACCTCTCCAATAATCTGTCCCACGCTTTGCAGTGATTTCAAGTCGTCTTCAGTCTTTGTAAAGTCCTTCTTAGCATTTTTTAAGCTCTCTCTTACTGCATGCAGATGAACAAGCAAAATCAAGCTAAATGAAATGAAACAGTGGTTCTTTAGAAATCATGAAAACAGTGAACTAGGAAAACTTCTTCTAAAAGTACTCCTAAAACCAAGGACCACTGCGGAGCACCGCGGAAAATAATATTTCGATGTGTATCATATTTACAAAGGGAAGATCCTGTCATCAACTTGCATGTTCGTATAGGTCTACCTATATGTAATGTAGGATACTAAATATACAGGCACGGATTAAAAAAAAAACTTAAATATTGAAAAGAAAAGGTGAAACTGCAATGAGACACAAGTGAATGTTAAAAGAATTAATACGAGATGTTTTAACAACATGAAACTACACAACCTACCACACACTAATTCTCTAATAGTAAGATACCACATATTCAAAGCAAAGGGGACTAAATTAGGAGCATTTGTACAGTACACATTTCTTTCAATAAAACAGATATACAATTAGTATCTTAAAAAGTGGAGCTCATATCAGATTCCAGGAGTTACATCTTACAATCCGGCTCAAAGTGCAGTAGCACATAGATTCCACAAAACGCCTTACTCTAAAACTAAAATCGACGCAAATGTACAGGCAAATTCAGGGTTCAGCAGCAATAAACGGTGCAGTTCAAACCAGAATTATGAGGGTATACTCTTCCGTGAATTATACTTATTTGCAAATACAGAAAAAACAAATAAGGAAAGCTACTGACTGATCAATTAGTGAAGAACAAAAGAAAGTATAAGGGCTTAATCTTCCTCGCGACAACTACCACGGTTGACCAAACTAAACCCTGAGTCGCCTCGCGCATGCAAAACATCAGATCCGCATCAAGCATCCAGCGCCACCGCTACAAGATTCAGGGTTCCCAAACCGAATCTGCTGGATCAACAGCCCAATACAAGACCCAACGCCCTAGGCCCGATCTAACATCGGAGCACAACGCGCAAAGAACTATTACCACTAGTTAAGCCTACAAATCAAAGCGAATCTGCACGGAAGCCACTCCACATCCACAGCTAGGACGAGATCTCGCGCACGCAGCTACAAACGCCTCGACATCCACTGAAATCGACAGCTCCAAACCCTAGGGAGACTCGGAACGGAGTGGGATGGATGCAGGGAGGGGAGTGGATGACTCACCAGTGCCGACGCGCGACTCGAGCTCCCTGCAGTTCAGCAGCTTCTTTCGGTAGTCGGCCACGGCAGCACGGCGGCGCGCGGCGGCGGCGTCCTCCCCGTCGGCCATCTCCTCCTCCGGTCTGGGTCTTGGGCTCTCGCGCAGTTTTGCTTCCGTCGCAAGAAGAGGAGAATCGCGCACGCTCACTTCCGCCCCTCCGGTTACGTAAAATAATGAGCGGCGCTTATCCTTTTGGGCTGTGAGAGGATGATGTAGCCTTCTGTCAACGAATACGTAGATACTAAAATCCGCCAAGCTGCCCAGGAAACGCTGCAGCTTCGTATGTATTTATTTACTCTTTCCTTTACACGATATACTTGTGATGGCTCTAGCCACATAGAAAACAAGCAGAAAAGAAAAAAGTAAATGAGGAGGAGAGATATAGAGATAGAGATTAGTACTTGGAAATGAAAGTGGCGCATCGAAAAGTGAGAATAAAAATTTAAGAGTTAGAATCATAAATATTGTGAAGTACTCCTAATTGTTTTTCAAAGTACTCCATATAGCTTATGTCGGCGTAAGCATTAGGCCAGTCTCAATGGTGGTTTCATTTGTATTTAATATACTACCACATCAGTAAAAATGATGACGTGGCAAGGAATTTAATAAGAAAGAGAAGAAGTGAGTTTCATCCCATGAAACTCTCTGGGCAATGTTTCCAACACAGTGAAATCCAAATGAAACCGCACTGAGGCCTTTTCGTTTCATCTCAACCCAAATTTGATTAACCATATCACAATTTAATGTTTTGTCAAGTCTATAAAATCGTGATATGAAACTGAACATTGAGAGAGGTTGTTTCATTCTCCTAACAAAAATTATAAATCTGATGTGGCACTCTTAGAAAGAGTGAAATGAAACAAAGCATTGAGAATGGCCTTATTGGTAATATCAACGACTAAAACATGCATGCACACCGCCGGCAGATCGGTCTTACACGGCGTGTATATAACATTTTTTAAATCCCAAACAGAGTAGTAAGTAGTGTCATGTACTCGATGTTCTTTGTCCTTTGCCCTCGTGCCCTATACTATTGGTTATAGGTCTCAATCTATATGACAGATATGACTGTTCACTCGGTTGGATGACTTGGATTTTGTAGTACACCAATTTAATTACTTTGGGGATCTAGGCGATCGGGAGATTGACAGTTATGTAATAATAAAACAAAATAAAACCTGGGTTGCGTGCTGTGCAGAGGCCGAAAACTCTTTTGGTTTTTATTATTTAAAAAAAATAAAGAAGGCATGCTGTAGAGATTGATTTACGCATCATCAAATGTGTAATGTTCTTCCTGTGGCATGACAATAATGGATTCTTGGTCATATTATTCAAGGTAAATATAAAGTCCATAGTATTCTTGGTGATTTTCAATGGCCAGACTGGTGCACCTTATCCTTTTGAACCAACGGAAAATTTCTAAATTAACATATTCCAAGGAAGCTAATGAAACCTTAATTTCCAGGGAAGGGGACGACCATGTAATAAGAATGAATAAATGGTCTTCTTGATTTATAAAATACAAACCACAAATAATATATTGTTCCCGATCCTATACATGTTACTAGACGTATTTTTTTTTAGACCAGTTACTATACGTAACTTCAAGCTTGTACGGGACGACAGCTTAAAAACTGGGGTCTGGGGATAGTCGTGGAAAGACCTTGAAGCGACTAGCTGTCCTGTTGGAACGGGGAATATCTTGTAGAATATACTTGATGTGAAATGTCATTCTCAAGGCGGAAATAGTAACTGTCCCTTCTTTGCTGCCAGAATTTGGTAGATCAACAAGTGTCGAATGGAAGCAAAAACGGACAATGAGATAATTCAGGATGAAACGGACCATATAACGTGGAAATGGTATTCTTCAAGCTACAACACTTTCCAGGAAATATTTTTTGTAATACTAGTTTTATGCAATGCAAAGATCTATTTATATTCAGCATTAGAGACAGTCATACTATCTTCATTTTGCATAAAAACTCCTAGCTAAAAGGACGTGTCGCTAGGGTTAAAACAATAACACATGCAAAATAAGGTAAATAAGACTGTCTCCAACGGGAGACCCATTCGGCCACTTAAACCCAAAATGGGTGCTAAAAGGTGGGAAAGCACTCTCCAACGGAAGACCCAAACAACGTACCCATTTTTGGAGCCGCGCCCTCCGCGACCCAGCAATGCGTCTCCTCGCGGCGCGACGCATCGCTTCCGCGGTGGAAATGTCGCCGCTCCCCTGCCGTCCCCCGCCAGTCCGCCTCCACTCCCCCGCCCCTCCATGGCCGCCGCCACCGAAGAGACCCCCCGCGCCGCCTCCGAACCCCCCGAACGAGCCGAGGAGGAAGACCGCGCCAGACGACGCGATGAAGAAGGCGGCTCCGGTCTTGGCGGCCTCGGAGAAGAGGGAAAATATCGCGGGGAGCTCGATCCTGGGCTCTGCGGGAACGCGGTCGCTCTCCGGCTGCGACCCGCTCGAAGCGGCGGCGCGAATGACGGAGGAGGAGCACCCGGAGCTGCAGCCACCCCGTGGGGGGTTCCCCACCGTGCTCCTCCTGTCCCACGGCCACAGCGGACGCGTCCTCCCCGTCTCCGACCCCATCGCGCGGGCCGCCGTCTTCCTCGACGCCTTCCACTACTCGATCCGCGTGGTCCGGGAGGGGGCCGCGGCCGCGCGGAAGGCGGCGAGCGGCGACGGCGGTGGCTGGATTTGGGTTTGGGTCGGCCGTTGGAGATGCCAAGGTTTGGGGCGACGCGGAAGGGAGGATCCGAGACCAATTTGCCGGTTTGGGTGCTTCCTTCCGTTGGAGATAGCCTAACACTGGCAAAAATTAAAAACAACGGAGTTGACCATTAGTTGGGTCATTTTTGCAAGCATTGCATTATCAAGCACCACCGCGCATTTTTCTCCCGCGCATATCAACGCATAAAAATTCGTTGCACCGCTTCGCCAAAAATAGAAACAAAAACATTCGTTGCACCAACCATCATAATTTTGCTTGTTTCCATCCCTTACTCAAAAGTCTTCCCAAGACATCAATAACTCGTAAATATATTGACTGTCACTTGTATCTGGGCTGGTAGCAAAATACAAACATCAATCTTGCTTGGTCATACGATGAGGTCGTGTAAGTTGATCATATGTGGTAATCGCAAAAAAGAAATTGATCATATGTGGAGGTTTGTTTGAGCCACTTTTTACGGATAAAATATATTATCTAATCTAAACCAATAAAGAAACAGTTATAAGAAAAATAAGTTCTACCCTGCCATCCTATCTACCCTGCCATCTGAACCGTCCTTGCATATCATGGGCCCAAAATCCAACGCACCGAATCATTCCACCCTGTCCCGGGCGTAATGCTCGGCTCCCCTCCTCTCCCCTTTACGTTAAAAGTTGCATCACCGTAACGCTCAAAACTCGATTTTTTCTCACTACCCAATTGCGGTACCCACGTCCCCTTATGGCCGTAGGCCCCGTAGCGGCTTGATTGCCTTCCCGTTTTACGCACATTTTGAATCCATTTCCAAACCGGCAACGCCGCAATGCATAGTTTCCGCAAGACGATTCTGCGGCGGCGTTCCTTCCTATTCTCCCAGGAAACATCGAGTTGATCGATCTGCGGCGGCGTTGCTTCCTTTCTCCGTGGCTACGAGGCTACGTCGAGACGATGGAGTGGAAGGAAAAGGGTCCTACGGCGATTCTACGACGTCGTCGATCCCCGGCGGGTGCTGCCTATCGATCCAATTGGCGTTGTCTTCCTCGATTTGGTGAGTGCCGTATTCCTTCCCGTGATCCCTTCTTTCCTTGCAGCTACTGGTGCGAATCATACGTGAATCTTTTTGCATTCCTACGCTCATAATCAGCTTCTGCTGCAAGTCTCCCATGTTTGCGTGGCCTTCTGATTAACCAAGTATCGGGCAGTGCTATATTCTTTAGTTTCGTTAATTAGTAGAAGCGTATCGCTGGTCCAGTTGATAGAGTAATGCTTAATTGACTTTGTATATTGCCCTTTTTTGTAAAATGCAAACTCCTAAGCAGTATTCTTTTCAGCTGGCGCATCACAAGTCACAAATACCTGAGTTGTGATTGGTCCGAACATGAACTCAACAAACAATCTGGGTGCGTGTTCTTCTCTACGTGTTTTTCTTTTTTCTGTTACAACTTACTTAAAATGTTAATCTGACGATACAATTTTCTGCCTGGCCAATGTTCATCTGACGATCCAATTTTGTTTAGAATCCATTAAAGGTGACGACTATGATGCTGTGATTGTCAAGCGGCGAGCTCAGGGAATGAACAATATTGAGGGAGATACATTTCATTTATCTTAAATGCAGACGTCGGATACTTTATTTATATGAAAGAAATTATTGTTGTCAGCCTTTCCGATTAGCAAACAAAATCACCATTGCATATATATATGGCAGGTTTAGATGCAGGCGTGGAATATGTAATTTTGGAAACAACATGTTGCGTCGACATTTACCTATCTGTTGCAATATTATCATCGGCTCATCGCATAGCTATTGGAAGGTTTATATTTAATTATATATACGCATTCCATGGGGAGATGATTTCCGTGGGATACTATGCCGTTCATTTAACTTTCCAAACCTGTCAATCTTCTATATATACAGCACCAGTCACGCGAACAAGTTAGACTCCTTAATTTGTTTGTCTATATCTCTGACGTCCATGACAATGAGCGCACCTGGAGACGGTCAAGCAGGCATGTCGCCATTATGAACACTAGGTTCTGTATGCAAATTGTTTAAATACATTCCCAGCTTACTATTAAAATATAATTAGATCATTTGATGTACAATATGCATATTCTCGTGATCCATGTGTGCAGTCCACATATTTTGCGCCACGATGGAGAATGGCGACCAGCGGCACAACATTTTCTCACAATTGCTGCAGTCCATGTGCACATGAACACAACAAGAGGTATCGAATAAGTTTAGATGCCTTTTCCATAGTTACCTTTGATACCGGTCATTCACCAATTATCCAATCCTTTATGTTTACGACCTCACATGTTGTGTAATTATTTAAATTCAGATGTTCTTGTCACTACTCGATATAGCAAAATTGTATTCTCTCCTGAGAGGCCAGAAGCTGACGAACTGGAAGGTAATATAACAACATTGTATTCATTGCCCAATTCCTTTTGGAAACCTACAACCGAATTGTTGAATTCCTACTTTTTGGATTTTAGGATTTCGCCAGCGTCTACTAAATGCACCTGATCAAGCCCGTTAGTTTGGTCGTGACCGCCTGTGGGATATGAATGTGCTTTGAGGTTGCATTAAGATGAAGACGATCGATGAAAATTGGGTCGCTATCGTTACCTACAATGAATAACTATCATTAGCCGTGTTATGTCTTTTACCTGGTTGCAACTTGAGGAATTCATGGTATTATGGTTATGTTACATGTAAACTTCTCGCTATCGTGCTATATTGTCGTTTTCATGTCGTTATGATACTTAATTCAACAATGTCGTTATGTTATCAGAGTAAGCTATCGCGTTAATGTCGTTATGATACTTTTAATGATAGTTAAATGGTGCATCATATTAATTTTTTTTGTGATATAGCCCTGCCAAATGGTTTCATTTGGTCAGACACGTGCGTGACGCACGTGCATTGGTACTAGTATTTTTAAGACTTCTCCCAACATGTCTCCATTTGAAAGCGAAACCTAGTATGATTGGAAAGTTATACATTGGCGACACTAACTATTTTATCCTCTATTTTGTTCCAATTTTAGAAGCCGTTTCGCACTTTAAGACACGAAATTTTTCTTTTCTAAAAAGGGCGAGGTAGCCCCACCTACGGTCTACGCGCGTGACGAATGCTTCTCCTTGTAAGCGACACACTGCTGAGACGGCCGCGCAATCAGCCATAAACAGAAGCAAAGGCGCCCACGGGACGGGAGCAGAGCAAGCACCTCCTGGGAGCACGCCTCAGGACAGGTGACCTCCAAATCTGCCAGGCTCGGGCTTCTGATTCGGAGCTTTGCCGACCGAATCCGAAGCTCGGATCGCCTCCCGCGGCAATGGGGGCCGACTCCGAGGACGCCGTCAAGCAGCTCAGCCTCCTGATGGAGCAAGGTACGTGGTTTCTTGGAGTTCTTGCTGAAGCTTCACGCCGTCTTCGGCTCTCTTTGCGATTGTTGCGGTGTTTCTGTATTACTGACTTGTTTGTCTTGGTTTGGATCTTGTCAGTGGAGGCGCCGCTGAAGCGATCGTTTCAGGTATGGATCTGGGCTCCCCGTGGCCATTTCGTTGGAGAAGCATGGATCTTGATGTTGATTATTGTTGATGTTAGCCTGTGCTGTCGAATCATAGTGTAATTTCAGCGAGATATCTAATTTAGAGTGGGAGTGCGAGTACTAACTCTACTGTTAATACCGAAGATCTACAAAATCTTCATGCTTCAAAATGGAGACCGTTCTTCATATTATGATATTTCTTGTCTAATAGTACATGCTAGAGGTACTGTTATGCAGCCATGAGCTGCTAGGCAAATTTGTGTTGGGGCCGTGCTGCTTGATACATGATCTAGGACTAGCATGCAAAGTTGCTGCATTGTTGACGTGTCGTTTAGGGATAGTGGTGCTTCTCTGCTTGACCTCGTCTGGAACGGTTCTGCATGTCATGGGAAGTTTGTTATAGTTCCCAGGTTGACTGGGAGTCCCGTGGATCATGCTTCCGCCTTTCGGAATGGATGGATTCCCTGGATTGGTGCTGGCCACAAGCCCACTAATTAAGTATGATAATTTTTATTCGACACTTCGTTTTCGATGTGTCGTTTTGCATATTTGCAGTTACCCGTCGTATATCGGGACTTTCCCTTATCAGGTGTCACGACGTGGTGCACCTTTTTGTCTTTTTAATGTTAGCCAATTTTTCAGCCTAAAGTATCAAGATATGTGTTTAATCATAGAACGTCTGTAAGATTAATGTTTGCCATTTTTCCCGAAATAGTTAAATACATAATGTTTTATATTTGCACTAAATTGTGAACTTGGGATGCCAACTTAATATTAGGTGGAATCTGTTGTTTACTGGAGTAAGAATTTTCTTGTTTGAGACCTACTGAAGTAAGAATTAATATGCTAGTTGACAATTCTTCATCGGTACTCATATGAA
This sequence comes from Eragrostis nindensis, assembly GCA_012490785.1. NCBI lineage: Eukaryota > Viridiplantae > Streptophyta > Magnoliopsida > Poales > Poaceae > Eragrostis > Eragrostis nindensis. The sequence continues at coordinate 52,390 of JAAXCT010000083.1, forward strand.
GTGCAATCAGTTCCATTTATTGCTTTAGCTAATGAAAAACTTTCAGAAACCGCGAGGAAAAACTACTTCAGTCCCATTTTGGAAGGTTATTTCGAAGAAGAAACTTCAAGACTATAGTTGACAATGCCCAATATGATTTTATATTTTTTTTTTGGAGACTTCGGTTGTCAATAACTAATGTTTGTGGAACAAGCCAGCTACTCATAAGTTATAATTCAGATTCTGAATCGTGTCTCATAAAATATAAGAAAAATAAAACGAATCAGAGTCTGTGTTTCATAAATGCTTCTTTCAAAGCTTTTGTTTGCTTTCTATTTTTTTTTATCCCTACTTTGTACTGCTTACCATACTGCTCTATTACATACATGTATGTTTGATTATATGGGTATGAATATCTTCCTCTATATTATTCCATTATTTGGATGGTTTTTTAATGCTATATCATCATTTGATCATCAACTGTCCGTAACTTGTTTATATTGTCTCTCAGGGAAAATATCTAAGCATATCTTGTTTATTTCAGAATGTGCACCAGGGCTATCTGAAAGAAACACTAGTACGTTTCCTTAAGGCTAGAGAGTGGAATGTATCAAAGGCTCATAAGATGGTAATATTGCATATGAACTTTCTCAATAGCATGGGAATTGGTTACTTGAGTGGCCATTATTATTAATAATAATATGTTTGTGTTTATAGATTTTAGATTCTTTGAACTGGAGGATACAAAACGAAATTGATAGTGTGCTGGAGGTGAGTAATCCTTTCTAGAATATATTACTAAACATTCTTTGCTAAACAGATAGCCATGGGAACTTCGCTTGTTGTCTACAATTTCAATTTGTGCCTAATCATACTTTGTTTGAATTGTTTGTTCATAACTGCATCGTATGTTCTCACTTTTTTGGTATAGCATACTAATTCTTTGCTGATCTGATCGCTCTCTGCATTGTCTGTCTGCAGAGACCTATAGTCCCAGTTGACTTATACAGATCAATACGTGATTCACAACTTGTTGGACTGTCAGGATACACAAAGGAGGTATGGTTATGTAATCCCAGTAACTAACAATATTGGTTGTACCATAAATTTGCTCGCCACACAAGATGTTTCTTACCCAGTTGGAATTTATTGTTATGCAATTATTTGTGGTCTTGAACTATGCATGCCTTTTTACTGTTGGTATCTTAAGGCCACTATATGATGTTTTTAATTCGTTTCTGGGTGCACCTACTTCTGTTAACACTAGAAAAAGATGACTGCATTGTACAGATATTAGCGTTGAAAAATGTTAAAAGTATAACTTATATTAGTCCTCAATCTTCAATGGAGCTGTCCAGCGACAGAAGAAACATTACGACCAACCTTTTAGCTAGGAAAGCTGGGTTATCCTAAGATGAAAAGTCCATGATTTATACCAAGACTACCTGAGCTGAGCCTGTTAGTTTTTAAGTTATGTGTGACACCTCACAAATTCTAAGATGCCAGATTGCCCATAACTTTCATAATGCCCTCTCCTATGGTACAGCATCAAGCGCTACTTGAGTCTCTTAATACCCGAAATACAGCAAGCTTGCTACCCTAATGACAATTTCTCTCTTTCTATCCTTTGTTTTCTTATTGGCAGGGTCTCCCGGTTTTTGCCATTGGTGTTGGACAGAGTACATATGACAAAGCTTCGGTAATTACTCAGTGCTTGTTATTTGTTCGGAAAGCTGCATCCAAATTTCGAATCTGGCTTCTTTTACTTTATGCCACACAAAAGATATTATTCTATGTTGATGTAAGCTTTTACCACTTAACCATTATCTTTTAGTGACCTAAATAATGATCTTACCTGTCAAACTTATTGCATTTGTGGCATTGTGCTTCTTTCTACTTAGTTACATATATCATTTAAACATTGGGATATTGTCTCTTCAGGTCCACTACTATGTGCAATCCCATATTCAGATTAATGAATACCGTGATCGTATAATTTTGGTAAGTATACAATGGAAGTTTTTAAGCTTAATATATTGTTTATGTTAACACAGTAGATTTGTTTCTAATGTTTATTTCTACCATATTAGCCCAAGTTGGCAGAAAAATTTGGACGACCTATTACTGGTTGTGTAAAAATTCTTGATATGACTGGTTTGAAGCTATCAGCACTTAACCAAATAAAGGTATGCTTGACCAAACCCAAAATCTTGTTCTTTATGAACTCATATGCACATGTTTTAGTGGCTTGTGCATGTATGTATTGATGTGTATGATGTTTAGTTGACTGGAATAAGAATGTCTTATTGAGAAACTGCTCATCTTTCAGCTCAGCTCTATATGCCATGCAAGTAGCAAACTTTAAGTGTTGACACTGATGCTCAGGGACTAGTTTTTTACTTGTCCCATATTGTTTCATTTTAACAAAAGTTCCCCACCATATTCATGACTTGTGTTGCTTCTAGGTTGTAAATGTGATCTTTTTTTTTTGTTAATATGGTTTTAATATTGTTTACAGATGTTGACTTCCATATCAACTGTTGATGATCTGAATTACCCTGAAAAGACAGAGACCTATTATGTGGTTAACGTTCCATACATATTTTCTGCCTGTTGGAAGGTGCTGCCAATTTCATTTATTGTGTAGCCTTAACATTTAACCTGTGAGCCTTTATCAAGAGCTGATGATATTTTATTTGAGTTGTTGGTCTGCTAGGTTGTGAAGCCATTGTTGCAGGAGCGAACCAAAAAGAAGGTTAAAGTTCTGAGTGGTTCTGGGAAAGATGAGCTCCTAAAGGTAAATCACTGTTTTTTTTTTCTCCTTTCCTGTTGCGTGCCTATTTTCTGCATGAATCATTTATATCTTGGTGAAAAAATTATTACTCCTTGATCAACTTAGTTGTATCAGTCTTTTAGCATTTTTCTTCAAAAGGTGATGAACAGTTGCTTTGCTTCGTTTATGTAGATCATGGACTATTCATCCCTTCCCCATTTCTGCCGACGGGAGGGTTCTGGATCATCAAAGCATTCGTCTACTGACGCCGACAACTGCTTCTCCTTTGATCATCCTTTCCACAAAGAGCTCTATGGTCATATCAAGGAGCAGGCATCACACAAAGAACTCATCAAGATGGGATCACTGCACGTCAGCATTCCCGAGCCAGATCCAAATGACGCGAAGATTGTTGAGGTCATCCAGGCCGAGTTTCAAAAGTTCAGCGAGGAGAATGGGTCCAGCAATGGCCATAACAAGGCCTAAGCGCTCGTCAAGGACGGCCGAAGCAGCTTACCCGGAGCTTGGCGCTCCCTGACGAAGGATGATCACTCCTTCATCATACCAATTATTTTGGTTCACAGTCCCCAGTTGCCTGGGGAATATATAGTAACAGCGGCCTTTGCATCTGCAAGATGCAAAGCTTTGAGTTTATACTAGTTGGAGAGGCGGAGAGATAAATTGGTCGGTGTATATTAGATGGATATATGAAGCAATAAACTACTTTTCTTAGTTTATTAACCTACATATGCTTGGCTGTTATACAAGGAAGGAATTCATGGAAGTGCCTTTGTGGCAGTTTTGCTTCTGCGCCAGGATGCGAAGTCGTTGCCTTTTCCTACTGAAATATTAATTGAGAGAACTTTGAGGACGATAACATCTCTTTTATGAAGTTCCAATTCAGTGAGTTGTGGCCAGGATAGCTTGGGGCTGTGGAAAATGTCAACAATCTGATGCAACTCACGCAAATCAGCCAGGGCCTGACCGCGGCAGCAAATCAGCAAGGGCTGGTTGGTGACCTCAAGTCCGCGCTGCTCGGCACCCTTGCACTCCAGGATCCATGTACTTGCCGGCGACATGCATGTCGCAAAGGCATCGTGGTGGAGTGGGTTTGGCGTGTCATGTTGCCATGCGCCGACGGACGCACGCGCTGCGTGCCCGCGGGCGCCACCCACCATCGTACGTGCCGGGGAGGAACAGGGAGAATGAAGGATGCGTCGCCGACGGTGAAGTCCATCTCTGCTGGGTGCTGCATGTAAGCTTGGCCAGATCGCACTGCGTAAATTAGCAGAGCCGCGTCGCGGTTACCGTGTTCGGCCGGCGTGGCGAGGATGGAGTTGTTGAGGGCGCGGGTCGGGCGGCGAGGTCGGCGTGGAGTGGCGCGGTGGCCGCGAACCCGATGTCCAGCGGGCTGCGCGTCGAGCGGGACAAACGCGGACCCACGAAAGCGAGCAAGCCATGAGCGCCTCAGGACATATGAATGCCGACGCCGCCGCCGCCAGCCGCGGAGTTGCTGCTGTCCTCCGTGACGACAAGGCCACGCAACGTTGCTGCGGAAGAATGGCCTGCCGCGTCGGGGAGGCTCCGTCCCTCCGTGAACCTTGCCTTGGCAATGCCATTCTTCCGCACCGTCTGGGCGTAAGTGGCCGAGCTCGTCGGCGCTTGAGCCGGGCGCGCATCGTCGGCCGGCTTTGCGGTAGCGTTCGTTGTATTGGATCCCACGAAAATGCAGGGGCTGATGCCGTGTATCCTAGGAGAGATCCTGTCATCACGGAAGCGTGTGCATATTCTGTAACTACTAGACGCTGCGGCGCGCCCCTGGCGCGCCATCTCTCGCTTAAAATTACATACAAAGAACATGGCACCGGGAACTACAACGCCGACACCAGCTTTAATTTTTTACCCAAAAATTAAAGAGCTAGTATGTACTTGAGGAAGACTACAATTGGTGAGGAGCAACACCTGCTATAAGGAAGAAGACGATCAGGTTGCTTGAAAACCCCTCCCGATACAAATGCCCTGTATATACAAATGGAAATAATGTAATACATGATGCTTGAAATATAAATAGTCACTCCAAATATCTGAGTTATGAATTTCAGGACGAAAAAAATAAAATGTTCTGATCATAGTTTTACAGTCTATAAGAAAGTTGCACACACAAACTGGCAACAGCCTCTAAAGACGGCACGACCATCTTGCCCGTACACGTTTAATCATGGTATTATCAGTAGTAACAGATTAACCCAAGAACACGTTCAGCAATTAACATCAGTAATCCTTCAACCTTATTCATTTCCTTGCTCGCTAGCTATTTACCATATCAAGCGCCCGGCTGCATGCATGCAGGCGCATGTACATGGCCAGGGCTCACCAGTCAGAACCCTGGCGCCGGCGAGTACGCCTCGGGCGCGGGCACCACCGTCTAGACGCCGGCAGCGACGCCACCGACGACGTTTTCACCAGGTTCAGTATGCTGTTCCAGTACTCCTCCGTCTCCTGTGCTGCGATGACCCGGCGGCGTCCGCCTCCGCCTCCGCGTCCCTCGCCGGTGCCGACCTCATCACGTCCTGATGGCTCAAGGAGCCGTCGTGGAGCAGCCTGCACGGGCTGCATGGAGGCGGCGTGCGCCTCGAGCACCGACGCGCTCGCCTGCCCCCGCCGCGTGCGGCCTCAAGCACCGAGGCGAGCGTCGCAGCACTGTCGGAGAAGCTGAGCATGGACGTCGGCGAGTCGAGCCATGGCGCCGGCGACGGCTGGTGAAGTGACGCCCAACGCGATCCTGTGGCGGCGTGGCCACGTGAGGAGCTCACCGGAGGCAGCGTGAAGGAGCTCACAGAAGCGTGCACTACTTGCATTGCCCCTCGCGTAGCAACACCTGCCCGTCGCGTTCAGCACCTCCTCCAGCAGTCCTTCCTCTACTTTGGTCGCCTTCTTCCACCTCTGTATATATAGGACAGAAACAGCCGCACGTCGATGCAAATTTCTCCGCGCATGGTCTCACAAAGCGGCAACAACAGGTTGAAAAACGGAGGAGGATCAAACTACAGGCACATGCAAGTGCAGTTAGTCAGCCAAATGGGGTGCAAAATTCAACATTCAAAGTCACACCATTCGCACCGATAGAGGGATAAAAAAGCAGCCGGTAATTCAACATTCAAAGTCACACCATTCACACCGATGGAGAAAAAAAAAGCAGCCGGTGAACATGGCAATTTTACATTTTCTCTTCTTCACATTGATTTGTAACAAACGTAGTGCTTGTGCTTGTGTGGGAAAGCCTTCGTGCTGCAGCTCCAGTCGGCGCGTTCACGCTCGCCACCGTGCAGGCCACCGTCTTCCCCCGCCCGGGCCTCTGCCTCGGCATCTCCGTCCACCATGCCGTCATGCACTTCGTCCGCACCTGGGCCGCCGCCTGCCGCGACCACCAGGCTCTGCCGACGCCGGTGCTAGACAGCTCCCTCGTCGCCGACCCGAACGACATCCACGGCAAGACTCTCACCGGGATGATGTGTCTCGCTCATCCTCCTCCGCCGCCGCCGCCGTCGCCTCAGCGAGAGCCATGAACACGAAACCAGCAAGCACAAACGATAGCGAACAAAGAAGACCAGGCAACAACAAAGAAGGGAATGCAAGGAATGAGGAGAACGGATGAGGGATGAGTGCCAATTTATAGCGATCCAAGCCACCAAAGTCAACAATGTTGAACTCGTATACATGCACCAAGCCAAGGACCCTAAACCCTCAATTTCTTCGCACACGGTCTCAGAAACCGGCAGCAGGTTGAAAAACCGACAAGGATCAAACGTCCAGCACTCCGTTCACACCATTCACACCAATGGGTTGCAAAATTCAACATTCAAAGTCACATCTTCACACCGAAGGAGGAACGCAAGCAATTCTACTGGGACAATGTCAACAAATCCTGGCACTCCGTTGACAAAAACAATGACACACGCCAAGATCTCAACGTCCAGCACTTTATGAATCGAACGGTGCAAAGATTTCAGGTGACGCGGCCGCGGGAGGTCGGGCGAAACCCCTGCGGGATTTATACTCGCGGTCAAAGAGTGCTGGCAGAGGTTGAAAAAGGGGACAGCTCGGTCAAGAAAAGTAGGCAGCGATTGAAAAAATGAGAGAAAACGCCCGGGATCGTTGGATCAAACGAAGAACAATCAAACAGACCACGAAATTTTGGGCGACGTGGCCAGCACGAGCGGGGGCGAAACCCGTGCTATCTTTATACTCTTACGATCTCATACTACTACCGCTTGATCTGGGTTCAGGATTTAGACTGAACATGGGCCGCGGGCCTTCCGGCAATCTTTGGTTTTATCAGATTTAGCTTAGGTTTGCTACAATTCTAGTTGCTAGGTTTTCGAGCTTTAACACCAGATGCACTTTTACAAATAATTATTTTGTGTTCCGCTCTCAACAAAGCGCATCTGGTGTAGTGGTATCATAGTACCCTCCCACGGTACTGACCAGGGTTCGATTCCCTGGATGCGCAATAGTTTTTCCTTTTTGTTCAATGCTTCACAAAACCGATTCTTATTTCTTTTCCTTTTTTTTGTTCATGTTTGACGATATTTTGTCAGTATGATAGCACAAAACTTGATATTATCCCATTCTTACATAGCTATAGGTGCTCATCATCACCTCTCAAAATATTGACATGCATGGATACGTGCAGCAACTGACCTGATTCTCTTTGGTCCACAAGTCAGCTGCAAGCGCACGTATTTTACGTGATGAGGATTGAGCCCAATCTAGCCAAGTTTATCAATTCGGCTTTCCCCATGAGTATCTCAAGGCCTCATATGCTAATCAAGCTGAAGAGTGGCCCTTCTCCCAATCGGCTCCACAGGTCAGGGAGTCAGCTGGTTGTCCACGAGTATGGCTGGCGTACGTCGACACGAGCGATACGCGGCAAGCCCACAAAAGATTAACGCGTTTCAGTTTGAAACACACCCAGGAATCACGGCTGGACGTCCGGATCGTATCCACAGAAGTCGGCGGCGCACAACCCTAGCAGCTGCCTATAAAACGCCATCGAACCCCACGGTGCAAACGGGGTGGAACCATTCTCTCCGTGCAAAGATAAAAAAAACTCGAATACGCAGGATGCGTATCTTTGTATTAAGAAGGAGAAGAAAGTTTTTTTACAGACTACGCGATCCATGAACAGACTCATGGCCGCTCGACCCGTTTTGCTGGGCGAACTCATTACATTCGGCATGTGGACTACTCGCTAATTAGACAACTCAACTGCTTCGCTCCGGCGTTGCACCATGTCACAGCTTCTCTCTTGATTGCCTCCGCTACTTCATGCGCCGTTCTTTGTTGCGCACGGAAAAGCCTGGCATTCCTTTCCTTCCACAGCTCCCACGCTACAAGCATGACCAGAGTGTTGATTCCTTTGCGACTCCGTCCTTGTTGTGTCCTTCGCACTCGTTTCCACCAGGCGATAAGCGATTGTCCTCCTTGCGCGAAGTTGAATGTACAACGAGCCCAGGACAACACTTCCCACCATACTTCCTTAGCGTAGGAACAGCTAACCAGTATGTGCGCTGCTGTCTCGTCCTCCTGATTGCAGAACCAACACTTTTCGTGCGCCTCCAGTCCGTGGCGTAGCCTCCTGTCTGCTGTCCATATTCTCTTCCGAACCGCCAGCCAGATGAACATCTTCACCTTGAGCGGTGCCCACGCCTTCCAGATCAGGTTGGCGCCTCTGAATCTGACAGCTCCGTGCAAAGATCATCGACGCTCCGGCGTGCCATGAAGACGCAACGATGAAGCACTACGTCCCGTTGCAGGCCTTCAAGCTGCCGGCAAGGAGAGAGAGACGACAAGAGAACACCAACGTCCTGGCGGCAGTGAATCACGGCGTCCATGAAGATCAATACCAGATCGACGTTCTCTGCAGCACCTACGTCTGCATCCCGGCCGGTTCACCACATCGACATGGCGAGCCGACGTCCCGGCAGCCGCGACACCACCGCGCCCACGATGATCCAGACAAGACCGATGTGTCTTACGGCCACGACGCAACGTCGCTCACCAAGACGGAGACGAGATCAACGCCCCTGGCGGCCGCTGTGCAGTGGCGCCACCTACGGCCTCCATACGAGAGGGAGGACACCGTCAGGCTGCCAACACGAGACCAATCCCGTGGCGATGTACCGGTCTCGCCTGGGGGCGTGGCCGTATACTGCATAATGATCGCAGCTCCTGGCGGTGCTTCAGTCTCGAAGCGCTTCTTGGCATCTCCAACACGGCTGACATGGGCCCGCGCTTCCTCTCGACGCTGCACTAGCTTGTTAATGTTTGAGTACTGTGCTTCCACGGTCCTATCGAACAGCTCGATGTCAGAAACGGAGTTTTCCAGCCGTTTTAGCTTGTTCTCACGTCGCCGAACATCCTTTAGCTCCTGTTCAAGTCTGGCCACCTCCTTGGAGAGCTTTTGGCGCAGGGGGTGGTCTTCTGCTGGTGCTCCTCCAGTACAGTTTGGGTACCCGTCACATGACGGAAGTCAGCAAGCAGCTGGGAGCATGCTGCCTCTAAGTTATACAAGTATGACCATGCATCTGTTTCCTCACAAGCGAGCGTCTTATCCTCAAAGCAAGGTGCGCCTTCCAAGTGCTCGGCGAGCGATGTCAAGCGAGAGATCAGCCTCACCAAAACATTAGGTAGTGGGGCTTCGAAGTCTTTCGCCGAGCCATTCAACGCCCTGCGGATCACGCGTGCTACTCGTTCCCGCTCAAGCGGGGTCTTGCGCAGGAGACCTTGGATGTAACTCAGGTCCATGAAAACGATACAAACGCTCTTTCGGCCGTGTCGTTCTCGAGAGGCAGCTTGAGTGACAAAAAAGGATCAGTGGAGTCTTATTCAGCAGCGGCACAGAGTCGAGCTCGAAGCGCGGGCCGCCCGAAAGGAGTGTGGCGTTGGTCTTTTTGACCTGCTCTTCTAAGTGACGAACTTTCTTTAAGGGTGCGGTGGCAACCTTTTCCAGCACTCCGGCCTTCTCCTTAGTCTCAGATGAAGTGCCTCCTTCCACAACAGTAGCTTTCGCTTTGAGCTAAAACACTCGCACCGTGAGCGAGTGCATGGGTGGCTCCGGCTTCTCCTTCGCGGTTTTCGCCTGCTGGGTTTCTTTAGCGGGCTCAGCCTCCGCTTTGTTATCCTCGGCCTTGTTGCTTCTGAGCCGCTTGGCCCGCTCGGACAAAGGCAGCTTGTCGTCATTTTCATCTGCATGCATTTTGAGAGGGTAATGAGAAGACACGCACAGAGTAGAGCTCGAAGCGCGGGCCGCCTGAAGGAGTGTGGCGCTAGTATTTTTGACCTGCTCTTCTAAGTGACGAACTTTCTCTAAGGGTGCGGTGGAAACCTTTTCCAGCACCGTTCTTAGTCGTAGATGAAGTGCCTCCTTCCACAACAGCACCTTTCGCCTTGAGCTCAGACACTCGCGTCAAACACTCGCGCCGTGAGCGAGTGCACGGGTGGCTCCGGCTTCTCCTTCGCGGTTTTCGCCTGCTGGGTTTCTTCAGCGGGCTCAGTCTCAGCCTTGCTATCCTCACCCTTGTTGCTCCTGAGCCGCTTGGCCCACTCGGACAAAGGCAGCTTGTTGTCATTTTCATCTGCATGCATTTGATAGGGTAATGAGAAGACACGCAAGGTGCGCTTCCAAGTGCTCAGCGAGCGATGTCAAGCGAGATATCAGCCTCACCAAAACATTAGGTAGTGGGGCTTTCGAAGTCTTTCGCCGAGCCGTTCAACGCCCAGCGGATCATGGGTGCTACTTGTTCCCGCTCAAGCGAGGTGCGCCTTCCAAGTGCTTGGCGAGCGATATCAAGCGAGAAATAAGCCTTACCAAATCATCAGGTAGTGGGGCTTCAAAGTCTTTCGCCCAGCCGTTCAACGCCCCATGGATCATGCGTGGTACTAGTTCCCGCTCAAGCGAGGTGCGCTTTCCAAGTGCTCGGCAAGCATATCAAGCGAGAGATCGATAAGCCTTACCAAATCATCAGGTAGTGGGGCTTCGAAGTCTTTCGCCCAGCCGTTCAACGCCCCGCGGATCATGCGTGCTACTCGTTCCCGCTCAAGCGAGGTCTTGCACTGGAGGCCTTGGATGTAGCTCAGGTCATGAAAACGATACGGGCGCTTCTTTTGGCCATGTCGTTCTCTAGAGGCAGCTTGAGTGACGGAGGATCAGTGGAGTCTTCTTCAGCAGCACGCACAGAGTCGAGCACGACGCGGGCCGCCCGAAAGGTGTGTGGCGCTGGTCTTTTTGACCTGTTCTTCTAAGTGATGAACTTTCTCTAAGGGTGCGATGGAAACCTTTTCCATCACCCCGACCTTCTCATTAGTCTCAGATAAGGTGCCTCCTTCCACAACAGCAGCTTTCGCCTTGAGTTGACACTCGTGCCATGAGTGAGTGCATGGGTGGCTCTGGCTTCTCCTCCATGGTTTTCGCCTGCTGGGTTTCTTTAGCGGGCTCAGCCTCCGCTTTGCTATCCACGGCCTTGTTGCTCCTGAGCCGCTTGGCCCGCTCGGACAAAGGCGCTTGTTGTCATTTTCATCTACATGCATTTTGAGAGGGTAGTGAGAAGACACGCATAGTGGTATGCAGTCACAACAAAAGGAAAGAAGGGTCCGGGTACCTTCGGAATGGTCGCTCAGGTCTTTCTTTGGGAGGTACCTCTTCGTCTCTAACGTCAGATAGTATGCTTGCACGGACGTCGCCCATGTCTCCGGATAACTGAAAAAAAAGAAGCGTTGAGTGAAGTAAGAAAAAATAACATAATAAAGAAAAGACCAGACAACATACGTTCATGTCTTCATGAACTGCGTGTTCCCCGTAGTCGAAAGCCCCCGGATCTAGCAGAGGTATAGCAAGTGGCCCGGAGAGAACATCTTGGACGGCCTGTGAGTTGCCTCCTCCTCCAGACCTCGTGGGTGATGGCGAGCTTGATGATAACAACGAATACTCGACCCTGTTCTTCGGGGGCGGAGAAGGCGAAGGATCGTTGTGCCGGGGGCCAGCACTGGAAGAAGCAATGGCACGCCTCTTTGGAGGGGATCGTGATCTATGGTCACGGTGGCCGGTGCGTCGCTCAGTCCAGCTTGTTTCCTCTTCACGACGGCGGCCGAAACGATCACCGTGCCTTGACGATCTTGAGCCCCAACTAGGAGGAGCCCGAGCTCACGTCATGACGGGAGCCGCGCTTGTTACCAGATCCAGATGGAGCCATCGATTGCAGCTCTAGCACACACATCAAAAGACAAAGAAGAAAAGCATAAGTATGGTGAGCTCCTGCGGCAACATGTATGAAAAGCAGAGATGCAAAGTACGTACCTCTGTTGCGGAAACTCCTTGCTACGAAGAGGTTTCAGAGGCAGAAAGCGGCGGCGATGTTGTGGAGGCTCTAATAGCATTTGGTTTGGAAACCTCTAAATGGAAAAGGCTGCAGTTTATTGTGCGCCATTCATCTTTGTACGGGAATATCTTTCATCAAGTTGAATTCGAATTTGCTTCGCATTCAAACTCAACTTAGTGGGGGGCATTTGTTTGATGAAAATTTGTCCAAAAGTATTCATGCCTAGATAAACTAGTACTAAAATTCGTACTATTGTACTACTTTGGAAGATAAGCAAGAGAAGGCTAGCAAGCGATGTTGTGTAGCTCGAAGCACATGTGCATGTGAAGCTGGCCAAAACGTGTGGCTCCACAAGAAACGCAGCGGCCAGTGCGCGCGTACGTTCACGTACACTTCCATGTATATGCAGCTTTACTTCCTTTAATCTCGGTTGGTCCTGGTCCACAAATCAGCCAGCAGTGGAGAGCTGAGATTAGGATAAAAACATCTAGGAGTTATTGAGCTCGTCAGTTGATCAAGTGATGAGCTCAGTGAATGCAGACGTATGAGCGGAATGGTGCGTACTTAACGCCTCCGCGGCGCGGCGCTCGGCGAAGGAACAACGAGCGGCTCCCGCACGGCGCGTGCGAGCGGCTCCCAACAAACGAGCGGCGGTTGGCAACCAGAGAGAGACGGGGAGACTCTCTGGCGCGATTCCTCACGAACGCACGCAGGCATCTGCCCATTTCTCTTCACCATCGCCACCCACAGTGCGCCGGCGCTCGAGCTCTCGTCGGGTCCAGTCCGGAGCATTTCCGCGGCCGCCCGGCAGCCTTGCTGATCGCCCGCGTCGTCACTGCCCGCAGCCTCGCCGATCTCCGGCGTCGTCGCCGTCCAAGACCGTATCGATCGACGCCATGGCCTCCTGGGAACAAGATGAGATGATCTAGTTCTTTGTTTATATGATTCCTTGCATGGCTAGGATGCAGCAGGTTCCCTCGCACGCATGCATCGATGCCAGACTCGCAAGTCCATGGACGCGTACTCGTGTGTCTTCATCCACTACGTCGAGCCGGACCCAGTGAGGAGCCCGATGGCCTTGGCGGCCCGTGCGACATCAGGCGATCCCGTGGCTGCGGCACCCGGCCTTACGGCCTCGATGACGAGCGCGCAGCCCCGCGGCGGTGAAGATGTCCCTGCGGTCGCGGCGTTCGGCCATACGGCCTCGACGGCGAGCGCGCGACCTGCGGCGAGATGAAAACCGTGGAGCAGTCGACCGCGACGTGTTCGAGACCGGCCACGAGCTGTATGACGCGTCGCCGTAGTCGCACTGCCTGCGGACATCGACACTTGCATGCATGGTGCCTAGCTTGGAGGCCCAGAAATACTGATTTGTTGTATTGATGTTCATGAACATTCGAGCATCTGTATTTTCATACAACGTATCTGTTTGCAGTGTTCGTTCATCGCGAGGCCTTATGACTAACAAGGCCGCGCACTCGCTATTTCTTTCGTTACACTAATCTGTTATCTCTGACTATGCTGTCGTGACGTCGGACTCATCTACGCCGAGCACAACCATGCATACTCCACTCCTATTACGACTACGTACACGTCGCCCGTGACTGACGAGGCCGGGCGACAGGGGCGAGTGCAGCCGACGTGAAGGCTACACTATCTCTGGCACATGGACCGACGAGGCCATGGACATGCCGACACCCTATCTACATCACACCATCACTTCATGCGTGGAGAACGCGAAGCGAAGATTGAATACGACGACCACTAGCAGCTTAATCGGAGGTTCCCGAGCGAGCTCGACTCGCCGGGGTAATGAACTAGGAGTCTTCCAAAACCCTAGGAACCATGAGACCACATCGCCTAATTCAAATCTGCCCAATGGCACGGCAGGCTATGGAGCGCATACGGGGACCTTGTATTTGTATTCGATAAATATGAATAATATATGTGTCGGTGTTCTAAAAACCGGCAATAAATTGCGGGGTTGCGCGTATGAGCTTGGATGGTTAGCTAGGCGGACACAAGGATTTATACTGGTTCGGGCCACCTTGAGGTGTAAGACCCTACGTCCAGTTCGAGCTGCTCGTGTTGCTTCGCTATAGTTTGCAATGGGAGTACAAACAGGCGAGAGAGGGAAAGCTTCCCAAGTCTCTGTGTTCGTGCGTGAATGGCGGAGGCCAGAGCCTCTCGTCATTGTCCTCTTCCGCAAGGAGCCCTGCCTCCCCTTTTATAAGTCAAGGGGAGCAGGTTTACACAGCGTGGTGAAGAGATAAAAAAGAAATACATCAGAGAGAGCGAGAGAATCCAGGGAAAGCGGGAGAAGCTTCGTCAATGTCACCGGCCCCACTGTCCTGGTCCTTGTTCATGACGGCACCTGCATCTGAAAAAGGGAAGCAGTTGACACAGTGTTTCGTACCACTGTGTACTGCATATATAGTGTTGAACTATTGAAGTGTGGGTTGTCTTTGTCATGGCGGTGGCGCGCCTCGACCCTAAGGGTCGGACGAGATAGGCTGCCCGACCCCTACGCAGAGGTCGGCGAGATGGACAAGGGTCGGACGAGGCCGTCCGACCCTTGCGCACGGCAGTCCGGCTTGCCGGGTGCGATTCCCTTGCCTCTCAAGTGTGAGAGTAATCACGAAGAGGAAAAGTATACGTGTATAGATGCATGCATGTGCCTGCGAGACAGGAGAGAAAGAGATAGTGTAGCATTGCGTACTGAGAGAGAGAGAGAGAGAAAAGGTAAGAGAGGACACGTGAGAGTGACTTCTCGTGCATGGCTTTGTCCTTTCCCTTTGACTTGGAGTGATCCTAGGGCTGTAGATGATGCGAGAAGCAGGTAGGCATGCCGGTCGTCACTCTCGCTGCAGTGAGCCGGTGCAGTCCGCAAGTACTTGCCACGTTGTGCAAATTAAATGATCGCGGACTACCAGCTTACCTGCTCCGACACGGGCCCCAGAGACATGGTTTTCGGACCTGTCCGCAGGGTGTCGGGAGGAAAAAGGCAGCAGCCTGTGCGCTGCAGGGGTCGAGAGGAAAAAGACTAGCAGCCTGCGCCTGCTAGTCGTGCGAGGCGGGACGCGCCCCGACCCCGGTCGCCGGGGTCGGCGAGGCGGACGCGCCCGACCCCGGTCGCTGGGGGTCGGGCTAGGCGGAGGTGTCCGACCCGGTCAGACGGGTCGGGCGAGGCGATACTCATCCAGCTGAGACTCATCGTTCTTTCGGGAATAAATTTTTATGCAAATATTGATCCCCGACATATGTGTTCCTATCTTTGTTTTTTTGTTATTTATTTTGTGTGCTTGGTACACTGGCATCTCTTTCTCTCTCACCAAGGGCTGAATAGAGAAATCCCCTCCGCGTGATTTTTCTCCCTAAAAAGTTCAATGCTTCACAAAACCGATGCAAAAGTAATAGATGTTCCTCCAGAAAAATACTCTAAGCTCTAGCTGTTTAGTTTCCTCCTTCCAAGATTGGGATTCGTCGTTTTTGTGTGATTGAAAGTTAATTAACAAAGGAAATGCGAGAGAAAAAGATAAGAATGTGTGGGATACTTTTCTGCGCTCTTTTTCGGTTTCAGATACCCCACTTTGTCGGGCATCAAAAGGTGAAAGGAACAGAAGACGAATCAGTGGCTCCTCAACGCTTCCAAAAGTCGATGGTGAAAAATCATGTTGCCAATAATTGTTTCAGCAACTACTGCAGCCCACATGCAGGTTTGCAGTTTGTAGGGTAAGTTTAGCCTATGGAAAATGTGCTTTGCTTTTTCTCAAGGAACTCCTCTCTTTACAAAAAGCAGTGACTGTTGAGTCATAGGAACATGTTGAAGTTCTTGTCATTGGATCAAAACTTTTCAGTGAATCACTGTGATAGTTTTTGTGCCAGTGAAAACATAATTAAGCAAAGCATCATGAAATGTCTTCCTTACAAGGCAGCATCAATTAGTTATACTCTGCTGTAAGCAGGAGATTTCTATGCTCTGCAAGTGATCCTTAACTTGTGCACATCACTTTTGTCTTCAGAACTTGCGGTGGCAAGGCTATGTCATTCAGATGCCTTGAGTGACTTGTAGAAATATATTACAGTGATTCTACAAAACTTACCGGGGAAGAAAAGACTCTACAGTCACAATTATGTCTGTCCATTGTCCATCTATGTCAAAATGTGGTGGTACATGCAGAATAATTACCCTGAAGAAATTTTTAAAAAAGAAGAAGAAAAGTTGACTCTGACGTGGATCATTCCTTCAATTTCAATACCAGAATTTTCTATGAAGCTCAATCGAAAGAATCAGTGTTAATAGACTGCATGCTCTTGTCCAGCCTCAGCATGGAGCATGAGCATCCAGTTCAAGAAGCGTGTCAGTTTTACAGGTCTCTCGGGGCCTAATGAGCTATACAGTAGACTGACATCTGCTACCAGGTTACTAAATCTAGAAAATCAATGTACACAGTAGAAGCGCCGCCGAGAAGTCGAAGATCCACCCCCATGCTCGAACTCTCTGCAAAACCAAAATCACAAACAAGAAACAATGCATGAATAGCTATACCATGAGAATTAAAGGAGAAGCAAAGCAGAGCAAATGTATGTCGTTACCTTGAACGGCACGAGAGACGAGGCGGAGGAGGACAGGCCCTTGAATCCGAGATCAATGGAGACGCTGCCGTCGGGATTGAAGAGACCGTAATGCCGCTCGGACGTGGGCCCGGGCTTGAGGTTCTCGTTGAAGAGCGCGAAGATGTAGGCCTTGACGACCTTGTCGGGCCGGTGCGGCGTCCCCTTCCGCAAAAACAGCCGCTTCCTGAGGTTGCGGTTGTACGTGACGGCGTTCTCCAGCTTGGCGCCGGCCTCGGTGGCGTCGCCGGCGGACGCCCAGCCCGTCTCCGCCACGCGCACCTCCATGTTGGGGTAGCCCGCGGCCTCGAGCGCGAAGTAGGCGGCGTCCACCTGCGCCTCGAACATGTTGTTGTAGTGCAGCCCCGTCTTCTGGTCGATGATGCCGGAGTTGGGCTTGAAGAGCGCGTAGTTGATGTCGATGTGCTCCGGGTCGCTCATGTATGCCAGGAACGGGTACGCGTTGACGTAGAAGGGCGCCCCCGTCCGGGCGAAGAAGTCGAGCAGCGGGCGGAGGTAGACCATGAGGTCGTCCTTGAAGACGCAGGCGGACGGCGGGTAGGAGTTGGCGAAGACGGCCTCGGAGTGCGGCGTGGAGAGCTCGATCTTGTCGGCGAGGCGGAGCATGACGAGCGCGTCGTGCACGTTGGTGACGGCGCCGACGAGCGCCTCGGCGAAGCTCGGGTCGCCGCCGAGCACCTCGTTGCCGACGGTGATGCCGACGATGCGCGTGGCCGGGTAGTAGGGCTGCACGTTCTCGTTCAGCCAGTCCATGGCCTTGCTCGGGTTGGCGGCCATGTCCTTGAGCAGCCCGTTGGGGACGGCCACCACCAGGTTGAGCCCGGAGCCCCGGAACGCCTCCAGCACGCTGTGCTCCGCGTCGTAGATCTTCACGTTGCGGATCCGCGCCAGCTTCAGCAGACGCACCACCTCCCGCGGCTCCGGGAGGTTGTCCGCGATGCGCCCGTAGTTGATGCCGTACGTGCCCACGAACGACTGCGTGGCTGCATGCGTACATGTCAAGAGCATCCATTGATCGATCGTTTTTAACTCGCATCAACAATGACGAATGGAACAACCAAGAACCAACCAAGTAACCAACCTTTGTGATGGCTTGACCGGGAGACGTTGCTGGTGACTGCGCCGTGGCAGGGGAACGCGAAGCAGCAGCAGAGGAGGAGGAGCAGCAGGAGCCGGCGGTGCCCGATGCCGGCGGACCGCTGCGGCGCCATCAGCGCCATGTCCCGGCGACGCGGCGAGGAGCTCGGACTCGGAGTCGCAGCGAGCAGCACCAGTGGAAGCGAGCGAAGGAGGAGGAGGAAGGCCTGGTGGCGAGGACGGGGGCGGGCATTAGAGCAGGCGGCGCGCGGCGGCGTGCGGGGCACGTTGCGTGGGGCGCGGGGCATGGCGGCACGGCCATGGAACTAGCTAACCCCCGCGCGCACGCCGGCGAGGACGGCTCGAGGTGGCCGGTTGCTTGCCCGACCGGACTCGGGGTTGCCAAGAATGGAATGGCGGTGCCGGAAGCGCGCGGGGGAATGGAATCCGGTCTCTTGCGTTGCCTTCTGTCTCGGCTCTCTCTGCGTGCGACGTGTCTCTGCTCTGCTCACCCAAACCGCTCAGGCTCAGCACTGTGTGTGCTCGCGGGCTTCCTGCTTGCTCTCTCAGTCTCTCTGTCCCGCCCCTTCGTCCTCTGCTCTGCTCTACTACGCTTTCAGGGATTGTGTTGTGCGAACTGCAAGTGGTGAGCTCCTTTACGAGGGGACTTTGCTTAACGGGAAAGGAGGGAGGCTCAGCAGCGGTCAGAGAGTTTGAAACAAGAAATGGAATGCTGACGAGGAGCATGATCAGAGGAGAAACCACGACTCACGATAAGCATCGAACTGAGGCAAATAAGATCGGAGAGCGACGAACAACGCTGAAAGTTAATCCAAAAACAAGCGCACTTTTGCCGCTGCTGATGGCGCAACTTGCACCTAAATACGAACCATCTTTGGAGCAAAAAAACCCGCACGTGTTTCTCCCCTATCTGCTATTTCCAGGAACATCAAGCGTAGCCTTTCTCCAGCCGCCAACTTGTTTATGACCTGATCTCCTGAAAACACTATCAGTGTCGTTGATCCTCTCGCCTTTCTGCTTTGCTGAGTGCACGCCCGCCTTTAGCCACCTACTGCTTCAAAGATTGCTCACAAAACATCTCAAAAAAGATTGCTCACAAACGAAGTGGCCTTGGAATTTTTTTTACTTTCAGAAAAGTTCAGTTCTGCTTTGAGTTTCCAGAAAGTCAGGACCTCCGTTTCGGTTTTGGAATGCTGCAGTGGTTTGGTTTAGCTGCCTGAACGGATACGCAGCTCTCTCTCTGTGCATACAAGCAGGGGAAAACGGGTGGCCCGTTGTGTTCATGAAAAGCGACAAGACATGTCTCTAGGATCAACATTAAAGAAAAGATTCCATGAATTGATATTCTCCTTCAAGGATAAACATTCTGATAAGGACAGTAAAACAGACGTTGAGTTGCTGGACTGTGAACCAGTACCACTTGACAAGGAACCATGTTAGTGACACATGAGCACATCTTATCCTTTTGTTGAGCACGAGTAGACCAAAATTGTTCGCAATAACGAGGCAAATAAGCGGTCCTCTTTTTTCAGTTTGTGCTTAATCGGCCAGTGGGATATCACAAATTAGCAATTCAAGCTCAATTTGGCGCCGACGACAAGGGACACTGCAAAAGTAGGTAGATATTGCTAAACTTGTCCAATTGCGGGGCAAGATGGAATAGGGGCCCCCTTCAGGGCCCGATGTAACTCACAATACCGCAAGGTCATTGTAAAACTCTTACATCGGGACAGTTTTATCTCTGGCTAATGCAATTTAGGCGGAGATGCTCTGCCCCCATCAATCCCAAAAAAGGATCCAGATCAAGAAGTCGTCTGATTTCAGGCTTGTATGCACATACAAGCAATAGGGAAAAGAGTTAATTTATAGACAAATCATTGTGTGTGATATAAGCTTAATAGACAAAACTATTTTTTATAGACATCAATTAAGATTGTTGGACAAGTGCTGTTGCTACAAACTTGCAAAATCTCACCAAAATAGTGCATAAAATTATATTTGTGAGATTATCAACCTCATATGGGCTAATTGTCTAATAGAAATGCCGCATTTTGATACCGAAATCATTAAACTTTAAACTACTACTGATAGATCAAATGGAGGATTCGGACATTTACGTCAATAATACAGATGTTTCAACCTAAATCCAAGAGTTCAAGTTTCTTAAAGTTTAAAGTAGATGTTTTTTTCACCGAAAGACATTCATGTCAACATCCAACTAAGGGCGCTAAAGACTAAAGAGTGATAATCAACTGATATACAGCAGTAGCGGAAGTAATGCCAAGTAGCTGATGCATGCGAGATCCTCGCATCCCCTTTTCTGCCTAGCATATTTCTACATAGCACATGTGGCGTTAGCAAGGTGAGAAAGCATGATGGAGATGCAATGCACCACATTATACGCACGGGAAGGGAGGAGAACGGTAAAAAGTTGAAACAATACAAGGAGAATTACAAAAGACAGGGCATAATTACGAGTACAATTGGTACAATTGTATTTGTAGGTAAGATAGGAAAAAGATTATATAGAAAATAAAGAGGCAATATGCCTGTAAATTATCTCAACTGGCATAAATATGTGAATTCGCTGAGTTTATCATTTATTGTCAAAGAGGATACGACACGAGTTAAATAGTACTAGCAGCTTATATCTTCACCATTCACTATATTAAGAGAATGTGCTCATATTTCACATACATAACCTCTTGCCCTTCAGCCGATATTTAAAGAGTGTGAAATCTGGAGATCTGAAAACGAGAAACAGGGGGACAAAAACAAAAGGAAAACAGTAGAAAAACAGACGGAGAAAGAAAATGAGAAAGAGACAGCAAAGATTGGAAACCAGTAACCACCACCTCTAGCACGAACGCGCGCAGTCATCACCTACAAACCCCCGCTGTCTCCTCCCCTCCCATCGCCACACGCGGGCCTTCTCCGTGGAAGCCGGCGAGCCGCCGCAGCCCCGCTCCGCCCGCCGTGCTCCTCCGCTCCGCCATTCCCCACCGCTCCCCTCCGGCGAGGTAAATAAACAATCTTTTCACCTTCTCCCACCATCCCGGTCCTGTTGGTGCCACCGGCATTTCTTGCGCGCTTGGCTGACTAGATCTGCGCGCATTTCCGTTTCTCGGTTGTAGATCTCGCGAATACCTCGCATCCCTCTGCGTGTTGAGGCGGTGGCGGCTTGGTCGAGATGGAGGATGCGGCTGATGACGTCACCGGCGCTGCGACCGCGGCGGCGGCCGTCGAGAATAGGACCAATGGGAAGCCAGCGTCACCTGACGGTGTAGGGGCGCATGCGGAAGATGAGCACGAGGAACGGGCCAATGGGGATAACTCGGGGGAGAGCGAGGTGATCAACCCGCCAGAGGAGGCCGGCGGGGAGGCAACCTCGCCACCAGAGGGCAGGAAGCCTCGCCTTACCAAGGTGGGCACGTTCCCGCGATAATCTTCTACTAATTGGTACTTGATGAAGTTGATGGCACATTGTACCGACTGGATTTTCTACATGGTTTGCTTTTAGCGAGATCAAGACCCTAAGGTTGTCAAGTCTAAGAGCCCAAGGAGTGGTGATGAAGGTCAGACAAGGAGAAGATCCCCCAATTCCTCTCTTCCCAAGACACCCATTGCCCGGGTATCTCGTCCAGTTTCTGATAGTGTGTGCCGGACCGATGGTGATGCTGGTGTTGGTAGCAGTGTAAGCAGTTCTACGTGGTCATGCACTTCATTTCAGTTTCATTTCGAACCAACTACCTGGTCCACTCCAGTTTTATCTTACATGACTCGTTTTGCTTATATCAGAAAACTGAGAAGAGTGAGGCTCGCCCACCTCCCAAAGACAAAGAGGCATCGTTGCCCGACGATTCAAAGTATGCATCTTATTTCCTGTGTTTTTCTCTACCTTTTAAGGTTGTACAAATTGCGCAAAGAAGGAATACATTGCTTAACCTTGCAAATGATTCATAACCTTAGTTAATTGAAACACTTTATGCTCATTGTTAACTGCAAAGCTGGCATATTAAAAGTTCTCATGTGTCACAAGCTTTTATATTCACACCCTCCAAATCTAGGGAGAAAAGGAAAACTCAAAAGCCATTAGGTCATCATTCTTCCGTCAAAACAGATGAAGCTGAGTCAAATTGTGAGATTTCAAAGCCTCGAAAAATTGGCAGCACTCCTTCCTACGGCTTCACCTTCAAGTGTGATGAGAGATCTGAAAAAAGACGAGAGGTGAACTTTTGTTGAACCTTTGTATTTTCTGATTGCATTTAAAAGATGTGGAGATTGGCTGTTTTGTTTACTGAATCATGCAATTGTATAGTTCTATTCAAAGCTTGAGGAGAAGATTCACGCGAGAGAGGTAGAAATAAGCAATATGCAAGCAAAATCAAAGGTAATTTGTCCTGTTTAGGTAAACATTATGTTCCAACATCATATCTCTTACATTTCTTGCTGATATATTTTCTGAAAATGCATAGGAAACTGAAGAAGCTGAACTCAAAATGCTGCGGAAGAGTTTAAAGTTCAAGGCAACACCAATGCCCAGCTTCTATAAGGAGCCACCGCCTGCCAAGGTTGAGTTGAAAAAGGTAATCCACTCATGGCTAGCTAGTCTCTTACCTTAAGTGAACTCATGACTTCATGACATGTCTTATAAGCATAAATATATAGTTCACTCTTCGCAAAGTACAACTACCATCCAGTGTAGCTGAAAGCCTTAAATTGTTGACCTGCCAAACATACCACCTGGTTCCAAACTTCCGATCCAGATAGTATTGTCATTTATTTTCATTCCCCTATTTATGCATTCCCGAAGCAAGGATTTCATGTGTTGGAATCTTTCTGTTCTTAACCATCTTGAGTCAACAAACTTTTAGAATTCTTTGACATACGTAATGCAGGAACACTTACAGCAGATCAGTCTGGCTTCATGTACATATTAACTGTTTATGTATATTTATTGCCAATTGGAACACGGCTCATATAGCACAAAATTGATCTCTTAACCATGGACAAAGATTCGATAATTGCTACAGTGAAGCATAGCGGGTTGTTCCATGTTTTTTTAGCTTGGATTAACTCTACTGTCATCATGGTTCGGCTTTTCGCTGTTATTATTGGTTAGCACAATTATGTTGTTCATTATTAGTCAAGCGTAGTACTAGTGTCTAAAATGGGTGGTGAGCCGGTAATAGTCAGCAACTACAAGAATGCATATTAATAATTTGTTCTGGCATGTTTATGGTGATGTGGAGTGGGCTGACATGTCTTTCTATTTGCGGCATCTGTATTTCTGCTGGATAGAAATGGAGCTTGTATTTTTTAATAAAAAAATGACTTGTCCTGCTTTGATAGAATTGTTATAGTGCTCACTGTGCTGCATCTGCTGTAGACGCCGCCCACCAGAGCTCGATCACCAAAACTTGGTCGTCCAAAGAACAAGTCAACATCAGAGACTGAAGACAACAGTACTACAAATCAACCAGTTCGTTTAAGCCTCGATGAAAAGGTTCCTCACAATGGTGTGAAACAATCAACCCCATCAAATTCAGCGAAGAAGCCCCAGAGGAAGTCACTTCCCAAATTGCCATCAGAGGAAACTGGGCCACTTAATGCCGCAGTAAGCACCAAAGTTAACACCATTGACGCTCAAGGGAACGGATCTCAGACAGAGTCACATGCAACTGAGGTGAACACAGATTTTGTCCAGGGGCCAATCCGAGCTGAAGTTACTCCCGATGAACAGTGAACATATAGCTGCTTAGTTAAAATTATGGTGATCAAACCAACTGATTTGTGATGGATGTGTGCCTCAACTTTGTACAATCGTGCTTGTCTGCAAAAGTATCTACTGACCTGTATTGTATAACCTTATTTCCTGGAGTTAAGCCTCTGCAATGCTTATCTAGATAGTTTTTGTTCATAATTTAAGGAGAGGTCCAATTTTTTCAAGTCATTTGCAGTTGGTTGCAACTGCAAATGATTATCTGCTAATTTCATGTTCTGCTGTTGCTTATTTTGAACTTGTGCGTTGCTTTGTTATTACTTATTACGTACAACCAGCTCATTGAGAAAATGTTATGCTCGTTCCAACATTGAGCAATGACTGAAATTGCTTCAAATGTTGCATGTTGTGTGCTAGCTTTCTGAATTGGCTAGCACGAGGGCAGACATCACTAAGAAAACTAATACAGAATATAAGTCGTGATTCAGATATTGGTAAACTATATTCGCCTTTGATGTGTGTGGCAACGTTTTCTTTGTTTACAGGGGAAGCAACCGGCTGGTAACTCTCTAATTAACCGCTAGGTGCAAATTATCAAAACTATTTTTTCGTTTGAATTTGGCAATCTGGATTTAAGATAATGACTAGTATTTTGTTTTTGAGGGAAAGATAATGATTAGCTAACACGTATCAGTGCTCCTAATGAAGATAAAATAAATCTATTGTTTTCAGTGGCAACGGGTTGGTTCCACGTATGTAAAAATTGGGATGGTGCTACTTCGTCAAAATAAAAAAGATTCCTGGGATCCTGCATGTGTTTTTGACTGCCTATGGTGTAGTCCACTCAAAAGCCATTTTTCTCGTAAGCTTGACTCAGTCCGTGCGATGGCAACTGGAAAGAAAAAACGCCCATGTAAAATTGGGCACAAATCTTGGATTTACCAAGACTTAGGAACAAGGTGCACCCTATCAAGAGAAAATCTTTCAGTTGACTGACCATGTTCAAATCCGGTAGTTGACTGACCACGTTCAAATCCGGTGCCGTTACAGTTGTCTCCACCAAAGCAGCGCAGTTGTCAAAATGTGCTCGCTGAAAGAATTTCTGCATAATGCTCGACGGCCATGGAACGATCATGACCACGCAAGGGCAGAGACAAGTGTAGCACGACAAGTAGTTACAGAAGAATTTCTCGGAGAAAACTAGTTTGTCCATCTTTCAAGAATTGGGAGACTGTCGCCCCTGTTTCATCTTCATGAGAGCAACAGTGGTCAAGAGTCTTCTGCATAATGCTCGACGGCCATGGAACGATCATGACCACGCAAGGGCAGAGAAGATAAGCTTACGTAACAGAACTGTAGAAAAATTCATAACTAATCCACTCTTCAACCTGTAAACAGCATGAGCATTATACACATTCCACTGAATCAAATTTGATACACAGTAAAGGCGCATAGTTTGAACACAAAGACATGATTCATTTATTCATAGAGGGTCGCCAAGATTACAGCACTCAACAATCTGCCTGTAAAACTAGGGATCTGGCAAAAAAACAACCATACAAGGTTGTGAAAACAAGGCTCTAGTATGCGCCTTGCAATGGCCAAGATCACCATGAACACCAGGCATCCCAAAGAGACTGCAAAAAAAGATGCAACCCTACATGACCCATACACACCACAAAACAGCACATAACGCATCAAAGACTCCAACAGACTCAGAACTCCGACAACCATTCACACTGCACAAGCACAGGCACTCCAGCCAGCGGTTTAGTATGGATACTCCAGAGGTGCCATTGGTGCCAGTGCCTGCAACTTCATATCTGGTAAGGAAATAAAAGAAAAGACATGGATGCTAAGGCAACCTAAAAAACCTTACGACTATAATGGCAAAGACCAATATCTGGATAGAGGGGCAGGATGCCAATGAAGGCAGCCAAGGCTCAAAAAACAGATCAACCTCCTGAGAGGTTATCCATGAAAAACGAGCACTTGGCTAGAAAGCACCCCCTAAAACAACTGGTCCTTGAACAATGCGGAAGCCCACCACTAACTCGCATACGAGCCAAAAACCTGGAGATCACCTGGTCGTGCTACTGCTACGATATATCTGCATCTGGAAGCAGCTAACTCAATAGATATCAGCTCCTCCAGCGATTGAACCATCTTTTCTGCCTAAGCAAGAATGGCACACCACCAGAGATGCTTCTCCAATGATGCAATGTTGTGGTTGCCAATCATGTTGCAGAACTGAAGATTAAGGCCCTCCAAAGACTGACCCAGGTTGGTCAAGAACGGCACACTCTTCTGGGTGACCTTCGCGCAACCAGACAGTGAGAGAACGCGAAGCTTGAGGTGCCTTGCAGATGCCAGGACAGCAACACCGTGGTCACTAACCATGCAGTTTGAAAGATCAAGCTCAGCAAGCTCAGTGCAGCTCTCAGAGATGGCGAAGAGGCTTGCATCAGTTATCTTGCTGCAACCCTCAAGATTAACCTTCTTAAGAGTTTTTCCATGTGCCTTCACCAAGGAAGAAACAGCTACATCTGTAACATTCTTGCAACCACTTAAGTCAACCTTGATCAAACCAGACTCAGACGAGCGAATCAAAGGAAGAATCCCATTGTCAGTAACCTCACCGAGACCACTCAGGTCAACCTGCTCCAACTGAGGGCAGATCATCCCAACCACAGCCAAGCTTGCATCAGTGAAACCAGGGCAATCCTTGATTGTCAGGAATCGAAGTGATCTGCATAGAGGAAGCTGTGCAGGAGCAGAGCAGATATCCTTGATCCCCATGCATTTCACCAAAGAGAGAGCCCTGAACTTCTGGCTGCAGTTGAGGAGGAAAGTAAGAATACCGACAAGAGTAACCCCGTTGCATTCCTCAAGCTGCAAGTTCTCAAAAGACTTTGCTGACTCTGTGAAAGCCTTGAGGCCAGCATCAGACACATGTCCACACCTCCTGAGGTAAAGCTGCTTCAAGCTTGGGCAGAACTTGGCAATAGAAGCAAGTGCAAGATCAGTGACTCCAGGGCACGAGGTAACACTCATGCATTTGAGATTCTGCAGGCCAGCAGCATTAGCCATCACCCAGAAGCCTCTCTCGCCGACAGCAGCAAGGCGAGCAAGTGTAAGGTCAGTGACAGCTTTTCCATAGTACCCAATCACAGCAAGAGAAGCATCAGTTATGTTCAATCCCTGGAGGCGGATCTTGGCAAGTGAGGCTGTAGCAGAGCACACCAGGCTCGAGATTCCCTGATCACCAACATGCACACAATTCTTGATGTTCACAACCTGCAACTTCGCGCAGCAGCGCCCAATGGCTCTGAGGCCCTCATTGCCAACGCCCGAGCACGCCTCGATGGTGAGAGACACCAAGTTGGGGCACCCCTGTGCAACAGCGGCAAGACCTTTGTCTGTGATAAGCGGGCAGTGAGAGATGTCCAGACGCTCCAGCAAGGGGCACCCGGCAGCAATCTCGGCCAGTCCGGCGTCGGTGACAAGCGGTACATCCCAGAGGGCAAGCGAGCACAGGTTTGGGCTGCCGCGCGCAACAGCCGTGAGTCCCTGGTCCGTGACACCACGGGTCGGGTGGCTCCCGCGGACGGCAAGCTTCTCGAGCCCGCCACGGGACCCAGCAACGACGGCCATGGCCGCCAGGCGGACGTCGGTGGCCTCCTTGCCCTCCAGGGCCCTCTCGACGCATGGATCTGCCGGCGACTCGTCCTTATCCTCCTCCATGACGAACTCCTCGTTGAGGTCGGGCAGCGAGGGGACAGCTGCCGCCGCGGCTTGGTCGAGCTCTGAGGCCCGGATGTTGGAGAGGAGCGCGAGCCAGCGGCGGGACACGCAGGCGGAGGCGCCGCGCTCGCGGCCGCCAGGCACGCGGCGCAGGATCTCGAAGAGGCACTCGTCGGGGAGCGCGTCGAGAGACGGCTGCGGCAGCTGCCTCTGCTTCTTGCTCACCCTCACGCACTCCGCCGCCGCAGCAACGGCGACCGCGGACGCGGCCACCAGCGTGCGCTTCCGCTGCTGCACGCCGCGGCAGAACAGCCCGGCGAACTCCGACGGCGCTGAGACGAGGCACCCGCCATCTGATCCAAGAACAGACCAAAAATTCATCATCAGATTGCTTGCTCCCAACAAAACGGCGTCGATTGACCCATCCATCATCATCAGGAAAGAAACAAAGAAGATATCTTTTTCCCTCACCTCCGTACGCGCTGAACGCAGGCATGTCGTCGAATCCTCCGAGAACAAAGAGACCCCTTCCCCTCCCACTCGAATCAAGGCCACCAAAACGAACAAGAGCACAACCAACGTCGGATCTGCGCCGCCGGAGAAGGCCGGAAGCATTTACAGCCCGCCGGAGCAAGGAAAACCGAACCCTATCGCCGGAGCGACAGGGAAAAAAGGAAGCAAAGGAAGGGGAAGGGAGCCTCTGTGAGGAATGGGAGGAAACTTGGGAAGGAAAATAAGAGGGGAGAGGAATATAGTCAGTTCAGCTAGAGAGAGAAAGGGGAGGCCATCTGCGCGTGGCGAGGCGGAGCGGATGGATCGGTGAAGAGCCGCCCTTGGCGCGCCCAAGGGGCGGCGTTGCGTCGCATCGCGTGCCCCCCGTGGCGCCAAGTTGCACGCAACTCGCTGGATTCATTGAACCTCCTCGCTGTACAGGTACAGCGTAGGGTAGGGGATGTTTGGCCTGGAATGCACCATGGTCCATGGGAGTATAGAGAGTATTTCTGCAATGTCCACCTTTCAAATAATTTGATGTATTTTTATGTTAGTATAATCGTTTTTTATGTTAGTATAATCATGCTAAAACGTTTGTTCATATTTTTTTTATTCTGGTTCTATAACAGTTTCTGAGTGTTTTTTTCAAACAATACTCCGTATATTTGATGAGGCTATCGAAAAAAAAGAATAGTGTAATGTTAGTCATTTATGCAAAAGAGAATAAACAAAGAAGGCGAATGAAAATTAGAGTAAATTTCATGAATTTTATCAGTAGGTCATTTAATGTAACATTATAGCATGCATCATCAAGAGGCTTGAGGTTAACCTTAGGGACAGCACACAATGCTCTCTCATGGTTTGGAGAGTATTCATAAAGATTAAAATGTAAAGTATGAAGAAGGTCAGAATTTTTCAACATCTTACAAATGTGTGGTTGCATTTTTTCACGGTTGGCTTCGGAGATGTGGGCTAACCCTATTTTTTGTTTGGTTTTGTAGTCATAATCATTAGCTAAAATTGCAACCCCGTCGACTAATTTAACTCCCTTTTAAGTTAGGATGTTGTTGTAGATTAAATATTATGCAACTCAGAAAGGAAGAGCTTTTCGCTGTGTAGCAATTCTTGGGGAAGACAAACATGCGATATTGCAAATCCTAGAGAAAATTGATAGGGGGTGGGCGAGACGCAAATACATACAACTTATTTCACATCGCACTTCAACCTAGACGTTAAGGAGCTTTCTACTGTTAACGTCATAGAGACACCTCCAATACCAGCAACAGAAAGGTTTAGTCGAGGATATTATAATCAATAACATTTCACAAATTTTACTTCATTTTATTACAAACTCTGTACAATTTTTGGAAAAAATGCTACAACAAGATAGTGTGAGATTCTCTAGTTTCGTTGCATTTTTGTTGCGATAACTAGTGAACTTATCACAAGAAGAATATAATGAGGGCATGTTTAGTTTAAACTATGGACCTAGGGTTTGAATATTCATAGTTTGCTTAAACTCCATAACGTTCAAGTATATGCTTTTCAAGAAAGGATGATATACCATTAGATTGTAATGAATTAATGAGTTACTATTTGCTAACACTATGTATATAGCATTTTTGTATTTAAAAACTCTTCAGTAGCGAAGATTTTGGTTAAGTTCTTCATATTAGCGGCAACATTTGTAAGCATCGGTGACTTGAACCCTTCAAAAGCTCAATGCGCCTTTTATTATACTTACATTAATGTCAATCTTTGTTATCTGAAGAAATTCTACGTCATAGATGTTGCATATTTGCCACCAAGCGCTCCTTCATATTTTTATTTTTAAAAAAAAAAGAAAAAAGAAGTGCTCCTTCAAAAATATCTCATATTTAAACATCGTACGAGACGATATATTGATTGGCATAAAAGATGATAATATGATCAAAATGTTTAGGCGGAAGAACTATTTCATTGTACATTTTGACCAGGTATTGAGAAAAAAGGGTACAAGAAGGAGCATTTTCAGTGTAAAGGCAATTGAACTATGGATGCGCGTATCAGTACAAAATACCAGTAGCAAGTAAGTGTAACACAAACTAAATTTTAGAATTCTAATTTTAATTAAAACAAAGTTTAAAGTAGAAACGCCTGATGACTGCGGATTTTAGCACCTGAAAATATATTCGGGATGGCGCCCGTGCGCGTCACGCTTATTTCGTCAGCCTCTGCCCGTGCAACGAACCTGGCGCACCATCGCTGTCGCCGCCAACCCCACCACCCACCCACCGTTCCCAGTCCCCGGGCGGATGCGCTGCACCTAGCCGAGGTGAGGCTCCCACCCGCTTTTTCCACTCCTTGTGATTCTCGCCTATCCTCCCAGAAGCCGGCCGGCACGTCCACGTGGTTTCCACAAAGCTTTGCCCGTATAATACCGCAACTGGCAGTCCAGCACCGCTCTTTTGGTGCTAATTAACAGCCTAACACAGCACTCCACTTGCGTACCCTGTGACTTGTTTAAGGCTGGCGCGATTTCTCTAATGGCCAAGTTGATCAATGATTTGTACTACTATATCCTCTCCCGGTCCTCCTGGCTGCTAATCAAGTAATTAGCCGGGATACGTTGAATCCTTTTCGTTTGTCGTTTCGCGACGCGCGGATTGCAGTCTCCCATACATAAATTTTTGACGAGGCTGGACTCGATCAAAGAAGAAAGCCACACTTTTTTTTTTATGTGCTCCACTTGCGCCGTGTAAGTGGGGGGTATGATTCCTCTAATGACCGAGTTGATCAATGTTTAGTATATTGTACCAGTACAATAATACTCCCCCAGCGATCTAATGGTGTAATCAGTGACGTCAATTGACAGGAAGTTTCCAGCTAAACGCGCGCGAACCGAATGCAGCGCACCTGGTCTCACGCGCCGTTTATAGAGAGATCGGTGCGGTTCGGCAGGCGCCCGGGTGGAGCGCGGCTGGCGTCAATCGTCCTTGTTTCGATCTGGTACAAGGAGTAGAGTATATCGTCACGTGGCGTCGAAGCGATCGGGTTGGCGACAACGGGCCGGTGATGTGATGTGTCGCCTCGACAGCCAGCCTTTCTCTGCGTACGGACAGATTTGGAAGGGATTCGCGAGGGCGAGACGGGCAACTCTGACCAGGGAAGAAGAATGGCAGACACGACGAGGTGTTCATCCACAGTGCGTCGCGTGCAGCTTACAGTAGCTTGCCCCATGCGGGACGCTAGCCGCCCGCCGGCCGGAGCGCATGGGTCGCACATGCCCGGGGCGTGAACAGCCGCCCGCGCCCGCTTCTCCTCTCTTCTCTTCTCCCGGCGGCTACTGGTCAGAGCATGGGGCCGATGGTACAGCTCCGCGCCTACGCGGCGCGCCAGGGATCACGCGCCCGCGCGACGCGTCGCCGTCGCGCCTCTGTCTCGCGCAGGTCGTATCGTCTGTCTGAATGAAGGGAAGCCCGGGCCCGGCGATCGGGTGGCTCGAACCGGCGCGCGCGCCGCCGGTGCCAGGCCTCGGGAAAGCGGAGCACGGCAGCGACACCATGACCATCCGCTCCGTTCCCGAGACGATCCGCGCTACTCCGGCCGGGTTCGTCTTCCGTTGACGATTCTTCAGCGATCGACCGGGAAGGGAGTAGATGTGCTAGCGGACACGCGTTGGCTCGTGGGCTCAGTGCGCTCCGACGTGAACCGCACGCGGGGCATTCGTTCCTGGTGCGTGGGAAAAGATTGGGAACCGAAAAATGTCGCCGTCGTCGGGGCTCAGGCTCAGCTCAGTGCTGCTCGCCGGTGGCATTCGGCCGATGGGAGGGAGTTCACACTGCTCGTGTCACTCGTGGAGAGTGCCGTGTTTTCATGTTTTGGTCTTTTGGACCGGGTCATTTGCGAAGAAGTCGGATAAATTAAGAGCAGGTTGCTTTTAGCGCTGCAAGCGGCGCGGGCTTGGCCGCAATGCCGCAATTCTGCACACGATCCGTTTAGAAGTCCGCTTTATCGAAGCGAGACGAAGTGGCGCGGCTTGCGGGATCTGGCGGCGTCGCAAACCGCAAGCTAGTGGAAGCTGCAGGAAGACGACGGCGACACGACGTTCTCTGCGTCGGTCCCAACGTTGGTTGTCCGCGGCAACCCGACGGTGGTCTCGGAGGCGGCGGGTGGTGCCGTGTCGATGCGAGCCCGACGGAGGCTGCTGTGGCTTGAGGACGCGGCGGCGACCCTACCACGACAAAGGAGGCGACGATGGCGCCACGGTTTGCTCTTGGTATTGAGAGCGCTGCTGGTCCAAGCACCGGAGAAGCTCTTCTATTCGAGCTTTGCATCTCAGTCCAGTGCAGCGCGAGTAGTTGCTGTCGACTTCTGCTAATTTTCTGGCAACTTCTTCCCTTCTTCCCAGCAGCGATCATGATCGCTGCTGGAGTTAAATGAGTCTGTCATGGAGATCCAAATGTTAATGAGGTGTTCGATCTCTTGCGGTTGCCAACATCGCCCGTCTCGCCACACTCCCGTTCATTGCGGTGATTTGCGGTAGCTCGTCAGGGACAGATCCAGCAGGGGGGCTCCCCCCCCCCCCCCCCCCTACCCCCCGCCCGGTCCTCCGATATTAAGGAGAGGAATGGGGGAGAAGAGAGAGAGGAACACAAATGCGGGGTAGAGAAAGAAGTGAGGAGAGCACCCGTTAATCAACATCTTGCGTCCATCAAAAGCAAGCAGCCGCATGCGGGCCGCCGCATCAGCCCACCTCGATTGTTACGGCACGGGCTGCCGCATCCCGCCCCGCTTGCAGCACTAGCTGCTTTCCTTCCTGATTGTGTTTTTTTTTCCAAGCTCGCACAGTCACGCACTGGCGCCGATCCACCGCACGATGGTCGATGGCGCGACGTATTTCTACATGTAGTACCTCCGCTTTGCCTATTTGCATGCCAAGCCAAAGTTTGACAAGAATATATCACCATATCCATCCAGTGTTACCGCACGATATGGGCCGCGCCCGGTTGAGTCAGGATGTAATAGCTCAGGTCGCGGGACTTCAACGCATCTATAATTAATATCTATATAAGACATACCCACTAACATTTATTAATTTCTCTATATCTCAAATCTCAAGCAGCCACATCACCTCAATTGTTTCATCCATCAGATGTAACACTGTGTGTTTGTTGGAGCCGTTGGATGCACTATATTCGCCTCCTGTTCAATCATTCAATAGGTGAATACTCCATCCTTTTGGCTGCTCGGTTGCTACAACCGAACCTTCCTCAGTATACAACAATCGTTGTTAACAGACGTCAGTTTGTGTTAATAAAAAAAGACGTCAGTTTTTTTCGTCAGTTTGTGTTAATAAAAAAAGACGTCAGTTTTTTTTCACAATAAAACCTAACAACCAGCCAACCATGACGTACCTCATTGATTTCTCTTCAGTTTCTGTAGAAATTATGCTTGAGAACCCAATCGTTGTTAACAGCCGTCTGAGTACTAATACGCGTGCACCTGCACACCACGATGAGGGGCACTGTAGGTTGCCACAGATCCCCTCAATTCCTAAATCAAACGCTCTCTCTCTGATTTACAATTTAGTGGCAGCATCTTTCCAACTTCCTCCTCACTGAACCATTTTGGAATCCACCAATTGATGTGTCCTTTGCCTCACAATCAGCCTCCTGCAGACTGCAGTCAGAGCAATCTTTCGATTATCGATTTATTTGCTTATCAATTGTGACCTTCTTTGACTTATTTTTCGCTCCCAACGAATGCAGGTGGTGCTGTCCGTAGTATTATTTTCTCTGCTTCAGAAACAAAGTTTCATGGAGGTCAGTCAAGTCTCAATCTCTCTCCCTCCCTCTAAATTGTTTTATCGCTATCCTGTTGGCAAAGGCCACTGACCAAATCCTTTTGTTCATTTAACAATTATATCTTCATTTTTCTCAAGTGTTGCTGCACATCAAGTTTTCTCTTTTTCGCACTTACTTACTTTTTTTTTGTATAAATGACAGCAATACTCGTCCAATGTATTATTTACGCTTTGATGAATGAAGCACAAAACTTCATATTTTCACCAATTTTGTAATTCATAAGCAAATATTTTAACCCTTCTGTCTATAATTAAACTCTTACTTGCAGATTGCCCCATTGAATTTCTTTTTTCTATTTTGCAACCAATATCATTACACTGACTCAACGCATCTATCAGATCGATTGAGGTAAAATTTTCCCTAGCAAGGTGTTTCTTGGTCCAATATGATTTATGCAGTTGCCCATTATCTTGCGTATTCTGCACCATATTATAGAGAGGTCAACAACGCTTTCTATACTTAACCTTAAAGAAACAGTACGTACTTTGTATTCATGGTGTTCAATTCGTTGAAGTTTACATGCAACAAAGGATAAGTTATCATTTTATTGAACTTTTTTATTAAAACAAAAGGACGAAGCATGATCTGTTCCTTACTTTGGACAATCGATCCTTCTTCAGTGGGATTATGGATGAGGGGGGAATGGCTTGCTTGCTAGAAATGTGTTAGAATTATGGCCGTCACTTCATATGCTTTTTTCTTTTTGGAAATTTTGCTACTCATAGCACATCTATTTTGCATTTTCGTGCAACATTTAAATTCTCAATTTTTATAAATCCACCTAACGCTCATCAGTAATTGTTACACAAATTTCTGCAGCAACGCACGGAGAATTCTTCTAGTTCATCAAGTGATCCAGGAATCAGTCGTTCAGTCTCTCTCACTCACTCCACGTTCAGTTCTGCAGTCTCGATTCAACCGGCCCATCATACCAGCCCAACACAAGCAGAACGTCCAGTGAAGTGGCGCTCCGCTCGCACCCACGTCGGCCCAGTGTGCCGCTCGAGTCGCACCTCGTCTCTCTGTTCCTCACCTTGTCTCTCTGCTCCGACTGCCGCAAGCAAGGTAACGCGTACTCCTATATTAGGAGCTCAAAAAAAAAAAGGTAACGCATATATTCTGCGACGTGTTCGTCCACACGTGCGAGGGACAATTGAGATCCCCTGACGCCGTGACTTCGTGACTGACATGTGAGCCCTCTAAGAGGGGAGTCTACGTGTCAGTGACAAAGTCCTGTGACTTCGACATCAGAGGAACCGATTCCGCGAGGGAGGTGTCGATTGGCCGCTCGGCGGCCTCCGGCAACACAGGCGTGGCGAGTCCAAGGCTCCAAGCGCGGAGCCAAGGTACCAGAACAACTGAGTTACGGCCACACTTGATAACATTGCAAGGATCAGTTTGGAGAACCGAGAAAGAAAGAAATGGCACACTTTTACAGGTCTGAGCAGCTGGTTTCGATCATTTTGCAATGTACTGTTCTCCACACACGAGATTATTTCCATTCCAACGACGTGTTCTTACGCATATGCATCCACGCTATGCCTTGATCAGTGTCTGTCACTGGACCTTCACCTCGGTGACGTTCCGCTTGCGCTCCCCGGTGCGCGGCACGGTGACGTAGAGCACGCCGTCCCTGACCTCCGCCGTGATGCCCTCGGCGCGCGCGTCGTCGGGGAGCAGCAGGCTCGCGTGGTACCTGCTCGCCGCCCACCACTCGCCGTCCCCTCCCGCCTCGTGCTCCCGCTTCTCGCCCTCGATCACCAGCACGCCGTCCTCCACGGCCACGCGCACGTCGTCCTTGCCCAGCCCCGGCACCTCGAACCGCAGCCGGTACCGCGCATCGTCCTCGCGCACCTTACCCGACAGCAGCCGCGACGGCGCCAGCCGCTCCAGCGGGCGGCTCAGCGTCTCCGCCACCTGCGACAGCGCGCTCCCAAGGCCTGCGTGCGAACAAAAACATACTCGTTGGCATCAATCGCCGCCGCGCATGGCGGCGGTTCACGTGCAAACTGAACGTTGCTGAAGATGACGAGAAGTGCAACAGTATTTACCGTCGACGAGGCGGAACGGGGTGAAGTCGCGGAGGTCTCGCCACGCCCAGCGGCCGCCGCGGCGTGAGGCGGCGGACTGCTCCTTCACGGCGACCTCCCGGCGGCTCGCGTCGCCGCCCGAGGGCGCCCCGGCGGCGGCATCCGCAGCCGCCGACGAGAAAAAAGAATGAAGGTTCAAGCCGGCTGCCGCCGGCGCCGCGGCGTACGCTGGCCTGGCCAGAGCCCTGGCTTGGCCGGCGAGGGCCTTGTTGAGGCACAGGCGAGCTAAAGCCATGTAAAAGACCGACGTGTTTCGGCGGGCTATGGATTGCAGTCGAGCTTAGCACCTGATCGCTTAATTGGTCACTCTGCTTGAAGACTGATGCGGGCACGGCTTGGATATAAAGGAGGCCAAGACACGACTACACTGACAGAGAAGGCCGGAGAGGCATCTGGATGGGAGAGCAGGGGCCCGTCTACCAAATTCCATGGCCTTCTGGGAGCAGCTACGAATGGAAAGCAGATTTGACAGAAAAAGCGGATTTATTTTGCGCACATATCTTCATGGAATTCATCTGTTGCAGATTAGACAACCGCACAGAATTTGTTGTGCTCGTATTGTCATGGAATCTCCTTACGAACTGGGCTATACAGGCAAAATGGCCAGAATCTGTATTTGCGTCTTCCTTTTCTCGCCACTCAAACTGGGCTGGAATTCCCAAATATGTTCAGAAAAACGTCAGATGCAACTCAGTTCACGGCTTACCTTCTGCACCCCGCATAAAATCCGGTTTTCTGGCAGCCTACTTTGAGGAAGTCCACAAGATATACTAAAACCCAGCCTAATAAGAACGAAAACATATGATCTAGTTCTGCAAAGGAAGCACCGACCGATGAACACAACATTAAATATTGTGTAGTAAGAATATTTTACATTTGCTTAAGAGAGGGACGCCATCCTGTCTCCAGGATAATCCGCATTCATCACCACACAAGCTTACAACAGGAGTTGAGTGCATTTCAGTGATTAATAATGTGACATTGAACAATACTCTTTAAATAGAAACTAATCATATAAGCCTTCCTGCTCCCAGCTGTTCACGAGGAAATCTACCATTTCCTGTCAATGGAAAAACGAAAGCACAAATCAACGACTTGTTTCACATAAGATTTACTCGAAAAGGAAGATGAGATATGTTCCTACAGCAAGAGGGATAGCTTGTGCAAAGGGTTTTTGTGCTTCCCAGCAGGCTCTCGTATGTGGCATTCCAACTGCAGTCACCAAGAACGGACAAGTCAAAACAGAGTGGTGATAAAGTCGTGATAAGAAACTATCCTAATTTCAGAGCATTTCACAAGAATCTATATTGATAACTAGGTAACAAGCAGATAAAAGATCTCTTGTGGCATATCAATGGAAACCACAGTACAGCACAATAAGTCGTATTTAAGTATGGCAGAGACATCAATCTCATCACTAACACTTAAACAGGTATCTCATACTAAGATGTATTGGTTAGAAATAAGCAGGCAATTCTAATCTTTGGAGGTTCCATAACGAAAAAGGATTTCAGATCATTAACCTTATTTTTGGTTCTCGACGTTGTTGACCCTGAGAATTATGCCTTCTGTTTCCAACCCACTGCTGTCTAGTCTGGTTCCACAGTAGAAGGCCTATGAAAATCGAAAAAAACAAAATGAAATAAGTTAATAAACAGCCGCTGGTTTTTGTCATTTTTATTATACAGAAAACTGTGATGAAGGGGGACAAGGGCTGTCCCCTACCAACTTCCTTTTAGGGATGGTAATCAGGAGGCATGGGAACAAATGGTGTATGATGCATGTTGTGACAATTTCAAGGGCTAAGTTGGCTACCTACTGGATGAACACTCAGTTATAGAACTCGGGTGATTCATAGTCAAGACAAAGAGCTAACAAAATTAATGAACAATTACGGCATTTCTCAAAAATATCTATTATAGTAGCATCATTACAAACCTGAAATGGCTACTGAATACTAGGCAATAGTTTGGAAATCAATCATGCATAATATTGTAGAATTGCCATGTTCCTACGTAAACACCAAAATTTAGACAGCATAAACTAACCATGCTGAAATGCAACCTATATGAGCATGAAAAGACATCAAATTACAATACTGGGTCAGTGCTGTCTGAATGTACACGGGATGTGACAAGAAAACAGCATGTGAACCTTTCTTAGTGTTAATCTGTAGACACGGAAATCATTTTACCTTGATTTACAAACTCATTTGGGTTACTGCTGCTTCCAGTTGCGTGCTGATCGTTTGATTGTACTGCTGCGCTCATTGAAGACATACTGTTCTCCATTTCGTGTGGGCTTGTACTCCAGAAGTCCTCTGAGACACTACGTCTTTTTATTGAGCGCCTTGAATTCTTAAACCTTTTGTAGGCTCATCGACAGCTATTATTGGAGTAGGATGCGCGCATCCAAAACAACCTCTGCTCTGTTGCAAACAGGATTGGCCGACAAATGATTACCACCAGGTACTTGGGAAATAGTACGGACAAGTAAGAAAGGGCTTATATCAAAAACATATTGTGAGACCATTTCCAACTGGTTGAGAGTATAAGTTTTGCTAAGTTACAAGGCCCGACAATAGCCAGCTGGTTTGATCATTATGACTACCTTCCAGTAAACCCCCCGCTTCCCCCCCCCCCCCCCCCCCCCCCCCCCCCCCCCCCCCCCCCGCGGCCCACCCCCCGTTTCGATACAAAGTGTTTTGGAGCTTTCAAAAATACTATGGTATTACAAAATACTTTGGTTTAGGTGGTTGGATGTAATAAAACTTGCAGTTGCAAAAACCATAGCATTGACAAACCCTATTTGGAGTTTTGAATACTCCACCCAGGACCTCTTTTTCTAAACCATGTTTTTGCTTGGCAATGGCATCTAAAACCGTGATTTCATAATACCTTGGTTGTAAAACTACAGCACCCAAACAGGGCCGGAGGCCAAACATTTTCACTCGGCCAGGCAGGTCAGTTGTTCACTATGATCGTTTATCAATCCTTTGTGATTCTCATTAAACAATCTTAAAAGGTGGCTTGATGAAACCGAGAGAAAATAAGAAAAATGTTAAAAAAATGCATCAAGCAATTGATACATTATCTATAGAATAAGAAAGTAGAAAACATCTGCATTCGCCATTTCATACATACACCAGCTGGTGGACAGTTTAAAGGAAATGCAAGCAAAACTACATGCCTTGTTCCATTGCAAGGAAAAAAAAAACAGGAGTTAGCAAATTCCTTTTCTTTTCTCTGGTTTCTGAAAAAAAAAAAAAAGAGATACACTGCAAATAAACTAGCAGGAACAAACTCGCTGCACAGCTGCAGCCATATGCAACACGTCCCTAGTTCCTAAGGAGGTGCTAATTTCAAGTTTCAGGGAGGTGGAAAGTAAAAAGGATCTGAAGGTAACCTAGCAACAAAGCAAAAGCTGATGGACGGTAACCAGCATTGCTGGAAAATCACCAAACATTTTCTGCGCAGCGAATTTCCAGAATACTGCTACAAATAGCAAGCAATCATAGCGGTCTACTAGTTCAAACAACTGTGAACGTGCCAACTTACAGGAGCTGGCTGTAAACTAAAGAACATTTTGGAGCTTGTTTACGATCAAATAGTGAGTTCTGAGAAGCAGCCCCTAATGGCAACAAATTGCACGGAAGCAACGGTTACAACCTACAGCCAATCGCGTAGATAAGAACTACCCAATCCGCAGCAACCACGTCACATCGTAGCAGCAAGCAGCCAAGCTCAGCAATCAAGGTGCGGATGAGGATGAGACGAGAGAGCGGGGGGAGAGGGAGAGAGAGGGAGGCGCACGCACCCGACGCAGGCGACGAAGCGGCGTGCCCAGGAGGAGAGCGACCCGCAGCTCAGCAGCATAGCATCCGGTTCAGCTCGGCGGCGAAGGCGGCCACAGCAGCAAAGGCCCGCACCAGCACAGCACAGCACAGTACGCACTATCCCCGCCCACCCGCCGCCGCTCCGGTGGAGGCGCTAACCCTAGCACCGGCGGATGGTCTGGGACTGCGGACTCGCCTCGCCGAGAAAAATCGTCTGCCTTTTCGCTTTCTTTTAAATAATTTCTCAATCAGGTGACGGCTGACGAGGCGCGCGATACGAACGAACGCGATAATGGTGGCGCTGGCCTCCTTATCTGCAGCTCGCCTCGCTTTCGGGGAAGAGGGAAGGGGAGGAGGAATCATTGTGGCGGGCCCCACCGTGGGTGGGGAGAGATCTGGCACGTCAATGACCAGATCAACGGCCAGAGAGCTGGCCAGCGCGCGGGTGGCGGGCGGGACCCACGGAATCGATCCGGGATTGGGTGAATCCCGTCCCGTTAATCTAGCCGTTGGCGGTGGGTTTGGTCCGTGGTTACCGTGACGCGCCCGGCTTTCCGATTCCATCAAAGCCTGCCGTGCAAGCCGCGGCAGCCGTGGTGGTAGGCCATCGATTACGCGATAATCAATGGTTTTCGCACCGTGTACTGCAGCCCAAACGTCACGGAACAGTGGACCACAGTCCATGGATCGGCCTGCGGGCTAAAGATCTCGTGGAGGAGAGGGGTGGTTGAGTTTAAGCCCACGCAAGGCCCAGGGAGCCAAGAATAGAAAAGCAAAGTTATGGAGAATTTTCTTTTTTCGAGTGAGTCATGGAGAAATATTTGGCAACAAAGTAAACTTAATCTGAATAATTTATGTTAAATATTTTTCACGTACGTAACAAAAAGGGCATCCAATTTATATGTTATAATTCTGTTTCTAGTTAAATATTTTTCACATACGTAACAAAAAATGGTCATACTTTCCTCCGTTTGAAAATATTGTCACCCGGGAAATCACCGTAGCAACTTTGACTACATGTCTTTTTCTCTAAAATATTTCTAGTTACTTCAAACTTTCATATTGTTTGGTAGGTTTTGAGGCCAACATTATATTAGCATTATAACTTTCAAATATATCTAAATTTTGTAGAAAACAACGTAGAGAGTCAAAGTTGCTACAATGATTTTCTGGGTGACAAGTATTTCCAAACGGAGGTAAGTACTATATTTCTAGTTGCCGCCAAAACGTCACTGCAGTCGGCTCAAATAGGATGTTTGGATGAGCTACTTTAGTTGGAGGAGGGTAATTAATCTGTTTTTCCCGTCAAAGTTAAGTTTTGGGCCATTTCACGTGAAGCTTACCAACCAGTGAAATCTCTCGTTAAGCTTACCAAGTTTGAGCCCAAGATTGGTTGGTACACAATTCCAAATAAAAGCCCAAACTCGTACGAGGCCGTAGGTTCGCTTACTCTAAAACCCTTGTTGCAGTTTTCTATCCCGTTGGTAGGTGCGATATTAGCATTTAAGGAGAAAGACGTTGTTTAGTTACGATCTTGAAGAAATAAGATTCTGCTCCATTGCTCGATATGATATGATGCCGACGCCTCCTGCTGCCCAAAATAGCCAAGCAGAAGGAGCTGCAGGCCAGGCAGACTGGCAGAGAGCAAGGAAGAGCAGGCGAGCTTCTTTGGAGGTCAACAGACAACAGCCTCGGTCTGGCAGGCGAAAGCAAGACCACAACCCTCGCATCCGGGCCTCCCTGCTCATCGTCGTAGAAGTACTCGGAAAGTCGGAAGTGAGCCGGTCCTCCCGTTCGGTCGCCGTCGCCGGGTGCCGGTCGCAACAGAACAGTACGGACACCACGCCCACTCTTTGTCCGAGGTGAGGTCAGGCCGTGCGTCAGTGGCTTCCGCTGGTCGGCCGCCGCAATGTACGGCCGGGCACGGGCCGCCGCCGATTTGGACGGCCGATGTTGCTCTCGAAGGTCCACAGCAATGCACTCGCGGTCTCGTCGCGCTACGCCACAGCGACCCGCGGAGGCGCCGTTGCAGCCTTGCAGGGTTGCTCCGCATCCATAGAGCTGTGCACTCGCTTCGACTTTTCGGACGAAACTTCGTCCTCGGCTTGTAACTTTCGCCTCTGCGCTTTTTGTTAACACCTTGATGTACTCGTTTCGTAAAGTTTTACTAGTAGAATTCAGAAGAGACTTGCGCTACGCCACTGCCGCTGCGACCCGCGGAACGGAGAAAGCGTCGTTGCAGCACAGCGTTGCTCTGCGTCGTTGCAAGTTTCGCCCTTGACTTTGTGTTTGCTGAACTTTCGCCTCTGCTATGCCCGTATCACCTTCCTGACTCCCTGTACTCGTTTCGTAAAATTTTAGAATTTGTAAGAAGAGTCTTGTGTTCACTTGAATTTTCGCCGGGCAGGTTCCGTTTGTTTTCCTTTTTCCCTAGTCCTGAACTGGTCTCTGGATATTTTCCATGTACTGATTCTTTTCTGTTCCCTTCCATCTTCGTGATAGACGACGTATGCAAGTGCGTAAGATTTCCTACCAACGAAACGGCACTTTTGAGATCACCGGAATGATTGCGAGGAGCCAAAGATCGAGTGAAAAGGTTACTGCAAACGATAAGGTCTCGGTCACGGTAAAGCGAGAAAACAACCCCGCAACACTGTCTGTCTTCTCAGCACGCCAACCCCGCAACAAAGCTTGACGACGACGACTAAATTTCTCGAGCGGACGATGTTGACTAATGACTGGCAAACACCCGCAGGATGCCCAACGGATATGGTAGCACTGTCACTCTGCCTTTCGTGCCGTCCGATCCGGCCGTCCAGGAGTCGGGCGACCTGAACCAACGATGCAGCAGCGGTCAACCATAATTGAGCGTGAGATCATGGCACGAAGGGTGGATGATGATGCGCTGCCCCATTTGCGACCAAAACCGAGCAACGCGCAGCCATTCACGACTCCACGAGGCACATAAACTAATGGCCGACGTCAGTTACTTACGATTTAACAAACTTAGTCAAGATCAACGAGACACTCTCTAGATAACTTGATGTTGCATTGCTTGCACCGCAATCTACCTTCTCTGTTGGTGCAAAAAGGGGCTCGGAGAATGACATGGCAATAGCACTTGTCTGCTTCCTTCCTTTCCCTCTTCGTGCCACATTCGCATATACTCGGCTAATTTGAGGGGTGGTATGTCCAAGATCTTTATTCAAACTTGATAGTGATGGAAGCGCCGTACGAAGATGAGCTTTTATTGGTTCTCGTATATTATTTTACAGTATAAGAGCATCTCCAGCAGAGTTGGTAAAATGGATTGCTATACCTAAAAACTATAAAAACAGTAAAAAACCTGCTCCAGTAGAGTTGTTATATAGATTATATACCTAAAATTTTTAGGCTATAGCCTAAATTTCTCTCTCCTAGACTCAAATATGGCAATCGGAGGCCGGATTGCTAAAAGTTTTAGGCTAGCGCGCGAACAGGCCAACTGCCGATTTCGGAACTTTCCGCTCCCCCGCCGCCACTCGCTCCACCGTCCGCCGTCGTTGGATCTCGCCGCGCCGCCGCGGAATCTCGCCACCGTCGACCGGATTCGTCGCCCAGGTATTCTTCTCGCCTTCCTCTGCGTCGGGATTCGTCGCCATGGCCCCCTCCGCTGCTTCGCTTCGCCCGAATCAGCATCGC
Source organism: Eragrostis nindensis (assembly GCA_012490785.1). Lineage (NCBI taxonomy): Eukaryota > Viridiplantae > Streptophyta > Magnoliopsida > Poales > Poaceae > Eragrostis > Eragrostis nindensis. The sequence goes on from JAAXCT010000083.1 coordinate 95,662, forward strand.
GACGTCGCCGCGCCGATTCTGCTACCAGGCCGCGCCATCCCCGTCGCCAAGCTTCACGGGCCGTGCCACCCCCCTCACCAAGCCTCGTCGGACCTTCGCCAGTAGGCATCGCGCAACCATGAGCAGACGACACGGGTGGCCGGAGATGGATGACGCGGGTGGCGGTGGAGGAGCTCGTGCGTGAGGCAGGGGCCGGAGATTGACGGCGCGGGTGGCGATTTTGCCATGGCCATGAGATTTTGCAGAAATGCCCCCGTGCAAACATGTAATTTTTGCAATATTTATGTGTCTTGGTGTTTTTATCGAAACCCCCTAGAAGTTAAGGGTATTTATAAAAGCTTTTTAGGTCTCCAGTTTTAGGTATGCAGCTGGAGACGAAAACAAAATGGATTGTCAAATCTTTTCTCTCCTATACCTAAACTCAATTTTAGCAATTCGTTTTTAGCAATGCTGCTGGAGATGCTCTAAAAGTACATTCAAGCAAATGATCAAACTACCAAAGTTGTGCTGCCAGAGTGCCAGGACATTATGTGTAAACTAGGTGAATTCCCCGCGCGTTGCTGCGGGAATTCAAGGATCAATATCAAATTAATGTCAGATGAATGATACAAATGAAAACCATTTTACTATGGAGCATTGAGTTTTGTAGTAGCTTCAGATGTAAAGTGAAATGACAAAATGAAATAAATATATACGGAAATACATTTTTCAGATAATGGAATACAAAAACTACATAACTGATGTATCTGAAGGTATCCAAATTATATGTTATATTGAGATGTTGGATATAGTTCTAGCTAATTGAGGATTTTTTTTGACAATGGCTGTCTAGAGATTGTTGCTTGATCTGCAGCAAGCGAGGGAGAAGATTGAGTCAGTTTAACGCCGATAAGCATGAAAATTAAACATAAAACCAGAAAGAAGCAACATAGTTAAAGAGTATGAAATCCTATCCGAAGCACCTTTGCCTGTGTTAATATCCATAAGTAGTAGGGTGGTCGCTAAGGAGCCAATGACGATGTAGAGATTGTTGCTTGATCTGCAACATACGGGGCAGTAGATTGGGCTTAGTTAGCATTAGGCAAATATTAACATACAGTCTGAATGAAGAATATTAGCCCACACAGTGTGAAAACTATCTGAACGTAGAGATTGTTGCTTGATCACGTAGGAACCAAAATAGCAACCCTGAAAAAACCCATCATAATTGGGGGTAGTAGTATTATTATGTATGTTGTTTATAGTTGTTAAATAGTTCAGTTTGATCAAAACGAAACACCGCTGCCTAAAGGTCACCAGATTATTATGATTGAGCTTGTACCGAAGATATCATGAAGAAAACATCGGCAATCCTATGGACACTAATTTCAACCCAGTCAATCATGTATACTGAACTTTGCATGTAGGTGCACCGTTTTACCTGGATGAGTGATGAAGAACAGTGCACGTACCCAAACGAATCAAACATTGTTGATGAGTCATGGGAATATTACCTATGCAAACGTGAGCCGATGAGCAGCGTAGCACAAACATATAAGCGTGCAAAAAGAAAAGTCAAAAAAAGATGCAGAAGGAGCACATCATCAAATAACACCTGTGAGGCAGAGGGTTGACGCCAAGAGCTGCAGATGAACGGAGGCAACTTAGAAACAACAGAGAGGCTGCAAGCCTGCAATTGGGAGTGCTGGGTTGGTCGCATCTCACTGGTAATGATATTGTCGTCGCTCGAATAATCGAGAGAACGGCAAATATTTGGTTCGGGGAACAACGATCAATCGAGGTGTCAATCTAGGGCACACAGAGAGTTTTTATACTGGTTCGGGCCTCCCGAAGGATAATAACCCTACGTCCAGTGTATGTTGTGTTGAATATGGTGGTGTGTATGCTGTAAGTTTCGATGTCCTCTCATCGGAGGGTTACATGTATATTTATAGTCCTAGTTACCGCCTCTAGGAGTCCTTGCCTTGTTCTACAAGACTTCCGATCTGTAGTAACAGATTCGGAGTCTATCTACAAGTTTCCTTTCGTGCGATACAAGTCTTCGGAAAATACCAAACTAAGTCTTCGGGAATATCTGAAAATATGGGTTACGACATAAGCCCCCGAACATGTCACTTGACTGATTCGTCTTTGATACGAAGAGATCTTCATCTTCATGCGAACTTCTGACAAGGGATATGTTCTTCACTGAGCACACATACTTCAGATATTCTCATCTTCAATCCTTGAGTCATCGGAATAGTTCACCGAACCTAGTCTTCGGAACAACCGGACGCACAGGTCTTCGGAACAACCGGACGCACAGGTCTTCGGAACAACCGGACGCACAGGTCTTCGGAACACCTGACTGAACCGAGCCTTCGGAATAACTGTCTGAACCAGGTCTTCGGAACAACTGAACAAATCGGGTCTTCGGAATAACAGCAACCGCATTGAGTGATCGGAATAAACTTTCCTTCAAATAACTTTATCAACGCCAGGTCTTTTTTAAGAGAACCGTCAATATAGAGAATTTGGAGGAAATATTAATCAACTCCCATCCTTATCTCTTTTTCTCGGTCCAGCCATGGCATTGACTCCGCTTCAGAGTTGAAAAGACTTTGACACGACCCTTCAATTCTTGTCCTTATTCTCCAAACCAGGCCCACCAGGGTATCCTCTGGATCCACCGCGTCGCCGCACGGTTCCCCAGAAAGAAACATAAAAAATCCACTTCGCACTTGACCTTTCGGTTTCCAAAAGGCCACCTTTTGGCTATAAATGATTAGGACGGCGGAGCCCCAAGTATCACTTTCGCATCCACCATCCACCATGGGCAAGAAAAGACCCACCACTCCACAGTTCATGAAGTGGTTCGACGACGAGCTCGCCGGCGGGTCGGGATCCTCCTCCGCGCATCCCGCTGGCGCTCCACCGCCGGTAGCTGCTGCTCCTCCTCCGCTCTCCGCGGAAGATTACGGGCTCCCTCCTCCGAGTCCCCCTCCAGATCCATCTCAGGTCGTAGACCTAGAGGCGGACACGGCGGGAGATGAAGAGTTCGCGCGCCGCCTCCACGTCGCCCTGAACAAGGGGCCACGCGGGATTCCGGCGGACGCCAAACCCATCTTCCTCGACGACTCCGACGACGATGACGACGACGACGACGACGACGACAACAGCGACGACGACGAGCCAAGCAAGAAGAAGGCCATGGTCCTGTACAATCCTGGTTGGGCTCCCTGGACGAGCGCTCAAGCCGGATCCAGTCAGGCGGGTGGCTCCATTCCCGTCGCCGCAGAAGATCCTCTTCTTCCTACCGGGGTCATCAACCCGGTCATGGCATTGAACGAGGGTTCTACCCTCTCCACCACCGAGGTGCCCCTCCCGCTCATCACTCATGGTGAGGGCGGCGTAGGTGCAGGCTCTGCTGCTGCTGCTGCCGAAGCCTCCTCTCCCCTCATTACATATGAGGAGGACGAGGTTGATGCTGATGCTGCTGTTGCAGCTCCTGAGGACGCTGATGATCAGCGGAACTAAGGATAAGGGGATGGCTATCATGCCATTCTCTTAGCAGTAGTCTCGGTTTTCTTGTTTTTTCTTCTTCTCCTGTTTTATTCTTCTGTCAAGCAGGTCGGAGAGTAGAACCTAGATAGTTTTCTGCATGTCTTGCTTGTAATATCTTTTGGCTACCTCCCGGTAGGCCTTCTTGAGGTCGTCCCGGGATGCATCCTTGGAGACATCAAGAGCTGCCTTCAATCCAAGATTATAACTTTTGAATGATATTGCATCTGTGATGTTGGCTTCTCTTTTTCTCTCGATAATGTACCTTGCATGAGTCTTCGAGATAACTGAACTTTAGCTTCTCCGATGTGCCTCGATGAAGCGAGTCTTCGTAGCAACTAACAGATCACTTGGTCGAGAACTCTTCGGGAGTATTACTCAATACGTTTTTCACGCACCGAAGGCTCTTTCCGATCCGGATCATTAATCGAACATTGTTAAGTATTCGGGCAACTGATCCCAGAAAATATTCCAACTTCTTTCCTCATAACCATGTAGTTATCCTTCCAAAAACCAGGCGCAAATCCAAATGCATTATTTTAATAACAGAAAAGAGCATCACCTCGGTATATTCCGCACGTAACCCAAGGAAGAGAAATCCCGCATTTACGGGGAGGCGAACCGTCACGCCGAGTTTTACTTAAACCTTCACGCCGTACTTTTTCCCCCATCCTTTAGTCCGCACTCTTTTCCATTTCCTCAAACCCTAGACATTTCACATGGCCGCCGCATCCTCGTCCGCCACAATCTCCGGCAATCCCAACGAGAATCAATCCTCCGACTCCCACGACTCCAACATTTCTCTTACCCAGGCGCAGCAGAAGATGAAGAAGGGAGAAATCCCGAATCTCCAGGAGTACTGGAAGAAATCCTCTCTTTCCCTGGAATATTTGGATGAACTGGAGAGAAGGGGGATGATCTCGGCTTTCTTGACTCGACGAAACACCGGCGAAGAGGAGTACCATCATTGCAACACCACAGAACTCCCGGTATTTGAGGCTCATCTCATGTGTGGTTTCAATCTTCCGCCCTCCAAATTTCTTGAGCAGATCTGTAGATTTTACCATATCGAGCTTGTTCAACTCAAACCCAATGCTGTGATGATGCTTAGCATGTTTGCCATCTTGTGTGAATGTTGGTTGGGCGTAGCCCCCTGCTTGAATCTGTGGCGCCATTATCATCAGCCCCGGTACTACAAGGGTCAGATGATGGTATTTTCAGTAGGCTTCGTACTGAGGAACAAATCTGAGTTCATCCCGTATCAGTACAAGTCTTCCTGGAGCGGATATGACACCAAATATCTGATCTTGGACATGGGGAAGAAGAATAATGTAATCAAGCTTGACGGCTTGATGCCGAACCATGAGAAGTGGGACAAGGGTCTTCCGACCTATGTTCCTCGATTGAATAAGATGATAGCCAGGGTCAACGAGTTGATCAAATTGGGCCTGAGAGGAGAACATGTTGTGGAAGAATTCATCCGAAGACGCATCTTTCCTCTTCAGGAGCGTGATCCACTGGCTATGTATTATACTGGTCCTGGTGAACCCAATTGGTTACCAGTTGGAGGTAGATGTCCATCACTCGTCAACATACCAGTATATACTTGATATCTGATTTCTGTTTGATAAGCATGTCATCTTTTTCTCTCCTTTGCAGCTGTCGAACTCTCCGAGGACGATGTCTTCAAGAGAGTGTACGATATCATGGGTACTGGACCAAAGGTTAAGCCTTCGACAGTACCTCTTCCTTATAGTGCAGAAAATCCACCTCCCGAGGTATGTTGATTGCAAATCTCCTCAATTTTCTTGAAGACATGTTTTCCGCCATACTAATTTTGTGTTCTGCAGAACCTTTACGAACCTGGCCCCGACGATGTCCAACCTGATGTTGATATAGTCATCGGGGACAGTGATGAAGAAGACAATGGTGATCGGGAGAAGGATGCAGCTGCTGCCGATGATGCTACCAGCTCTCTTGAGCGAAAGGTGGCTGCTGTTGCCGCTGTCGAGCAGTCTGAGGCACCAGGAGATACCGAGAGGGCTGGACCTGCTACCGATCCCACGTCCGGTAATACTCCGGTGGGTGTCGAAGCCACCAGTCCTCCTCCACCTGCCGTCGAGTCTTCGAAGCCCCCAGCTGGGACGAAGACAAAGACAACGACTCGCAAGCGCTTCCGAACGGCAACTCCTGCAACTCCAGCAACTCCAGCAGCTCCATCAACTCCAGCAGCTGTTGCTCCCGATGTCCCTGAACTGCCTCCGACTCGCGTCGCCAATCCTCGTACCGGCGATCAGGTACCCATCGAAATAGTTTTCGGCAGTCTCTTTAAAGGGTTTTCCAAAATCTCTCAAGTCTTGTCTTCCCAGGCGACATCTGCTTCTAGCCCTGCTGCCAAGAGAAGACGCTTCCGCACCAAGAGGTATACTTCGTGAGTATTCTTGCTAAATTCCCTTGCTGTTTGAAATATTTTCATCCGATCTTCTGATATGTGATCATGCTGTAGTGTTCCATCTTCTTCTGCTGAACCTGCTCCTGCTGTCAACCCTCCGGCCCCGAATGTACAATCAGCGCCCGAACAGGCCCTAATTGTTTCTACTTCCGCATCCGGGACAGTTGGGGAGAACTTAGTGTTCGACAAGCTGAGCCAGGAGGTCGTTGCTGCCAGGCAGTGGCATCTGCGAACTTGCAAGCGCCTTACTGACAGAATCAAACAGAAGGATGGAGAACTTGTCGCTCTTCAGAAGAAACTTTCTGATGTTGAGGCTGCCTATGCTTCATCTGGGAAAGATGATAAAATTCGAGAACTCGAGGCGGCTCTCATTGCTTTGAACAAGACCCATGATGAAGCAAAGGAAGCTCATGCCAGGGAGATCACAGATCTAAAAGCCGAACATAAAGAGTACCTCAAGGATCTGCGTGTGGAAAGAGATGCTTTATCGAAAGCAGCGGAAGGTAATTCTTCCTGTCATATGCTGTTTACTCTTTGCCTTCTGCATATCCCTGAAGTAATCTAATATCTTCTGTTGTAGATTTGAGCTCCAAAAATGAAGCCCTGAGCACTGAGAACATAGCCAAGACTCAGGTGATCCAATCTCTGCAGTCGGAGGTGAAGAAGCTGAAGGATGCCAACAAGATCCTGACTGCAGAAAAGGCCAAACTTGCTGACAAGGTTACTGATAGTTTAGTCAATGGCTGTGCCTTTGCTTTGGCTGCTTTGAAGAACCGTCATCCTGAATTGGATGTGAAGGTTGTAGAGCAAGGCTTTACTTGTAGTGTGGGTGAACGTGATGCACTTGTTGATGGTCTGATGGAATCAGCCGACAAGTTCATCATGGATTTGAACTTAGATGTATCTCCTTCTGATGAGGAGAGGCCTTGAATTGCTTGTAAAGCCCTGTAATCAGACAATATTTTGATGCAAGATTGGAGCTCAGGCTCCTGTTAATTTGATTTAGATATGCATAGTAGCCCAGCCCCCTGCTTTTTTGAATACAGTTTTAACTGTATGCAGGAAAGCATTATCACTAATATGCACGATCTAAATAACATAGAAGAAGACGTATTAATTCAGTGACGCTTAGCTTTGCCTGTGACAAGCTACGTTTGAACTAATTTGCTGAAGTTGTTCCATATCTGGAACTCATAATAGCTGTATAACATTTGACTTTGCACATGGCAAGTTATGTTTCAAGCTAAATAATGGGGGTGTTGATCTTGCAACGTGGTCTGAAGTTGGCACTTATAACTCGATGGCTAAGGCTCTTACTGCAGACACTTGGGGAGACTTACGAAACTTATGAACCATTGGCCAAGCTATCATGTAGCACCATATGGCATAAGACTTGCAGTCTGTTGGGTGGTTGATCGTGCAACCGGCCTAGGGAGAGCCACTTATTAACCTCATGGGCTAAGGGTCCCTCGCTAGAACATCATGGGGGTCAATTAACTTATGAACCACAGTGTGGCTAAGCCTTATGACCAATCTTGCCTGAAGAGGCTGTTCGTACCGATGCCTTATAACCCTCATGTGGCTAAGACACCAGCCAAACTAGTAGACCGACCTTTGGTCAGCCTTTGGAACCTTGCACAGTAGTTGGAGAAACTGAACACACTTTATTCATCAAACAATGGATTACACATAAAACTTTCTAAGCTGATCAGTGTTCCATGTGCCGGGCAATATATCACCGTCAATGTGGGCTAAGATATAAGCCCCCATGCCAGCATCTTCAACTACTATGTATGGTCCTTCCCATGGAGAAGACAACTTGTGCTTATCCTTGGTTTTGATATCCTTCTTGATCACCAGATCTCCCACATCTAAATGTCGACCGACCACTTTGCGACTGTACTGCTTCTTCAGAACCTCCTGATAATGTTCCACATTATGGAGTGCTGTGTTGCGTTCTTCTTCGAGGAGCAGTAGATCAACCTCTCGAGAGATTTGCTGGTCGTCTTCATAGAAATTGGTGACCCGATGAGCCCCCAAGTGAATCTCGGGTGGTAGTACTGCATCAGCGCCGTAGACTAGGAAGAACGGAGTTTCCTTTGTAGCCCGACTTGTAGATGTTCATGCTGACCACAGAACGGTCGGTAACTCTTCGATCCAATTCTTGCCTTTAGCTGCTAGCTTCTCGTAGACTCGTGCACGCATCCCCTTCATAAGGATCCCGTTGGCTCGCTCAACAGCACCATTGGTTTGAGCATGAGCCACCGAAGATGTCGGGTGAAGTATACCATGATCGGCACAAAATTTCTCAAACCGGCGACCGATGAACTGTCGACCATTGTCTGATATCAGCTTTCTGGGAACTCCAAACCTTGTGACTATACTCCTCATGAACTTGACAGAAGCAACCTCAGTGATGTTCACAACCGCCTCTGCCTCGATCCACTTGGTGAAAGTATCGATGGCGACGTATAAGAATTTGTATCCTCCTTTGGCTTTAGGAAACGGTCCCAATATATCGATCCCCCAGATGGCAAAAGGCCATGTGATAGGAATTGTATGCAACTCTTGAGCGTGCCTTGTACTTTGCCTACTGAAGAATTGACAGGACTTACATGTCTGCACGAGGTGAATGGCGTCCTGCTTCGCCGTGGGCCAGTAGAATCCGTGCCTGAATGCTTTGCCGATGAGAGTGCGATAAGCCGCATGTGCACCGCAGATCCCACCGTGTATATCATGTAGTAGTCGAATACCATCTTCCGTAGAGACACACCTCAGCAGAATCCCATTGAGACCTCTTCTGTAGAGCACGTCGTCAATCAACACATAATGCTTGGACTTGCGGGCCAGCCGCTCTGTGGCCGCATCATCATCTGGGATAGGACTGTTTTCGAGAAACAGGCGAATTGGTATACGCCAGTCTTCGACAGAGCCTTCTCCCGTGTCGATAACCATCAACTCCACTGCGTCATGCGTGCTTGCCGCCGATGGCTTGTGGAGCTTTTCTAAGAACACATCATCTGGGACTGGAGATCGTGATGAAGCAATGCAAGCTAAATGATCAGCGTCACGATTGTCCAGCCGTGGTACGTACCGTACTTCGAGACCATCGAACCCTTTTTCCAGCTTCCGAACTTCTTCAAGATAATCGGCCATCTTCGGATCAGAGCATTGATACTCTTTCTGTACCTGCCGGGCGACTAACTGTGAATCCCCTTTCACGAGCAGTCGGCTGATACCGAGAGATTTGGCAATGCGGAGACCTGTCACAAGGCCCTCATATTCTGCAACATTGTTCGTAGCTTGGAAGAGCAACTGGATGGCGTACTTCAATACTTTTCCTGCCGGAGATATGAAAACCACTCCAGAGCCGGCACCTTTCAATGTAAAAGAGCCGTCGAAATACATGACCCAGTGATCTGGATCTTTCTTGTCGTCATCACCATCATCGGTCCACTCTGCTATGAAATCCGCCAGAGCTTGTCCTTTGATGGCTGTTCGAGGGACATATTCGATCTGGTATTGACCCAGCTCGACAGACCATTGAGCAATTCTGCCGATGGCATCCTTGCAATGCAGAACAGTCTGGAGCGGTCTATCCGAGACCACCTTGATTGGATGAGCTAAGAAGTAATGCTTCAGCTTTCTAGATGTCATCAATACTGCGTACAAGAGCTTCTGCACCATCGGGTAACGTGTCTGGGCATCTTTAAATATCTCACTGACGAAATAAACAGCAAACTGTTTGGGCCCCAGTGTCTGTTTCCCGTTCAACTGTCAGCGCAGCGCTAACAACTGAATCTGTGGCAGCAACATATAAGAGCAGTTCTTCATTGGGCTGTGGGGGTTTCAGGGTGGGCATATTTTTGAGATAAGCTTTGAGCTCCTTGAACGCCTCTTCTGCCTGGTCATCCCACTGAGAGCCATCTTGATTGCGTAATAACTTGTAGAATGGCATACCTCGTTCTCCCGATCTCGAGATGAACCGGTTCAGGGCCGTCATCATGCCTGCTAGCTTCTGGACTTCTCGCCTGGTCTTCGGAGGCTTCAGCTTTTCAAGAGCCGCAACTTTTACTGGGTTCGCATCAATCCCTCGCTCGGAAATCATGTACCCCAGCAGCTTCCCAGACTTCACCCCGAAGACACATTTGGCCGGGTTGAGTTTCATCTTGTACTTTCTCAGATTGTCGAAGGTTTGCTTCAGGTCTGCCAGGAGATCATCGGACTTCTTGGTCTTGACAACAATGTCGTCAATGTAGGCTTCGACGTTCTTCCCGATCTGATCTTCGAAGACTATGTTGACGCACTTCTGATAAGTACACCCCGCATTCTTCAGCCCGAAGGGCATCGTGATGTAACAGAGTATTCCGAACGGCGTGATGAAGGTCGTCCTTTCTTGATCATCGACGTTGAGGCTAATTTGGTGATATCCAGAATAAGCATCAAGAAAACTTAATAACTCACTAGTAGACGTAGAGTCTACAATCTGATCTATCCTCGGAAGAGGATACTCGTCTTTAGGACAAGCTTTATTCAAACTAGTGTAATCGACGCACATACGCCATGACTTGTCTGGCTTAGGAACTAGTACAGGATTTGCTAGCCATTCAGGATAGTCTACCGTTCTAATGAACCCGGCTTTGAGAAGTCTAGTGACCTCCTCATGTATGGCGTCGTGTTTGTCCGGCGTGTACCTTCGCTGCTTTTGCTTGATCGGCTTGAAAGCCGGGTCGATCCCCAATTTGTGCTCGATCACCTCCCTGGGGATCCCGGGCATATCAGATGGCTGCCATGCAAACACATCGATATTCTCTCGGAGGAAGGCTACGAGCGCGTCTTCCTATTTAGGGTCGAGATTGTCCCCGACGTTGGTCTTCTTGCCGGGGTCGATGAAGCTGAGGCCAATCGGCTTGCTGCCCTTTTTAGCGGGCTCATCTCCTTTCGCGCTTGGCTCGTCGACAGTCTTTGCTGGCGCTTGGGTGACCGCTGTCGACGGAGATGCCGCATTTGAAGCCTTCGTGTCGGTAACTGCTGCTATTTGCCTTTGATCCTCCCGCGGGTTTTTCGTCTGGCGCTGCAAGTCCTGGTCCTTTGAATCGAAGTGGCCAGCTATGATTAGCGCGTTGACGTCACATCTCACAGCCTGGTCTTGATCAGCGCACAGTGTGATAACACCCGCAGGTCCTGGGATCTTGAGCATGGCGTAGGCGAAGTGCGCAGCCGCCATGAACCTGAACAGGAACGGTCTTCCTAGGATGCAGTTGTAGGCAGATTCGAAATCAGCCACCTCGAACGTCAGGACTTCAGTTCTTCTATTTTCTCTCGGGCCCACTGTCATTGCTAACTCTATCTTCCCAAGAGGACGCGAAGACACCCCAGGCAAGATGCCATGGAATGATTCCTCAACTGGTCGGAGAGCGGTGATCGGCAGGCCCATCTGATCGAACGTCTTCTTCATCAACAGGTTGAGACCGCTTCCGTTGTCAATCAACGTCTTCGCGACCTGTTCCTGTGGATAATGATTTTGGCGACGAAGGGCAACTCTGGGTTGCTCAGCAGAGTCTTCGGGTGGTCATCGGCATTAAACGCGATCGGGGTATCCGACCACTCTAGTCTTCTAGAACAGGGTTCTGCCATAGCCACCTCTCTCTGCAGCTTCTTGTATTGGCTCTTGGACGACAGAGCGGAGCTTCCCCCGAAGATCATGTTGATCTCTGGGTACCTCTCCTCCTCATCATCGTCATGATCTCTGCGACTTCTGTAGCGTGGGCGTTCATCCCGGTCATCGCGCTCCCTGGCCTCCCGATCTCGGTAATCTCGATCACGGCGCCCACGATCCTGGTTCTCCCGATCTCGGTGCTCCCGATCTCGATTTTCTCGATCTTGGCTTTCGCGGCCCCGATCCTCTTCTCTGGTCGTCCGTGAGGTCTTGCCCTCTTCTAGACGCTTCTTTTCGAGCTTGAGGTAATCGAAGCACTCTTCTAGCTCGTGGTTTGGGGAGCGATGAATCGGACACCACTTAGCCACGCCTTCGGGACGACCTCGCTTCTTACGGAAGTGATTACGATCCGATCCCGACCGATCGACCGCATTCACCTCCCTGTCTTCCGACTTCTTCTTCGGAGCCTTGCCCCGGCCATCGGAGAGGCGAGCACGAGCATCAGCAGCCTTGGCACAGATTTCTGCCAATCGGAACAGCTCTGCAGTAGTCTTTGGCTCGTTCTCCGCTATGGTCTCCACCATCTTCACATCCAAACACCCTTCTTGGAAGGCGAGGACTATTCTATATCGGAGATGTCTGCAATTGTGTTCTTCATTAGGCAGAAGCGCTTGATGTAGTCTCGAAGATTCTCATCAGCCTTCTGTTTAACACCTCGGAGCTGTTCTGGTGTTGCGTTGCGGTTGTACGATCCAAGGAAATTTCCCTTGAAGACCTCGCACAGTTCTGCCCAGGAGTCGAAGTGATATGCCGGGAGGTTTAGCAACCACGACCGCGCTGCTCCGGTCAGGGCGGTGGGTAGATAAGCGCACTTGATTCTTTCATCTCCTCCTGCGGCATCTATCGTCGTGGAGTATATCGACAAGAACTCTTCTGGGTTGATAGTGCCGTCGTACTTGTCGATAGACCCCACTTTGAACTTGGCTGGCCACTCAACAGTTCGGAGATAACTACCCAGAGCCCTATACGGGGGCGGCTTAGGAGCCGTCTCTGGGCGCGTCCCTCTACGAGCTGGAGCGCCTGGGGTTTGTTGGTCTGGTCAAGGATTGCCAGTTTGGTTCCTCCGCTGGTTTATCTGATGTCTTGCATCCGAAGGCTCCAGATTACGCCGTCGTCGATTAGGGTGATCGGAAGATGATCCATGCGAGGATGAATCGGCCCTCTGATCATGGGTAGCCCCCAGGCGTCTGTGTACTGGAGTCCTGGCCGGCGCAGCAACCTCCTGATCTAGCAGTGGGATCACGCGGCCGGCAAGTTCTACGACTTGTTGTACCATCGGAGCCAGTGGTGTTCCGTCAGGGGCCATACGCGCGAGGGAATCCAACGCGGTCTGGAACCGGACGGCGTCGAAGTCGGTGTTGAGATTTCTTGGCGTCACATTGGATGGCGCAACCGATCGGGATCTGATCGAGTCGATGGTGCGCAAATCACTGGATGCCTCGTCGTCACGTCCCGCCATGAAGACTTCTCTGGCCGGGTTGTGACCTTGGTTTGGATCTCCGATCTCAGGGCAGTCATCGTCGCTGAAGTCGGACTCGTAATCAGGATAACCGAGCCCGAGCCCAGGAAAATACCGCCCCTCAGTGATGTCGAGAGCGATCCTTTGCATCCTCGCTTCTAGGGCAGAGCTAGGTGGCGGATCCGAGGTGGATCCGTCTTCTAGGCGGGTTCCAAACGGAGAGCCCGATACCCGCGAGGCGATCTGGAACTTGGCCGCGGAATTCCGCAGCCCGAACGTAGTACATGGGGCAGCCGGCGACACACGTGACGCCGCCGACGAGCTCTTTTTGGCAGATCCGTTCAAGAACGTAGCCTTCATGGCCGCCGGGGACGCCTCCTGCGCCACCGACGACGTTTTTTCCTGCAGACTGCCTTCCTTGTCCGCGACGAACGTGAAAAATCCGAACTTGAATTCGGCGCCCGCCGGGAACTTCATCTTGCTCGCCAATGCCATCTGATGCTCTAGACGGATCCTCAGCGCTGCCCCCCTACCTGGCGTGCCTCTGCCGTCGCTCGAATAACGAGAGAACGGCAAATATTTGGTTCGGGGAACAACGATCAATCGAGGTGTCAATCTAGGACACACAGAGAGTTTTTATACTGGTTCGGGCCTCCCGAAGGATAATAACCCTACGTCCAGTGTATGTCGTGTTGAACATGGTGGTGTGTATGCTGTAAGTTTCGATGTCCTCTCATCGGAGGGTTACATGTATATTTATAGTCCTAGTTACCGCCTCTAGGAGTCCTTGCCTTGTTCTACAAGACTTCCGATCTGTAGTAACAGATTCGGAGTCTATCTACAAGTTTCCTTTCGTGCGATACAAGTCTTCGGAAAATACCAAACTAAGTCTTCGAGAATATCTGAAAATATGGGTTACGACAGATATAAAGAAGGTACGTGTTGCCGATTGCTTCTTTGTTAATGTACGACAGACTTGGGAGGAGTATTTGTGCAGGAGGAGGATTGGAATAGGAATATAGCTCCACTGATGATTGTGGTCTATTGATTCCGTAGTGGCCGGAGTTTCTAAAGCCCTCTCCCTTCGGCAGTTTCCTGTAGCCAGGAAATAAAGGGGGTCGCTCAAATAAAAAGGAGTATTGAGTGGATGTTTTAATGGAAATAAAACTGACCATGATGGCGCTAATAAAGAGTGAACAAAAGAGTGGTGCATGTTTGTTCAGTAGCAAATTACACACGTCTGATGGACAGGATCTGACGCTCAAAATTGAAGAAAGTGGACAATCGAATGGACGAAATAATTTGGATGATGTGGCTGCTTAAGGTTTCAGCTTTATAGCAATTAGTGACTTGTAGTGGGTTGCATCTATATAAGATATATAGATGCGCAAAAGCGAGACCGTTGATGCATACAGTACATATCATCAGGGAATAAATATCGCAGCAAAAAGGATAATAAACGTTGCATCAAAACATAGCTCTTTCTCTCACAGCCGCTGCTACTGCCAAATCAGGAGCATCAGGTCAGGTCAGGTGGCTCCTTCTTTAGACGATGCGGAAACAAACAGAGGACCCCCGCCCATCCAATCCAACAACCCCTCCAAACCATGATTAGCTTGACCGGACTCACTAATCCCTGCCGTCTCTGCAGGTCCAAATTTCCAACGCTTTCTGCACGCCCGACCTGCTCCGCTGCTTGCTTGCTTGCAGCCACTGACGATGCCCAAACCAGGATAATACAAGGGAGATGGAATCCTGGTTTACGCATTCCGCGGCAGATTCGCGGACTCGCTGTTCGCCCTGTACTGCGAGCACTGATTTGGAAATGGATAAAGGAATCCTCCTGGCGGTTGGGAGCATCGTCCTGCCTGTCCAAATCCGGCATCTGCCTGTTTCCAACCGTGCCGCACGAACAAACAGCTTGTACTGAGCACTAATGCACCCAAGTGTTTATACGGATGACAGGTTGTGTGGGCCCGTCGACCAAGGTTCGCCGGACGTGGAGGCTTCTCCGGACTCCGGCGGTGCAGCTACCGCGCCCGTCCGTTTCCTGACACGCCGGGAAACGGATTGCACGCGTGCCCGTACCTCGAGTTCGTTCTTCCGTCAGACCGTCACGCGGCCGCGAAGCCGTCGGCCCCGTTCACACGGCCAAACCACCTTTCATGTTTCTTCCCCTGTACACGGATCAACCCCTTTCCTTTGTTAGAAAAATACTGTAAATCTTTACTCCGTTAAACACAGGTTGTTTTCCACTGGAGTTTCAAACGACCGCGTGTAGTTTTTAAGAGCTACTCATAACTTCTACGAAGGCCAAACTGCAAGAATTTCGATTTCTTTTGCTTCAAAGAAACGACAGCGTATTTACAGAGCAGAGCTTCCTGGCTCAAGCGAAAACAGACGAGACAAATCTATCTGCAAAGCGAAAAAAAAGAAGAAAGGAAACACTAAAAACTCAAGTATTAACAATCAGGATGACCCGGAAGTCAACAGCCCGCCTACCGCAAGCAACGAAACTAACAATTGACGGAGCCAAGTCGCCGGCCGGCGTGGAGAAGTCGTCGGCGGCGGTCAGTAGGAGCAGGTGACCCTGTGCGCGGAGCGGTCGCGGAGCATGCCGCGGTAGAGCGCCTCCCGGTTGGCCGGCATCCGCTCCTCCGCGGCGCCCCTGCAGCTGCTGGTCGCCGCCGCGTCGGCAGGGGACAACCGGGCCGGCCGCGGGGCGCCCTCATTGTCGACGACGTCGGCCGCGAAGCGCACCCGCTTCTCGGCCTTCCGCCGCGCGGCGCTCTTGCCCCCGCGCCTCCGTCGCTTCTCTGCATAGACAAAGCCAGGAGAAAAACAGAGCACGTGAGAATTCCGGTAAGAACCGTGGCAATCGGGACGAGAAAACAAACAGAGGACGTGACGAGCGGCGACGAACCTGAGGAGGAGAGGCAGGGGCGGAGGCCCGGCTCCGTGGACGAGGAAGGCGCTGCCGCGGCGCCGGACATGTGGCCGCGGCAGAGGGAGAAGATGACGAGGGAGCCCGAGAACGCGACGGCCGTGGCGGCCGCGAGCGCGAGGGACGACGACGACGACGACATGGTGGTGGTGTTCACGCCCTCGAGGTAGGTGGGCGGTGGTGGTCTTCTCCAATCTCGTTAGGTGGGCGGCGTGCTCTCTGCTTTCTTTCTCTGTTTCTCTCTCACCCTCGACGACTGGTTCGCCTGCTTCTCTGTGTCTCGGGACGGCGCGGGGCGGGGCGGCCGGTAATAAAGGCTTGAGCGAGCACGGAGACCACGAGAGAGAAAGCGAATGCGCGCGGGCGGTCACGGCTTGGACCACGAGTCCAGAGAGATGCAGGCTCCAAACTCCAAACTGATTACGGCTGCGCGCCTACTTTAACCTGATCAGGTTCTTTTCGAGCTGACGGCCACGATCCGCCCAATCATCCTCGCTCGCTCGATCGCGCGGCGGAGTCCGTAGAATGCTGGATCTCGCTTAGCCCGCGTATGCCAGCTGAGGACTCTCTGGTTTGAACGCTCGGCATTCACGATACACGCGTTTGTTTGAAAAACAAATTTGCAAATATACTCCTGTAACATGTGCTACGATTGGTCCTTAATTTCACTTCTCCACGAAACTTCGTATAACAATTGTATGAAGACTTGGTACTAGTATTGTTTTTGTGGACGCATGGTGTGCATGGGTCAAGAAGATTCCGTCGACGCTGGCTTTTGCGATCCCGGAGGGAAGGAGCACACCAAACCGCCCAGCCGTATAAAATAAAAAGACTGACGAGGAGGAGTTGGGAACAGGTCTCCGTTCGTTTGCTGCGGTTGAACGGTCGATGATTAGGTTTAGGTGAGCGGACCTGGGCGTACCGACAGGATATATCCGCACAAGACCTGCAATTGACTTGTTTTTTGTTCTGTGGGTAGAGTCGAAGAAGTTCAATGTCCTCCCTCCCCTCTTGCTAGCCCTAGGTGTCGTTCTCCCTGCTAGCGTTGAATTTTCCTGGCCTGTAGCCGGGCCCGTGTGTCATGCTCGCTGTTAGCGTTGAAATTCGATGGTCTCTCGCCCGGCCCGGCGTCACACCGGCTATCGTCGAAGTTCCATACTGCAAAAACTTCAATATGGTACATTGCTACTGTAATTCTAAACTCTTTATCTGGAATCATCAACTCTTGTAATACTACCACTGCAGTACTTATCTCAATCAAAAAAGAAAAAAGAGAGAAAAAAACTAAAAAGTCAATGCTGTCAGGGATGGCCGACGCAGGTGGCGTTCATGCAGTCCATGTTGGACAGGCAACCGTCCACCTGCTCTTTCACCTCCACGCTTCTTCTCTTGTCGCCACGGTGGTGAGGAAAGCCGAAGAAAATCTGTGGCAGCATGCATGCTGGCCTTTTTCCTGGTCCAGAGTCCAGACCAGAACGCGCTTGGCTTTGCTTTCCGACGTGGTGCCGTCTGAAGTCGTCGGCGCTTGCTTTCTGCATTCCGCGGGTTTTCCAATGTGCAGCCGTGGTACCCGAGCGCGCGTCGCGACGTGAGGGCGTGATCTCCATCTAGAAGGCACGTTTCTTCTTCTTCGGGAAGAGCAGAGCACGCCCCCTGTCTGCTGCGTACGTACACAGACGTCGTCGTTTCTTCGGAGACGAGAATCGTATTTTTTGCGTGGCGGTTGAGGTGCTGGCACAGCTAGGAGTAATGTGCAAGTAGCTAGACGGCCTGTTTATTAAACGGTTCGTACCTGTCAAAACCACTTGTTGCGAACGGGGCTTCCCCTTGCTTTATCCGTTTGCTTTTCTCTAGTCTAGGCGACGTGACTCGTGCCGCAGCCGCCGCCGCCGCCCGCCAAAACTACGTCACGTATACTGTGCGCATATTTCTCGTGTCAACCGTTAAAGAAACATCAACATGTCATTGAGGCCGCGCAATTCGACCGCAAATTGCCGGAGATTAATCGACTACTTGCAGTTGCCGCGCACTACTGACCATGGAGTGCTTGCCGTGACGCCTGAATAAAGAGACGGTGACGCTGGCCGGCCGGCAGATCGCTCGCTCGCGACCGAGAGAACTGGAGAAAGCGACGCCTCTGAATGTTCGGCGCGGCTTCCTGCTGGATGCACTCACGGTGATGGGGGGCATGGGGCCAGCCGAAGCACGAACGTCATCGTGCCACGGCCCACGCCGCAACAAGTGGGCATGAGTCGCCGACTATCTATCCGGGGGCCCCGACGAGCCGGCGGGCCGGCCGACCAAGCATCACCTCCACCTCGCGGCTCCAGACGTACGTACTCGTAGGGTGCGTTCGTTGCACTTTCTCTAAAGTTTAGACCTGTCATATCAAAGATAATCTTTCTATTTAAAAATCTTTTTATTTATTTAATAACAAAACCTATGTCACGACCTCCTTCTAAATCGCGAGACGAATTTAATGAGCCTAATTAATCTAAATTTCGCTACAGTGATATTACAGTAACTATCGTCTAATCACTGCTTAATTACCTTTATTAGATTCGTCTCACGAATTCAAAACAGAGTCCTAAAATTAATTTTATAATTAAACTTTATTTGTAATCATAATATTCGTAGTACAACGTGAGCACACCGTCTCGGCGTCTCCCCTTGGACGCAGGAAAAAATCGGCAGCAGAGCAGAGCAAACGTTCGTTCCAGTCCATGACTCCAGGGACCACCCGGGCGTTCAAGTGAACCCGGACCTGATCACCTGAGGAGCAGAGGTTCTCGCGCGTCACGCCGCGCGTCGTCCCACTCCTCTGCCCCTTCCGCCACGCCGCCTCGTGTTCTCGCTCCGTCGCTGTCGAGGCCACTTGGCACCGCCGGGGCAACGACGAGAGCGCGCGGACGAGGCGCTGCAGCACGTACGGGGTCCCCCGACCTGACGTACTGCCTTCCCCGTCGCGCTCGGAGATTAGGCACAAAGCGTGTCTCGGCAACGGGACGAGCGCGAAAAAGTTGAGCTGCGTGCGCGGAGGCGGCCTTTACCTGCGCGATTCACGTACCGTGCGTGCTGCGGCGGCCGGGCCAGGCCAGGCTCGTTAGCTTTGGCAACGTGGTTGGCATTTACGATGCGACGACGCCCGACGGGTGGGAATCTACGTGCCGTGCGTGCGCGAGGTGGTGATCTCTTCGCTGTAGTAGAAGGCAGGTTTCTTCGGAACTGCTCCAGCCTCCGCTGTCTGTATATGCACGTATGATTCCTCCGACCAAACTCTATTAAACTCGCTACACTTAAATTTTCGAGTTTCTGAAACCAATGTCCTCAACCTTTGACCACTCTTTACAGTACGAGTATAGGGTTATTCCAAGCAGTCAGAAAAATAGTCATTTCATATGGATGTGTTTAATTACCAGTTGAAACAGAGCAAGAGCCAACGGCATGTACGATGCTCTCGGCCTGCTCTAGATGGACGAAGTGCAGAAAATAGAGACAGGATGAAAATTTATCCAGATTGTACAGCACCTGTCGAAACCACTAGCTAGCTGAATGGCTGCTGCCTTTGCTTTTCCGCGCTTCTTTAATCAATTAGCAGTTTGGACTAGCGACTATGCTTTAATTTACCAGATGACGAAGAACCAAATAAACAAGGAAGTGCTTCAGTTGGTTAGGATGCTAGCCGGCTGCTCAGGATGGCCGCTCGTAGTGCCAAGGCGGCTTCATTCGTGCTGCCGCACGCGTATGGCAGGAGATTTTCATCATCCAGTTGCTGGTCAAAAAATAGAATGGACCGACGTTTCTGAGAAAGCCACACCTGATGCCTGCCTGATGAAGGTCGTCCGGGGCCGGTAGATCCCTGCTTGCAGCACCCAGGGGATCCGTGACCGACCGACGAACTGGCCGACTGCCTGCCCTCTTCCTCGCCCAGAAAAAAATCGGCGGAAGGAAGCACTCGCGTCACGTCCGGCAGGGACTCTCGAGGTCCCGTGGCTTTCGGCAGAATCGTCGTCGTCGACGCCGGGACACTTGTCATCGGGAGGCCAACCGGCGTCGAGCGAAGCCCCGTCCTGTAACTCCTGTTTGTTGTTCGTAGGAAGTCGCCACCAGGTGTCCGCGGCGGGGACTCCGTCCGGCGGCAGCCGGTCGCCACCTGTGCGTCTCGGACCCCGGCAACCGACCTTCCCCTGTTTGGGATTACGCACTTGGCAGGAAATGGTAATCGTACGTCACGCACAGCTACAAGCAGTCCTGTCCGTGTGCCGAGGGGGACCGAGTGGAGTGCCCGGCCTCTCGTACGTCGGCACGTTGCCTCCAGCGCCGTCGCGTCCCGTCTCGTCTCGCCGGCTCGCGTCGCTCTCCATCGTCCCAGCCACCGCCGTCGCTGTCGAGGACGCTTGTCGCCGGCGGGGCGACTGGAGCGCTCGCTCGATCGGCGGGTCCCGGAATTCACCAGGAGTCCGCGCCGGTGACTCGAGCGGCCGCCACCTGTGCTGCCTCCGCCGTCGCTCTCACAAATCAGCTAGTATACCAAGAAAGAAGACACTAGTCAGCCTGTTCGCTTTGCTGCGCTGCAGCTGCGGCTACGGAAGAAATAACTGAAAACACTGTAGCGACCGCTGAAAACACTGTAGCAGCTGCCGAAGAAATAACTGAAACACTGTAGCTGCTGCGCTGCAGCTGCTGCAAAGCAGCAAAACGAACAGGCTACTGTCTTATCTATGACTCTATGCTGCACAGGTTCCCGACCCGTTGCTCACACGTACTTCCAGCCGGTTCAGTACCACACTTTTTTTTTTAAGGTCAAACGCCCATGAAGGCTAAATTTCATTCATATGCAAAAGATAGTACATAATTTGGCCCAAAAAGGCAAATTGAAGAATTTGTCTTTAAAAGGACAGCCTTCATTGTGCTTAAAGTTTGAACACCTGAAAGTTGTACTATTTTCATCTAAGACATGAGCATTGTTAGCTAAGGCGTCAGCTACAACATTTTGATCTCTAGTGATACGATGCACTGATCCATGAAGTTGGAGAAGTAAATTTCTCATGTCACTTGAAGCATGTGAAATTCTCCAATCTAGCAAAACTCCCTCTGAAGCATGGAAATGGTTCACAAGAGGTAGGCAATCCGAGAAGAAGATGCACTCTTGAACCTGCAAACCTGTTGCAATTAACATTCCTAAATTTAAGCTTAGAGCTTCTGCATGAATAACAGATCCTGCAACAGTTGTTTTAGCCTGAATTTGAAGAGACCAAGGAGGATTATCACTAGAGTTGCTAATGACGATTCCCAGTCCAGCTTGACCATCATGGGCAATAGAAGCATCTGTCCTGCAAAAACAAGCACCAGTAGAAATAGTGGCATCCTGCTCAACATGAGCAGGAATTTCTGAGATACTAAAAATAGGGTCTTCTTCTACACTGTAAGCATCATAGTGAGCTTTTTGAGTAGCTTTGGCCTGAAAGATAACAGATTGAACTGCCCAATTCTTATTATGAAACCTGTGATCGTTCCTCGCTTTCCAAATAAACCATAAGATATAATAAACAAGGTCGACCTGTTCAGCAGAGCCTAAGTGCTCAAACAAGCAGCTTATGATATGGGCACAAGAACCATGTAAGCAATCTGTCTTAATGCCCAGAGGAGAAATGAACCACACCGCTCGAGAAAAATCACAATGAAAAAACAAGTGCTCGTCATTTTCAATATTTCCACATCTGGAACAAAACTTGGAAATATTTTTGGTCCTTCTGTTACTCTCAAACCAGAGGCTATATTCTTTGTGACAAGCCTCCAGATAAACATTTGGACCTTAGGAAGGATCTTTTTGTTCTCCCAAATATTTTTTATAATGGTTTTAACCTGGGGAGAAAAGTTTAGTCTACTTACGGTGCTTTGAATTCGTCCTTGATGGATATGCTTATAAGCACTTTGCGCCGTCCACTTACCTGATTTATTTGGCTTCCAAATTAATATGTCCTCACCATTAGACTGGGAAAGAGGAATCTGCAAAACAGTTTCAACAAATTCTGTCAAAAATTGAGTTTAAGAGATCAATATTCCATCTTTTTGGATTGTGTAACCATAAGTCAGACACCATAACAGATAGCGAAGTGCGCATGGCTTCATTGGATATATGTTCATGAATATTAAACCACATCGGGCACCAAGGTTCATTCCATATGGAAATATTTCCATCAAAGAGCTGCCACTGAACTGCATTCATCATCTTGTTTCTAATTTTCAAAATAGAATCCCATGTCCAAGATTTCGGGCCATGGGAACTTGCTTTCCAGAAAGAGGAATTGGGAAAGTACTTACCTTTTATGACTTTCGCCCATAAAGTATTAGATTCGCTCAATAACCTCCAAGCTAAACCTGAGATGAGAGCTTCATTGAAAACATGCAAATCTCTAAAACCAAGGCCTCCAGCACCTTTTGGGATGCATAATTTGTTCCAGGCTGAGAGGCAAAGGGGTTTGTTACTATTTTCTGGATTGTTCCCCTTCCACCAAAAATGCCTAATATATAATACTAGTTAAGTCATCAAGCAGAGATTTAGGAAGAAGAACATGGGACATATAATAAATAGGAATAGAGGAAAAAAGAGATTTGATGAGAGTTGAACGACCAGAATGAGAGATGTTGCCAGCTTTCCAATCACTAAACTTACTTTTAAATTTATCTTTCAGAAAAGCATAAGCTTTTGTTTTAGGAAGATGAGAAATGAAGAGCGGATTACCTAAATGAGAAACATCAGAAGTCATAGAAGGGACTTGAAAAATACTTTTTATATTATCCATAATATGGAGAGGAGTGCAGGAGCTAAATAAAATTGAAGATTTGCTCCAATTAGGAATCTGGCCAGAGTCGTTACAGAAGTCATCTAAAATCCTCTTTATTGCCACAGCTTCCTGCTCAGTGGCCTCACTGCATATAATAACATCATCTGCAAAAAAGAGGGAGTGAATGGAAGGGGTACTAGAAGTTAATTTAACACCAGAAATTCTTCCCTCCTGGACTGCATCCTGTAACCTGCAAGTCAATTCATTAAGTGCAATAATAAAAAGATAGGGAGATAACAGACAACCTTGCCGAATTCCTCTTGTGCTTTTAAAGTTCCCAAAAGATTGGCCATTACGACAACAGAAAACGAAGGATTTTCAATACAAGCAGCAACCAACTCTATAAAATTTTCACTGAAACCAAGACAATGCATAGCAAATTTCATAAAAGTCCATTCAAGTCTATCAAAAGCTTTTGCAAGATCAATCTTGAGAAGGAAAGCATGCTTACCCCACTTTTTCAGCTGGAAAGAGAGAATAATTTCATGAGCCAAAATGATATTCTCAGAAATTCTACGGCCTTTAACGAAAGCGTGTTGAGAAAAATTAATGCAAGTGGGCAGGTGAGGCTCTATTTTCAGGGCCAAAATTTTTGCTATGATCTTGTAAATCTCATTGCAAAGACTGATAGGTCTATAATCCGAAGGAGTAACACAATGTGATTTCTTTGGAATAAGGACAATGTTGGTTTTCTTAATACCTGGAGCAAGGCGTTTATTGAGGAAGAAGGATTTGACCATGTTGTAGATGTCTTCACCAATCCAGCTCCATGAGTGCCTGTAAAATTTGACATTTAAGCCATCTGGCCCTGGCGCTGCATTTGCTCTCATAGATTTCAGAATATTAAAAATATCTTCTTTCGTAGGAATATTAGTAAGAGTATCATCATTGATGGGAATAGAGGATATGGTTCCTGTAAAAGCATTTCTTTCCTGTTAGAATTGAAGAGATCACAAAAATAATTTATAAAGCAATCAGCAATCTCTTCTTCGCTCGAAACAACATTTCCTTGGGAATTCTTGATGGAGCTTATTCTATTCTTTCTCCTCCTCTTGATGACACTGCTATGGAAAAAAGAAGTATTTCTGTCACCCTGAGTTATCCATTTCTTCTTGCAGCGTTGCTTATAATATTCAGAAATTTTATTCTGAATGCAAGCATGCTTGTAGATTAGAGCATCTTCTAAAGCATAACTGTGATTCGAAGGCGGAAGGGCCTGCAAGTGAGCAATATCACTTTCAATCTGTTTCAATTGGTTAGTCAAGGAAAACTTATTTTTTCTGGACCAGATTTGAAGATGATAACCAAGCTGTTTTGTTCTTTTATGAAAAGGAAGATAGGCATGCCTCATCCAAATGCTTTTGCTTACCTGCTGAAAGTCACTCTCATACAGCCACCAATTTTCGAACTTGAAGCCTTTCTTCCTACGATTCATATTAGAAGTTGGAATAGCAAGGATAGGAGCATGATCACCATATAAGAGTGGGAGATGATAAACATTAGTATTAGGGAAAAGATTACACCAAGCATCATTAGCCAAACACCTGTCCAATCTTTCAAAAGTTGCTTTGGAAGCCGATCTTCTGTTTGTCCAGGTGTAAGCAGGCCCATTATAGCCAAGATCGATCAAGCCACAATTATTAATGATGGAACAAAAGGAAGAAATTCTATTATGATTAGGAAGCCTAGTACTTAATTTTTCATCAGCATGCAACAACTCATTAAGGTCACCCATGCAAAAGCAGCTACATCTGACCAAATATTATTAGTACTAACATGATAAGGATCGCCATAGATACAAACTAACCTAAAGTGCAAACCATGATAAGAACTAACATTAGCTAGAATATAGTTAGGACTGGACTTGACTACAATTACGTCGACATCTTCAGTCCACAAAAGCCACAAGCCCCCTGAGATGCCTTCCGCTGGAACAATGAAACTATCATGCACAGGAAAGGCACGAATAACATCATCATGAGAGTATTTGTTAGATTTTACCTCAGAGACGAAAATTACTTTAGCCTTAGTAGAAGTGATTAACCTTGAAAGGTGTCGCATCCGAGGACTGTAAAGAGAACCTTGCGTTCCTCGGCAATTCCATGAAAGAAGATTTAAAGAGAGATTGATAGTGGATGAGAGGCCAGAAGATGGAGAGAGATTAATGGAAGAGGGGTGGTACAAAGACATCTCGCCTACATCCATTACGGAAAGTCATATGAACGGATTTCAGAAAAGAAGAAAATAAAAGAGATCAGAAAGGGGAAAGGAGCTAGAAAGGCATCACGCCTACATCCATATAGGAACAAAAGGACCTGAACTGCAGAGCTGGGTGGCGACTGGCAAGAGAAGTGGCGGATGGGAGCAGATGGCGCAGCAACCGGGAATGGGAGACAGCCAAGGAAAAGGAAAGGAGAGCCACGAGCACAGGACAGTAGCAAGCTAAACACCAAGATCGAAAACTACGAGAGCAACTGCCTGCAGATCGCAGCTGCTAGAAAAAGCAATGCCGAGTCACATTTTCTTCCCCAGTACCACTCTTGAGCTTCTGGATGGCTAATTTGTTGTGTTCTCACTTACTTACCGCATGGTTTCAGGCGGCTGTGTTGGAAAAGCTTAGGCTCTTCTAGAAACATTGTCTGATCTTTAAAACCGGACTCATATAACCTTTGGCCGCTCGAATACTACTGAGCTCTGTTAACAATCTAGGCAGTTTTCTAATTAATTTAATCCATAAATTTCCCAACAAGGTGATGGCGATGAACAAACTGAACAGAAAATCAGGAATGTACCCAGCGGAAGATCCTGCGCCGGAGGCGCTGGAAGATCCATTCCCAAGAACCATTGTTCTTGAGTATGTCGATGTAGTCGATCTTAGTCGATGCAGGACGTTGTACGCAGTGCAGAACCGCCGCGCTCCGGGAAGAAGTCGATCGAAAGCGAGCAGTCGCGTTGTCGCTCCCCAAAAACCTGATCGCCCGCACACCCGGCAGATGTCCCTTGCGGATCGGTGGTTTCGGAGGCCTGCTCTCCCAGATTCTGTGCGCGCAGAAGTCCGGGACGGAGAAGTCTTCGAAGGCAACAGCGAGCGGAAGTATGGAATGCGAGTGCGAGAGAGCAAACGTTTCAGGCGTATGGAAGGCGCTATATATAGAAACGGAACAGACGCGACGCCTTCGAATGAACAGACGCGACCCTTCGTAACGAACGAACAGGTGCGACGTCTTCGTAACGAAAAGGCGTCGGTTCATCTGAGATGCGCCGTTTCGATATATCAAAACTTCCATAACGGACGCGACGGACGCGACGCAACGCGACCGCACGCCCGCCACGCCACGCCACGCCACGCCACGCCACGCCCGCCAGCCAGCCAGCCAGCCAGCCAGCCACGCCACGCCTCGCCTCGCCACGGCACGGCTCGGCTCGGCTCGGCGGCGACGGTGGCGGCGCGCGCGCGCGCGTGTGGTTCACCACTAGCCTCTCTCAACTTCTATAGGGGATCAACCGGAAATCCACCTAATAAGTCGAGTCAATTAATGATAGGAATCCTATGTGGGACTAAACCATTATTGCATTAATTATAGGCCTAGACTAAATAGAATTATTGCTCTATTATGGGCTTAAAAGCCCATAAATCTCAACAATCCCCACCAAGTCTAGAGCTCATAAGGAATGCACTCAAATCATCTTCCTCTCGTTTGATATACCGGTGTTTCGATGGAGACTGTTAAGTTGAACTTCCATCTAGAACAGAGGTTACACCTTATTCACAACTGAGCAATGGACTACGCCTTGAATTGTCAGTTTTGTGCGAAAGAGGTTTTGCCTAAGTCCTTTGCCGATACTAGGTTGCCAAAAGCATCCCCTCTGTCTTGAAGCATATAAGTCACACTTCTGGCCCATTCATGAGTATCTAGAGATCCCCACCATCTCATAGACTGTGACTAGCAGTCGAACTCATATAGGTGTGTTCCTTAAAGATATCCTGTAGGACGATATCTTTGCTTCTCATAAGCCACTAAGAACACATTAAGGTTAAATAAACCAGCCTGCCTTACAGTTCTCTAGGAAAGAAGTACATCTGAGATAGATCAGTCAAGGGTCTTTCCTCTTAAGCTGTCACTAGCTTGTTTCACCATTCTACTTCACGGGATCTCCGATCGCATAGAACAGGTTACCACTATGACAGCCTATCAAGTGGGTCTCAGGCCCATCTCACTCGATGCACTGTTTATCACATTACGTGATAGTCCTTTGGTAAATTGATCTGCCAGATTTTTAGACGTATGGACATAGTCCAACGAAATAACTCCGGAGTTTCTCAATTTTCTGACAGATTTCAATCGCCTTTTTACATGCCTTGTCGACTTCATGTTATCCTTTGAACTGTTCACTTTGACTATCACTGTTTGATTGTCACAGTTCATGGAGATAGACGGTATTGGTTTTTCAACCACCGGTAAATCCATAAGGAAATCACGAAGCCACTCGGCCTTAATGCCGGCAGTATCCAAGGCTGTAAGTTCTGCCTCCATAGTAGACCTTGTCAGAATGGTCTGCTTGCAGGACTTCCATGAGACAGCGCCACCTCCAAGTAGAAACACATATCCACTCGTGGCATACATCTCATCAGCATCAGATATCCAGTTTGCATCACAATATCCTTCTAGTACTTTAGGGTACCCAGAATAGTGAATGCCATAGCTCATAGTACCTTTAAGATAGCGCATTACTCTCAAGAGCTCGCCAGTGATCATCTCCCGGTTTTGACACAAACCGGCTCAATTTGCTCACAGCAAACGAGATATCAGGCCTTGTAGCACTAGCAAGGTACATAACCGAACCAATGATTAGGGAATATCTCAATTGATCCTTTGCTATTCTTTGGTTCTTCCTTAATAGCACACTAGGATCATAAGGCGTAGGAGCAGATTGAATATCGCCATACCCAAAGCGACTCAAGATCTTCTCCACGTAGTGAGATTGCAAAAGAGTAATCCCACCATTGCCTTCTCTTTGTAGCTTGATGTTAAGAATAACATCTGCTACTCTCAAATCCTTCATCTCAAAGTTGTTGGACAGAAAGCCCTTGACCTCCTTAATCACATTAAGGTTGGTCCCAAAGATCAGTATGTCGTCAACGTATAGACACAGGATGACTCCCTCGCCCCCACCATACCGATAGTACACACATTTGTCGGCTTCATTCACAACAAAGCCAGCCGATATCAAAGTCCTTTCGAACTTCTCGTGCCATTGCCTAGGAGCTTGTTTGAGGCCATACAGGGATTTTAACAATTTACACACTAAACTCTTTTGACCTTCTATCACAAACCCATCAGGCTGATCCATATAGATCTCCTCGTCTAACTCTCCATAAAGGAAAGCTGTCTTAACGTCCATCTGATGGACGAGAAGACCATGTGAGGCTGCCAGGGAAAGTAAAACTCGAATCGTGGTCATACGAGCAACAGGTGAGTAGGTGTCGAAATAATCTTCACCCTCCTTTTGTGAATATCCCTTCACCACAAGCCTTGCCTTGTACCTCTCAATCGCACCATCAGGCCTAAGCTTTTTCTTGAACACCCATTTGCATCCTATGGGTTTGCACCCGTAAGGACGCTCGACCAACTCCCAAGTACCATTAGACATGATTGAATCCATTTCACTCCTTATTGCTTCCTTCCATAGGTCAGCATCAGGAGATAAAAATGCCTCTTCAATGGTTCTGGGAGTGTCATCCACGAGGTACACAATAAAGTCATTTCCAAAAGACTTTGCAGTCCTCTGTCTCTTACCCTTACGGGTGACTAGATTGTTATCCTCCTCAGGAATGTGCACAGGGGGTTCCTCATTTTGTGTTATCGGAATGAAATGCTCATGGGGTAATGTAAAATCATGACTAGATGTGCTAGGTGCATTTTTGGAAGGAAATTCATTCTCAAAGAATGTAGCATCTCTGGACTCCAAAATTGTACCAACCAACATGTCAGGTACTCCAGATTTTACTACTAAAAATCTATAACCCACGCTGTTCATAGCATAACCCAGGAAGATACAATCAACAGTTTTAGGTCCAAGTTTGCGCTTCTTATTGATTGGCACATTCACCATGGCCAAACAACCCCAAGTACGCAAATATGAGAGATTTAATCTTTTCTTATGCCATTCCTCGAATGGTGTGATTTCTTTATCCTTTGTGGGAACTCTATTCAGGACATGACATGCTGTCAGAATCGCCTCACCCCACCATTCCTTAGAAAGACCCGCTGTCTCTAACATGGCGTTAACCAAATCAGTTAGAGTTCGGTTCTTTCTCTCAGCAATCCCATTGGATTGAGGTGAGTAAGGCGGTGTCCTCTCATGAATAATACCATGTTCCACGCAGAATTCAGAAAAATCATTAGAAAAGTACTCTCCACCACGGTCAGACCTTAAACGTTTAATCTTCCTCTCTAGTTGGTTTTCTACTTCAGCTTTATAGATTTTAAAGTAATGTAAAGCTTCATCTTTGGATTTCAGCAGATACACATAGCAATATCTAGTACAATCATCTATGAGAGTCATGAAGTATCTTTTATCACCTCTAGTCAATTCGCCATTCATCTCGCATAGATCGGAATGAACAAGTTCTAATGCCTCTAAGTTCCTCGCCTCCGCAGCCTTGTGAGGCTTGCGAGGTTGCTTAGATTGCACGCAAGCATGGCACTTAGAACTTTTGACCATGTCAAATTTCGGGATTAAATTCAGTTTTGCTAACCGCGTCATACAACCAAAGTTAATGTGACAAAGTCGTGAATGCCAAACATTCGACTCATTCGAAGTAAGAATATTATTCACAACCTTATTACAAACATTGTCAAGTAAAGAAAAGCGGAACAAGCCTCCGCAATCATAGCCTTTTCCAACAAATGTCCCATACTTAGAAAGTATACATTTATTAGACTCAAGAACTAATTTATAACCATCTCGACACAATTGAGAGCCACTAACAAGATTCCTTTTGATTGAGGGGACATGCTGCACGTGCTTCAATAGCACCATCTTTCCCGAAGTAAACTTCAGAATGACCGTACAAACACCAAGAACACGAGCATGTGACCTATTTCCCATCAACAAGTCTCCTGTCACTCCGGCCTGATAAGAAGAAAACAAAGAGATATCAGCACACACATGTACATTAGCCCCAGTGTCAATCCACCACTCAGGTGTTTGACAAACAGAAAGGACAATAGGTGTAGAATTACCATACCCAGGAGTCCCTCCAGTCTCGCTAATGACCACGTTTGCAGATTTCTTCTCCTGCTTAACTTTGCGGTCTGGGCACGCACTTGCCCAATGCTCAGTGCTCCCGCAAACAAAGCAGCCACCATCTTTGTTCTTTTTCTTCTTAAAAGTGGTTGTTTGCTTAGGCTTCTCACCCCCCTTCTTCTTCTTCTTTGATGAGGTAACCTTTCGCACCATATTGGCACTAGAAGGTTCTCCTACGCTCTTTCCACGTGTGTCTTTTGCTTTCGCCCTTTCCTCAACATCAAGAGTCCCAATGAGTTCAGACACGCTAAACTCCTGTCTCTTGTGTTTCAGTTGGGTAGCAAAATCCCTCCAAGTAGGTGGCAACTTAGCGATAATACCGCCAGCCACAAACTTGTCAGGCAACACACATGGAAACGGTTCGAGTTCTTTTGCCAAAGCCTGAATTTCATGAGCTTGTTCAACTACAGAACGGTTCTCAACCATCTTGTAGTCAAAAAGCTGCTCCATGATATACAGCTCACTACCGGCATCAGAAACACCGAACTTAGCGTCCAGAGCATCCCATAGTTCTTTCGCAGAGGTGCACGTGATATATGAATCCTTATACTTATCAGCAAGAGCGCTAATCACGGCGCCTCTGAACAGATTATCAGCCATATTGAACCGTTCCTCCTCCTCTGGAGTGAACTGTTCTGACTTACCGTTCGCGGCGTGATAGCAGTTCATTGCTGTAAGCCACAGGATCATCTGAGCACGCCATCTCTTGTAGGAAGACCCATCAAAAGAGTTTGGTTTCAGTGCAGCAGCAAAACCGCTAACAGAAAATTGCCTAATATCAGGTTTTTGGATTGTTAACAATCTAGGCAGTTTTCTAATTAATTTAATCCATAAATTTCCCAACAAGGTGATGGCGATGAATAAACTGAACAGAAAATCAGGAATGTACCCAGCGGAAGATCCTGCGCCGGAGGCGCTGGAAGATCCATTCCCAAGAACCATTGTTCTTGAGTATGTCGATGTAGTCGATCTTAGTCGATGCAGGACGTTGTACGCAGTGCAGAACCGCCGCGCTCCGGGAAGAAGTCGATCGAAAGCGAGCAGTCGCGTTGTCGCTCCCCAAAAACCTGATCGCCCGCACACCCAGCAGATGTCCGGCGCAGGAAGATCCATTCCCAGAACCATTGTTCTTGAGTATGTCGATGTAGTCGATCTTAGTCGATGCAGGACGTTGTACGCAGTGCAGAACCGCCGCGCTCCGGGAAGAAGTCGATCGAAAGCGAGCAGTCGCGTTGTCGCTCCCCAAAAACCTGATCGCCCGCACACCCGGCAGATGTCCCTTGCGGATCGGTTCATCTGAGATGCGCCGTTTCGATATATCAAAACTTCCATAACGGACGGACGGACGGACGCGACCGCACGCCCGCCAGCCACGCCACGCCTCGGCACGGCACGGCACGGCACGCCTCGGCACGGCTCGGCTCGGCTCGGCGGCGGCGGCGGCGGCGCGCGCGCGCGTGTGGTTCACCACTAGCCTCTCTCAACTTCTCTAGGGGATCAACCGGAAATCCACCTAATAAGTCGAGTCAATTAATGATAGGAATTCTATGTGGGACTAAACCATTATTGCATTAATTATGGGCCTAGACTAAATAGAATTATTGCTCTATTATGGGCTTAAAAAGCCCATAAATCTCAACAAGCTCATTGAGCATGGCTCTGATTCCTGCATCCTTGAGGCGATCTTTCAGATAATCTGCATTTCTCAAGCACATCTCAACTTCCTTCTAAAGCCTCTATAGCCTTTCCTGTTCAGAGCGTAGCAGAGGAAGATCGCAGCATCTAGAGTATACCAAGCTTTCAGAAGAGGTAGGGCCTGCTTCCGGTAATCGTATCATCCCTCGAAGCAGTATATTCCACATTAGTAGGCTGCCAGGCCATTGATGTGCTCCAACCTTGTTATCAGGACACCACAGGGCATGGGGCATCCGACAAACATGTGACCAGGCTTCTTGAAGGATATCCCTAGGTGCCTAGTGAACAACGGTTTCCAAAATAAATCAAGGCTGTCGAACTGTCACAAAGAAGAGGAGTTGAACTAGACACACGTGCACGTACGTACGCACGTAATACTAAGAGAAGCTAGTGACGCAGCGAGTTACCTGTTTAACAAATGGAATCATCAGGCCAGACAGAGCACCATCGCGGTGTATATAGAAGCTATTCTGAAATCCATTTTCCTCGAGTGTTTTTGCTTAGTCAAGATCATCAACTGCTCCCTTCGACAGTTGACCCTGCGTGAAGAAATATGGATAGAAGCGAATAAGATCCTGCAAGAAGTTTTCTTTAAAAAAATGATTTCAAAAAGAAGAACGGTTCACCTTCAAACTGTAACATTTTCTTTCATCCTCGCCTCACGCAAAAGATTAAACTAAAATTTAAAACAATTTGAGTCACTAGCTATTTAAGTTGGTTATTCTCACTCTAGACTACCAATATGATGCTAAATTTGTGTTTGTATTGCACACTAAGCACCATGAGAGGAGGATCAGCCAATAAATGGATCACCGAGATTGTGATGGCGAAGTGTTGCAGCTACGCACCGTAATCGAACTCCAGGCTGAATGGATAACCTGGATATGCAAATAATTATATGTTTTGTTGTTAGTTTGGTTGGTGCAAGATTCTCACGCTATAAACATTGCTTCCCATCTTCAAGGAAGTGCTGCAAAGAGAACCTTGAGATCAAATAAAAACTGCAGTACTGCACGTCGCATACGGAGACTCTCAACTTAATTTATCTGGACTTCGTCAGGTAAGCAGCCAGATACCCCATTCAATTCTACTGACGATTCCATCTAAAAAAAATTCTACTGATGATTAATATATGAAAACGCAATTATGGCAGACGTAGGCCCTTTGTCTATAAATGTGTTATACATCCACGTCAGCTGACATGACCAAGCTTTGCGACATTTGTGAAGAGCTCAGGAAAATGGAGATGATGATGACATGGAATGCAAAATTGGTGGGAAAAGATTGTGCCATTATATTTTTTAGTTTCTTGCTTGTAGTTTTCAAAACACGACTTTAGTGAGACCTACTTATTTCGTGCGTTCATCGTTCCACAATGGACTTCTCGAATGTCCAGCATGTGAGTAACCAAAAAAATCGTGCAACCAACGGCTATTGACGTGCATTGAACACAGTAACCAACGGAGTATTACTTCTGAAATTTGTCAATTTTCAGTGTTATTTTCGTAATTTTTAACAGTATTTTTTTAAAAAGAAATCCTCAATCGCGCGTCCATCCCTTTCAGTCGGCTCCGGGAGAGAACGAGTGAGGATGGAAAATATCTCCATGCAATGAATGCCTCCATCTCTCCTCCTCACTGTTCGTCCACACATACGGGAAGCTAGCGAGACGGCCGCGTGGCCTGCTTTTTCCATGCGTGGCAGAAAACATGAAAAAGAAAGAGAGGAAAGAGAATAAACAAATGATGAGATGTTACAGGACCCGTGACACAAACCTTTGGCCGAACCCTCTACCCGGTGCTCCCAATTTTCTCTTCGGTATGGACCCTATACAAATGTTGAGTATATCTTATCTGCTGGAGATTATGATCGGTACCCTGAGCTATCATGAAATTATGAAATCGCCAGTAATATAGTTCAATGGTCTTTGATAATTGTCACCCGCTCTGAGTTTAGACACAGATATAACACATTTTTGGTCTCTCAAAGTTTTCATTTGAGCCCATGACTCATCTCAGAATTTGACAGCGCGCCAGCCTTCCTATCCTAGTCTATAAATACGACCCAAGTATGGAATGAGAAACACTGGCTGCGAGCCTGCGAGCAAAAGGTTCTTAGCTACGAGCTTTAGTAAAGAAAAAAAAAACACTTGCTTCCCTCCGCCATGGTGACCTTCACCTCACGCCGCAGAGAGCCTGAGCTAGTGGCACCCGTGCGGGCGACGCCCCGTGAGATCAAATACCTCTCTGACATTGACAACCAGAGCTCCCTGCGGTTCTACTCCACCATTGTTGAGTTTTTCCGCGGCCAACCTGCGGCCGACGCCCAGCTGCCGCGGCGTGATCCTGTCGTTGCCATCAGATCAGCGCTTGCTGAGGCCCTGGTGCACTTCTACCCCGTAGCCGGTCGGATCAGGGAGCTGCCGCCTGATGGCAGGCTGGTGGTCGAGTGCACGGCGGAGGGCGTCGTGTTCGTGGAGGCCGACGTCGAAGTGAGCCTTTCGGAGCTCGGCGAGCCGCTCCAGCCGCCGTACCCCTGTGTTGCTGAGCTTGTGTGTGACCTCGACGACAGTAAGGTGGTCGCAGGCAAGCCGTTGATCTTTGTTCAGGTATATATAATGTTGATCGTATATATGTATTGTTGTTCTACTTAGACTCTAGTACTTTAAATTATTCTATCGCATATGGCCATTTTTTCAGACGCACACATAGCGTGTGCTTGTTTCTAGCACATCGTACAGTCACCATCATGATGTGTGAATCTGGTCCTGCCGATAAATGGTGCGTGAGATCATTCATATAGTATAGCGTGTCACTTTTATTAATCATTTGTCAGCTAGCACTAATGACTACTGAGGCGGTGGTCATGCTGTAGGACCTCCCTCTAGCGGTAGATCAGGCGGGTAGCTTCCTTCTCCCTTCCATTTTATTTTTATTTATACGATGTAGTTGATTTTTTTGTTATTTTTGTTATTCGTTTTATCTATAAATATTTCTGCAAACAACTAAAGAAATATTAACTTTAAAGTGCTTTTGAAGATAGATCTAATGATATCGATTTCACGTTAGATAACTAATTACATAATTATATATTGTTAGTCAAAGTTCAACGAAAAAAATTAACTGCGTCATATAAATAAAAATGGAGGGAGTACTTGTTTTTGGAGGAGAAGCTCGCCTTTGGGCGACGACGAGGTCGATGGCGATGCGGAGGGTGCCGTGGAGATCCGGCGAGTCGGTGGCGATGGTGGAGCTTCCCACCGCTCCTGCACCTTAGGAATCGGTCTTGACGGCTAAGGTTTGTGTGGAGGTCGTGGGCATGGCCAACCTTAGAGCAACTCCAATAGCATACTCAAAACTAGCTACCTAAAACCACTTTTTTCAGATTATCTTAAACAATTTTGTGATTTTAGATAGCCTGTGCTTTTTTAGTTTACCTAAATCAGACTACCCAAATTATTAGAGTCCATATGTCATTGTCCCATATCATCTCTCTTCTCCTTTGCCATTCGGCTTCGACACCGAGAGCACGATCCGCAGTGCAAGGACCACGGCCGGCTCGAGAGCGACGTTGCAACCTGGGGGTCACGAATCCGGTCGAGATCAAACCAACCGGTCACACCTGCTTTCCATACTCACTAAAGAATCATTAGAGTGATCCTGATGTTGCAGTTAACTTGCGACAAACTGCAGAATGTACATGTCATTTTATAGTAGATCGCATGCAGAATGTCCATAACTATACTTATCCAGGTGACCAGGTTCAGCTGCGGTGGATTTTCGGTCGGCGTTCACTGGTGCCACGACATGCACGACGGCTTTGGCTTTTGCAAGTTGATGAAAGCCGTCGGCGACCTTGCTCGAGGAGAGCCACGACCAACGACGCTCCCCGTGTGGGAACGAGAGATCCTGACATCGCACGCCCCTCCACGCAGCATCACGCGCCGGCATCATCTCCTCGGATACGAGCCGCTCAGCGACAGCGCCGCAGCCGCCAACGACGACGTGATGCTGACGACTCCACCGGCCGACATGGTCGGCCAGTACTTCCTCTTCGGGCCGGCGGAGATATCCGCGATCCGGAGCCAAGTCCCGGCACGACTCGCCCCGTACTGCACCGTCTTCGACCTCCTCGCGGCGACGGTGTGGCGGTGCCGCACCGCCGCGCTCGGGTACGGCCCCGAGCAGCGCGTGCGGTTCATGTTCACCAGCAACGCTCGCCGCGGCTGGAAGCGCGACCCGCCGATCCCGGACGGCTTCTACGGCTGCGCGCTCGTCTTCCCCGTCGTCGAGACCACCGCCGGCGAGCTGTGCGGGAGCGGCGGCCTCGGTCGCGCGGTAGAGCTGGTGCGCAGGACGAAGCTGGAGGTTGACGACGAGTACATGAGGTCCACGGTTGAGCTGATGGCGAGCCGGAAGTGGCCGCCGCTCGTCGTGGAACGTACGTATGTGGTGTCTGACATAACCACCATCGGGGAGGATGACATCGACTTCGGATGGGGCAAGCGCGTCGGTGGGGGCATACCGATGGTAGCCGATATCATGAACAAGCTGCTGACCTACTTCATGAAGTGTAAGAACGCAGACGGGGACGAGTGCACGGTGGTGTCCATGTACTTGCCGAGGACAGCCATGACACGGTTCGCAGATGAGATCTCCAAGTGCTCCAAGAACCAAAAAGAGTAGGAATCCTCTGAAAGGGCAGGCCGGCAGGTAATGCTTTATCTGTTTCATTTTACAAAAATATATCAATGTGATCATGTTACTATCAAACAATAATAACCCAATAATGCTTCGGCACTTAATTTGGGGGTGTCGTGCATCGTCTTGTGTCGTGTACTTTTCAAAGTATCAATGCGTACATTGAATGTCGAGTAATTAATATGAATGGGGGGACATCCATGCCCCATTAGGAATCATGTAATCTCATATTTTCAAACTCAACTGCAAGTTGTGATGATGTATTGCTGGTTTTATTTATATCCATCATCTTAGTATTTGGTTAAAAAAAAGAGTCACCACGTCCATTCTTAAGGTCTAGAAATTACCGTGTTAATAAAATAAAAAAGGTATACATCATTGTTATTATAAGAAAAATAGTTAATTAGATTGTTGATACCAGATGCGTGAATTGGTTGTTAGAGCATCTTCAAGAGAGCTCTTCTAGAAATATAGTCTGATCTTTTAAACCAGACTCATCTGACCGCGCATGGCTATGCATTCATGAAAAAAAGCAAGCTCTGTAATGAATGCCCTTTCAAGAACATATGCTATACAACATCCTCTTTGCTAACCTCTAGAGGAGGAGAAGCCGATTTGAGTCTGTTTGGAACAGAAGGCACGCACTCAATGGTGAGCAGGGTGAGGGAGGGAACATAACGGGAGCTTGTTGCCAACTAGGCAAAGCGATATAGTGTCGAAAAGGTTAAAGCAGTACAGAAGCAGGACTTGTGTCTTGTTAATTTGATTGACAATTCAAGCTTGTGTGTAAAATAACCATATCTGTAGATAAATCAGTATATCATTGCAATACTATAGAACTTGGCTTACAATAACGCAAACCAAGAGTTGTGTGATACAGGGTTTATTCAATTTATATGACTGCATGAAGGACGCAACATGGTACACCGACAAAGTGCGCCGGGAAGAGTGGACGCGTGCATGAGAAGGCAAACAAACAATTTCACTTGTGCGCGGTACAAAGACAGTTCTCCAGGCCTACATCTTCCGCAATTGAAGGAGATGAGCACACCCCATCTTTGTACCAGGTCAGCCGCTTCTCCATCAACTCATTTATGAATTTGTCCAGCTGGTCGATGGTGATGCTGGGCATTACCACAATATGAGATATATTTCCCTCGCAAGCAAGCTGCCACCGTCGCACGAACTCCTCGTCCTTTGGCCGCTCGAATACTACTGTACTACTGAGCTCATTGAGCATGGCGCTGATCCCTGCATCCTTTAGGCGATCTTTCAGATAATTTGCATTTCTCAAGCACGTCTCAACTTCCTTCTGAAAGCCTCTGTAGCCTTTCCTATTCAGCGTGTACCAGAGGAAGATTGCAGCATGACCATTTCTGCTTCCTGTTATCGTAGCTAGGTCATTGATGTGCCCCAACCTCGTCATCAGGATACCGCAGGGCATGGGGCATCCGACGAACTTGTGACCAGACACACTGATACTTCCTATAGGCTTCTTGAAGGATATCTTAGGTGCCTAGTGAACAACATTCCCAAAATAAATCACAAACAAAAGGAGTTGTGATCTAGACACACGCACGCACGTACCTGTTTAACAAATGGCATCATCAGCCCAAATAGGGCGCCATCGCAGTGTATATAGAAGCGATTCTGAAATCCATTTTCCTCGAGTGTTTTGATAATCAAGTCAAGATCATCAACTGCTCCCTTAACGGTTGATCCTGCGTCAATCAATCCAAAAGTGAGTTTTTTTTTTTAAAGCGATACAAAGGTGAGTTTAAAAGCATAAGCCATCATATAAAACATGAGTGCTATGCGTCCAACTGGTAGGTTCGACCGGCGTCCGAGCCTTGGCATCGATGACCGAGACTGCATTCATGTGGAACCAGGCAGAAAGCAAGTCCATAGCAGCGGAGCGGTGCACAGTCGACGTACGTTCGTGAATCTACTGCAGGAGTCGTACACATAGACACTCCCCATATAGTACAAACGTCGAGTGATCTTGTTTTTTTTTTTTTTTTTTTGCGAAGGAACGTCGAGTGATCTTGATGGTCGAGGAATGCTGAGAATTGCTTACCAACGTTGACATTAATGATGGCTGGCCTGTCTCTGTTTTGAAAGAGCTTCTTCGCAAAATCTTCACAATCCATTTGTCCAGATCTCCACTTTAACACAGTCCATCCGGTACATTCGTGCTGCTTTGAATACTGAGCAGTGGGACTCTCGAGAGGCATACAATATCCCATCTGGGAAAGCTTCTCTTCTGTAAAAAAAGACAAGTTTGTGGATAAAAGTAAATGAAAGTTTTCTCTGAAAAATGTTTTCACAAGAGTCTCCGATACTGATTGCAGATACTAACCCTATAAGAATCCCATGCAAATTTCCTTGAGTGCAACCGGTTGAAATGTATCCCCGATATCTGTCCGTTTCAAGCTCCCACAGACGAGCAAACCATTCCAACACTCCCACTTCAAACTGCCTAGAGTGGCCAGCATAGTTGTTCTCAATAAATGGATCACCGAAGTTGTTAATGGCGAAGTGCTGCAACTGTGCAAGCGCACCGTAATCGAAGTCAAGATTGAACGGGTAGCCTGCATATGCAAATTAACGTGTGCATATTATTCCATTGTTGGATTGATGATAGATGACAACCTAGAACAGTACAATAGTTTGTGCATGAATCAATTATTCCAATAGTTTTTCTCTATTTCACAATACTTTTGATTCTAGCTCTGGGCACGACAAACAAGGAAAAATGCACAAAAAAATAAAAATGAGAGATATATAGATAGAGATGCATTGGGACGTGAGAAAGATGCATTGAGAAGTGAGTTTTTGTATAATCTGGCTCTTAAATATTATTTAGCTTTCATGAATGATGAAGCATTGTTTATGGTATATCAAAAGTTTAATTTAAATTTACCATATAAAACATGCTGTATCAATCAGCAATGTCATTAGATGTCCTTAAGAAATGCATAATTCTTTCATTGCACTGCTTATGTGTTTAAGAGATTAGAGCTGCGGATCAATATTAGGGTCAAAATGCAATAAAAATAAAAAATATCAGTGGCACTAGTCGCGACACTAGTTAACTAAATACTCGATCAGTGCAATCTTGTTCTTTCTATCTCTTTTCTGTTTTGAGTGATGATGGTTCCTTCTGCAGGCCCCTTTGGGGGGGGGGGGGGGGGGGGGGGG
The DNA here is from genome assembly GCA_012490785.1 of Eragrostis nindensis. Taxonomy (NCBI): domain Eukaryota; kingdom Viridiplantae; phylum Streptophyta; class Magnoliopsida; order Poales; family Poaceae; genus Eragrostis; species Eragrostis nindensis. Next base: position 135,531 of record JAAXCT010000083.1, read on the forward strand.
GCGTTGGGGGTAATAAAATCCGGGGAAAGAACATATCAGGGAGCTGCGCATGTGAGGGTAAGAGCGCTTTGGTAGGGCTTCTCCAATGACTTCTTTAGTGGCTTCACAAGTTTTTTCAAAGAAGCCATAGCTACAGCCGAAGCCGGCACAGCCACAGCCTTACCCATGCCAAGGCTCTTGCACGAGGAATTGGGGAATTGGACGGGCGCTCACCGAGGATGAATAATCGGCGGCGGCACGGAGGTTGCTCGGTTGTCTCTCTTTTGTTTTTTTAAGAATCAGATTTCTCGGTGGTCGGGATGAGGAAAAAGAGCGAGGACGCGCGCTGCGTTCGTCCTGGTACGCGGGAGCGCGGCGTTGAAGCAGAACGCCGAGGGCGGCGCCTTGCCCTTGCGGTGGGCCTTGGGGTGGAGTGGGGAGGGCCAGGTGCTGGTGCGGCGGCAAGAGGAGCGTCGAAGGGTCGACGGCGTCGGAGGAGTCGGGCTCGGCCGCAGCAGGCAGGGAAGCTCGGTGTGAGGAAGAAGAGGGCAATTTCGTTTACATGGGCATAATAGCGGTGAGGCAATGCAGTGATGGGCGTTTTAACGAAGCCCACTATAGTATGGACTTCAAGTAATACAGTCGCATTAGTACTGTGCATGCGCGATGTTAAAATGCGAAAAGATACTGGAAGTCCAACAGGAAGGAACAATCGAGTTAATTGATCCCGTTACCGAGGTGATACTTGGAGCGCTCGGAGAGGCGACGGCGGTACCGCGCGAGAATGCTGGCCATCGCGGCCTCCCTCTCGCAGTTGTCCTCATCGTCGTCGTCTGGTTCTTTCACAGCGAAGTATGGCGTGCACGCATTCTGCCCCATAACAATCTCCCTCTGGTCCTCCGCCATCTCTACGAAATCCGCGCGGGTGCACAAATGGGACGGGAAACGTGTAACCTTTATAGCTAGGCAGATGGAATGTTGATTAGGAAATGGCAAATGGCGATGAAAGCTACATGGTGCATGCTAGTTAAATATATACATAGGATTTAGAAAATAAAAATAGTTTTCCGTCTCTCCGTTTTCACACACAACGTTCAGACTTATTACATTTCTTCCAGCTCGTTTGTTGAGATCAAAGGACAAAATTAAAGACAACCTTATTATTAAATTTCATCAGTTCCTTGTGAAGAACTCCATGACAATAATTTCTATAGATAAGCACGATGAACAGATCTTCATCCTTTGTCTCATCACGCTGCAACAAAACCCAAAACCGCAATTAATACGTTCTCCTTAAAACAGCTTGCATAAAAAATATATTTAATATTGTCAAAAACCACGTCATTACAACAGCGCTCAAATGACTCAACATAGGACAGCCACTCCCTACTAAAATAGTTTTTTCCCCCTCTTTTAGATGTATCTCCTAGCCAAATGGCACGTCGGTGTCTACAACTCGAAATTTTCAATAAAGAATTTTTAGAGACTACAATACTACTATTAGGTCCCATTGGGAGCGGACACTATCTATAGTACGTAGGGCACAATTATCCAACATTTTTATCCGTACACACATGTATGAGACATCATCAAACAAAACCATATTTTTTTATAGCGAATCTCATCGTATCAGCAACGAGATGTTAAATTAATTAGTGCGTCAACTCTCGTGTGTAGCGTGTCTAATCTAATGTCAGCAGTTTTAGAGTGCGTGAGATAGTATCTGTACAATATTTTTGGCATGGTTAAGTTGATATGTGTCCCATTCCAAAATTCTCATACAGAAACGCGCATACTCACATACATAAATGCACGGACATATATCCCTATAAAATACGCCTGTGAAAGGCTATGTCATGAAGTTAAAGAAGTCACCGCACGCGTTTTGTAGGTGAATATACAAAAACCCTCCTGAGATGCAAGATGGTTTTTATAATTTTTCTTTAAATTAATGATACATGGTACCATCAGCGTCATGTTTTCCTATAGCGAATCTCATCAAATCAGCCGAGGAACATTTTAAATTTATTAGTGCGTTGACTCTCATGTTTAGCATATCTGACCTAGTGTCAGCAAACAATAATTATTGGAGTGTGTGAGATCTCTTAGCTGTATCATAGTTTTATAGTATGCTTAGCTTGATATGTTTCTCTTTTTAAAACCCTTAATCATAGTTTTATTGGAGTGTGTGAGATCATTATTTTTGCGAGAAGTATGATCTATTTGAGCTCACCGCACAAGATGTTGTACTTGCCACACAAGTTACTAAAAAAACTCTTTGAATTGTAGCTGACATAACCATAAAAATTACTCTCTCCATCCAGAAATATTTGTCCATTTAGTTTTGTCCTAAGTCAAATTTTTTGAACTTGACCAACAATATATATAAATATATATTATTTCAAACTAAAAGAGTTACATATCATTTCATGATGAATCTAGCTAGTGACATCATTTTTGTGTTGTCAATATTTATATTTTTTTTTGAAATTATTAGTCAAATTTTGAAAAGTTTGACTTAATTAGGATAAAACTAGATAAATATTATATTTCTGGACGGAGGGAGTACATCTTTCCATAGAAAATTACTTAACGCGAATTGAAACGATAGTCCAATTACGTCTTGCACTTGCTTGTACTGAATTTATTATAGGAAATGGAGCATGAACTGTCTAAATCTATCTGCCCGCCATCACATTGGCTTTTGCCCGCAACTATAGACGTCTGTTGTAGTAGTGCTCATGTTTTAAAATCTTCGGCTAAGTCATTTAGCGGCAGCCTTCAAAAACAAAGCTATAGCGTGATATTGCAGGCTATAAAGTGAGTTTAGCAGCAAAAATAACATAGCGACGGTCCTTTCTAGCAACTATAGCAGCAACTGTAGCCAAAGATTTTAAACTTAATGCTACATTAAAATTGAAATGAAACTTCAACTGCAACTATCTTGGAACGGAATGGTGATTAATTAGGTTCAACATCTGCTTTACTTGAGGAAAGTGGGCAAGTGACCAACTGAGATTGTTACTTATGGGTCTACAAAGAGCCCATTAGGATTCGCGCCCTAGATTAGGCACAATTATTCATCGATTTTTGGCATACACACACGTTTGTTGAGTATATAGGAAAAGGTGTATCCATGTTATGCGAGGCCTTCCAGTCCTCCAACAAATTTCAACCGTGTTGGAAACGTAAATGTGTGTGCACCCTCGTGCACAGGTCGTGCTTCTTTTGCGTACTGTTTTTTCTATAATAAAAAAGGTGAAATATTAAGAAGAAATGAGATATATGCATAATAAGTTTTTGATGAAAATAAAGGGATTTTCTTACCATGCTTTTACTAAATTTAATTAGATTGGGCCGTTAGAGTACAAAGAGTTCGGTTAGGCTGTATGTATCCATCAAAATGGAGTTGGCGTTATTTGAGTAGCTTGCGTATTCAAGAGATGCAATATGCTCTAATATCAATAAAATTCCCTCTTTACATAAAAAAAAACTTTTAATGCTCCACTTCTGATTTCGTACAAAGTTTTTACCTTGTCAACGATGAATGAAGAGCACACTAGCAAACCCTCGAATCGAAAGGGCCAATCGAGTAGTTCATCTCGCCGACCGGAACGCAGGGCATGCTGGGACGTGTTGATCAGAACGTGACATGAGACAAAAGCCTAACAACTAGCAAAAGCTAGCAATGCACACAGAATTGTGTCTCGTTCCTGAGGGTATAGTGGGGCTCAGGAGTCAGGAGCGATCTAGGGCTTTGGCAACTCTAGCCGACGGCCCGTGCCGCCGGGCGCCGGGTATCGCCAACTCTAGCAAGATTCTGGCAGTACCCCTGCAGGTTCCTGGCTTATTACTGCCAGCATGGGATATATAGTTCCGTGTGATCACCAGCTTTGATTCCTGATTGGCATGTGATTCCGTCTTGAATTTGGTGTACGTCTGCTGGGATTTGTTTCGCTGCAGGACGAGGTCCCCTTGTCTCGTCTCGCCTGCTCGCGTCGCTCGCGCTCCGTCGTACGTGCGCCGACCGTGGGAACTATCTAGCCGCGTCGCCGAGGTCCCTGATGCCCGGAACTTAACCAGGTGATCGAGGTGACACCTGTGCGGCCTCCGCCGTCGCTAGCTCTGAAATCAGCAACAACCAACGTCGCCAGGCTCACGGACGGGACCAAGTGCCGCGACAGAGATACGTACACGTACACCACTTCACCAGGTGCATTCGTCGTTGGCTCGTCACGTCTATCTGGTTCCCGGTTGCTGCCGCTTCGATCTGGACGGCTCCGTTCCCGTTCCTCCAGCCGCCTCTTGATGGCTTCCGAGTTCGAGCGCCGAAGATAGACGTGACGACATGCAACTGCCTCTGCCTCACACGCTACTTTACTGTCCAAAAGTCGCGGTTTGCGTCCCATGCCACGAAAATTGGGACTGTCTCGTTTGCCGGGCCAAAGAGGAACTGAATAAGCAATACGCACAGTAGCACTCCATGATACACATGAGAACACGCTGGCATATGAACTATCAACATTTACCATCTCTCAAAAACGTTCCTCATATCAGTTAGGTTATAGTCATTACATATATATTAGTAAAAAAACACACAATATACTTCTATTCGAGCAGCATCCTTTTGGGCAGGGCAACTGTGGGATCAGTAAAGAACAAAACTAGCCTTCTGTCAAGCTCAGTAACACGAGTTAGACTAACCCATCAAATGATTAGCGAAAGGTATGGACAATATCGCCCCCTTCTTCGGGAGCAAAACTAGCCTTCAGCAGCTCTCGACTCCACAGCAAACCAGGCGCCGGAGACACTCCGCTACACTGAAAAGTGGACCGTCAGAACTCAAAAGAGCGACAACTTTTCAGTACAAGTACAGAAGTACTAGAATTTTCCCAAACTGCAATCTTTTGATGGTGCTTACCAAAGTTTATATACGTTCACCAGCTAATGAGTTCAATATTTCATCATATCAAGCAGTTCAGAGTTAACTTAACCTAGCGAAGATACACCTGATAACTTCTTCCATCTTAGAGCCCATGTCTAAGAGGGAAACGTGAGGCCCCGTGAATGAATGGAATAAGCAAAGGTTGAACCAGTGAAACAGTACAACATAGATTTATTCCATGACTCAATTGCAATTACATGCGCTGCTTTTCTGCAGAATAAAAACATGTGCTGCTCAGGGGCTCACAGCTACGGGAAGAGAATAGTTTAGCTACCCTTGACAATAGAAGACAAAACAATAGCACTTGTAAAACATTCAGTGTGCTCAAGCTGGAGAATAGATCTTTCCAGTCATTTTTCCACATCGCAGCTAGCAAGAGGAAACTTTACCTAGCCAGATAATGATCCTGCAGTGTATATCATATTATTCCCATCACCCTTCCATCATAAGAAATGATCAAGTTAGCTAAATTGTGAGCTATATCCCGAAAGATCACCAGCATGTAAATAAACTGTGAGCTATATCCCAAAAGATCAACAGCAGTACCCACGTCCAAACGGGATATGTGATTGATGAGAAGTTTTCTAAGTGCGAACGAGAAAATAATACCAGAATATAGTAAAATAAGAAGAAAGGGCATACAAAGAAACAGTTTAGTAAAGCTGGCATTTACCTGTATCCCAGTCTGAAAGTGCCGTTGATTATCTGAAAAGCATCAGTTTTTTTATTTTCAACAATAAGATAATGCCCTGCTGCCTTGCTTCACTCTATCCTGAGGTCAAAACACCATCTCAAACTTGTGGGCAGAAGTTATGTTAGTACCTGTTACCGTCCTACTCAACCAGTAAGGTCTTGCAGCATTATTATCCCTAAAGTTAGCCATGTTGATATTGCAGATATACAAAGCCTACAAAACAATTTAATCTAGGGAAAGATTTTTCTTCATAGTCTCGTAAACAAGATAGGTAATACTTGCAGCTGGCACCACTTTGAGAAGATTTGGTATAAGCCCTTTGTAAAATGCAGACTTTCCCTCGCCCTGTAGTGTCTTCCAAAAACAATCAGTCATTCCTCTGTATGCAGTATTTGGCTCAGCTTGCATTCTGCAAGTATTATTAGAGAACAAATGAGAGCGAGAGTCATGGTTGTATCAGTATACATTTTTGTCAACAAAAGCTACCGCGCACCTGGTCCTGATGACTTGTAAAGGGTAAACACATGTGGCTCCTAACGCTCCTGAGATTGTTCCACAGCCCAGTTGTACTAAAGGGCCAGGGTCTACATAAGAATCTCATATCTTAGTGACGCCCATTAGGTTAAAAAAAAGGAAGTACATATATAACGTTGCAAGAAGTGTACCACTGTCCTTGAGGACATATGTCTTTGACATTTCTTTCAATGTTTCATAAACAGTTAGATCAATTCCAGCATAGGGGACCATGCCAAGCAAAGATGGAACAAGGCCTCTATAGAATGCTCGAGGCCCTTCACGCATCCATATGTCCCTTGATAGTGCACCAATGCTAGGAATTCTGCTACCCTCATAAGTCTGTAGGCGAGTTTTCACTAAATCGATGGGATAAATCGCTGTCTGTGCGACAGCACCAGCAAAACCTCCAGCCATGAGGCGTCCAGAAGTACCAATGTCATTCTTATTCTCTCCTTTACTCTTCGTTATGTATTCTTTAAGCATTTCGTAGGTGTAAAATCTTATAGCACTTTCTGGTGCAACTTTAACTACATTCAGTCCATTGCCTCTGAAAAATCCCAAAAATCTGCCATCTCTCCATATATTATTAACTGCCTGTGCAATGGTTGTACGGTTTTTTTCCACTTGCATAACAACTTTAAGGCGATCAAGAGGTGCTGTTGCAGTACGAGATGCTGTACCAGCAATTCCTCCTGCAATCAGATATTTGCTTGCACTTACGTGTTTGCTTATTCCTTCTGGTATAGCAGGCTGCTCACCAATATCTACAAGGCAGACTCTTTCCCAGTGATGATAAATGTTTTCGATAGTTGCTTCATGAGGGTAAAGCAAAAGAAAATCCCTCCATTCCTCAAAAGTTATAATTCCATCATTGTCCTTATCCACATGCTCAACAAATCGTGCAAGCTCTTCATCAGCAATTTCTATACCTGCAAACAGTAAAAGTCATAGAATTCATGGAAGTATCGAAATGAGCAGTACATTTTTACAAGCTAAATAAAATTTAGAAACAAGAACCTGAACCATGTAGTATGTTAGAAATGATGAATTAGACAGTTCGGCCAACATATGCATGATTTACGTATGAGTTTTGTTCTGGATGATAGTAATATATATACAAGGAAAAAAAAAACTCAGATGTAAGGAAACGATTAGCTCTTTTGAGACAGTAAAGCCATTGCAAACTTAAGTAGAGTTTAGTTATAATCAGATAGTACAACCAGACATTAGCTGATTACCAGTTTGAAAATTAAAACACTTGAGACTTCACATTAGAAGCTAAGAACAGGTGGTAAAAATAGATTATCATGCCTTCAACTATATTCAGACATCAAAAGGATTATTCTTCTCACAGATGTCAGCAACAGTCAAAGTCATAGAATTCATGGAAGTGCCTAAACTTATCCATAAGCACATCATAAATCGTTCAGGAAAAATATCTACTACTAATACGAATCATACCACCAGGTATACCTACTCTATCTATGAAGCAGGTATTGCACTTATGGTTTCAGCCTTTCACTCAAGGGAGCTGATTTAGGTTCCAATGCACAAGTAACAAAGAAAACCGAATAAAAATCCTCACGGCTGTCAGCTAAATTTCTCATCACATCTAAAGATGCTACATCTCTCACCACTTAAAAAACAAAGCCTACAAACTACCCGAGTTGTAGCTAAGAAATCACAAGCTTGTCCAAATGTATATCATAAAGTTCCATGGTCAGGGTTTTGGCTACTAAGTAACTAGGATAATATATTTTATCCCTTTCACTTTTCAGAGGAGCCAACTTCAGTAGTCACCATGAGCTATAGTTGAGTAAGGACACAACATGTAGAAGCTATTTACTTTCCCCACAACTAAGGAGTAACTTATTTAGTTCATACGAAATCATCACCATATTATATGTCTCCATCAACACCATTGTATTCTGATGGACCAAATTATGAAAACATTTTATCTTATTTCCCTTCTTTCAGAAGACCGTGGTCTAACTGAAACACATTTAAGACCGCTATTGTATTCTGATCACCAAATTTGAACTAGGATACTAAATTTCGAAAATATTTTATCTTAATTCCCTTCTTTCAGAAAACCGTGGTACTATAACGTAAACACATTTAAGGCCACGGAGACCGTTACTCGAGAGGAAGCATTTGAATGAAGGAGTCAAAGGGGCGGCATTGGAGTTACCACCCTTGACGAGCGCGTGCCAGAGCTCCTCGGGCAGGATGCAGCCGTTGTGCTCGACGTCGATGGCCTGGAAGATGCGGTAGAGCTCGAGCTCCTTGTCGTCCATGTACCTCCGGAAGTCGTCGTACCCGACGCGGCCGTCGCGGTCGCGGTCGCAGGCGCGGAGCAGCGCGCGCGCGTAGTCCTCGGCGCCGGCGCCGGCGAGGCGCAGCGCGGCGAGGCCGGCCTCGATTTGCGCGTGGTCGAGGTGGCCCCGCCCCGCCGCGTCGAAGAAGCCGAAGACGCCGCGGATCCGCGCCTCCCGCTCCGCCTCGGTCTCGCGCAGCGCCAGCAGCACGTGCTCCATCGTCGCCGCCGCCTGCGCCTGGCCGCCGCACCCGCCTCCCCCTCCCCTCGCCACCGCCGGTGCCGGCGCCTCCTGAGGCTTGGTAGTAGTAGCAGCTGCGGGAGCGGTGCTCGCGGCTGCTGCTGCAGCTGCCGAGCGGGGCTCCATCGCTTGAACCGCCGCACCGGACATGTCTCCGGCGCCGGCGGCAGCGAAGGTTCGGGAGCGGAGAAGCGAGGAGGTGGCGCGGCGCTGACGGCGCTGAACTGAAAGGGTGGTGGTTGTCTTGTCTGTCTAGTCTCGGAGGGAAGCGAATATCGGCGGCGCTTTTCACGACGGCGATGCTGAACGGGACCGCAATAAGAATGCTTAGTTATTTCAGTTTTTTTTTGCGACGGTATTATTACAGGTTTATTCGCTGGAATAATGGTATGCATCAGCTTTTATGTAGCTTTTATCTGTAAAGATTTTTTTGTTTATACAAGCTAAGAACCTTGTTCGTTCCACAAACAACTCTGTAAATACTGCAAGGCAACTTTAGACAAGTCAAATCAAACTCAACTATATTTGACTAAATATTTTTCGAAGGATCATATTTTACTAAATATAACTGTTGCAATTTGCCCGCATTATTATAATGGGCTGCCACCAATTTGACAAGCAACATTTCTGTACGGCTGCGAATAATCAAACTCGCACATTACCAATACCAACATATTTCTTTCTCATTGGAAGCGTGTCGAAGGGTGCAAAATAATATGCCATCTCTATATTTACAAATTAAATAAAACAGCAGGACGTTTGGTAGGGGAGGAGTAGTGTCGTCCATCGAAGTATCGAGTAAAACGCATCGGAAGAAGTTTTGCTCCTGCGTCTAGAACATGGTAAGTGGCGACCCGTCAAAGAAGGCATTTGTAAATTGAGAGGTGGTGTATCATGGACGGTGGACGGCCTCGTCAAGAGAATGCCACGGAAAGAAAGAAAGCGAGCAAGTGGGAGCGTCGGGAATTCAGGCAGGATCAGGTCCGGACTCCAAGTGATCGCGCTCAATTGCATTGTTCCAAATGTTTCCCGGCCATGCATACTGACCAAAGGAGAAGGGAATGTGCCACACTGCCACGAATGTGCTCTTCAGTGTCCTCTCCAGCGAACCGACATCCAGGCCCCTGTGCCCCCACTTGCCAGCAACGTTTTTTTTTTTGGGAGCGACGCCAGCAACGAATAAGGTATGGACAGTATTATTTTTTTTTTCAAGAACACCTTTTTTTAGCAAAATTTTCAAGGACATCTAAAGAGTCACAGGCTCACAGCCCAAAGATCCAATAGCCGGGCCAGAAGGCCCAGAACCAGAATGCACATATTCTTTGCGATCCGCTCTTGTACAGCCCAGGTTCAAAAGGGCCCGCTCAGTAAGGCCTCATCCGTAGTGGGCCGAATGGCATAACTGGACAACATACCAGTTTGTGCGCATGTTCATTCCTCTCAAAAGAAAATGTGCATAGGTCCATGACTCTGCATTTCACTTTGTTCATCTCAAAAAAAGAAAAAGAAAAAGAAAATATAATTAAAGATAACTCAGATTTTTCTTGCACAAAAGTTTGTTCTTTCTTGGACGCCATGCGGTTGAATCTGATTGCAAAATTTCACATCATAGTGTAAAGCAGAGAAGCGATCTGATCGGATAGATGAACGAGACAGACGTTTTCTTCATGGAACTAGCCGTGTAGCCGTACGTTCTAACGTCCAGGTACCTATACCAAAACTAAACCATGCATATATGGCCTGAATTGTGCCACACTCACCTTGAAGTAAGGTCCATCAAAAAAGCCGGTCACGCATTTATACTACATACACATGCTATGACAGTACTGTATATGATCTTATATATGCATCCCACTCTATGCCACTCTGAATATTGATCACTGACGGTCTTTCGAAAAGAAAATATATATATAGATCACTGGCGCATGCATTAGCCCAAACGCTCCTTCAAATAACAGTGTATATAGTAAGATATCTCAGTTTGAAGACACACAACGGTAGGAAGTACTGGTATCTTGTGCGTGCTCTCCTCCAAATTAACCTTCCAATTAACATGGCATGTACTCTCTCCAGCTTCTACATACGTACAACCACAGTGACGTGCAGAAGTCCATCCGCTGATGCTACAACCCTACAACCATGACACGATCGACATGATGGTAATGGCGGTCCCGGCCGGTATGTAATAATGTGTATACAGCGTAGTACTAGTACCACGTAGTAGGACTTAATGGAAAGGGATAGCTGGGTTGAAGAGAGAACAGAGATCAGCTAATGGAATTTATTCTTTAGCTAATCTATCTCGTCTGATCGCCAGCTCCGTTAATTAGATTGGACCTCGGATATCTGTTGCATATAGCCCATGCAAATAGATCAACCACCAAATCGACAGCTCTATCAATACTGTACACTCCTAGCACTCCTCACTTTCTGGTGAAAGAGCTAGTAGTATATTGCAATAGCGAGGCTTCATCCGGAACACAGGAAGTTCACTATGATCTCGTAGCAGAATCGAAGTTCTACGAAATACAATTTGAATTCGCCCAAAACGTCCGAAGAATACATATACAGCTTGTACGTATTTACTAACTAACGAGAAATCCTCCATATATAGATGATCGATGGAATTGATTGGAAGATTGGACGGAAGCACGTACAGTCCCATTACACGTTAAAACATGCAGCAAGAGAAGAGAATGTATCATGATCAGATGCATGGTCGTTTTCCATGGAGAGAATGCATAAGACAGTCGATCGGCATTGCTTGACGGGGACCGTATACCATGCACGCTTTTGATTCGGCCACGAAGGGAGACGGATCGAATTCAAAGAGCTTTGCATCTTTCTCTCTCTGAGACAATACCATCTCGATCCTCTCTCTGTCTCTCTCCCTCTGCATGCAACCACCGTCGTCGATGGAATCGAGAAACTAGCTAGCCGCCGCAGTTATGTCAATACCTGAAACTGTGCGAACCGATCGAGGGCATCTCACTTGTTTAAGTTACTTGTAACGTGTAGAAATTATTTATGTGGTGACTTATAGTTAGTCTCAAGAGATCAGCCGGATCATTATCTCGTAGGTTTAAGGAGTGCGAGTGTGCAGTATACGTGCTTGCTCGTGAGCTCACTGCACTTGTATTCTTTCTCTCCGGACCTCTGCAGTCTTTGTGACCATCTACGCTGACGCATGACAAAGACAGACTAACCATGCTAAATGTAACGGAAGATCGATCCCTCTGACTGACATGCTTTTAATTAACGACTACCTACATGCGTACGTACGTCTGTCACCCTGTTTTTGTTCCGCGCGTCCGTAGCTATAGCTAGGGTACGTAAGATGAGGCTTTCACATTGTCTCATCTGGAAAATGAACGGATGAGGTCGATCAACTTGAGAATGACGGCCAACCTGACTGTTTTTGTCCTTGGTGACTTGATCTATCCTAGCTCGATGATTCCAATGTGAGCTAGCAAGTCGAGTGATCGATGATAACCGGTCATCAGTTGACGTTCCTACATGAACTGAAAGAGCTAAACGACGAGCAGTGACGGGGAGAGACGCAGCGAGGGTTATCAGTTCAAATCCGATCAAATATCCTTTTGGGCTGCCGATACAGAAACTTGGTCCAATCAAATCAGTTTTTTGGGCCCTGCATGCTGGCTGCAATTTCTTTCGCACCTCTAGTTTCTCCTTAAATGGATGACGAACAAATTGTCGAATTTGATTGTGGTCAAGTCTTTTAGTGCATTTGATTGATACACGAATCACAATCCATGTAATAGTAGAAGCAGAGGGGAGGCAAAGGGAAACAGCGGCAGTTGAAGTCTTAAGAAATGTTTCTCACCCATGAACGCTGCAAAGACACGTCGACCCAGCCCAGGCTCGTGTCAGCGTTGTGGTGGGCTGCTGTTGCGCGCGTTTGGTGCACGCCCGATCCATGCACGAGAAAGAGAGAGCTACCGCTGAAGCTGATTAAAGCGTGCTTAAAGCCAACTTTATTGCCCTGTCTCCAGATTTGTCCTTGCTGCAGCAGCTTTACAAGGAAAGATAACAAAGCTACAAGAAAGTACTCTTTTACAAGTAGTAGTAAAAGATTGCAAGTTGCCAGTGCAAGTACGGCGCACAACTAACCATATCCTACTTGACTCTCGCCTCCTTTCACCAAATCGACCCTTTGATGTTCATATCTAGGCATAGGACAACCCGCTTCTTAACGCATCGAGATCGGATAAGCGAGGGATTGATTTCTCGTATGAGATTGGAAAGAGTCCAGACCACTTGGACTTCTGTCTGAGGATGATGATTTCATTTCATGAAACAAGATTTGCATCACCAGATTAGTAGCAAGTACGTTGTCCAGGGTTTTTTATGACTACCATCGAGTAGATTATCCTGCCAAAAAAAAAATCCCAGTACTTTCAATTTTTCTTGTTTCTCAGACAGAATCACTGCTGTGCACTCCCAAGATAACTGACATAATGTGAAGCATAGTCCATACAGGAATGTACACTGAAGGTCTTCATCCATAAGATGATTAATCATAGGAATATCAGTCAGGCTAACCATATGACGACAGAAACCAAATTTATATGGGGGAAAAAATATGCAGCAGTCCCAACAAGCTTCCAGTACCTTGCTAAGGCCCATAATTTTGCTGGAAATGATTTTTGGAGCCCCAGGCTGATCATGTATGGTCCCTAATAGCCTTATCTCTTTGCCTACGCCTCAGGCAAAGACCAAACAAATTTGCCCACGTGATGAACAAGTCAAGGTGGAAAAAAATTCCAACCCGAGAGAATTGAGATTGAAAATTTCTCGCGGCAAGAGCTTGAAATGCAAATAGGCTTTCATTGTAAGATTACCGCGTGCTTCAATTTCTGACTCTTATTGTAGTAGCATTACTGCATTGAAAGATGCTTTTGCAGTAACTGTGAGAAAGGGTACGTGCTAGGGACTGTGTCAGAGAACAAGATCTCTCAGAAGCTTCTTATCCAGTAAAGAACTGACTGACAGTCTGACACATGCCTGTGGAGCCAATTGTAAATGTACCCCACGTAGTACCTGTTTCTCATTGATTGAGTCGACAAGATCAACGAACTTCCATTAATCTGATTCACTTTTACAGAACTTAATTTCTATAGACATGAGGGCAGTTGCTTGCCTGGTGAAATATGACCAACACCAATTTATTGCAGATCAATGCTTCAGTTTTGGCATCACAGGACGGTGTAGTACCCTTGCCCTGCAAATGAGAGTGCAAGAGAGTAGAGTCAGGGTACAAAAGTTCAGCAATTTAGAGATATTACATCCGTTACTACTACTTTTTACTTTTGAATAAAGTATAGGCTATTGCGAGATATATGACTTATATTAGCAGGCAATCCCATAACTGTCAAACAGGAAAGTTGAGGGCTAGCGCAGACACAACAGGCAAACTGGAAAACATTTTCAGTAAAGACTCAAACCCCTTTCAGGTAACCCTGGAATCACCGCAGAGAAGATCCCCAAAGCAAGATAACTTTTGCTGAAAAAACAGGAGAAGACTACAGATAAGATAACGAGACATCTTACCCTACTTACCTAAAGATGCAAATTAGAAAGGAAAAGAAAAGAAAGAAAAATTACAATGCTTCTAGCCAAGCCAGAAATCCCAACTTAAAGCCACTATAAACCTTGTAAGGATGGCAGCTTAAATCTGTAACAGACTACCATAAATCCCAACTTCAGAAAAAGAACACATAAAACCTAGCCCAGGTAAAACAGAATTTTCTGCAAATGACCAGCTCTTTTTTTCCGAACCGTTCAAATGATATCACCTGAATTCTTCAATCTACGACAAGTGAAGTTATTGTTACATCAGCCATATGACTATTCTACTACCTGACTTCCAATACCAGAGGAGATATTATAAAAGCTCCAAATTAAACAGATCATCAAATTCTCCACCGAGCAACTCGTTACATCAAAGTATATTATAATGCAGCAGTCACCACAGTGTCAGACCAAAGGAGAAAAAAAGGGCTAATATTTCTTCAGCAAACGGACATGATCCACACTTCACACACACTCGTCATCACCAGGCTGTACCTGCAGCTACCTCAGACAAGCTTAATTGCCAACCAACTCCAAGCAATTCCAGAACCAACAACCCAAGATAAAAGCAATTTCGAAAAATCTCTGACAAGCCTCCCCAAAATCTACCAACACTTCAAAAACAATTTATTACAAATATCAACATCTCATTCTATCCTATTCCAGACAAAATTAGGTGCTTTTTTTCCTTTCCTTTTCAGAAGAACAAAACTAGGTGCTGCAACGTGGTGGGAGGTTCAAAAGGCAAGACAATGCTATGTCAAATAAAGAACAAATTACTTAACAGCAACAATATAGCTTTTTAATCCTAATAACAAATTACTCCCACATAAAATTTTTCACAGTAGTTATACCATATCTGTTGTATAGTAAAGTACATTGTCCATGCGCCCAATGGCATTCAACCAGATGCTTGGCCCCAGTATCTCTGGAAGAAGAGAAGGCGTTAATCTAAAACTAACCCTAACAAACAACTAGCTATAGGAGGCCATAATATCCCTAAAAAAAATAGTGATTCAACTCAGGACAGCCCCACAATAAATGTGGCAGCCATGGGTGTAGGTGAGAGTGTTTACTACCACTGTACTAGCAGGGAAGGTGGTTATGCTATACATACAAAGTTCACCGACAGCCCAACCCTGCACACACCATGCGGACCCCATTCAGTTGCCCCTCCCCTGGTGTTTCTATTCATCTCTATCTTTTGCCCTAGTTTTATCCCCGTACACAGGTAGTGACCCCAGCACACCTGCTCTCTAGTGCATACCTTCCATCATGGTCAGTGAAAACTAGGCCAGACATACTCTCCCTCGCTTCCTCTCTGACACGTATTTGACTACCTACGCAGCTAACTACATTAAACACTACACTGCAGAAGCAAGTACAGGCTGGGCAGTTTATATTCACTCAAACCAAAGCTTTCCTCCCCCACATACATTTGATTCAGAGGCACCCCGCAGCTCATCTGCCTCCTGTGTGTGTCCTTCCATGACAGAGAACCTCCATTCCAGAAAGATGGTGCAACCAAAGAAGTTTCGTGGAGTCAGGCAGCGCCACTGGGGATCCTGGGTCTCAGAGATCAGGCACCCACTCCTGTAAGCCCACTACCTCTAATTTTCAGATAAGAATGCAAACATTTGATCCATGGATGCAGTCTAAATTGTCAATGTAAGTACCTTTTGCAATGCATGCAGTAAGAGGAGGGTGTGGCTGGGAACCTTTGAGACGGCTGAGGAGGCTGCCAGGGCATATGACGAGGCCGCCGTGCTGATGAGCGGCCGCAATGCCAAGACTAACTTTCCTGTACAAAGGAGCACCACAGGTGACCCAGCCCCAACTGCAGGCCGGGATGTTCGAGCCAACGGTGGCAGCAGCTCCTCTGCTGCCAATCTGTCCCAGATTCTCAGTGCCAAGCTCCGCAAGTGCTGCAAGGCGCCATCGCCATCCCTGACCTGCCTTCGCCTCGACCCGGAGAAATCGCACATTGGCGTCTGGCAGAAGCGTGCTGGGGCCCGTGCCGACTCCAACTGGGTCATGACTGTAGAGCTCAACAAAGAGGCAGTGTCCACTGATGCTGCAGCGCACTCCACATCAGCAGCAACTGTATCACCGGCAACAACAGTGGATGATGAGGAGAGGATTGCACTACAAATGATTGAGGAGTTGCTGAGCAGGAGCAGTCCAGCTTCGCCTTCCCATGGAGACAACGAAGGTCACTTTGTCATCTGAAAAGCATGGACAAAACAGGGCAATGAAGGCACCAACCCAGATCAGAATTTCGGTAGGCTTGTTGGGACACAGGCAGTTCAGGTTGCTTCAGTAATATAGATAAGTGATGTCTATTACTAAATCCAACTTACAAGAATTATAAATTTGTAATTGTGTGCAGTTATATGTACTTGGGAAAACTCTACATATATAAGTTTCTGTCAAGATACTTTGTTACACATCAATGTCAGTAATATAGTTACTTATAAGGGAAATAAATAGATTGCAATTGTGCTACCGTTCATTCTTTGTTCGGAACTTGAAGCTGGACTCTGTTCAGAAATCTCGAGAACACAGCTCTTAAAGAAAGAGAGCTCTTACTTTAATCCAAAAGTAGAGGTTCAAGAAATAAATCTCAAGAACAAGACGAAGGTGACTTTTGGGAATAAGACCTCTGCTTTAATGACAAAATAGTTTGAAGGGCTATCTTCTGACAAAATCATCACTATGTCAGTGCATGTCACCTTAGTACTTGTTTAATGTGAAGAAAATACATGTAATGGCATTGGAGTATTAGACAAACAAGCAACCAACCAACACATTTCTTTCATCATATCAACTAAAGGACTCACTTTAACAAAGGTGACTGCACAGGGGAAAGATAAAGTTCAGCAAGAAGAACAAGATTGATTATTAGAAGATCACAATTTGGCACTGGGTATCCAGAAACACACAATGTTGGCACTTCAACACCATCTCACTGGCACAATGGTATGGTATTTCTGGACTGTCAGCTCCACATCACCAGGCACCACTGGACAGGGATGGAGAATGAAATAATGTCAATATAATTCGTTCTGCCAATCTTATGTTAATGAATAGGTCATGCATAATAATAATAAGTTCAACGTCATGTAACCAACTAACCATCACACTCTGTGATGTGGATGTAGAGATGCTAAGGGTGAAAGCGATGAACCCAATGTATGGGCCATCAAGGTGTGCACCAAACAGTTTAAAGGCTTTAAGGGTCATATTTTTCCTCATTAATAAGAAAATGTAATGTACAAATAATTGGTAATCATGATAGGCTCCTACAGACAAATATCATAATGGCCAGCGTAATGTTTGCCTTCAGACTAGGAATAATCAATACTCAGGGCCTTATTCCAGTCCGGACTCACTATTCAGCAATCAGGACCAGTATTCCATGGCGGGAGTCGGAGCTACAATACGCCAGAAGAGGTATTATGTGCTCTCATATGAACTGCATATGATTATGGAAGATTAGCCTAGAGAGAATGCAAAGAAAAAGATGATATAACAACCCAAACCATTAATAGAATCTGGCAAGATTCCTTGGCAAAATATGGCTTTGTTAACTTTTTTGATATATAAGCTTGGAGCCTCGATTCATAATTAGATAGACAACACCACAAGAAAGCTCCATCCATCCCACCCAAAAAGGAAAGAAAAAAGGTCCATCTAACGTCAATTATACCAGCCAATAAGGTTCATTAGCGAAAATAGTTTAGAGAGTGACCATCATCCATGACTTATGAGTCTAAAACAACAAAGACAAAGAAACAAACAATGAGAGTGTTTCGTTTCTTTCAGAACTAGAACACAGGCACTGCCCAAAAGAAAAGGATCAACTCCATGGTCGGGCCCCTAGGTTGGTGCAAAGTATGCCATACAGTCAATGCTAAGGGGCCAACCAGTTAGTTGGTCAGTCGTAATGTACGGGTGCATTTGGGGAAAAAAAAAACATAAACACATAGAAGGGATGGGTACTGAGTTCTGGGGTGCAATGGAACTATGTGTAATATTGCTAACTTAGTGAATTTTGGCTTCTTAAGATAGTTAAGACATTCATTTTAATCGATTCCTTGGCTACACAGTATAATGATCCAAACAAGGAAATCATTAAAGGTATCGATCAAGCTCTGTCTTTCTCACGACCTATGTTTGCATTAATCATGTGTTTCATATGATTATATGACACTCCATTTGACGAATTCACTTCATTCAGTGCACATGGCTGTTTCCCTGCCTCAAAAGTTTTTAATCCATCTTTTGCTACAACCGTAGTTTCCTTCCTTGTAGTCAACTTTCTTGCAGTGACACTTTCTTAGCTAATATCTGCAAGCATTCGCAGGTAGTGTCAACTTTGACTCATCTTTCTAACCTTAAAATTGGTTGCAACCTATAGCCCAGAACCTCACTGTTCATTTCCGAGGCGCGAGAAAGAAACAGAAGAGCAGGATCGACAAGAACCAGAAGCTATAGCCATATGGGCAAATGTATCCTAACATGGTGTTTTCACCGTTCATAATTAAAGAACATAGTATCTATGTACTGCTAATCACACACTTGTTAGTCCATACAGACTACCATGTGCCCTACATTGTGAAAATTGCTAATTAATTCGAAATCTTTCATCCATAAAAGTGTGAAAATTGCTAATCAATTCGAACTCTTTTATCCATAAAAGTTCTGCAAGTGTAGTTTAGGGGTGTGACATCGCTGCCCTAAACTCTCTGCTATTTGTGATCGATAATTTCTGGTACCCACATTAGCTGGTCAAGGAACTTCCATGATGCAAAAGCACGCATTAAGTATGTCCACTGTCCAGCAAGATAGCTGTAGCGGTCCCCCCAACATTAACTCTATCCTTTGCTTCAGTCCTATTCAAATAAATCAGTGATGTCATCGTAATTAAGATTGCAAAGCATAACACATTTACTCACTCACTTTGTCACGCTGATATTTTCATATACTAGATCTACCTAATATGGTGTAAATACGTGTACATGCTACAACTGATTGAAAATGTGTGACAAGGGCAAGAGGCAAAATGTTGCTGAAGTTGTAAAAAGAAACTTTGCCGGGAAATACATTTTGCAAAACAGAAAGCTTTTAAGTAATGTTGCAATAGTCGCAAAGGTCCACAGCACGATGGTTCAGGCATATTGTTATTCAGGTCCGGATGATATATTTGTTCTTATGGAATTGAACTACCATTGATCCAAAATCAAAACAACACTTAGAGAGTTTTCAGTAGTTTAAGCATTCAATTTTGAATTGAAATGTCCTATATTTAAATTATTGAATGAAATCACTCTCTAAGTGCTTTATGGACCTTATAAGTACTTTTTTTTTTGAAGGAAACACGCCCTTAAAGGGCTTTTCATTCATACGCAAATAATATTACAAAGTTCAGCCCAGGTAGGAAAACTACACAACAAATCTTTTACAGGACAGCCACATGGTCAAGTGTCAACCCTACACTTACTCTTCTCTGGTTTTTTTTTTTTTTTTTTTGAAGCCTCAAACCACTTGTTAGTTGTGGACAAACCTGGCTAAAAAAAATTTCTATGGATCGAAACAGGAGACTTGGTTAGCCTACATGGAAAGAGATTACATAGTTAATTGATGTTAATTCTACTGTATGAGGATACAAAAATAGAGATACATAGAAAGAACATGGAAAAAGCAAACCTGGCTAAAATAAAATATTCTATGGATCGAAACAGGAGACTTGGTTAGCCTATATGGAAAGAGATTACATAGTTAATTGATGTTAATTCTACTATTTGAGGATACAAAAATAGAGATACACATAAAGAACATGGAAAATGCAGCAGAGAAAATTGCATAAACACACTGGACAGCTCTTGTTTAGAAACCAATAAGTTCACAAAACTATTAGTGACAGGAGAAACAGAGCAAACCAGAAAACCATTAATGTAAGGACAAACATGAACGACATGATCATGAGAAGAGCAACTTATACCATTTCTCTAACTCAAGTGTACCACCTGTGTCTGACTAAAATATTGTTGAAATTTACATTTATTCTTTCTTCTTTATAATTCCTTCATGAACTGATCCCAGGCTTCTCCCACTGCAGAGTGCAGAATCATCTTGGACTGTTGGGCCCCTTTGGGTCAGCACATACATGAAGATTTCAGGAGATATACAAATTCTAGAGGTAACCGAATTACCCAAAGAGAGCTGGATCCAGATGCATTTCCTTCCCGAACATATTTCACATCAGTTACTGAATAGCAAAGGCAATTCCCGGATAAAATGCAATAGTATCATATTTGACTTCCAAAAAGATTTACAGCAACTCTTTCACGCATCCTGGTCACGGGCGGGACATAGAACTCAATTTTCTCTTCCTCTCCTTACCGATAGAAACACCCGTTGTGTATTTTGAATTTGCAAGTTCCCGGGGTATTGGAGCTCCTGCAGTCTTAAGAAAATGAACAAGGTCTTTGAAAAGTCTCCTATCCTCATCGTTCACAAAGACAATAGCCATACCCTCATCTCCCATCCGAGACGCCCTTCCAACTTGGTGAACATATTCATCAATGGAATTTGGCATGTCAAACAATATCACTTGACGAACTTTCACAAGATCCATTCCACGCCCCAAGACTCCAGTAGAAACAATTACAGATACTTCTCCCGTCAAAAACTTTCTCAAACTCTCTCTTCTCTCATGCATTGTCTTCTCTCCATGGATAGAAACAACCTCGAGTCCAGTAGCAACAGTAATTGCTTCAGACAAGAGATCAGCACCAACTCTGGAACTCACAAATACAACAGCTGGAGGTTTGAAGTGCTGCTTACTTTTCATTATCTCAAAAATCTTCTGCTTCTTCTGTTTAGAACCCACCCAAATAACCACTTGTTTAACTGACTTGTTCGGCCTGCTTGGGTTCCCACAAGAGACTTGTACCACATTCTTAGCCAGTGAATTAGACAGCTTCTCAACTTCAGAATGCAATGTAGCTGAAAACATCATAACCTGGGGGTCTGAAAGTGCCCGAAAAATCTGCATGGCCTGATCCCTGAATCCCCTTTCTAGCAAACAGTCCACCTCATCCAAAACAAATACAGAAACATCGCTAAGGTCAATGTTGTGTTTCATTAGAAGATCAATCAGCCTCCCAGGAGTACCAACGATTAACTCAACGCCACTGTCAATTCTGTAAACTTGCTGCGCCAACGGATCTCCACCAACAACTAGAGCAGTTTTGAAGGGCAAACCTTTTCCAAGAACTTTTGCTTGATCTTCCACTTGCAGGCATAGCTCTCTAGTTGGAGCAAGAACTATAGCCAATGGGCCTCGCTTCCCTGTATACTGTTGCAATCTTTTTCGCGAACAAAGTGCAATTATGGGAATTAGAAAAGAAGCTGTTTTCCCAGAACCAGTATCAGCAGAAACGAGTAAGCTTCTGTTACTTATTGAGGCAGGGATGACTTGCATCTGTACTGGCGTAGGCATACAGTATCCTGCAGTCTCAAGATTGTGCACAAGCTTGTCCGGAAGACCACAGGAAGAGAAACACATGATTGGATCAGGAACAGCAACACCCTTGACACTAATGTCAAGTTTACTTCTAAGCACATTGATCCGGCTGGCAGCCAAAGTAGGTATATCAGGAAAGTTATTATCTGTAATACAAAAGCTCTCATCACCAAAGGGAAGATTGACACGTTTTGCTACTTTTACTGCTGGCTTCGTCTTAGCATCAAGCCTAGCAAGAAGAATTGTCTTGCATTCCACACTACAGATGTCATCATCAGTCTGATCACATATATATTCGCCATATCGGCCACATATGACACAGCGAGGCTCCCCGGGAAGAGCTTCTCTCTGTTCAAAACATCTTTCCTTCACTGGTAAATCTGCAGATGCAACAAATGCCAGGACAAGGCGCTTTTAAGACCTCTGATTGAAATACATGAGGAACAAAAGACGAAATTATTTTAAACATCAGAGAGGTGAGGCCTGAGGGTATTCATTCAGTTATTAAGAGCTCAGAAATAGAAAAAATGTTGTTACTATGTTTGCAGGAATCAAGGGAAATAACAAGATGGCCTCCAGATAATAAATTGAAAATCAGCAGAATTGCAGGAATAACTTGTTTGGATCTTGTACTTCCAATCAGTGAACATTAAGTCTAAAGCAGACTCAAGGATCAAACTAAATATATTCTCTGAAACATAAAGATTGTGTGCATCCTTGTTGTTTGCCATAGAGATAATTTCTTGCTGATGTTCGAGCGATAATAAGTCCTCCTCAATTATGGGACGGCCAACATATTTCAATTACCTTCCAGCTCGTTACATTTATCAGATGAAGAAAGCAAGTTATCAGCTGATTGATTCTCCCCATGCTCCATTCGGTCCAGGAAGAAAGCGCCAGAAAACTGCACGGACGAAAACGTGGGGAAATAAAAAAAAGCTTAAACAATTTGAATCTTGAAAAAGCTCTTATCACCTTAACCAGCTAAAGTTTTTTAATGAAAACCTAAATCATTAAATCTAGCACATTAATAATTAGCATATGGCTGTCTTATCATACTGAAAACTTTCATCAGGCATCCAAACTCATCGATTTCAGGTGCTATCTCTGTTCTGTTTCTGCTAGAACACGGATTCAAGTTAAAGCACAAGCCGTTACCCGCAGCTCGCTGCTCGCCGTCGATCGACCACGCTCAGTCGCAGGCGCGATCGTGTTACCGCGCTGGCACGCCGCGAGACTCCAAGGGACCCATCTACCAAGCCCCTCCCGCGCCGGACACGGCCTTCTCCACCACCGGGACGCGTAATGACCTAGGGTTTGGAATGAGGGGCGATGAGAGGGGACACAGGAGGGACAGCCGAGTAGGGAGGGAGCGGGCAGGTGCCATACCGCCAACGTCTACGTCTGGTGCGCGCAGCTAGGCTTGAGATTCGGGCAGACCCCGGCGCACGAGGCGGTGGCCGGCGTCGAGCGAGGTGGACGACGGAGCAACGTGACGACCGGAGCAGAGCTGTGTCCTGTGACCTGTCTCACGGTTTCGCGGCGTGCGGCGTGCGGACGGGAAACCTGTGGAGAGGTTGCGAGTTGGGCCTGTTTGCCTCGAGACAAGACTGGGACGTCGTCGTCTGCTTGGGCACACACATGAAACTATTTCGCTCAAATGGGCCTAACTCGTGGATTGGAAGAGTCCATACTGGGTTGGACCTCAAAGTTTTTCTGTTAGGACCTTGGGCCTTCTTGGTTGCTCGCCCTGTCACCGGCGACGGTGAAGGTTGAGGCCAGCAGGCTTGTGGCCGCTGTGCCCGGTGGGGCTGCTCGTCCTGTCTGGCTTTGGTGCTTGCCCAGCAGGCTTGTGGCGGCGGTGTACGGAGTGGCCGGCCGTGGTGACAGGCATGGGTGCTTTTGTCCCTCCTGTATCTTTGCTGATGAAGCTGGTCTTCTTGGCGTCGATTTTGGGAGGTTTGCTTACCAACACGAAAGTAAATCGGGTTGGTTCTCTGATCCCACTAGTCTTGGTGGTTCAATTCCCCTTCGGGGTTCTTCGTCGTCCGGCGATTCGGGGTTCCTGGTCCTTGAGGTGCCAGAATCCTCAATGTCTGGTGATGCGCTGGTTTATGACCAGCTTCTTCAGCCGGTTCGTTCAGCGTCAACAATGCACGTCGATCTCGATGTGCAGCCAAGACGGCGATAAAAACTCGGTTCCTTCGCCGGAGAGGAAGTCGGCTTCAGGATGCGTTCTCCGACCGCTGGTGCGAGGAAACCGGGAGCTTACAGGACTAGGGTGTATTTTCTTTGTGTCAAGGGTGTCTTGTAAGTTTGGGATGTAATCACCATAAATTATGAATGAAATTTATATAAACCCGGGTTTTCTCAAAAAAAAAAAAGGTGGTGTTCTTTTTTTTCTTTTTCTTTTTTTTTAGAAAATTCCTTATTTGCCACCGAGAATTGCCTAGTTCCTTATTTGCCATACTAGAAGTTGAACTTCCTTATTTGCCATCCATCTAAATTTTTATGCCTTCATTGTCATTGATGTTATGTTTTCTCTCTCACACCACATGTGAAAAAAGACAAAAAATCCCTAGCTAGTAGCTACAGGAGTCGTACAGGAATTTCACAAGAAACAGTTTTATTTCACAGGAAAAACGCAGGAAAGAAAAATTTTTCCTCCAATCTAAACGAGCCCTAAGTGTGTGTTCAAATCTCTCCCCATTCATGTCCCGCACTTGGCCTCTCTCTCCCGACCACACCGCCCAGCTCCCTCTCCTCGACCCTAGATCGGTGTGGCCCCTCTCCAAACTCCAAATCGGCGAGGCGAACGGCTCCTCATGCACCCTCTCCCTCTCTGCTCCGCTGTGATGTGTAGAAAGCAGAGCAGCAAGGTGCGGACTCACGAGTAGGGGGGGGGGGGGGGGGGGGGGGGGGGGCACGCGGGCTCGTGAGCAAGGTGGCGTGAGCATGCATGGCGACGCGGTGCGGGATCACGAGCTGGAGCGGGCACGCAAGCAAGGCGCCGCGGAGGGGGATGGTGGCGTGGCACGGGATCGCGAGCGAGCAGGGCGGCATGACGCAGGCTCAGGAGCAGGCGGTGTGGCTCATGCCGGTGAGAGAGCAGGTGGGGCAACAATCAACTCGCTCAGTATATTAGCCAGGGGCTTTTTCGTCTTTTCATGTGGTGTGTAAGAGGGAAAACATAACGGCAATGGCAATGGAGGTATAAAAATTTGAATGGATGGCAAACAAAGAAGTTCTTCTATCATGCCAAATAAAGAACCAGACAAATTCTCAATGTCAAGTAGGAATTTTCTCTCTCTTTTTTTCACAGACTATAGCGAGTTTTTGCCTACATGTGTCTGGCGAACAAGTCTTTGAGCGGAGAACCAAACATCACCTTTTGCGTATGGTCTTACTATCCGACCGATGTGTATGACTGTACATATGATGGCTTAAGTTACTTAAGTAACGGTTCTTGTCATCGCAAGAGAGAGAGAAGAAGTAGCGGTTCTTTTTTTTGGTTTAAACTTAGATCTCTGGCTTTACTATACCCCTACGAATAACTTGCATGTGAAGCAACCACAGAAAAGTTTGTAGTAGTCCATGTAATAGAGCGAAGAGGAGCCTTTGTCTTCTTTCACAACTCTTGGAATATCTTCATATTAACGCGCTTTGGATGAATCAATCCATTATCTTCCAATCTATCTTATTCAGCCTGTTCGGCTGGAGGTTTGGCAGCCGGCTTATTTTCAGCAGCTACAGTGTTCCAGTTATTTCTTCAGCAGCCGCTACAGTATTCGCAGTTATTTCTTCAGCAGCAGCTACAGTGTTATCAGCCAAAGCCTCCAACCGAACAGGCTGATATTGGGCATGACGAGCTCTGGTGTTGCATTTTGCGGCGTCATTTTCCAATCTGTAATAACATTGGTTATTTAGAGCACTCAGTTCGCGAATGAGGCTTGCACTCCGTTTTCTGTTTTTGATTTGCTGTACATACGAGGCTTTAGCACTACGGACACATTTCGACAGATTTGATGCGAGATAGAACCAGACATGGCGCCGAAGAACTATGGATGATGCGTAAGTTTTCGTGTGGAATGATCCGTTGGTCTAAAGTTAGGATAGGAGGATCAAAGAGCTTATCTGCCTGCTCCATATGAACAGAACCTTTCGGTTTAAGCGTCCGAAATGAAACTAGATTGTTCTCCTTAGGATTTGCAAGGTCCTGCTAGTAATCAACGAGGGTTCCTTTCCTAACTCCAGCGAGTTGGTGTGATTGGTTGGGTGGGTTAGGATAGGCCTGCATAGGACCTAGGCCAGGCCAGGCCAGGGCAGGTTCCCGCTGTGCAATCCGCTGGTGATTGGTTGCCTGGGCGGGGCTTTTTTGCATTAGTAGAGCAAGTTGAAGATTGTGATTGGTAGACTGCGCAAGGCTATTTTGCTCGCTGGAGCCTTTGTTTGGTTGGCTGGTTTGGGCCGGATGTGGTCACCATGTTCACGATATGGTGAGGTTACCTGTGAGTTGCTTCTCAGAATGCTGAAGTGCCGCCAATTTGTTGCTCGACAAGAGATAAAAATATATGGTGCACAACAATCTGTCTGTCATTGTAGTTAATGGAAAATACAACATAGCCAACAGTACAGTGATTACACCAAACTGCACAACGATTAACACATCTTTCCAACTACAGGCCACACCACCAACATGGTCACTTGAGCTGAGCGCAGATGCTGAACCTCAGGACGAGACGACGACGCCTCTGGGACTGATCCATAGTCTATCATAAGGATTAAAATCATCATAGATCAGTACTACTGCTCAGCTTAGACAAATAAAAAGGCAGAGGCAACGGCTGCAACAGATGAAACTGTGCCACCCTAGTTGCAATCATGAGCATTTTCAGATAAACAGAACAAATAGACATCATTGACCATGCATACTACTGCTCAGTGCATCATCTCTTATCAGAACCAATAGCATGCAAAAGCAACGGCTGCAACAGGTAAAACCTGTGCCACCCAAGTGCAGTCATGTACATTTGCAGGTAACTGAACCAAATAGCATCAATGACCATGCAGACTACTTCTCAGTGCATCGACAGAATAAGCATCATTTAATCATAGGCCATGCATACTACCAAGACAGTGAAAAAAGAAGAAGAAAAAAATATACATCATCATCGGCCATGTATGGTCAACAACCATGTAACAGAGCAAATCATCGACCATGTCAGCAAGAACAAATGAGCCAAAAAAATCGAGCAAATCTGGCCATGTCATCCACAAGAACATGTATCATCACCGGCCATCCAACTCCAGGAGCTAATCATTCGAGCAGAGCTACAGGATTAGGCAACAGATCGACAAATCAAAGGAGCAAGCACCGGATCTACCCGAGCACGCACACAAACTGGAAGTAAACATTATTTTTTTGCGAGGGCTGGAAGTAAACATTAGGTGCGACAAAATCAGTCACGGGTAGCCACCAAATCGAACAAATAGTTATGCATTCGAGCAAGTGAACAAAAAAAAATCAGTCACGGCAGAGGAGGAAGGTTGAAGGAGGAAAGAGGGGGAAGGCCAAACCGTGGTGAGCAGCTCTCCGCCGTCGAGCCCTCGACGGGACTGAGGCAGCAGACGAGATCGAGATGGGGAGTTGGAACCCTAGGTGATGAGCGAGGGCGGGAGCGAGGAGGACATGGGCGGGAGCGGCGGCGCGCGAGTGAGGAATGGGAGCGAGTGGTGGTAACCCTAACGCGCGAGGGGGTTATATCCGTGGCTCCGGGGTGCACAGGCGGATGCAGGCGCGGGTGCGAGGATGCATTGGGCTGGCCTGGGCTCGCAGAAACGGTCGATTTTCGCGTTCTAGTCGAGCCTGGCCTGCGGGCTATTTTTGCATTGCTGGGGCCTGGCTAAAGGGCCTGCCCAGGCAACCAAACAAGCCGCCCCTGCACTACCGTAGCCAGGCCAGGGCCTTACCCACCCAACCAATCACATCCGTAGTCTGTGTTCACGGCCAGGTTCGTTTGGCCCTGGTTTTGTTTGCTTCACGGATCAAAACACGGCTAGCTCCAATCGAAAAGCTTGCTACAAGGGATGGGAAAACCCAATGCAGCGTTGTTTATCTGCATGATCCTTTGTGCGTCCAACCACCCGTACGCTCATCAACTGCTCGCTCAAATCCAAGGATATTGTAGACATGTGGCCGAGCGTGGTTGTTTTCAAACGGAACAATATGAAATATCCTTCATCCATGTATATTTTTCTTGTGGCGAATGTAAATATGGATTATCCATCGAGAAAAAAAAATATATGTGAGGCATGCAACTTTCAGTGTTTGATTAGAACTAGACGATTGTGTCTCATAGGTTATCTCTCTCACAAGACATGCAACTTTCAGTGTTTGATGAATCTTTTATTTGATACTCTAATCATCAAAATTTCCTATTGTGACAAGACTATAAGAGAACACAAAATAATTATATTGCACATGTTATATAATCGAGCTTTGCAGTGATGAGTGGTGGCCTAACTCTAGGTAACTCATCATATGTAAAAGTGGGAAGTAAGATTTGTGATATCCCACTTAGAATGGACAAACATATAAGAAGGACAGAACAAAGATTCTTCTGAAAAGGATTAGATGTGACAAGTATGTTATTAAAAATGAACTCATTTGACTAAAGTCAGCGAATAGATATTTCAACTTACGTGACGTTATCTTACAACAAGATGCGAAACGTGAAAGACACACACGAAATCTCGCGAGAAGTATTTCAAACGAGAACCACCACCTCTCTTTTTAAGGAATCTTTTGGTAGGTGGGGTCCATTGACCCGTCTTTTTTAATCCCAGCAGCATCACTGTGTTGGCAAGCAAGAACGTGAATCTCGAGTCAACGGGGTTGAAGAGCCTGACTCATGTGGGCCCGCCATGCTGCGCCGCCGACGCGCCGCCGACTCGCCGCGTGCCGGCGGCGCCCGGAGCCGCCGCAGAAGATCACCGGCCGGCCGATAGCTTTGCTTGAACGCCTAGTTCACTCCGTCCGGCGTGTCGACCGAGCCGTGGCTGGCGAATGGCGATCGAGAACAGGAGTTCAATGCCGTGGAGGCGAGTAGATTCTCTCGTGCTTGGAGACGACACGACCGGAGGGAAAGAAGGGCACCTTCTGGCATATCCACTCGGATATTCGCTTCTGCAAACGGAATTATGCTTGGAATCTTCCCTGCGTTTGGCCTGTGCTTCAAATTCATTCGCTTTGGAATCTGGCGACCTGGGCTCGTGTGTGAGCTTCGTAATTTATGTCATGCGTACCCGGTGGACAAGTGCCATGAATAAGTTTGTCCCCGATTACTTTTTTGCTTTGCTTGCAAACCAGCAAAGCAGTTTTGAGCGTTTCACATATCTTTAGCGGAATCGTGATCTCGAACTAGCATTGCACTTTAGTTTTCCGTTTTGGCGAATAGAGACAGCCTTGACTTTTGAAAATCTTATTATAGTTTATTGAATTTGGCAATGTAACGAAACAAACTGAACCAATCGGAATAAAGTCAATGGATGCGTCGGTCATGTGAGGGGGTTCTTCTTGCAGGTATTATTAACTCAACTTGCTTGATTGATTAGGAGCCCAGCTGATAAGTTCAAAATTAAAATATGACACCTGTTCATGGTCCACCTGCAAGCGATATATCATCGTGCATCGTTGTCAACAGTGACGTGCTAGGAGGAGGATATCTTGACACGATATTTCGCGATAATCTCCCAACTGGCTTAGCTGTTATTTTCATAATAGGATATTCCACGCAAGAAAACACGTCGGCAACAATTAGGAACGGAATCATTCTAAGTTGTTCCCACAAGTTAAACTCTTAGAAGGCTGCTAATGCTCCAATCCAAAATACCTATTTGTATCATAATTTTGTTAACAACTAACTATTTATGTGCACGTGTTAAAAAACTATTACCGCTCTCTAAGTTTGCGCGATACACCTACAATAATAATTACTAGTATAATAATAATGTGAGCATAAACAATTACTTATTTCCAGTTAAGAATGTTATGCGGCGCTATACAATTTGAAACCAAATGTCATGCAACGAGATATTTTTTTTTTTTTTATGAAAATGGAGAAGATTTGTTTCATTGAATGGGATGGCAAATTGGCAATGGATCATCCAACTTAGAACCAAGTCAAACCACACATGTTTGGTTTCAGCAACAGAGCAAGCTGATCCATATCCAAGCCACGCTCATAACAGCACATGGCGAAGTATCTCTTCCAGATCTCGTCATGGATCACCCAGTTTTTGATCTGCTAATAATCTCTCGTTGCATGACACCCCTGGGTGCGCCTACCACTTCCCCTGCACCAACGAAAGCCTCCAAACCGGTGCCGCCGCGCGTCGTATAAAACCGCCACGGCGCGAGATATCCCCGTCACGAATATTCCGCCTTCTTCTTGCCACACGCATATCCTCTTCCTCCTCCCACCCTTCCCCTGCATCCCTCCCCTATTTATCTGGCCCTCTCCCATTCCACCACCGATCACCCAGCAACCCGATTTCGATCCAATTCCGTCCCCCTGTTCCTGCGCCTTGTCCGCGATGAAGTTCGGCAAGAGCCTGAACAACCAGATCGTGGAGACGCTGCCCGAGTGGCGCGACAAGTTCCTGTCCTACAAGGACCTCAAGAAGCGGCTCAAGCTGCTCGGCGGCGCCGGCGAGCGGGCGAGGAAGCGCCAGCGCGTCGGGGACGGATCGCCGCCGGCGATGACGGCGGAGGAGGCCGCATTCGTCGCCCTCCTCGAGGCCGAGCTCGACAAGTTCAACGGGTTCTTCCTCGAGAAGGAGGAGGACTACGTCATCCGGCAGAAGGTACCGGTCGTTTCATCGGTCGAATTCATCGGTGCGATTGCCTTCCTTGTGCTTTCTTTTCTTGGATTCGTCTAATTTACGAGGATTTGGGTTGAGGGGGCGCAGGAGCTGCAGGACAGGGTGGTGCGCGCGGCGGAGACGGGTTCGGCGGAGGAGCTCATGCGGGTGCGGAAGGAGATCGTCGACTTGCACGGCGAGATGGTTCTGCTCGAGAACTACAGCGCGCTCAACTACACCGGTGAGCTCGCCTCGCCCTCCCTGCCCCTTCCCTTGTTTCTGGTTGCAGATTGTCTCTTATTGTGATGTGCACCACTGTAACCTCCCACTTCTCCCACATGTACCTTTCGTGTCGGGCCGTAGAA
Organism: Eragrostis nindensis; assembly: GCA_012490785.1. Taxonomy (NCBI): domain Eukaryota; kingdom Viridiplantae; phylum Streptophyta; class Magnoliopsida; order Poales; family Poaceae; genus Eragrostis; species Eragrostis nindensis. The sequence goes on from JAAXCT010000083.1 coordinate 166,573, forward strand.
TATTCTATGATATCACATGTCATTTTACGTAACTTGAAAATGACATGTCAACATCTTTTTTTACTTATAAAGTACACCTTTAAATCTTGACCACCATACTGTAAATTAACCACGTGTGGAAATACGTTCAGTGGGTTTTGCCCCACACAGGAACTTGTGGCTTGAATAGTTGAATGCCATTTGAAGTGCATGGTTCTTTTATGAATGTAACCATACATAGAACCATCTACAAGGATAAAGCGTTTATCAACATAAACATTGGAACCCATTGGAGAAAGGGAGTTGCATTGTCCATTTGTGATAGGAGGTACAACTACTTAAAGCTAAAATTAACCAATCATTTGTGGACCATGGGTTGATAGATAATAGGTGTTGTCCCCACTAAAGTTTGTGGGACTCACACTTTGCTTATCAACTTACTTGGAGCTCGAGAATTGTTGACTCCAGTGGGACCACAACATTTTGACTTCGTTCAACGTATCTGATTCACCCACATATCCATAAAAACATCTCTTGTGAAATCTATAAGCGAACGACATATCTGATTCAAAACAAATATTGTGGCTGCTTTGCTTTGTCCTTACAGTATTTGCTAAAGCTGAAGCTGTAAAATATATGTTTGCATATATTATTTCCTATTCATTGTAAATTCTATGATGAATGACATCGTCTTTGGCTGTCTAATAGTCAAAATTGGAGGACAATGTATCCTTTTTCCGGGAAAAAAACTCTCTCAACGTTTGTTCTCCCTTTTTAGAAGAAATGCTTCGGTTTTCTTGGTTGGGTACTATTGCATATTTTGGTTATAAATAAGCATCTGTAATATCTCGTAAAACTGTGAAATGAATATGAAGTATCTCTTTATAACTTCTGATTATGATGAAAAAAATGGACGATTTTCCTTGTCCGCGCTGTAGTGAACTTGAGGGGGAAAAGATTTGATCTGCTGGTCCGCGCTTTGTTGCCTTTCGGCTGATGAGGTTTTTTTTTTCCTTCAATCAGGTCTGGTGAAAATCCTCAAGAAGTACGACAAGAGGACCGGCGCGCTGATCCGGCTTCCCTTCATCCAGGGCGTAATGCAGGAGCCATTCTTCACCACTGACCTCCTGTATAAGCTCGTGAAGGACTGCGAGGCGATGCTGGACCAGATTCTGCCAAGAAGCCAGCCGTCTGTGCCGAACGGAGACGTGAGAGAAGACAGCGATGGCGACGACAAGCCTGCAAACCCGACCGCCTCGTTGGCCAACGGCGCCGGCGGCGGAGCCCTGGAGCTGGAGGACATCGAGGTCATGGAGTGCATGTACATGAAGAGCACGGTGGCCGCGCTCAGGGCGCTCAAGGAGATCCGGAGCGGGAGCTCCACGGTGAGCGCGTTCTCCCTGCCGCCGCTGCACGGCGGCGGTGCGCATGAGCAGCAGGAGGGGTGAGGCGAGATGTCTAGGGAGATGATTGAGCAGCCTGTGCTGTGCCAGAGGACTCGGCTGACATGTCGTGTGTACGATGCCCTCACCATGCTTGCGTGTCTGCTCAAAATTATTGACTGGCTCGGAGTTCGCTCACCGCGACTCCATTACGGCGCCTTCTACTGTGTGTTCATACATAATCTGGGAACTGCTTTTAGTGGAAAAAGAGTATGTATAGACTTGTTTAGAACGAGTATAAATGCGTCCAAAGTTTCATAGCATGTCACTCAGACTTTTAGCTTATAAGATTTCACAGACTGACATAAAAATTTAAAAACTAATTTGAAGACATTGGAGCATTATGTGTATTTTAAGATTCTGATGTTTATAAGTAAATAATTTGTCTTGATTTTTTTTAGGATATTATGCGTTCGGCGCATGGGGTCTAAATTTTAGAGGGTTTTTGTAACGAATATTATGATTACAAATAAAGTTTAATTATGAAACTAATTTCAGGACTTGGCTCGAATTCGCGAGACGAATCTAATGAGAGTAATTAAGGCGTGATTAGACGATGATTACTGTAGCATTACTGTAGCAAAATATAGATTAATTAGACTCATTAGATTCGTCTCACGATTTAGAGAGGGAGTCGTGACATAGGTTTTGTCATTAAATTAATAAAAATATATTTAAATAGTAAGATTCTCTTTGATGTGATGGGTGCTAAAAATTAGAGGGGTGCGCCGAACGGCCCCTAAGTAGTCTTGTGCAGGAGATAAACAGATTAACAGGACTGCAGGCCGCCGATTGGCGCAAGCCAGACCTGTCCGTTGAACTATATAAAGATAAGTGAGCTACGCTGCATACCAAATACACAGCCTTAAAGATTACACATACCAAACATCACGATTCAAAGGGCAAGTGTCCGCCGCGTTAAAGATTGTAGAAGCACGCACAGGACAACCAATTGTAGGATACAGTTAAAACAAAACGAATTGCAGGCTTCAGCAGGTAATTACAATGTTCATTCATACCATGAAATAAACAACAAAACCAATCAGCACTCGGCCACCAATTGTCATGAAAATTGGCATGTAATTTACAACTTGCTGCCTCAATACGAAGTTACGATGTACCCTGATAAGTGACCTTATACAACATAATTTTACACCTACAAATCTAGAGAATTGTATCCTACAAGATATTTATATTGCGCACATCGATCCATACTTTCATAGGGTCATGCTTCTGATGGTCATTTCTTTCAGGGTGGTAACAGATCTATGGAACAACTTGAGGCTGCGTCCAACTTTGTCCTGCAGGGCCAACATTAAGTTTCAGATTTTTAAAACCAGCTCAAAAGATACGTGAAAGTATGGTTCTCTTCTACTCTTAAATGTAAATATTTAAATCTCAGATTATAAAATAGCACTCGTATTCGACCCAGAAAATGCATATTTATTCATACAAGCTTCATACCTCTTTTAAATGTTCGAGTCTCTCCAGTACTGGTAGTAGTTCATCAGAAAATGAAGAAATATCTTTTGCAAAAGACCTATATATGCAGACATGTTTTTTAACTGTCAGAACAGAACAGAGAGATATATGGGCTTTAAGTTACAAGTGATCAACATTCTTACTCGTCATTAAAATGAACAAGGAGAATAGTGATGGCACATTCTGCTATTTGGAGTAGAAGGGTTATGAGCTGGTCTCGGTTGCCAGCCATGCAACACAAATTTATCATTGCAATATACCTCCTGTAACAAAGGAACTTGTTACTGAACAGAATATACTGATGTAGGATTAGCTATAGAAAAGCATATGCCACCAAACTTATGTGTACAAAAGAAAACCTTGACCATCATTACATGATGCTAGGTTATCAAGTAATGACACTGTCGTGCAAGCAGAATGAAGAAATTTCAGTCTTTTCGAGACGGAAAGTAACTAGTGCTCTTTTGCCCCTTTGCCTGTAATAAGTTCCACCCTGAACTCCAAAACAGTTTTCTTTTTCACTTCAATCATACTAAACTGAGTTATGTGGCACACTGAGTGTTGTTTTGCTCCACGAGCACAGTAATTTTGTATTTTTCCTTTTCAAAAATTCTTCTAATGCTTCTCAAAACTAAGAAACAAGTTACCTTTTACGGATGTTATCATTGGGAGAGATGCAATCTTGCTTCATGCATACTTTAATTATCTCATCAACCTCCTTTCTGGAAAATTCATTCAAGTCACGAACCTGCACATAAAAGAAATATATGTACAAGTTATCCCACAATTTAACTAGTGAAGGAAAAAAAATATGATCGCCCAGCACATTGTTTCTCCAAACCCATATAAATTAAGTCGTTGGAATCTTCAACACCCGAATGTGTTACAAGTGCAGGAAACCTTTTACAGGTGACATTGATTTGAAGTAAATTTGTTCTTCACCATACTTTTATTCGTCAACATAACATTGATTTGAAGTAAATTTGTGAATGCGCGGGTCAGAAATCTCAGTACCTTATTTAACAGTAAATATTTTTCTTCAGCTACTCTTTCTAGAGCAAGTGTTATTGAATTCAGAAGATCAGAAACCATTTGTAGTGTTGGTTGCTGCTGGTCACTATTATGATCATATGAAACCTGCAAGGTAAAGTTGTTGTGAGTACTGTAAGCAACAAAGATTTGGGCAAAAGAACTAATCCATCTTCCCAGATTCATGCTATCTATTTCTTATTATCGAAAAAGTCTTTTAACTAACATGTACTGTGTGTACATTTTTTATCTTTCTGCAGGGGGTTGGGGAGGGCTTTGAAATTTAAAATATAACTCACTTGAAATCTCATGTTCTTCTTTGTAGCCAGAAAGTATAGGTAAGATATAAGGCTGAAGCACACACCAAACACTATCAATTCCGACTTCTGATTCTGGTAACAAACATGTACAACCATTAGAAAACTCGTGTGTATGCATTATAGTGTGAATTATTTAAAGAGGACCAACTAACCTCAATCATGTTTGCTGATTGCATAAAATTCAAAGACCCAAAGTCGAGGCTAAAAAGAGAATGCATGATGGAAAATAGATCTTGGACATAGCTACATTCCTCATTTTCCTCGTATGCCCACACCTATAAAGTAGTAACACCTGTTAACCTCCACAACAAATTGAAAACTACCAAGATCAAATAAGAGAATATCAAACCTTGCTGAGAATGGAAACCACCATGTTAAGTCGCTCCAATGTGAACAAATTAGCCCCAGACACATTCTCCCTTAATATGCTATTAAAAACAGATTGATGCTGCTTTGCAAAGTCCATTATCTCTCGTACAATTTTGTTCTTGATCTGAATAAATAGTAGACATTAATAAGGAAAATTCACAAGAGGAAAAAAGCCAAAATGCATGTCAAGTAAATTCCTGATTACTGTGACAAGACTATAAGCTCAGGCTATTACACAACTGTTGATATGTGTAGCATTGAATTATCATGACTATACAAATATAAATATCCAACAACCTCTTAGCTGAAGGCTCATCATCGTAGCGTTAAATTGGTGGTTTCACCGTGGAACTAGCAAAGAACTACAAAATGCAATTTGTCCAACATAACATTCTGCAGTAAGGAAGCCTTTATTGAATTATGAATCCAGACACTAGTTTATGTGATATTTATCCCTATGCACTATGCATATCACAGGCAGAAAATGTAGGTCGGCCAAAAATAAGCTAACCTCAAGAAAATCAGCCGAGTCCACAAGTGAAGTGAAAGAGGTGACTATTCGCAATACGGGTGCAATAAGTGACCTCTTCTTGTCAATTTCACCAGCTCGTTCTTTCACTATATTGGCGATTGCTCTTGAGTTTCCCTGAGTTATGGAACTGTAAGTGCAAATTCACAAAGGATAGATAGTTATATTGGCAAATAAAGAGCACCTTTCTATGCAAGCTCATGAGGTTGAATGATGAAAGATTTTGCAAAGCACCCATGGACAATAGAATCTGAGAGCCATGTTTGCCATAATGGTGACTTATTCTCAGCAGTAATGAAAACTGTGCTTCGATAGTGCAAAACCGTTGTGAAGACTCCGACGATAATGACAAATCCTGAAAACCACCAACACAGAAAAAAAATGACATGTAACAGGGAAGGTCAGTATATATATACATACATATATAAAAGAGGCATGGTGAACAGATTATCAAAATAAAACCTCCATAGAACATTTTGCAGAAAACCTTATCTTCATAAGTTCATTTTCACTATATACAATGTGTATCACAAAATATGCTAATGAAAAATAATGTAGTGTTCAGGCTTCAAAACCCAAAGCAAACAAACGTAAATGCACCTTTCAGAAAGGCAAAAAGAACATAACTAGTGTTTTGAGCTTGAGAAGATCAATAAAGGTACACGAAGCTATGAATGCTTATGAATATAAATAAAATACCTACCAACTTATGCCAAGTTTAAATTTATGCGCATACTCCCTCCGTTTCTTTTTTGTTGACGTTGGCTCGTTCATTCGTGAGCTAGCCAACATCAACAAAAAATGAACAGAGGGGGGAACTTGTATAACAGCAATATGTTAGTGACACTTCTACTAGGAATAACGAACAAATAAAAATTTCTCGTCATCTTTATAAAAGGATATAAAATCAAAAGGAAATGTATCCATTTTACATCCTACTTGAAACAAGACAACTGGAACTAACCAACACAGGTCATGGCAACTGTATCAACCAATAAAAGCCTTGAAAATCCTGCCTGGAATACAAGGAAAATTATAGCTCATTTTACGAGGAAATCAAGGCTTTTCTCTTCCTTCAATATCCAAAACAACCCCTACATAATTTCAGCTATAATCTATCCTCCATTCCCACCATCCGAGGGAATCACTGCGATAACTTAGCCTCTAGAATTCAAGCATTACTAGATCACCAATGGAAGTCTGGACCCTTCTAGTTTAATGGTCCCATTACGTGTTATTGTGTTCCCTAAATTAAGATTCAGCAGAGCAAATATATAACAATAAAAGCAAGGCCCACAAAGATTGCTTACAAGAAAATCAGGTCCACAGAGATTGCTTTCAAGAAAATAAGGTCCAGAAAGATCGTTTTCAAGACATCAGTACTATGAAAGAGACATGAATGCTCAAAGTCTGCAAGGATTAAAAAAAAGTAAAGGTAGAGCAGAAGCATATAAATCCAGACCTTTGACAAATAATTTGTAACATCACTTAGACATGATCTGAGAATTCCTCGACTTTGAAGTTGGTTCAAAAAGTATTTTTCATGGTCAATGCTAATTAATGCATCGAGAACGTAGAATGAAATTGCTCTCCCAGTTTCACTCCCATGGACAGCATCCTTTGTAACCTGTAATAAGAACAAAAAGATTGAATATCAGATTACTTGTATTGTCAACCCCTCAACCTTTTGATTGTTAATTTAATCATCCACCCATCTCTACAAGACTTAAACAGCTATAAAATACAAATGCTATAATTGGCCAAAAGCATATGAAATAATAATAATAATAATAAGGCAAGCTTCCACAGTTACAGTTTATAGCAGGATCTTATTAGGCAAGTTCTATTAACATTGAGAATTACTCCCTCTGTTTCACAATACTTGTGATTCTAGCTCTCAAAATTTTTGCCACAATACTCGTGATTCCCACTTTTCGACGCACCTTTCCCATTCCCAATGCATCTCTATCTCTATATCTCTCCTTGTTTTCTGTGCACTAAACCTTTATCACTTCTCGTTTCTTGTGCCCAAAGCTAGAATCACAAGTATTCTGAAACAGAGGGAGTAGGTAGCTGCTAGCGCAAAGAAGGCAGAAGCGTCCCCATACAATTCGACAAAAATAAAGCACTTGGAACCACTTGCTGTTACCTTGCATCCAAAACTGGATCGCGTTTTAGGAAGTTTTCTTTCTTTATTTTTTTTCTCAAACATGCAGGACTGCATGTCATATAATAAGGGAGAAGGAGAACCGCTCGAAACCCCAAAAAGATCAAGCGCCCGAAAGGACATAACACCCCCCCCCCAAAAAAAAGAGAGAGAAAAGAATTATAGTTAAAAGGGTAAACGTGCAAGAAAAATGAGTAATAACTCCATTCCTATATTACGTGCCTGGATATAAAACTTCAGAGTTGCATCATACTGGACACTAACATGGTATTTGGAACAGTACCATATTTCCTTAAAAAAAACTATCAGTGCCATGAGAAGAAATGCTACGAATCTGCAGTAAGATATGTTTATCAACCTGAAACACACAAATATTACAAAATGATGCAAGTTTCACATTAACAGAAGAAAGCTGTACCAAATCGACAATCGCTTGAGCTTCCTTCCTTATGATGGAAAAGTTGGCGTGTGCTAGGTCATTGTGCTCCTTGAGAACCTTCACAAGGACACTCAGATGATAAGGAAATGTTCAGCTAAAAAAAAAAGGAAAACATAACGACAGAGGAAACAAGAGAGACCTTTTGAAAAGTGAGATCATCTTCATCTCCCTCTTGTTCTTCAAGTAGCAAGAACCGAAGAACTGATGGAGGGATATCGGAGTCAAGAATGCTACGACAATACTGAAAATAACTCAATAGTAATGCATACTGGCTGCAGAAGATAAGTCAAAGTCAGTATTTTATATTCATAAAAGGGACAGATCATATGGAAAGATCTGTGGTGCTCATAGTCACCAACTACAATGAAGTTACCGTCTTCGCAAGGCTTCAGATGATTCACTTCTTAGTGTTGCCATTATAAGCTTGAATAATAATGAGTTACAAGCTGCATTTGATAACTGTTTTGCTGAAATAATGTCAATGCAAGTAACCGCATCAGAATCTGCACCAGCTGGGCAGATGAATCTTTCGTCCCGCAGTTTAGCCATGCAAGTCAACGCAACCTTGGAAATGAACAAGATCAGAACAGGTACATAAGTTACGCCACTCTATAAGGAAATTGGTATTGCTACATGGCTATTAACAGACTTCTTACATTAGTTAGAACATATGCCATTTTCACTGAGCAATCTGGAGATGTTGTGGCACTCAATGAAGCATCAAGCAACCTGCATCCAGCAACATTGGTAAATTTATCCAACATAAGCATCATCATTCTAAGGGGAGGTACCACTTACTGGAACAATAACTCAGAACGATCCTCAAGTAATGACATCCTTCTAGATACAGCAACCTGAATTTCACAAATTGAAACCAGTGTATTACATCAAAACTCCAACCTACACAAATAATATGAAGACAAGTAAACACCCAACTCACTTCAACAATCTGAGACCATCCAGTCAACATGTGAAGTTGGGCAGCCTGTTCTTCAAGATTTTTGTTATATCGCCAAGCCCATTTAAGTAAATGATGAACAAATTCTTTTAATTCGCCTTTCTCAGACTCGGACAGTTGTGAGCTCACCTCCTGAGACATCTGAAACACCTCCCCCCAAAAAAACTAACTCATTAAACGCAAGATCTTTTTTTTACAAGGAGCACAAACAGAACAACGACCATAAGAGTGAGCATACAACCTGGATGAGTTTTTCATGGAAAGCATCCAGATCAATCAGTCGATCGCCTCTCTCTGAATAATAATATACACCGCCAAATTCAGACGTCGCAGAGTTCCTCAAGATCTCCTCAATCTGTGACACCAAAATCTAATGAGAAATCTTTTAAAACTTATAAGGAACTTAAAGGTTTTACGGCATACCTTTGACTCAACTCTCAGGTTGGAAAGCAACTGGGGATATTTCATTGAAGTGCCTGGACATCTGAACTGTATAACTTCAAGCAAATCCAAAACCTGAATGCAAATCACACATATAGCTAATATAAGGTCTGCAGCATTGGAAAGTTGATATAACGCAATCCATGACCAGCAGACAAAGTTTAAAACTCCTTTTATGAAGCTAGTTTCTAAAACATATAAAGCTTGCAGATTCCACTGAAGATTGAAAACAATAAGGTCTCCCTTTAATGAGCCAGTTTATAAAAACAATATTAAGTGTGGATCTCCTTGAGGTATTTGAATCTGAAGGTGACAATGTCGCACAAAGGAAATGAAGGCTTAAACAGTCCAAACAGATTCAAATCCTAGCGGGGAAACTAATAAAAACAGCAGGCACAAAACGTTACCTTATTTCTATTTGTTGGTCCATTGCTAATGCCAGCGGAAGTGTCAGGTGAATGGAACAAGTTTGCACTCCTGAAGTTCTCGACACACTGACCAAAAGTATGATAAAGAATAGCCAGACAGGCTTCGCGGTATACAGATGAAGATACATCGGATTGATGTAATGCCAGTGCTAATATCTTTAACAACCATGCCCTCTGAAAATCAGGGTTTAAGCAAATGAAACTACCAACACAGTTAAATCAAAAGCAGACAATCATAAAAACATAATAGCACCCAGAAAAGGAGGCATATTTATTTTTCCATCCACAAGATGCAATTGTTAACTAGCAAAAACATAAATGAACTCATGTATTTCCAGAGCGCTGCTGATTTGTCACTTAGGTGCACAGGCGCTCAAAGGCCACGGAATGGTTGAGTGGTATGGCATTTCTAAGGCGGCATGGTTCAGAGAGGGAGGGAGATTCCCAAGGCGGCATGTATTTCTACTCTGCAGCCTCTTATCTGTTTTTTCAATTTCCTTTCTCTTCCTTTTTATACCCTCAGCCCTTGTTAATACGGCATAAGATAAGGCAAGAAAAATACTCAGGGTGTCCATGCAGTCGACCTCCAAATTTGCTAACTACAACAGCTGTAACTTCCAAGATTAAGCACTCAAGCTCCAAAATATAGATCATTTGTTGTTAATCTCACCAGCATTTTTCCATTCTTGCAAGCATTAAACTTCTGCCATAACTATATCGAGATAATGGCATTAAAGTAATATAAAATAAAGGTTGACAAAAAAATATGCCAGACATGTTGATAACCACAATGTATTAAATTCTGTCTTTCATTTATATTCCAAATTATTAGGCCATGGAACATAATACATAAGTTATCAGTTTTAATAATTTTCCCATGTCCTAAGAAATATGATGAAATGAGTGAAGTTCGATGCAAGGAGAACTACACCTCATGGAGCATGCTGATACGGAGGGATTGATTACTGTTCCGTCTGGGAAGCGGCATGACACCAATGGTTCCGACATGCTGACATCAGTAGAAATGAAAATTTTGAATCATTATTGAATGGAAACATCAAGAACAGAGAAGAATTAGAACCTTAGAAAAGAACTGGTACTTCTTTGTGCTCAGGAGATCAATCACAGGGCCGCAAGTTAAAGGATGAAGACATAACTCGTAGAGAAGCTGAACTCAGATGAAACAAATGCAAATATGAAATACAGATAAGTAAAATAGTAAGAAGAAAAATTGTCATTTCCGAGTACCACGCCACCAAAACAGACCTGGAAACTGAACTCATGCAGTAAGGCATTAATATCTGGCTTTGTCACCTTTTCGAGGTTGTCAAGAATTATCTTCAAACAACTGGGGCATAATGAAAGTCAGTTCAAAATTAACAAAGAATATCACTACACATAAAAGGTACATCCAGAAGCCAACCTATAGTGGGATTTTGGTTTTAGAATGGTTCTTTCAATGGTCCCATTGACATCAAACCTCAAGAGCAAATGTGTAATGTTTGGAGCTGGACGGCAAATATTATCCACAAGCAACTGCATGTAAATGTTTGTTAGATTAATCAAAACGCAGGTGGTTAATTAGTTCATACAAGCTCCAAGGCAATACAAACCTGCAGTATTAGAACTCCAACATCATCTTTTGTGTTTTCTATGACCTGGGAATCCTCAAATCGAAACTCCAAGCAAGCAGCATAATCTTCAATCATAGCTTTAGCAACATCAGCTTTCAACAGCAACTGTACCAGGCCAACTATCCTAGAACTGCCATAAAAATAAACAAGCAGTAAGAAAATAGTGAAGCAAACAGGTTTGATTAGCTATAGTTATTTCAGATGTAGATATGGAGTAAAACGTACAGAGTAAAACGTACACACTTAATATCTAACAAGTTGACAGCCCAAGCAATAAAAAATTTCTTTGGATTTACCTCAGAATGCCCATAATTTTTATTGAACACTGCTGAATCGGAGGAAGATAGTCATATCGTACAAACTCGAGAAGTGCAACGATCTGTCTATGATTTTGTGCTAATACAATATCCAATGGCTGCACAATCCAAATGGGAATAGAAAAGCAATAAGATGAAGAAAGAAATGACGGTCAAACGAAATCTGATGATAAAGATATCGAACCTGGTAGAGTGGACGGAAAACATCAGCAAGAGCCAGATCTCTCTCCATAACAAGAATAAATATTTCAAGAGAGAGATGGACAGTTTTCTCAAGAAGAATACCATAGGTTTGCGTAGTTCGCTCATTAACAAGAGAGTCAACACCCACCAATATGATGTTCATAATATTGCGAAAAGCAACTTTCCCACTCATGAAGTCCTGAACCAGAATTCCACAAACAAAGATTATACATAATGCATGGCATGGAAGATCAGGCAAACATTTAAGATCTTTGAAAAACTTGTGTAAATGGGATAACATATATGCTACAAAGCCAAAGCAGCGAACAGTTATCCACTTAAGTTATAATGAGTTTCATGGGATCCAGATGAAAGGAGACATTTATCTTGCTAAATTTAAACCAATTAGCCTGTTTTTGCAAGTTTATTTTTAATCAAGAAAACAAACATGTGTTTGATGAGCATGAGTAGTCAAATCAGCGGGCCATTCTAACAAGTACCAATAATTTCTTAGATGAGAGATGAGACTACTACTGTGACGATAGGAAACATAGAAAGGTCACAGCTCACTATTGACAGCTAACTTGGGCATTTTCTGTCCTTCAGTTTCTAAACACAGTATAACATATCATATCTTGTTCAAGACAAGAATATATGTTTGTTTATGATTATCCGCAGTGTTCAGGATAAGGATCAGTGTTCCAAATTCCCAACATTGCACGGTATAACTAATTATACGGTTGATACTGCAAATATGCTAAATGCCCATCAAAACGGAAGGGTCAGTATGCAAGGAATCAGTAGCAACAGTGGAATGTGCGCATTGAAGTGGCCCCAACTGCATGAAGATGGTCAATGAACTTCTCATAAAGTAAATAACTTCACATTGAACCTGTGTAATACATTACATTAGGAATGGACATACTTTGAGTAGTTCTAGAACAGGGAGCTGTCCTGCGATTGAGGAAGGTGCCGATGTGTTTATGGAAGCATAAATATCATCATCCTTTAAGTCGTACATGCTCAAAACCCTGTATTTGAATAATAGCCAACTTGTTACTGAAAGCAGATTTGAAGATCGAGATAGCTATCCCAGGTAAGAGTGTATATGCATAGATCCAAGTTTTATCTGAGAGCTATCTGTGACAATACCAAAATAATAAACGTTCATGACTACTTTTTTTTTTAACCCAAGCTGAACAAAGGTGCTTCTATGATTCACTATTTTAATATGGTTGAACAATGTTACACCTCTTTTTTCCCCCCAAGTACAGGTCTTTACACTCTTGGGTGCCCCCAAATTTCCCATCCACAATTAGAATTCAAATTTTCAACAAAATTTCAAATTCTACTCACATGCGGAAGTGCTCCAGGCAAGCAAGTGCAAGTTCCCATTTTTCCTGAGGGTCAGCATAGGCCCTTTGAGGAAAAGGCCCAAAGACATCCTCATAAACAAACTTAAAGATACCCATGAACCTGATGGCAAAAACATTTTTATCTTAGAAAATGTTGAACATCAGGGAGGAATATATAAAATAATAAGTAAAAGCACCTCCGGCCTTTATCACTTATGTTTCTTTCTTCAGCAATAAGCGCATTGACCAATCTGAGAAAAGAAATGGTCGACGGATAACTTTCCCTCCTTGCTTCAACTTCATTCAACTCAAATCTCATATCATAAACCTGCCACCAACATAGAACAAACACACACATGTTCAATCCAAAACAGTCAAGCAAAAGGGCTGAAAATGTATTGGTGCAGTATCAATAATCATTAGCTATTGATAGGCGCTTTCGATGCAAGTTTTGCTAACACAGATTGTATACATTTCATTCACTTGTTGAGCAGTATGTTAAACATGAAACGATGGGGGAAAATGCAGTGACTTGCAGCATCAATAATCCCTGATTTGCAACGCATCAGATGGCCCACACAGGGCCTTTCTAATAGAGAAAACGCCCTAGTTCCGCTAGGCGCTGATTAATCGGCGCCTAGGCGCGACTAGGCGCGAATCGAAGGCATGGCGCGTCGATTTGGGCCTAGTCGCGCATCTAGGCGGCGTGGAGAGGCGAAGAGGGAGGAGGAGAGCTGGGCGCGGCAGAGGAGAGGCTCGGGGCGGGTGAGCGGAGGCGGGTAGAGGCGCATCCGGAGTCGGGGACGAAGCGGCGGCCGTCGGGGCGGAGCAGTGCGAGAGGGAGAGAAGGGGGGCCACCTCCCGCCGCGAATCCGGCCGCCGCCGAAGCCGATTCGGCCGCCCTCGCAGCGGATACGGAGGCCCCCGCAGCCGATCCGGCCGCCCCCGCCGCGGATCCTGCCGTGGCCGAGTGGGAGGGAGGGGATGAGCGGCACTGCAGCGGGAAAGGCCGAGAGGGAGAGGGAGGGGCTGGGCCGGCAAGGTCGCCGGAGAGGCCAGGCGAGAGAGACCGAGAGGAAGAGAGAGACGGGCGGGGCGGCACGGCCGCCGTCGAGAGCAGGCGGAGAGAGGCGCGGTGAGCGAGAGAGAGAGAGAGAGAGAGAGAGAGAGAGAGAGAGCTCTGTGAGAATGAGAAGAAAGAGACCAGAGGGGTGACGATAAAAACAAAAGATGTGGGCTGGCTGGTGGGCTGGGCCTGTCTCCCTCTTTTCTTCTCTATTTCCCCCCTTTTCTTTATTCTTTTCCTTTTCATCTCTATATTGGCAAAACGCCTAGAAAAACGCCTAGGACCGCCTAGGCGCGATTACTCCTGCCTAGGCGCTAGGCAGTGGGTCACCGCCTAGAATCCGCCTAGCGCCTAGCGAAACTAGGGAAAACGCTGAAGCAGATAAACTGATGTAACAGACCACCTAACCCAGCACCGATTACTAGTTTCGTCGCTGGAAACTAGCATCCACAGAACACGTGATTCCAGCAAGGATCACAAGGAAATTTCAACACACACACACGAGGGAAATGTATCCACAACAACAACAACAACAAAGCCTTTTTATCCCAAGCAAGTTGGGGTAGGCTAGAGATGAAACCTGCAGGAACCAACAAGAGAGGCAAAACCAACAAGAGATGCAAACCAACCAAAAAAGAAAGGGCAAAACAGGGGAAAAGAGAAAGAAGAGGTCAAAAAAAGCGGAAATCAAGGTTCTGGCACGTGGATTGCTTGCTTCCACTCTCTCCTATCCATGGCTAGCTCCTCAGCAATATTCGAGTCCTTCAGGTCTCTCTTCACCGACACTGCCCATGTCAAAGTTGGTCGACCTCTGCCTCTCTTCACGTTTTCGGGACGCTGTATTATTGCACGACGTACAGGCGCCTCCTCCGGTCTTCGTTGCACATGCCCAAACCATCTCAAGCGATGTTATACAATCTTTTCCTCAATTGGTGCCACCCCTAATCTCTCACGTATGTCATCATTCCGGACTCGATCCCTTCTTGTGTGGCCACAAATCCATCGCAACATACGCATCTCTGCAACACTTAGTTGCTGAATATGCCGTCTTTTAGTTGGCCAACATTCTGCTCCATATCATAGCAGGTCGGATCGCTGTCCTGTAGAATTTGCCTTCTAGCTTTTGTGGCACTTTAGTGTCGCAAAGGACACCTGAAGCTGACGCCACTTCAACCATCCCAGCTTCAATTCTGTTTTTTTGACGTGGAAACAGCAGGAGAGTCTCCCACTGCATATATTAAAAAAAAAACCAAAGGAAACCAAAACACTGTACAGGGGCCAGAGGCCCAGAAACAAATAAAAAGACAAGCAACAAAGAAAAACTAACTACAACTATACAGGAAAGGCAGAGTTAAAAAAACTGCGGTGAAACCCCATCTAGCCAGGAAAGGATGTGATCCTTAACAGAGTTGTTGGTTCTATGTACTTGCAGCTTGACTTCCTCCTCAAAAGCAAGCCACCAAGACTGTACAGTTGGAATTCTATTCTCAAAATTGAGTCCATTTCTTTGCTTCCAGATGTGCCATGCTGCCAGGATGAAGATTTCCATGAAGTATATGATGGTGAACTGCTTCTTAGCCTCCTCCAGCATCTTGAAGAATTCAAGATCTGTATACCATTCAATTCCAAGGACTGCCCAACAATCCTTGCTGTATGGCATTCAAAGAACAAGTGGAAGGCTGTTTCTTCAGTATTAGTCTGACACAATATGCAATTGTAATTGTTTCCTTCCACTGGACAGTGCTTTCTTCTTAGAATATTTCTTGTATTTAGCCGGTCCAGGAAGAGAAGCCATGTAAACACTTTAACCTTTTTGGAGCATTTGGCTTTCCACAGCCAATTAAATGGCGTGGGTGGTCTCAGTGCTAAGAAAGGAATTGAGTAGAACTTTGCCGTTGAGTATTTGCTTGACCCCCAAATGTAATGCCACTCATCAAACTGCTGGGTCTGGGCTGACTCTAACTGCTGTATGATGCCATTTAGCGTTTGCAGTTCCTGATATGCTTCATTACTTAGTGGCAAGTGAAAGTTGTCAGCAATTGCCTGATTTGGCAAGTATGCTGCCACTGATATTTTGACGTTCTTCGCATAGGAATATAGCCTTGGTAATTCCTCTCTCAAATAGTGATCATTCCACTTATCATTCCATAGCATCACTGAAGATCCGTCACCCACTTTGCAGGATGTTATTGCTCTGAAGTGGTCACTAAAGGACATGATGTCTTTCCACCAAAAAGACCCTTTTTGTGCTGTTTCATGTGGGATTTGTCCTTGTGAGTAGTATCTGTGCCAGATCAAGTTGACCCATGGCACATCCTTTCTGTTGTAGAATTTGTCTAGATGTTTTAGGAGCAGAGCTTCATTCTGTATCTTTAGATTTTTAATCCCTAGGCCACCCTTGTACTTCGGTAATGTGCATTTTTCCCATGCTACCAGTGCTTTCCCCCTTGCATCCATTTCTCTGCCTCTCCATAGGGCTGCTCTAGTCAGTTTGTCAATGTGATTAATCACTGTCACTTGTAGCTTCTGGGTGCACATGGCATATATTGGCACTGATCTGATTGCTGAATTTATATAAGTAACTCTTCCAGATAAGGCAAGAAAAGTGCTTGTTGCCGACATTCTTCTTTCTATTTTGTTGATCAGTGGTGCATTATCTTCCACAGTTGGTTTAGTAGTTCCCAGAGGGAGACCCAAGTATGTGAAGGGTAGACTCCCAATTGAGCACCCAAAAGTACCAGCCATCTGCTCAATCTTTCCCTGACTTAAATTGATTGGCACCATGCAAGATTTGGCAAAGTTGACTTTCAATCCTGTTGACATAGAGAAAGCCTGCAATAAACCTTTGAGACAAAAAACTTCTCTCTGATTGGCTTTCATGATCAAAATAGTGTCATCCGCGTACTGAACAATTGGGAAATCTGGTTCATTAGTATTCTGAATTGGCACAGAGAGCAGCCCCAACTGTTTTGCTTTGTTGACAATTGCCTGTAGAAGATCTGCTGCCAGCACAAAAAGCAAAGGAGATAGAGGATCTCCTTGCCTTACTCCTCTTTTACACTGCATTGAGTTTCCTGGGACTCCATTCAATAAAATAGATGTTGAGGCTGATCCCAAAATGCTGTCTACCCAGCCAATCCAGCGCTCATCAAATCCTAGATGCCTAAGCATCAATTTGATGGCATTGTGTTCTACTGTGTCAAAGGCCTTTTCGAAGTCTAACTTCAAGATGATGATCCCTTCTTTGGACTGATGGCACTGATGGAGGTATTCATATGCCCATGCTAGACAATCTTGAATTGTTCTAGTCTTTATGAACCCATATTGGTTCCTGTGAATTAAGGGGATGATAACACCTTGCAGCCTGTTTGCCATAAGTTTGGTAAGCAATTTTAATACTGAGTTCAACAAGGATATAGGTCTGTAATCATTAACTCCTACTGGATTATTTATCTTTGGGATCAAAGTGATGAAGGAGCTGTTGATGGATTGCAGGTCCAGGACTCCATTGTAAAAGTCATTGCATAGCTCATAAAAATCCTCTTTGATGATGTACCAGCACTTCTTCATAAACATGCCATTGAATCCATCAGGCCCTGGTGATTTGTCAGCTGGCATGCTTTTGATTACTGCATCTATCTCTTCTTTTGTGAAAACTTGACTCAAATCCTGCAAGTGCTCATGATGTTCTATAAGATCATGCAGCTGGAACTGCATTACGGGCTGCTCGGTTTGGCCCATTCGTTGTTTGTATGCTTTTAAAAGCATTGCTGCTTTTTCATTGTGATCTGCCACCAATCTTCCATCTTCTGCCTCTAGATAGGTTATTGTATTAATTCTGAACCTTTCAGTCGCTGCTGCATGGAAGAATTTGGTGTCTTCATCCCCAAACTTAACCCATCTAACTGTGAATCTCTGCCTCCAGTACTCATTCTGGTATTTAATTAATTTGAGAATATGAGCTTTTAGAATTTCCCTGAAATTCTTTTCCTGGATAAAAAGGCCCCTCTGATCTTCAAGTTCGTCCAGTACAGCAAGCACTTCATTGCACTCTTTAATTAGCTTGTTCAGCTTGGAAATTGTCTGGCTCCACTTTCTCAGTGCTCTTCTCAAATGTTTGAAGTTTGCTGCTATTCTCGCTGCTACATTGCTTGCCCTGACTGGAGTGTTCCAAATGGTTTGTACCAATTCAAAGAAGCCTGGATGCTCTACCCAGAAATTCTCAAACCTAAAAACCTTGGCCTTTGGGATTTTTGTGCCAATCTGAATATTGCAAGGGATAAGATCAGATGTTGGTTTAGCCATTGGCAGCATCAATGTGTTTGGATAATCAAGCACCCAGTTCACCGATGTGAAGCACCAATCCAACTGAACCAGAAGAGGATCTTCTTGCATGTTGCTCCACGTGTACTGTCTTCCTTTCAGAGGTATTTCCATAAGGCCCAAGTTATCAATACTTTCATTAAAAGTGAGAATGTCGTTCATGTTGCCTCCATCACGGTTTCTATTTTGCAATGACCTATAGAAATTGAAATCTCCCATGAAAATCCAATTTTCATTCTCCTCAATTTGCAGTCCATTGAACCAATTTATAAACTCCTCTCTAGCTGGGCCACTGCATGGACCATAAATAGCTGTCAAGATCCAACTTTCAGCATTGTGAATTGATGTCAGCTTGACTGTTATTGCATACTTGAGATTGTGTATAATCTCCCCTTTAAACATATTTCCAGCCCACCCTATGATGATCCCTCCTGACAGTCCTTCAGAAGGTTGAAATGCGAATTGGTTGAACCTTTTGGGTGCCCATTTTCTGATGGTAGAGTGATCAATGTGCTGCATTTTTGTTTCCTGCAGGCAGTATACAGCACATGCACTTTCATCAATTTTAGCTCTCACCGCTCTCTGTTTGTCCTCTGAGTTAAGTCCACGGATGTTCCAGTTCAAAATGTTCCAGTTTCTGTTCTGGTTTGTGGCCATGCCACCATTTGAAGTCTGGTTGTTGCTATCCATTAGTAACTTCATTGTTTCCTGCTGAGCTGCCTTGGACTTCTGTTGAAGTTGTGCATGTCTTGTCCCTCAGCAGCAGCTCCTTGGTTACCTCCTCAGGAGATAACCCACATCTACTGACAGCCACCTCCTGGATTGCCTTGGTTGATATTTCAGGAAATATGGTGTTGCATTCCTCAATATCTTTGTTGCTTGGAAATTTCGATGGACCAGTAAAGATTGAATCAACAGGGAGAGAAGCAATATCAGCAAGTTCAGAGATGTGCTGGAGCCCTTCCCTCAGACTACTGCTTCTTATGATAGTTTCCCTAGCAGGTGGCATTTGGACATTCCTATGCCCATCAGTGATTTCAGTAATTCTAGGACTCCTTCGCAGCCCCTCCTCTGTCAACGGAGTGATCTGGTTCTGCCCCATAGCTTCCTTGATACCTTCTTTGACCTTGTTCTTTCTGAAATACGTCTTCTGAATGGGCCTGTTCTGAACCAGTTTGAGAATGTTGTACCTCCTCCTGCGATATACCCTATCCTTGGTTCTTTTCCTCTGACTAGGAATTTCACTCTGCAGCCCCATGTTAGCTCTTGGAGTAGAAGAGAAGGGTGCCATGATCTCTGCAATTTTCACCTCATTAGGTAGAGGAGACTCTAAAATCCTCAAGCACTGCCTTCGCTGGAAGCTGTGCTCGCTGGGAGTTCCTGCTGTGAAGGTAATAGCAGCTCTTGCCATTGTAAACATTCTGTCATCCCCTGGATATTCTTGAAATTTAGACAAGAAAGCTTTCTGCCAGTTGTGACTGTCTTGCAGGTGCATCCAATCCAGAGCTGCTGGAGCTAATGGAACTGGTTCATCCAACATCGTCTCTTCCTGATGCTCTGTACTGACTGGCCGCTGCGAGTTGTACAAGACCAACTGAGTATGCTGATATGTTGGGCTTTTTCTCCTGAAGACTCTCTGAATCGGTGAGAAAATTCTACCATAAGCTTCTTTATACTCTGGCCAGTCCTGAATACATTGCTGTGCACTTCTGGAGCCTGAACTTTCAGTTTGGTTTGTACCACTGAAATTGAAGTCGATGTTGGTGATCAGAGTGGCATGTTCTCCTATCTGAAAAGTTGTCTTCCTCTGTCCAGTCTCCTGTATCTGAAGTGTAGGCCTCCTTTGCTGATGACTTGGGGGGGCCTCGAGGAGATGGATGGTCAAGAGCTGCAGAACCTCATTCCCTCTTATGACATTGAGCTGTAGGGAAAGAGATACCAATTCTTTTGTGAAAAATGGGCCGATCCAGTCAGGTTTCTCAGTAACTTCTTGCTGTCCCAGAAAAGGTAAGTCAGGACATGCCACTTGTGCATTCTCATTGCCACCTTGTGCTTGCGCAACATTGTTAACTGACATGGTGGAGACTGAGGAGACTGAGTTGACTGAGCTGTTGGAGCTTTGAACCTTTTCTTCTTGCTGCTGGGGTGGCTGCTGCTCAACTTGATTTCGGTCCTGCCCTTCAATGTTCTGCTGCTGCGGCCAGGCAGGCCATTCATTGTTGTTTGCCTGCTGTGCAGCTACTTCCCAAGCATCATTGCCCTGGAACTGATTCAGGTTTTGATTGACAAACTGTTCCATCTGTTCTGCTTCCTCTGGTTGCACCTGAGGAAAGAAGGGATGTGGGTTCTCATCAGATGGGGTGTCATCATACTGAGGTGGGTGCTGATTGTACTCCTCCCAGTTCAGAATGTATGTGGGAACAGTCCATGTCCAAGCATCACCATTTTGTTCTTCTCCCTGTTTGAACACTGAGCTTCTAGGAACATCCTCCGCATCATTGTATATGCACTTAACAAGAACAAATGCTGTGATGGCAGGGTTGTTGTGCCAGTAGACTAGCTTGCCAAAACCAGAGCAAGTTTGATCAATATGGTGCATGTTCCTGTAATCTAGAGGGTAACCTAGAAACAAGATCCAGCCAAACTTAGTGTAAGAGGAATCTCTGAAGTTACTCGCCTTATCATGCTGAATGAACCTGACTCTAAACCCATCAATATCATGCACATTCCCAGCAAAAAGCCTATCACGCTGAAAAATAGAACCCAGCCGAAGCAGACCAATACCAAAAGGATGTCTCTGCACAAGCCTAACCTCCAACCTCAAATCATTCTGAATATACTGCCTAATTTGCTGCAGAAACATACCATATTCCTCATGATCGAGGGCGCCATCGTGATCAACTGCAATGACATAGTCATCATGAGCTCTGTTCGGACGGCCGGAGAGGTTGATGATGCTTCTTGGACGACGATTCACCCCTCCATCCTCCACTTGCATCTCCTGCGCAATGAAGGAGAGATGGTTGAGAGGGAAGCACGCCATGGCAGGCGAGCGATGGAGTGAGAGGGGCTGCAGTGCTGTTGCTGTGGCTTGTGTTGTCTGAGCAGGAGTTGAAGAGAGTTCCTTTTGAGCTGCGTCTCTCTGGCTGATGCACGCCTGGTGTAAATGCTCCTGGGTTGGGCCTTGGGCCAAGACATGGCTTAAATGCCCCGTTGGCTTCCATCTCCTATTGTTTTCCTTTTTCTTTTTCCAGCAAACTCGCTCAACGTGCCCATAGTTATAGCAGTATCTGCAACGTATCTTGTTTGGACAATCTCTAACAAAGTGGCCCGGAGTCAAGCACCTAAAACAAGAGTCTCCAAGCGGTTTACCATAGTAATTGCCGTTGCTTTGACCGCTGGAATGCACAGAAGGATCTGAAGAAAGGATTTTGCCCCAATGGTTTTCTTCTTTTCCCTCACAGCTGCTATTACTGCTATCATCAGCAGCAGAGGTAGCAGCGAGGCAGCGGTCAACTGGGTCCGTCCTAGCAGAGCCCAATTGGGTAGAGCCAGATAAACTATTATTGATTTGAAAAACGTTGGACTGATCGTCAAGCAAAGCCCCTTTTGCCGAGTCAACTGCCCTATGGGTGATCCTGACAGGCTGAGCACTTGTAGCAGGAATACCAAGACCGTTCTTCAATCTAGCAAAAGCTCTAGCAGCCGGCATCTCGTGAAGATCCAACGAAGCAATGAAGGGATTAAACTTTTGACTGCCTGAAGAATCAATTGGGCAAAGAACAGAACCTATCTTGATCGCTCTGGTAGCAGGTTGGATGATCGGCTTCACAAAACGAGCAGATCAAAGCGAAGGACGAGCTTTGAAAACCGGCGATTTCTGAACTAAACCAGGCAAGAACACAACGGATACATTATCCGAACGCCTTCTTTTCTTGCGTGTGACCACTGTCCATTGCTTGGCTTCCTCCGCCAGCCAGGTAGATTCATCCTTTTCCCAATTTGAACCACCATCACGCCACAGGAAGAAGTATACATCAAAATGCTTCGTGATGATTCTTTTGAGAGAGTGGACCAGCAATCCCACAGCTTTGCAGGACACAGAGAAGCGGAAATGACGATCTGAAGCCTCAAGAACATGAAAACCAGCAGGGGCACCTCCCAAAACAGAATGCAAAGCAATGCTGACTGTCTCCTCAGTGAGACGGAAAGTAAAGCGGCGAAAGACAGCGAGCATGAAGAAAGAACCATCCGGCGAGGAGGAAGGGTGGTGTACCGAAGCATGAAGGCTGGACGCAACTTCCGCCTGAAACCTCTTTCCCTGCGAGAAATCCAGGTCGGGAGGGACGTTGAGGAAGCGCTGACCGTCCATGGCGGGCCGACGAGCCCCTACGCGTCCGCATGGTGGCTGGGACCAGCGGCGGGGGATGCGGCGGAGGTTGGATCTACGGCGAGGGCGAGAGCAGAGCGGGCGCAAGGAGAGCGGAGAGCCATTTTACTATTTGAAATGATGTCGTTGAGCAGCTTTAATTCTGTGGCTGACATCTTCATCGATATCTCCATCTTTATGTAGCATCGATCCCAAGTAACGAAACATGTCTTTCTTGGGTATTACTTGACCAGAAATGTATCCAAACTGACAAATTGTAAATTGCATTGTATCAACAAAATTTAGTTGCTGTCGCTTGTTGGCCCATACCCGGGAGCCATGGCCCAACCCAAAGAATCCTTGCTGCACCCCAAAAGCTAGCCCAAGAGGTGAGAGACTCCCCCCACTTTTATGTTGGTCCAACCATCCCCCCACAACCAATGTGGGACTATTCCCAACACTGCTTTCTATTGTATCAGATGACAGGCACCAAGCTTTTCAATAGAGGAAGTTAAGAAGCAGGCTTGCTTTACCTATCTCAAGCTTGCTAGTTCATTACAATAAAGACAAGCGATAAGACAACCAAAATCAAAATATACAAAGGGAGTAAACATTAAGTAGTAAATCAGATAAATTAAGAAATAATCCGAAACTAAATAATCTAACATGGTACGTTTAACTAAACAACCAAATACAGTGGTCCTGACACTAAGGTAGGCATTAAGGTACAAAATCAGAACATATATGAAACAACCAGGTGTGTACAAAGAAAACTATGGCAAGGTTCATTGTTTGCGCACAACAGCGATGGACAAATTTAGCATTTGAGGACCAGATGAATTTCACTCGAGCATTCTTTTCTAAAAAAGACGTTAGAAGAGGAAATAGGATTGGTTTCTTTCCTTATTTATATTTTGCTTTGTTTGATGACGATGGGTTAAAAAAAAATCAAATTGATCAGTGAACATCTAAGGTACCTGCGTTGCTGAATGATGTCCAAGTGGAGTCGTAACCACTGGAAGATCATATTGTTCAAGATAACTCCAAATAGCATCTTTAAGTAAGGGTGACACTTTGATAAATGCAGCGACGGCATTTCGCAAAGCCCCCTGCACAAGATTCACATATCATAAAACATCATCACAACTGCCACTCCCCACCACCCAAAAAGAAAAAAGATGCCAGATTTACATATATACTCAGAGCAAAAGATCTTTTACCTTCAAGTACGGAGGGACATTTTCGTAGCTGAGAAGTTTAAATAAAGGTTCAATGTCAGGGAACCATTTCCTTCTTTCTGTAGGATTCCCATTTTCCACCACCTACAGCATGTTCACAATGTTCTTAATCTGAAACGCACACATACAACAGCAGCAAAGAAATGTAGCAAAAACAGTAATATGTATACACCATGCATGAACAAAAGAAAAGGGGACAAACGATCAAAAAACAGCATTTTACGGCAGGATATTTCACTAACAAAGTAAACAAAACAAGAAAATTATGAGTAGAAATCATAGATTTTAAGAGGCCAATGAGAGGCTTGGCAACCAACCCATAACACGAGGTAAGACAATGCCACAAGGATGTTACATATTCTCAATCTTGTTTAGTCCCTCTAGTTTTTAATTGATGTCATCTAGATAACCTTTTTTAGCTCAGAAATAAAGTGTTGCCCTAACATCATCAATTAAAAACCGGAGGGGATCAAAATAAGAGATGGGAGACTGTGCTTTCCCTCAGATAACGGGACAAGTCAGCCTATTATCCTCGATAGACACCACAAAGCCCACTAAAAGCCAAAGGTAACCCTCACCAGCCAATACAACTACATATTTGTAACCCTAGCTTTGACACAACAAAGCGGAGTGGGTACGTAATATATATTGCCATCGAAAATGATATAACCATGGAAAATGGAAGGTAATGCTGAAAACCTGAAAGTAATATATATTGCATCCAAAATAGTCAACCATAAGAAGCACAAGTGAAACCCAAACCTTCTGAAGAACAGCTAAATAAGCAACAAGTGCCTGTGCATCTCCCTCAGGAAAATCAGGTAGCATGCTTGCAGAAGATTGAATGGATTTTTTAAACTTTTCTTCGTAGATAGATAAGCAATCAAACAAAGTGCTCCACCCAACCGAGCGGTACACTTTTCCCTGCAGCAGCTCATAGACTTTCGCAGCACCAACTTCAGTGGAAGCCTGAGAAGTCCAACAATTCAGTCAGAGTAAACATCAGAAAACTGAAACTGAACAGAGCAGTAACCATGATGCATACCAAAGTACTGAGAAGTCCAAGGAAGGCCACAAGAGTTTGTGTGTTAGTGTGGTCTTCTCCTGCATATATAACAAAGGTCCATAGCTCCTCATTTCCATGCACTAGCTCGGGCTCTTTCTGATGAGAACATGCATAAAAGAAAAGGATGCAATGGTCATATAAACTTCAGAAAAATAAAATCGAGAAGCGCAGGAGATATTATGTGTCTCTAGTCTCTTACTGACAACAATGGACATAAGTTTCAGTAGAAATGCAATAACCATATGTGCCCCTAGTGCAGTATCAAACTTTCATTATCACTCCACGTTTAATTAATTCCAACATCGAAACAAGAGTTTCAAAGGGCAGCCTGAAAAATCCTCAGTTTCTTAATTAAGGATATAAATATCCCTCACAGTAACAAGTTATAGAAACCCTTGAATCCCAAATCTGACCAAAACTCAACAGCAAAATGTTGTAGTCTATTTCACCCGTGATGTAGTGAAATAAAAAAAATAAAAGGAATACATCTAAATAATGTGTGTTGAGTGTCCGAGTTCTATACTTCTATAATTGTCTATTACAGCGCATTTGAGGCAAAACCTTATTTGCTAGGAAGCACTATAAGCAGCTCAGCAGCTAATACAAAGATTATATAACTATACAAAAATAAAGAAACAAGCAGAACACGCATGAGGTTGCAAACACCAATTATTATCATTACTAAATCATGGATGTTTCCTGGTACGCAGATTTGATTTGAGAATATAAATGGTAGAAGCTGTACCTGATAAATCTCCCTAACAAGTTCCAGCAAAGATACGAAAGGTTGATTGGTAGAATGACCAATTTGTTCCCCGTTGCCACCAGGATCTTCTCTATGATCTCGCGGTGGACCATATGGACTGAGGGCAGTCATTGCATTTTCCTTGATTTCCTTTATCTGTTAACGAAGAAATATCACCGTTTATGGATAAGAATTGAAACAAGTTACTTGGAATGGTACCCCCATAGATATCCTGACAGGCGGTGCTCCGATTAAGTATTCTAACCTTGTCTCTTGAAGTTGGGTGAGAAAGAAAGCACATCATCAACTTGTGTGTGTAGCCAGTGTACATGTAGACAATGTCCTCATCATCATTCTGCATAAATGAAAATAAAATATCACAACCAAGAAAACTGTTCAACTATATCAGGAAGAAAGATGTTCAACCATAAGAAATACTGTCAACTCATTCAGTGTGGCCACTCTATACGTTTCTACATCTATTAGTGGTTACCCTGTTACCGAGACATGTCAACTCCCAATAGTTCCAAAAACTCAATTTCAAGCAAGATAAAAAAAAATGTTAATGCTTGGCAGGGGAAACAGTCAAGCGTCAAGCCCTGTTGCATAGTCATGATTGTCATTGTATATTTTCTATGTGCCAAATACCTCTTCGATCCCAGAAGCCAGAAACCAAATTGCATTAGCTTGAGAACTCATCAGCTAGAGAAAGGAACATAAATGGACGAAACACCTATACTTTCATAAACTTCGTGATTCGTTTGCTAGGACTGGAATGAAGTTAGAAACAGCAACAGAAAAACTAATGTAATCAGCAGAAACCAGGTAAACAAAGGTAAGACATTGTAACTTTGCTTCTAGCATGGCTCTGAGCAAATCAAACTGCCAATTCAGCAAAAGGGAAAAAAAGAACAATTGATACGGACACGGCAAATTAGCATGACAAAACAGAAGAACAATATATAGAGAAATTGACATAGACATGATTGTGCAAACATGCCAAGGGAAATATGTTAAATGTATAGAAGTGAAAGCATTCGAGATTTGCCAAAAAAAAAAAAAGTAGGGTACTAGACATACAGTCAAATAAGACAACAGTGAGGTTCAGGTTTGCTATACCTGGTATGCAGCTGTTTTCAAAACTCGCTCTCGAAAAAACTCAAAAGCATTATGACGACAAATAATTTCAAGACATGACCAAATATCTGACATGTCTCTCGAACTACTGCGATCTTGAGTTAACATCAAATGAACAGTCCATGCAAGTCGCACAACACCAACGAAGCCTTCAACAGTCATATTGTTACCTGTCCTCATCACCTGCGATTATAGAAAAACACAGTTTGCAATAGTAACTTTCATGTTGTCTGCCCAAAGATACTGAACATTTATTAGTAAAAACAAATATATATTTTTACAGCTTACGAGCTCATGAAATTCGTGTCTAAATGAGGAGTCAGATGACAGTGATGCTTTCTCTCCAGAAGTACTTAGGATATCAGAAACAAAAGTTACTACCAGGGAGAACAGAACTCCATAGGTGATCTGCGATGATATAATGAAATAAAAAAGAAGTAAGGTTTCATTTGGGAACAACCAGTATATGAACTAGCTAGAACCATCATATGATTCCAAAGTATTCAAAATTCAAACCTGAAGATCCACACTAGCATTTTCATTTCCTTCAGATGCACAGTCCTTTAATATTGAAAAGACATCCTTAACCTCCTTGGGGCCTAAATGAAGTTACATAAAGGTGCATTGTTAGTAGCATAAGTGCTAGCTCTCTACAACTTGACATGAACAGAAGGCTATACTGTCACAGCAGGAAGGTTGATGCATGCCATTGAATTATTCAAATCGCTTGTTGAGAGCATCACAATGACAGAGGTATTAATGGCAACTTAATAGAGGGTTTCACTTACTCATTAGTTTAATGATTCCAGAAAGAGCAAGGCAGTGGCTCAAATTCAACCTCTCTCTCGAGACAATAGCCCGTCTTTCCACAAGAGCCCCTCTAAAATCAAGCACATAGCGCTCAGAACCTGGTCGGCCAATTCCAGTTGGTTCTTCCCGGTTGAGTTCCTTTATGAGAAAAGTAATTATAAGTCATCATTTCTTACAAAGAAAATAGACTAAACCTCTGCTGATTCATTTTTAAAAACATTTAGCAGCATAATAGTTGCTAAGAAATAGCTATAACTGATTCCCTTCGCATGAAATTGTAAATAAAATAGTGAACAGATAAATAACAATAAATCCAACCATTTTAGTGCAAAAGCCACCGCCCCTGCTCTTTTCCACTATTTTACATGTATTATTGCTTCTAATTTTAGCTCAAAGGGTCAACTTCAGACCTATTTTCGAGGACGACAGAATGTACAGGGTTTGATCTTGGCCACACCATGGATGTTTTAAAAATTGTGTCCAATGCAACTCATTGAATGAAAAGGCAAAAGACATGAACACATAAGGTATATTCAACTGTCGGCATCAGGTCCACAACCTTTACGAGGGTAATTATCCGCTGTCGGAGTCCATCTCTAAATAGAACCTCCATTTGCTCTTGAATTTCAGATATCAGATCAGCATCAAGACCTTGGTCAAGTCCAACAGACTACAAGAGATAAAAGAAAAAACATCAAAATTGTCTTTCAATAATAAAGCTAGTCTATAACTGGAATGAAAAGGATCAGTAGATTACTCGCAACAGAATGTACAGAGAGGTTATAAGATCCCTTCTTTCCATGTACCAAAGGCCAGCTGCAAGCCTGTATATTTCCAACGGCTCTCGACCATATAAAACCCACTACAAAATCATTGTGTATGCATTTAATATGGTAAGATAGCAGTTCAAACATGGAGGGCATTAACAGAACCAGAACAAACTTCAATTTTGCAAATTATACCTCTCTGTTGGCATCAACTAGCAAACGAACACACTCAATCTCGTTAAGATTGAGTTCATCACTCAACTTTATGGCCTGAAAAGGAGAAGTGTGAATTCTGAGCCTTGAAAAAGCAACAGCGGAACAGCCCACAAAAGCTGGACTAAATAGACCAAAAGACAAATCATCTTTTCATGGAGCAAACAAAACCAAACGAAAAAATTGCAGGTCTTGGCCTTTAGGAATTACCAAGAGCACTGATCAAGATTTGTGGGTCCAACCACAAGTAAGGTAAGGATCTCCCAATACACAACAGAACGCAGGATACAATATACCTGTTTTCTATCACAGATAATAAGCGATTTGGCAGAACAAAAAAACGGGTACCTTAAATAATACAATTCACTGTTGTTACACTAATTTAGTAATTTAAGAATATGGTGAGATGATGGTAGCAGCTTAAACATGCTCCTTGCTTAAAAGAAGCAATATAGCATCAACTAGAAATCAATCAGCCTAGTCATACTTGTTACACTAATTTAAGAATATTGAAGATAGAAACATCCTAGTGTCTATATAGCACGGAATTGAACGTGATTTCAATCCTTTGAGATAAGTAGTCTTCAATTGTTACAGTTGTCAAATGTAGTATCAGTAAATCATCTTCAGTTTAACTGCTACAAAAACCAAAAGCCGATATGTAAGTCTACCAACACTGTAGAAGAAGCTACATCATATCGGCTAGTGGCTACCACCATCCCAAAAAGGATAACTAGAGCGTAATTCACCACTGAAAATCTAGTAAAGCACGGAGAAGTTAGAGCTACAGTAAGACACTAGTCATTTCATATCAAACTACAAGAAAACGAGACAAATTCAGAATTAAAGCACGGCTCATCTCAACATAAGTCAGAAGACGTATGTTTGCAAATGACAGTGTCATCTGAATTCTCTATCAAAGACTAGTTCAAAGCTACAGGTTTGCGCCTCGATGCACCAACTAAAGCATTATGCGCCATCCACATTCCAGAGCTCCAATCAAGAGAACAAGCATTCACACGGAGCTCAGCTTAAATGCAGAAATAAGTCATATGGCTGGAGCAAAACCAGCTCAAATGCCCGCGCAATTCACCAAATTAAAGTGGGTGAGGAAGGGAGCTTACGGTTTGCACGTCGGTGTCGTCGAGTGTGATTGGCGGCATGTCAGGGAGCCGCACCTCCTTGCTCTCCACCTGAGTCCGATCCGACGCCTTTGGCTCCTGTTCACACACACAACAGGGATGCCAAACTCAATCAAACCAAATTCAAAGGCACGCCTACGAATCCTAGAATGAGGAGGCAAATGCCTCGCGAAGGGGCGCACCGGGTAGGAGAGCAGAGAGCGGAACGCGGGGGCGGCGTCCCGGACGGCGTGGAAAAGCTCCACGCGCTGCGCGGGCGACGGCGGCCCGGGCCCGAGCAGCGCCGCCTCGATGATGCGCAGGAGCTCGCGCGGCGAAGGCGGCGCCATCGCCGTAGAACACCCCGGTCGCCGGCGGGAACCCTAGGACGAGTCGGCGGTGGTCGGCGGAACGAGAGGGGACCGATTTAAAACCCTAGCTACGCGAACTCGACGCTGGCGGGCTTTTGGGTTTTTGGAGAGAATGGGGCCTCGGCAGCTCGGCGCTGGTCGCGCGGCGGCGTGGGAGATGTGCTGCGGTCGCGTGGCTCTTACGAGGAGGCCGGTCCATCTGGGCCGTTCGTTGGTTATGTCGGACACTTCTGCAGTTCTGACTTCGCATTCTTACGATATCTTTCTTTCTCTCGACCCGATTTTTTTTTTTTCGAAAATGCTTCTGCGATCGATGTTTGCAGCTTGATCATCCGTTGGATGCTTGCGCCTGATTAGTGATAATCGCTTCTGATTTTATTTTTTTTTTTGACTTGCCTTTTTGTTAAGAAGGAAAGCAAAAAGAAATACAAGGTTTGCATTCAGCAGCAGATGACGATTATAGAAGAGGCTGATACACACAGGCGGCCAACCGCTGGCTAGGCTAGAAAGAGAAAAAAAATACAAAGGTAGAACTGACCAAAGATAAAAACAGGATCACACAACTACGGGCATATTTGTTTTGGTCTTCTGATGACAGATGAAACTCCGTTCACTGATCACTGTTTGCTAGACTCGCCACCGGCTTCTTCTTTTTCTTTCGTTTATTGTAGCCATTCCAACCATATCCACATCGCCCCAACATCTGTATATAGCAACTGCTCCTCCAAAAGCTCAATAACAAAGGCATGTAAAAACCAGACACAAAATGACTCAAGCGCTCATCAACTTCTGCTGGGACGACTCTCTTCTTGCCTGGCTGGCCAGTACTTAGGTGGCTGAAGTGATGTGGTTTTGAGAAAGTTTTCCCAAGTTCGGTCCAATTGTGTTGCATGCTTCATGGTGCAAGGTGTCGCCCGCCCCCTGGTTTGAAAGCTGCAAAGCCTCGTCCTGAACTGCTGCTGGCCCAAATGTGTTGTGTTCCATGGTACCTGTTGGTGGCACCCAGTCTTCAAGCAATAGTATGTGATATATGAGATCGCTCCTCATTTGTTGATTAGCCGATCGCACGGCCGGGTCGAGAGACCTGGTCGTGTGTATAGCAGCGTTCATTTTTTTTTTCGATAAAGAGAGAGCTTTATTAGTTACCCAAAATAGTGTTACAATCTTGATCAACACAGCTTGGCATGCTTACACCATATTGCGCTATGGTTTAAGAGTCTAACAAGATGTTTGCATTCTGCTTTTTCCCTACGAGTAACCTGGCCAGGCCCTTCGTCACCTTCATGGCTTCCTCAATAATTTAGCATGCCACTGACCGTTGCGTAAAAGTTATACCAAACAGATCTACGAAAACCACCTTGATCGCCTTTTTAAAGTATTTTCGATACATGTGGGTTATTGCTATGCTCTCGGAGACGTTTGGAGGGAAGAAAACAAAAAAGTGAAATGCACCGGCGATCCTTAAACTATTTCGGATGTGTCATCTAGGTCCATAAACTTTTAAATTGCACATCCAAATCATCAAAATATCAAAACTGTTCATCGGCAATCCATACCGGTTTTGAGCACGGTTTTGGCTTTGAAAAATTGCAAAAAGGCTCCAGGAGTTTACCTTTCTTCTCGTAGGCGAGCCCTCACCTTCACTTGGTGCGCGAGCTCGCGGCTGCTCGCATAGCAGCACGGGTCGGAGAGTGCGATGGACACGAAGCGAAAGGTCTACATCGTCGGCTTGACTAGGCACTCGCCGGGCCACTCCAGGAATCACCCAGTCTACCATAGCCTCGACAGCTCCTGCATGCAGAAGTACTGTTGAGCGAGCTTCCAAGACCGAGGGCTCGTGTGCGGAAAGAAAGGTAAACTCGGGATTTTTTTTTTTTTTTTGCATTTTTTGAAAGTCAAAACCGTGCTCAAAACTGGTATGGACTACCGGTGAATGGTTTTGATAGTTTGTGAACCTGAATGTGCGGTTTGAGAGTTCGTGGACCTGGACGACACACCCGAAGTAGTTTAAAGACCGCCGGTGCACTTCACTCCAAACAAAATTAGAAAGGCACAATGCGCGACTCCTACCGGTGTAGCCGTCACATACACTCGTGGCTACCATCCTCCGTGGGGTTGAGTGCCAAACATGTATAGGTCAAGCTCTAAGCGCCACGCTTACAACCCATCTAGAAAAACTACCCTCGATCAACAGAGCAGTTCTATCTAAGAATACAGCATAGATTTTCACCAAGCGCGGCCGCCATCTCCGACAGAGGCACTCTCTCATACTCTTTAGACACAATCACGAATCTCACAACAAGACTTCTACGAGCACTAACTTAACCTGATAAATAAACTAAATAGAAAATAATTACTAAAAGAAATAAATAAAGACAAAACTAAATAAATTAATAAATAATAATTCTATAAGAGTTAGAATACAAGAACTATACCAGAACTCTGAGAAGACTTCTGAAACCCCGAGAGAGCTTCCACTCTACTCAAACTTTCAAAGTAACTCTACTTATATACTAAATGAGTGATGAAATGATCACTTGGATGAGGTGTCAATGGTTCTGCAGCCGACCAAAGGTATTTATAACCATCTTAGGACAGGAGGAGCTATATAGTGGAATGTTAAGTAGCGGGGCCACCAAATTAGGCCGGTCGGCCGCCCGATGTGGCAGTTTGCCACCACCTCGCTCCTGGACGCTACTGATCATCTCCTGGCGTCGGTTGATAGGTCGGCTACGTCGTGGGGGTGGCAGAACTGGAGTAAAAGCTAAGTTTTGGCTCATCTGGCCCACCTTCTGAAATGTCGGTGGAATTCTCCTGGATGGGCTTTGGTTACGGGATGGACAGACAGGGTTCTCAATAGCGGTCGGTTTCCTAAAGTGAACCAGCAGGATCGGTTCATTTGCCTTGACACGATCGTGACTCGAAACGATATGACTTGTATGTGTATGATCTTAGCTAGAATAAATAATATTGTAGAACTAAGGAGAGGAAATATAAGATAAGCATATAGAAAATCTTAACTTTATCTCGTTGTTCTCCTAATGTATCCTGCTTGTATCTTAGTTTATTAGGATTGCTTGATGAGTACCGTTCTTATCAACATATACCTTACCCGTCTCGAGTATAGATGTTATTTTTACAATAATTATACTACTTTGTTATTTATTCAACTTTCTTTCGCTCTACTTCCCTACGGAAATATAAATACAATAACTCTGGAATGCTCTAAAGTGAAATACTACAACAGTGTTCCGTGCGCTTGCGGAATTAATGAATCTAATTACACTCATAAGAACGTCAACAGACGCGGGTTTACTTTAACCCCACGAAGGATGGTAGCCGCGAGTGTATATGAGAGTTACACCGGTCTCTGTAATCCACCACGTCTGAATTAATATCTGTAGGGACTGTATAGCGGGCGGTTCTCTAAAGTAGTTGAACCTAGTTACCAGATTGCTCCTTTGGCATGTCCATGCTTTGATATGCAAGAAAGTATCTGTAATGAAAGATTAATAGTGGTTATCAGAAAACTAAATGCTAACCACTTGCCTAATTGATACATTTTTCCCGTTATTCTCCCAAACTAAATGCTAACTCTTTGTTGTTTATATCGATGGATATTTTTTCTGAGTATCACACATAGCATATATCTCTACCCCTGCTTTAGTCTAGTTTACAAGTTATAAATAATATATGTTTTTTAATTCATGGTATTGTTAGTCCTGCTTCTATTGGAAAATAAAAATACGATAACATTGGAATACTCTTGAGTGAAATGCTATAATGATGTTCCGTGTGTTTACGAAAATTGAATTAAATCTTTTTCGTAAGAAAGGCCAACACATGTGTGCCAGCTAGACAGTATCCACGTCAGATAGTACACCGATAAGAATGAAACGACTATCCATGATGCATGCCTACTCCACCAACCGTGGTGCATGCCCCGAGCCATCGTGCGGGACACACGAGATCGCGCCGACCTCGTGAGGCTTAAGGAACGGTGGCACCACACCACACGGCAAAGCACGACATGATGCGTCTGGCGTCGTATGTGCACCAGACACTTGCCCATTGCATGTGCCATGCACGCATGCCTCGCGCGATGATAGGACGATCGGACGACACCACACACGAATGAGGGCATCTGTAATAAACTCCAAGTGACAAATATGGTGTGGTTCATGCAATGTTGCATCTCTCTCTCCCTTCCTTCATTTCTTTCCCTCATGCCATTGCCTGGATCTTATTGTCTCCAGCAACAACTTGGACGCGGCAAGCGACCTCTCTTCGCCGTCTGTTACAAGGGCCACCTTTGTTCTGATTAGCTTTGTCGCCGCGGAACTCGCACTGGCCAACCATGCTCTGGAGCACACTTGGAGGGAAGAAAAGAAAGTTAGACTGACCGCAGCAGTGTTCCCTATTTTCCACCCTCTAAAAGAATATTCCCCACATCCTCTAAAAAATTCCGCCCTCCAAATTTCATTTTGCTGCAACAGTGCGCCTCTATTTCCTCCTCCACCGGCTGTAGAGCACCGCCCCTCCCCCCCTGCTGCTCTGCGCGCGCGCCTCCACCCGGCACCGGCGCCACCGCTTTGTACTCCACGATCCTCGTGCTCTCCCTGTTCACCGCAACGGCGCGTTCCGACCCGGCACCGGCGACGCCGGTGCCCCCATCGACGGCATGCAATGGGACGACGGACCCGACCTTCTGCCGGACCGTGCTCCCGGCGAACGGCACCAGCAACCTCTACACCTACGGCCGCTTCTCCGTGGCCAAGTCCCTCGCCAACGCCAAGTTCCTGGCCCTCGTCAACTGCTACCTCTCTGGCTCCCGCGGCCGCAACAACAACCTCTCCCATGCGGCCGTGGCCGCGCTGTAGGACTGCCATCTCCTGTCGTCGCTCAACATCGACTTCCTCTCCGCCGCCGGCGCGGCGCTGAACGCGTCGGGCAACCGCGCGCTGCTGGACCCACAGGCGGAGGACGTGCGGACGCTGCTGTCGGCGATCCTCACCAACCAGCAGACGTGCGCCGACGAGCTGCAGCAGGCCGCCGCCTCGGCGTGGTCGGTGCGCAACGGGCTCGCCGCGCCCATGGCCAGCAGCAATAAGCTCTACAGCGTCTCGCTCTCCCTCTTCACCAGGGCCTGGGTCAAGCCGCCAAAGCCGTCGACGGCCGCCGGCGGGAAGAAGAAGAAGCCGCCGCCGCCCTCTCACGGCGGCGGACACGGGAGGAGGGGCCTGTTCGACGCCACAGACGACGAGATGGTGCGGAGGATGGCACTCGAGGGCGCCGCGGCCACGGTGCTGGTGGACCAGAGCGGCGCCGGGAACTACACCACCGTCGGGGCCGCGGCGGCGGCGGCGCCCAGCAACCAGGACGGGAGCACCGACTACTTCGTCATACGCGTGGTGGCCGGCGTGTACGAGGAGAACCTGGACATCGAGGCAAGCGAGCGCGGCCGCGGCCAGGATTTGGAGGACGGCCGGTCAACCACCAGATTTGGAGTTCCGGAAGGAGACCCTGGGTGATGGCGGTTCCTTTAGGCCTCCTTTGGGAGCCCAATTCCCGGCGGGGAACCCGGCCATTTCCCGGGCCACGCGAGCCGCGCGGGAGTTAACCCCGGGCTGAATTCCTCAGCCTTTGGAAGGCCCGTCGACAGGGCAGAATCGCCCCGGTGACGGCCGGTTTCGACGGGGCAGGAATCCGAGTCGTCGGACTCCTGGCCACCAACCCCGTCTCTCTTCCCCGTCTCTCGTTCTCGCTCTCGCGACGCCCGCCGCCAACGCCGCGGCCGCGGCCGCATCCTTCGCCGCGACGCCGCGCCCTCCCCTTCCTCCTCCTTCCCCTCGACGCCACGGCCTCCTCCTCCTCCCGACGACGCCGCAGCCTCCTCCCCATCGAGGAACGGACAACGGCCGCCTCCTCCTCCTCCCTGACAAGTCCATGAAACGCTCGAAGCCGGCATCTCCTACCCTCTGCTCGTCGTCTAGGTGAGCTCGCCCTCTCTCTCTCTCTCTGACGACAAATTCGCCGCCGCCTTCACCAGATCTCAGACGAGGAGGATCAAGATCCGCAAGCCGGGCAGCCGCTTCCGCCTTCCCCCTCCCTCCTCCCCAATTCGCGACGCAGCTGCCTCCGCCTTCCGCGATCTGGTTTTCTGAGGTCGCGGCGCCACCTCCGGTGAGACATCTGGTAAGCCACTGGCTTCTTGTCCCTTTCGGCCTTTTCTCTCGCCTGATTTTCTTTCCCCGTTCAGCATGGTTCGATTCGATCTGCTTGTGTCGTTTACACCCTATTTACATCCATGATTTTGTCTGGGTCTGCAAGCTTGTTAGTAGCAGGTTCTGATCAGATTATTGCAGTTAACATAGAACCTGAGATGGTGATGATTAACTGTGATATCTCGTAGTAAAACAGGGACTTTCTTGTGATTTACAGGGCAGGTTGTATGTAGCCTTGTAGATTTGGTTGCGGTTCTCAGATTCAAATCCTTGTGCATGCTGCGTGTGACCAGTTGTATGGTGATATTGTGATATCTGTACTGTTATGCATAAATGTCTTGGTCAACTGTACAAAACGTAGTATTTCTATTTATACATGTATATGCATGAGTGGACAACAAATCTATGAAAGCAATTCTTACCTGTTAGCTTATTTTGTGTTGCTGAAGATAATGTATATTGTACTTTACAAGAACGATAAAATTGAACAATTGAAGTAATGATTAATTACCGTACTCACTGCCAAGTAACGTGCCAGTAGTTAATGACTTGATGCAGCAATCTTTTGTCATTCACGTTTTGCTTATCTCTTGGTTGCCTTTGGTTGCCATCAGCTCATATGTTCCATGCCTGTATATGTCCCTCCTCTATCATTTACGTTATCGAGTTTCTCATAAAGATATATTTGCTGAAATCTGATTTGAGATCTTATGTAGTCAGTGCTTTCTTTTCTTACTCAAAACCTGCATGTTTCTGTAAACACTAGTTAACATATGATGCTTGGTCATACATATAACCGCTGATGCTGCAGTAGTGCATTGTGTATAACTGGTTTTGTGTATGCCTTATTTTGAGTTCAGTCGTTCGTGCTGACGTTCTTGGCAGAGTGGGGTGGTCGAAATCAGATAGCTACTATTGCAGTACGGCTCAGTTCCTAGTTGTGATTTAATTTTCTGCTCTTCCTTGCTCATTCAGATTCATAACTGAACTATCATTTTCCTCAATGCAGCTGGCAACGCACAAAAATGCAATAGGTGTTGCTACTGGAGCAATACTGGGGCACATCATCTGCAAATCATTCACTGTGGTGGGAGGGAGCATGCTGGCGTCCAAGATATCTCAAAGATATTTGTAGCCTGGTGGCATGAAGTGGATTGGGTTGAGTTTTTTTTCTTTCTTGAACCTTGGATGTATGTAGTGAAGAAAATCAGATTTTCTGCGACATTGTTGTGTTTATGGCTCCTATTACGAATATTGTGTCTAATAGAATTTTTCTGAATTTTTGGGTATTTTTCCTGAATTTTTAGAGGGCATTTTGAGTTTACCAGAAGTTTTGGCACATGTTTTTCCATTTTCCCGAATTTCCAGCATTTTTTTGATTTTTTCTGATTTTCCCCTGGGTGGGTCTCCCTTGTGGCTCCCAAAGGCTGGCGGGGCAGAGAACCCAGCGCACCCGGGGGTGGTGGTGTGCGGGGAATTCCCCGGCTGGTGAGTCCAGCCCCGGGTCCATGACCCTGTACTGCCAAAGGAGGCCTTACAGGGTGTTGCTGCAGTGGGTCCAGGTCAAATTCTCCTCCAATTTTAGAGTTCAGGGTGGTTTGGAGGGAATGGTTGCGGTCAGTCTTAGAAGGGCTCCAAGTGCGGCTCGTACTCGTGTGAACGACATGTCTGCCAGCCTGGCAAAACCCACGTCAACTATACGAGACGGTAAAAAGAAGCCAACAGCATCCACCAACCGTGCATTTTTTAGGCGCACCAGCATCTATTGATCAAGCTGAGCATAAGTGTCACAAACACCATCTGGTGGTGTTAAAAACCACGCATATGTACCAATAGAATTGTAGACTAAGCTTCTAGCTAATACATGTGCATACCTATATTCGATCTCTGACCTTCATGAACAAACTCCGTCCTCGCAAAATCATGTCTCTTGGCTTTGATCTCCTGTATGATATGGCCATATCGGCCCATGAACTCACCTTGGATATTCTTGATGGTCGTCAAACAATCGCTTGGGAGGCGGAAGCTCTGCAAGTCAATGTCGCTCGCAAGTGCCAGCCCCTCATGGCAAGCCAGGACTTTCGCTATCTCAAGGTTCCGTGATCCCTCGATGACAACCTGTGCGTGCCAGGACTTCCTCTATCCACCAACCGTGCATGCCACACACCAGCGTGCGAGCCTCGCGATGGCCTCATGGGCCAAAAGGAATGGCGGCATGGCACGACATGACATGGGCATGGCGTGCTTGGCATCGTACGTGTACCGGACGCCTGCGGTGGCATGCATTCATGAAGGTTGTTCTCGGCGGTGTGGTCATACATTTTTGCCCCACCGCACACCCCCCCCCCCCCCCCAACCCCCCCACACACAGACACACATACACACATTATTGAAGCCGAGAACAACCATATGTTTTCATTGCAACTAGACGCACATAGTGTGAATACATATATAAATGTGAGTGTGCACTTGTGTGTATGACCGTCTGTAATGCGCTTGGAGGGGAAAAAAACCAAAATCAAAAGTGAACCACGCGTGACTCCTACTCATTTGTTTGCATGTATGCCAGTTAGACAACATCCACGTCGGTTGTACTCCATGCCACAAAAAAGGTAACGACATCCACATACGCGACAATGCACGCCTCCTCCATCAGCCGTGCGTGCTCCACACCACCATGCTGGACACACGAGATTGCGCTGACCTCGTGAGCCTCAAGGAATGGTGGCACCACACGACAAAGCACGACATGGCGACGTCGTATTTGCACCAGACGCTTGCCTGTGACGGAAGGATGCCATGCATGAGTGTGGACAGTCTGGAACTCAAAACTCAGAGTGACATATGGTGCGGTTCATACATTCCCCCCCCCCCCCCCCCCCCCCCCCCCCCCCCCAACCCCCCCCAAAAAAAAATTCCTCTCTCTCTCACACACACACACACACACACACACACACACACACACACACACGCACACACCGCGGGCAAGCGACCTCTACTCGTCATCCGTTACGGGTGGCACCTTTGTTCTGATTAGCACTTCGCTGCCGTGGAACACACACATAGGCTCTCCCCGACGCTCGCCGGTGCCGTCCGCCTGCCTCCAAATGTTCCAAATGAAAAAGGGGAATTGTTCCAGAAGAAAAAACGGAATTGTTCCAAACGACGTATGCAAATGTTCATCTTTTCTTATGGATTGTTCTACTCCATTCACCCGAATGTTCCAACATATAATGGGAAATGTTCTACCCCATGCCTCCAAATGTTTAAAGGTTTGCTACGGAATGTTGTAGGCACATGACTCCTTTGTTCCAGCAAAAATCCACGCCTGAATCCAAAGACTCCTTCCACAAATGTGCGCGCGGCTATGGCGACAGGGCAAGAAGGGGCCTCAAGAGACGCGTGGAGACTCGGCGCCCGAAGGTGGAGGCTGGCGTCGGGCGGGGAATGGGCCGAGTGGGCCGAATTGAAGCGGGGGGTGGGCCGTGGGCGGAGAGCGCGTTCTTCTTGCGGTGGGCGGAGGCAATGATTCCCGGCTAGCCGAAGCGGAAAAGCGTGCGTTTCTGTTGCGAGTGAGTCCATGGACACAACAAACCGAGCGAGACGCATGCACGGTAACACCAAGACAGCTAGTGTGCGTCAAGCATATGCGTTCTCGAGCTGGAAAGCGAACGCTGGCAGGCGAACCCACCGGACTGCCGAATCCGCCATGCGAGAACTCGTGAAATCACTCTCCGTGCCCACGGTTCAGGCGCATAGGACAAAAGCACCGGAGTGCCACGGAGGCTAGGCTTTGTCGCTCGGCGAACACGACACCGGATGAACCGGGAGAAACGGCTATAAAATGGTGCCCCAACCTGCTTGAAACTCAAGAACGAGAGAAGCCATCTCCTCGAGGAAACTTAGCAAGGGACGCGCGGCGGCTCGGCGCCAGAAGGTGGAGGCTGGCGTCAGGCGGGGAATGGGCCGAGCGGGCCGAATTGAAGCAGCGCGGGGGGGTGGGGGATGGGCCATGGGCGGAGAGCGTGTTCTTCTTGCGGTGGGCAGAGGCAATGATTCCCGGCTAGCCGAAGCGGAAAAGCGTGCGTTTCTGTTGCATGTGAGTCCATGGACACAACAAAGCGAGTGAGACACATGTATGGTAAAGCCAAGACACAGCTAGTGTGTGTGCAAGCATATACGTTCTCGCAGCTGGAAAGCGAACGCCGGCTAGCGAACCCACCGAACTGCCGAATCCGCCATGCCAGAACTCGCGAAACCACTCGCCGTGCCCATGGTTCAGGCGCATAGGACAAAAGCACCAGCGTGCTACGGAGGCTCAAGTTTTGTCGCTCGGCGAACACGACACGTCGACACCGGATGAACCGGGAGAAACGGCTACAAAATGGCGCCCAACCCTGCCAGAAACTCAAGAACAAGAGAAGCCATCTCCTCGAGGAAACTTAGTTGCTAAGAATTCGCTTTCTACTCGAGGTAACGCTTAATTTGTTGCCAAACGTAGGCACTCGTGATGTTCATCACTCGCCAGGACACACTAGTGTGCGTGCAAGCATAGGCATTCTCGCAGCTGGAAAGCGAACGATGGCTGGCGAACCCACCGGACTGCCGAATCCATCGTGCCAGAACTCGCGAAACCACTCGTCGTGCCCACGGTTCAGGCGCATAAGACAGAAGCACGGGGTGCCATGGAGGCTCAAGCTCTGTCGCTCGGCGAACACGACACCGGATGAACTAGGAGAAACGGCTATAAAATGGCGCTCCCACCCTGCGAGAAACTCTAGAACAAGAGAAGCCATCTCTTCGGGGAAACTTAGCTGGTAAGAATTCGCTTCCTACTCGAGGTAACGCTTAATTTGTTGCCAAACGTAGGCTAGGCACTCGTGATGTTCATCACCGGGTTTACACAATGTTACACTTGTGTCTGTGACATTTCAGGCAAGTGCTTTCTGAAACGAACGATGGCGGTGACGACGATGGTGACCAAGAGCAGGGAGAGCTGGTCCTTTCAGCTCCCTGAGGTCGCGTTCCCCTGGAAGAGGACAAGAGCCTCGTCCAGTTCCCTCGTCGGGCGCCGTTCGCCAGCGTCAGCCTCAACATGTCCCCGGCGCCGTGCGACCCGCAGGAGCACGACACGAGGGCCCGCCCCGCCGACAACTGCGACGTCGCGCGCCGGCTGGCGGCCGCCGCGAAGGAGAAGCAGGCCGGCGGCGGGGAGGCGGAGGAGGAGGAGACGGCGGGTGCGGCGGCGGAGCAGAAGAAGAAGAAGGGCGGCGGCGGCGGCAAGAGGCAGCCGCACCAGCTGGGCGCGCTGCGGAAGGTGGTGCGCGTCAAGATCGCGAACCCGCACCTGCGTCGCCTGGTCAGCGGCGCCGTCGCCGGCGCCGTGTCGCGGACCTTCGTGGCGCCGCTGGAGACGATCCGCACGCACCTGATGGTGGGCAGCTGCGGCGCCGAGAGCATGGCCGGCGTGTTCCAGTGGATCATGCGCATCGAGGGGTGGCCCGGCCGGTCTGTTCCGCGGCAACGACGTCAACGTGCTCCTCGTCGCGCCAAGCAAGGCCATCGAGGCAAGGCACCGCTAACCCGTCGTCTCCTTGAAACATCTGCTTCAATCGGTGATCGTTTGCTTGCATCAGTGACGACGCTCTCGCTCACTCATCTGTCGTTTCTCTTTGCCTGCTTGGTGCTGCAGCATTTCACCTATGACACGGCCAAGAAGTTCCTGACCCCGAAGGCCGACGAGGCGCCCAAGGTCCCCATCCCTACGCCGCTGGTCGCCGGAGCGCTCGCCGGAGTCGCATCAACCCTCTGCACCTACCCCATGGAGCTGACCAAGACCAGGGTC
This sequence comes from Eragrostis nindensis, assembly GCA_012490785.1. NCBI lineage: Eukaryota > Viridiplantae > Streptophyta > Magnoliopsida > Poales > Poaceae > Eragrostis > Eragrostis nindensis. Next base: position 208,940 of record JAAXCT010000083.1, read on the forward strand.
ACCATCGAGGTAAAAAATAGTAGATAACACGAGCAAACTTGTCACTTTCTCACCCTCGAGGTGAAAAAATTCGCAACGCTAACGGCCGTGTGATGGCGGCATATACATGTGCAGAGGGCGTGTACGACAACGTGGCGCACGCGTTCGTGAAGATCCTGCGCGAGGAGGGCCCGGGGGAGCTGTACCGCGGGCTGGCGCCGAGCCTGATCGGCGTGGTGCCGTATGCGGCCTGCAACTTCTACGCTACGAGACGCTGAAGCGCCTCTACCGGCGCGCGTCCGGGCGGCGCGGCGGCGACGTGGGCGCGGCCGCGACGCTGCTCATCGGGTCCATGGCCGGCGCCATCGCGAGCTCGGCCACGTTCCCTCTCGAGGTGGCGCGCAAGCAGATGGAGGTGGGCGCCGTGGGCGGGAGGCAGGTCTACGACAACGTCCTGCACGCCATGTGCTGCATCCTGCATCGTCAGGACGGAGGGCGTCGGCGGCCTGTACCGCGGCGTCGGGCCCAGCTGCATCAAGCTCATGCCCGCCGCCGGCATCTCCTTCATGTGCTACGAGGCCTGCAAGAGGATCCTCGTCGAAGGCGAGGACGACGACGAGCAGGACGACGAGGCTGATGATGACAAGGAGAAGAAGGATGCATGATCAAGTGAACGGGCTTCTCCAAGACGCGGTGAATCAATCAATGTCGTGAAGCATGGAGTGGAAGAAGACATGGACAAGCTGGAGCTGGAAGAACTACATTTGTAGTTTCGTTTGGTGCATATTTTTGCGTTCGAGTTGTGCTTGTAAAACCTCTGTACGTACTCAATAACTGGCGCGCCTTTAACAGGGGTCAGGAATAAACAATGGAGCTCATAATTTGGAAATTGGTGCTGATGTTATCGTCGGCAATGAACAATCCCTTCTCGGGCCTTTCTCACACTTCTTCTCCATGAAAAAGAATCCTCAAGCATCAATGGCTGCTCATCCCTCCTCCATGAAGAGCGAGACGAACGGAGGTCATCCTTTCCAGAAAAGAAACGAAATGGTCCATACGGAATGTGTGCGCCCGCACCATGCATGCATATGCCCCGGCAGACGGCCGTGCATCTAGACGAAGACGACCGATGGCGCCTCGCACGTTTCAGCCCCTGGGAACTTGCTCTTTTCCTCACACGCCACGCCATTTCCCTTTATCTGCTCACCCCCAGTAGGGACTTGGATGAAGACAAGCGATTCACTGGCGGGTGGTCTCTCTTCCTCTCGCCCACCGTCCGTCCGTTGCTACTCGCACCTTTCTCCTGATCGCCCTTGCTTTCCGGCTGCAGAGCGCTGGCTCTCGTGACTTTCGAAACGGCACTTAGGCTTGGCTTGCGTTCTGGAACGCACGCCGATCGCCAGCGTTCTGCAACTAACACAGCCGGGTCTCCGCCGAGCGGCGCCCGGAACGTGACCATGCCGAGTGAGTCCATGGACGCGACAGACGCAGCACGGCGCGTGCACACGAACACCAGCACCCTGCCATTGTGCATGCTGGGCAGATGAACTAGAGCTGAAAGCGAACATGACAAGCAAATCCACAGGATTGCACCCCAGGCAAATCCGCCTGGCGAAATTATCCAGGAAACAGTGGGGCAATGAGACTGTGTTCAGCCTTGTGCCCCATGCATGCGTTTGAACTGGCACACATGCTGTGTTGATAGGAGAGCAAATTTCACATGAAGAAACAGCCGGATATCTTCCTGACGAAATTGGGACAAATCAAGAGTATCATACCCATACATCTCACCAACACAAGTAACCATCCAGACCTAATGAATCAAGTAAAAGCACACTAAATAAGCTGCGCCCTTAATTGATAGTACTACAAGCACTTGTCTCTTGCCAACTCTGACAAATTAAACAGGTTTTGATCTAGCTGAACAGTAAAATAAGCTACAACAGGGATCTTCCCAGCATTCAGCTTTGCTCCTCAGCCTCCGCAGCAGCCTCCCGCTCTTCAGCAGCTGCTGCCATCAGCTCATCAAATTTGTCCGTCTTGCCAAGTATTATCTCAATCTGACCAGAGCACACACAGAGTTTAAAAAAAAAAAAATCATACTACGAAAAACAGAAGCTTAAAAACAACAGTTCATTGGAAGAACATTTACCTTGGCCTTCTGGATAGGGCGGTTCCTGTTGTCATCTTTGACATCAACCGTAGATGTCATGATCTCTGCAAGTAATTATTTGTAATGTTAGGCTGAACAGAGAAGAAAATTGATTGATATGATTGACCTTATTGTAAGAAAATAGGGCTTACTCTTCTCGACAGCAAGGCCGTTATTCTTCAGAATTTCCGCTACAGTTACCACCGTTGCAATTGCTGAAAGAAGAAAATTTACATGTTTAGACTGCAGTGCGGAAAATGAATGTAGGTACACAAACAAAAGCCCAAGAGGAAAAATGAAGCAAACCAAACCAGCTGTGTTAACAGGTCTGAAGCATAAGGTAACACACAAGATATATGGACAAATACTATAACAAGATGCCAGCATAATTTGCAATAGAAAACTCATGTCACTTCTCCACATGAGCAGGTACCCCGATACAGATTTGATTCAAGTGGTCCACTCAACCTGATTCCAAAGAAACAAACCCGCTATAGGAACACCCGACCATCATCAGAGAACACAAGCATAACACGCATTTAGTGTCCTGGACAAGTGCCAACTGTTTTCAGGCCTCAAAGGGGCCAATATTGATTAATTCAGGGGTAGGCCTCAGGGATGCATGATCAGCTCTGGGCCTAGCATCTAAAGTGTTCGCTGGTAACGTAAACTTAAGTTGGGCTCGGATAGGCAAGACAAACCATGCTACCTGACCTCCCCATGGGGCCCGAATACACAGAATCCCAAGTTCATATATCATCTACTGTGTAGCCCACATCAGCCCTCCAATGTGTTGTATCACCAGCGCATATCACCTCCTCACGTCCTCGTCACCCTCACTCTGCAGATCCCCGTTTCCCCTTTCTTCCTACACTGGGTCACCAGAAGATGCCAGCAAGAGTCACCAGATGATGTCAGCTACGCCTCCGACTAACCACGTGTCACCCCAATGTCAGCTACGCCTCCGACTAACCACGTGTCACGCCTCCGACAAACAGCACTGCAATGAGCACTTCACCTACAGATGCTCAAGGAGGTTTATGCAGCAAACATGAATGGAAGAATGCTAAATCCCCCCCAAACACGGCAAGTCCATAACCATGCAAACAAAAAGAATTATCCACAATAAACTAGTAAACAGGATAAGATTCGCAACTTGACAAGTTTACATCATTATGGCAATCCTTAACATAAGAAGCAATCATAAATTGTCGCCGTTACAAGACTATACACAATCTTCCCCCAAATAATCTAGCATACAACAACAGCTTTGCAGAGATTAACGAAACATAAACAACAACAGCTTTGCAGAGATTAACGAAACATAAACAACAACAGCTTTGCAGAGATTAACGAAACATATGCCTAAATCAATAAAAGAGAAGATCTGGGAGCCAAGGATTTACCCATGCCGAGGGCCGAGAGCTCCACTTCTTCGTGCAGCTGCATGTACCTCTGCACACAAGAAATATCACGCAAAAGATTAGCTCCTCCGTTTGCATTGCCCATACTCAAAGCAAGCACGAATCAAGTCAAACCGCTAGCGACTAGATATCCCCTCGGCCGAAAATCCTTAGAGCGGGAAGCAACCATTCTACCTAGGGTTTAGCACCGCTACCAGGCCAAAATCCATAGAAAAAAATCCCCCAAAAATAATAGATTCCGGTGGTCTCTCCACCAGACGAGCGGGTTGGATTTATTTCTCCCGTCCTCACCTTGGCGAGGTTGACGTAGAAGAAGAGGGGCTTCTTGGTGTTGGAGACCTGGATGCGGTTCTTCTTGTGCCCCTCCGCTCCAGCCCCGGCCGCCGCGGCGTCTCCTGAGATGTTCAGGTTGTTCACTGCCTCGGTGACCGCCTCCATCGCTGCTGATGTCGCAAGAGCTCGGTGAAGCAAGAGAGGAATTGCGGGGACAAGGCAATGGGGATTTCGGCGGCGATGGATGGTGAGGAAGCTCTATCGGTGGGCTGGGTTTTATACGGGGTAGGGTTACGGGCGCTTGAAGGGTTCCCGGTTTTCTTTGCCCAAAATAGGCTCGTCGTGTCTGGCTCCAACACCGACCGACTCATGGGCCGGTCAAGAACTCTGATCCGCTGCAATCATTAGAAAAGTGCAAGATGACCGTTTTAGATTCTTTTTTTTCCTTTCAAAAAAAAAGATTCTTTTTATTTTAAGCTTGATTGTGAACTTCTAATGGTAAAAAAAAAGTGTCTAAAGCACTGACCTATTTTTTCCTTTTCACCAATTGGTCCATGGAGCAAATCTTTGTAAAGAAAGGTAAGCAATAACACAATGCCTGACCTTTTATGTCTACTGTTTAGTTCCCAGCAGCATCTGAAAGAACGGTGTTGTGTTAGGCCAGTCTTGGTGCATAGTTTCATTTTATAATTTTCAAAACTGCTACATCATCTTTAAAGATTTGTTTTGATGGTTGAAATAGCCTCTCTCAATGCATAGTTTCATTTCACGTTTTCATAGACAAGCCATAACATCATAATTGTCACATTGTGATTGGTCTAAACATGTTGAGATGAAATGTCTTACTCTCGATGGGGGTTTCAATGAAGTTTTATGCATGTGAAAAAGTGCCAAATAAGTTTCATCCCCATAAAACTAATTTCCTTTCTCCATCTTAATTACCTTGACATGTCGTTATTTTTTTCTGATGTGAAGCCTTATTTAATGTTAATGAAACTTCCATTGAGGTTGGCCTTAGGCTACTCCCAATGGGAGTTTCATTCTTATTAATTAAGGTGCCATGTCACCATTTTAGATGATGTGGCAAAGAATTAATAAGGAAAGAGAAGAGAGTGGTTTCATCTAGATGAAACCATGTGTACACTATTTCCAACACAACTTGTGTCTTGCATGTGTTTCTAGGAAACAACAAAAATGAAATCATGCATTGTAAGAGATGTTTCATTGTTCAAACAAATGCCTTGTTCCTTATGTGGCAGCCTTGGAAACAACAAAGTGAAACTCACCATTGGGACTAGCCTTATTGCTACCTCTCTACACATCCCTTGTGTCTGTACACTGCATTGATTGCACAGAACTTTAAAAAAACATATAAAAAGATGTTATAAATACGAATAAGTCCTTGTGTTCGTTGTGACAAATTAAAAGCCCCATGCACATATTATTGAATGATCAAACCAAATTTGAATTCAGATGAAATGAATGTTTCAACATCCCCCCCCCCCCCCCCCCCCCCCCCCCCCCCGCGTGAAATAATTAATGTGAGGGCCTAATTCCCTTTAATTTGTAGCCTCAAAATTGTTAATAATGACCTCGCTTCCTCAAAATTGTTGGTTCTAAAAACTCACCAGAAGGTGCACTTCTTTTCTTTTTGCGAAGTAGTTACACTAATGTTTTGATACACTACATTTGTTAAAAGTATTAGTTGCAACATTGCAAAAATAATGCAACAATTAATTTCAAAAATGGATCTGATATTTGATCATCTTGCAACAAGCTGCTACACCATACAAATCCAATTGATCCAATAACATGTAACAAAAGCATAATGCTCTGAAGCATCGGTTATTCTCCCTATATTGTGAGGGACGATGAAGTGGCAGCCACTACTAGGAAAATGCAAATCTAAAGCTCTCTCCTTCCTCACTTAGCTTTGGTCAACATATGACTGAAGATGGCCTAGCTCCACCACTTGGTACCATACTGTCTAGTTTCTTGCAGCTGCTTAGAAGATCTTCCCAAGTGTTGATCATTTCTGTGCAGATGCATCAAGTTGTGCTGGCGTGAATCCACAGAAAAAGGAAAATGAAGGGCTTACATAGGGGCCTTGCATGAACTTCTTTCTTTTCTTTACCAAAGATATTCAGTTACTGATGAACAATTCAGGAACAAGTAGTGTGAACTTATACATTAGGGAGGAAATTACAAATGAGAAACATTTACAATCGGACAATCGGTTACTAATAATAACAGCAGTAATGCACAGATAAAGGGGAGCTGGGCCCATAAAGCTGAAACCTATTTGTCTAAAGATCACAATTTTCTGACTGGCTTTGCCTGCAAGTTCAGATGAGCTGAACGTCCTTATATAGAATAGCTTCGTACTTTGTGAAAGGTATAATGCAAGTGGACGGCATATCAGTGTGCAACAACAACTGCACCATAATACACATCAATGCAAGAATGCAATGAGATACTTCTAAGTCATTGCTGGATTTGCTTTAGCTTTTCTTCTTGGTTTTCATAATCTCCAAGCCTCTTTAACCATCGCAAACCTAGATCACATCCTGCCTCCGCCGCAATTTGAAACTGCTCCTTCGCTAGCTTTATGGGATCCTGCTGTTTGGTCCGTTTTCGCATCTTCCCAGTTGATGGACTCTTGCCTGAGTTGAACCTGGTAATCACTTCTGGTACTTCAGCACCTAAAGAAAAAGAAACACAATTTTAGCTGCTGTAGATAATTTCATAGTTTAATTCAAATTCAACTAGATTAATTGGTCATTACTGCATAACATAACTGATAGCTTAACCACCTTCATTACAGTTTCAAATAACAGATATTTCTCACATAATCCATAATAATATGTTAATGTATAGTTAGATCATAAGACACTAAAATTTATTTATCACCTTTCAGAAGCAGGGATCCATATGCAATGGCAGCTCCAGCATGTCCCTAAAGATGGACAGATATCAGAAGTCAAAACATGAACTGACTTCACAATAAAAGTTATACAAGTAAATGAAACTAAACATGGATGTTTTCGAGGGAAAATAATGACACCTTTTCCGAAGCTCTGTGGAAACACCACATGGCAGAGGCTATATCCCTCTGAACACAGTCTCCAGTTAGATATACAGCACCTAGAAGATATAGAGCACCAGGGTGCAGCTGCAATCAAAGATTCAGACGAAATTGTGACAGGCTAACCAACAAGCATATCAGAAAGCATGCGATCAGCATTCTGGTAAGCAGCATACCTGGTCAACAGCTTGCTCAATGTAATGGAAAGCCTGTTGATCGGACTGAACGTAGTCATTCTACAACAGGGAAAAGGATGAACCGTCAATACAAGAGAGCGTTAAATCCGCGATCAAATGCAGAAGGCGTGCCCAGTGTTTCACAGAAGTTTGCTTGATTAACACATTGAGAGAAAGGTTACAAGGGAATTAAATGTGAGAAACCTCAATCCTTAGTCGACATCCAAGCTCATATTGCGCATCTGGATCACCCATACTTGCAGCTTCAACTAACAGAGCAGCACCACTACACACATGACATTAAGCAGATTTTAATTGACATCAAAAATCTATTGCTAGCCATGTATCATGAGGTAACAGCAAAAAACAAATATTTCAAGCAGATGACAACCAAAACACAAGGGAAATTTCACTTCCATTCGTATTTTATAAATTCTAATTGTGCAAGCAGTCTTTAACATGGTGTCCAGGACTCCAGGCAGTAAACCCTTCTCTCTCTCTCTCTCTCTCTCTCTTTTTTTCTGCATTCGTATCACAGCTGCTTTCAGTTGAATGCAGAGCCAGCAAATTTTGATGCAACTAAATGGCACATAACACTATTTTTACACAGCACGCCCAATACAATGTTCACAGCAGGCAGCAGCAGGCTGAAAAATAGTCAAATTCCAGACTAGGTATAATACACATCAGCCATTGCTGGCTATGGTTGACACTTTTACTGCTTGTAGGATTTCAGACAAGGAACAAATTAAACACCCAATACTGACATATTCTCTGACAACTGATGCCCTGAATCCTATAAACATTGATCAAGAGTCCAAGAAAAATTTCAATCATGACAGGAAGTTCCACACATTATATGCATATATTATGCTCTTTTTCTGTGGGGGAGACAATGGGGAGACATTAGTAGTTTTCGGGTATGATGACACTGTTCAGCATATTACAAAGTCGTGTCAGATTTTGAGAATATGAGTTGAGAATAATACACACTTGGATTACAATTCAAATGCTTGATTAAACTATCAGATACAGCAACATAGGAGACATACATAACAGTTTCAACCAAAAGTATGGTTATAAATGATAAGCTTGGAAGTGTAATATGGCAGTATATGTATTATTTCATCTGATACATCAAGGTATCATCAAGTATCATATATTTGATGACAACAGCTAATGTAGAGTGCATAACTGACAATGTTTTCAGAACCATAGCACTGAGGGGTTGTGGATAAGGCACTCGCCATGGATTTTAAGATTTCATCAGCTTAAAATTTAAAGTATCACAAAAATGGGCAAATGAGTTTTCTTGCAAGAACAAATAAATACAGCAAGCCGGCAACGAAGTCAATCCGAATAAAATAGTCGGAAGTTACTCACATTGCCTTACAAGCTCCAGGAACATGATACTTGAAATGCATCCTGCCCAGCCAATATCTCGCATGAGTATTCATATTGTCGATCTCTAGAGCCAGCTCAAAGTTCTCCTTAGCACCCTTTCAACATGAAGGAACATTTGAATAACAAAATGATTAAACAGTTTGACACAAAGACACACACACAAAAAAAAAAACATTGTTTGAATCACACGTTGATGAAGCAAGTGACCATGTGACTTGGAATTTGTAATAAAGATAAAAAGGAAAGTAAAAGCTCAAGATGATTTAAGGAAATATCTCAATAACCCCAATCGATGATTTCATGAAATATTTCCAGAAGTCAGCAATGGAAGAATGAATGACACAGCCATAGGCATTCCGGTACCCCAGGTGCTTCACCGATGTGGCAAAGTGACAACACAAGTTTCACCTTCAAGGCTACAGTGTAATGAACTATTGCGGATTAGGCGCTCCCTAATCTTATTGGGGAGAAATGGAAGCAGAGAAGGAAGAGAAATCCTGAACAGTACTCTGAGCAGAGGGATCAGGCGCTTGTCGTTGCGGTCGGCAAAGTCGATGACGCGATCGACTTCCTGGAGGGCGCTCCATCCCTTTGCCACCAGCTCCATCGCCTTCTTGTTCCTATCGTGCATCGACCTCTGGGGGGAACACAGCATTCTGTTCGTCATGCCATAGGCAAGAAGCATAAATGTCACCATATGAACGCGCCACTCGGCGCCGCCCTCACCTGCGGGTTCAGCGCGGCGGCGAGCTGGTTGAAGCGATTGGGCGAAGAGGAGAAAGCGGCCAGCCGCCGCGCCGACGCGGCGAACATGGCAGCGCGTTGCCTGGTCCGGGAGGGAGCAGGAGCAGCGTGACGGCCTAGCCGGAGCTAGGGTTTATCCCTGGACGGCGACGGCGCCTCGCTTCTTGCGGCCGAAGGGGAGCGAGGATGCGTAGCTCTGACGGCCGCTCAGACCGGGGAGTGTTGAGTCACCGGTGGGCCAGCACGTCGCCGCATTAGGCTTTGTGGGTCGGCCTGGTTGTATTTTAGGCCCAAAACTGCACGGCGACACTGGGCCTTGCCGCTTAACCATGGTGTTTGGGAGGACTGCCAAGACTCCATCAATCAATTGCCGTTTTTGGGGGAAAAAAAAGAAAAGAAAAGAAGCTGGGAGTGAGCCGTATGGAATCACATTCAGGCGTGAAGTCAAGGGGAAGGGGATCAGCGATGCATGGCTCCACAACGCCTGCGCCAAAATCTGGACAATGACTTGGAACAAGGTTCATGAACGGATTGATGGGTAAATGCCAGGTCAAGTCCTTTCCCTTGAAAATTCAGCAACAATGACCGGACAAAGGAATTAAGCTCTGCATGAATTTCATTAGACTGTGATCTTTAATATATCCTCTCTAACAATGTGAGAGATTATAATGACTGTACACTGACTGCAACCTCCAGATATTTGCTTCACAAAAATGTTTTTTTTTAACCTTTTTCAGAGAGTATAGTTCCGAACAGAACGTATGGAGCAGCGACCACTCATGGGCCATGGCCTAGCTATGCCTCGAGAACTTGGCAATGGAGGATGCTGCTCTTGGCGCGGCCGCGGCCAGCGATGTTGGACAAGATACCCGTGACGAAGTTCTTGGTCTGGGATTTGACGGCAAGGGTCTCCCACTGCTGGTTGCCCGCCCCTGCGGCGACATTGACGGCCGAGACGCTCATGTCGTTCCGGACGATGCAGAGCTTCCCGTGGAGAGCGACAATGGCGGCCGCCTCCACCGCCTGGGAGCTGCCCCGGTGCTGCTTGCTGTCAACGCAGGTGGTCCACTCTTCCGCGGCCTCGTCATAGGCCCTGAGCCGGCATCCGTCCTTGCAGTCGGCGGCGTAGAGCCGGCCGTCGAGGCACGCGCTGGGGCTCTTCCATCCCGTGACCATGCCGTCGAGCACGACCGACCACGTGTCGGCCTCCGGCGAGTACACCTGGCTCACCACCTGCTGCTGCGCGCCGAGCCCCTTCAGGTACCACCTCCCGCCGTGCACCGCGCTGACGAACGGCACCATCGCCGCGGCCATGTCGGACACGATCGACCACCGGTTCTTGGCGGGGTCGAACACCTCGGCCGACCTGAGCCCGCCGCCGCCGCTCTCGCCGCCGGCGACGTACAGGCGGTTGCCCATCACGGCCGTGCCGAAGCAGTGGCGGCGGCGGAGCATGTCCGGCGCGCGGTGCCACCGGTTGCTCCGGGCGCTGTAGAACACCACCCGCCGCATGGCGCCGCCCCGGCGCGGGTCCCGGCCGCCGAGGAGGTACAGGTGGCAGCCGCCGAGCACGGCGCAGCCGAAGCCGTCGGCGTCGGCGTACTCGCACGGCACGGGCGGCAGCGCGCGCCACGACGCCCCGCCCCCGCGCGCCGGGTCCAGCGCGCCCCACGACACGCGCCCGTCCCGGTCGCGCCGCACGGCGTACACCCACTGCTCCGCGAGCCCGAGCCGCCGGCGCAGGCCGTAGAAGTAGTTGCCGGCCAGCAGGCGCTGCCACCTCCGGCATACCAGCCGCAGCTTCCAGTGATCGGCTTGGGGCACCCGGATGAGACACGCGATGGCGAGATCGTCGGGGAGGCCCGGGAGCAGTGGGCATTGCTCGGCGCGGCTGCTCCGGTCACCACCCTGCCGCGGCGACGCCTTCGGCTTCAACGGATGGATGGAGGCCCTGAGGCTTGGTTGCACGCACCCCTTCGGCAACGGAAAGCGCCTCGCAACGGCGCTGGCGGCGGATGATTTCTCCGGTCGGCACAGGCATGCCGAGCTATCAACCTACGCCAGAGACAGAGCAGGAAATGTAAAGTTTCAGGTAGTTGGACGATTGTGAAGAAGTAGGGCAGATCGATCATAAAATAAGTCAATTACTAAACCATAATAAGTGCGTCATAATTTGCTGTTGTTTGGGATTAATACGAGCGCTCTGTTATAAAAGTGATCGATTGATGAATGGTGATACCCAGAGTGTTGGGACAAGAACATAGGACACTCGATGGTGTCATGAAGCAACAGCTGCTTGCGAAAGTTGTTCAACTACTTTGTGAGGGGACCAAGTTTGATGGCGTAGCCATGCAAGTTTCACCATGAAGGAAACCAAAAATATGCTGATACTTTTATCATATATATTTGAAGGAACTATATAAAACTGTAGGCATTGGCAACTTAAGTTTCGCCCTCACTGATTATCTTCTTGAAAAGACCTCTAACCTCACTTGAAAACAAACACAACAATGTCATTCATTTATCCATATTTTCTACTACAGTTGTAGTGATTTGCACACAGTTTACTATTTTATAACCGTTCAGATGTTTCTTTCAGCTAAATAGTTAGACGAAACATCAATAATTCTCGAATGGAACTTTCACCAGTAGAAAGAAAAAAAGTCGAACGGGAAATTCAGTGCAAGAAAATATCTAGATGCTCAGACACATTGGCAGACCTCATCCGACTTCAAAGCAGAGTTTGTACTCAATTATTATTTTTTTGTACATTTTCTCCTCCAGTGTATCTGAATTTCTGTGAACTAGCCAATCTAAACACCATCAATCGTTTATGCCGGCTGATGATAAAGGATATCATGGTCAAAGATTTCTAGATTGTTGACCAAGTTGCACTTATTCCAAAGCAACGGATTAATAAGGAGCTAAATATAAGAAAAAAGAAACGGGGACTTACCAAAGGAGCTCGGTTCCTTCTCTCCATGCCTGTTCCTGAAGGAAGGAAGGAATCAAAGAAACTTGAACCAGAACCACTCGCCAAGCAGGTATCACACCATTGCCATGTTTAAGCTTGGGCTAGCGCTTCGCCTGACCCGTCGATCAAGAGAAGCAGCAGGAAATGGAAGGCCTCACTAAACCCATCTAACCAGAAGCTTCTCCCAACACCCTGTGGCAGCTGGCCTGCAACCGCTGGGAAGAAGAAGAAGAAGAAGAAGAAGAAGAAGAAGAAAGGGAGCAGGAGGAAGGTGGTGACTGGTGGCAACTAAATGGAGAGCCCCCCCTCGCATTAAAGCCTGGTGCGTGTCTCTGCCTGTGGGCTCAGCCGGCAGTTGCATCACACAGCACTTGTCAGGACAGGAAGACTAGAGAAGGGGTCTTCAGAATTGAGCCCTTTTTCTGTCGCTTTCGTCTCCATGTTTGCTTATCCCCGTCAACCACCCTCGTTCGTTTGCATGGTTGATTAGTCCGGCGATTACCCTGTCCTAAGATTATTTAAATGCTTCGCAGCTGTTCTCCTTTTGTTATTCAGATACACTTTTTATTGTTTTCCATGGAGAAACCTTTTTGTTTCGGCTGCTGTTTGTTTGCCTGCTACTATTACTATGACGATGTCAGCAGATAAAGCATTCTATTTTATTTATCTAGCAATGCATGGTTTCATCAATCGGTACCACATAAATCATCATGTTAAATAATGCGTTTAAATTGCGCGATAGCATAGGGAAAGCGAAAGGTTGCGCACCTACGAGAACAGCAGGAGCAGACAAGAAGGAACGGCGAGCGATCCTGTCAAAATCAAGCGATTATAAAAAGAAAAAACACGCGAATTCGTTCATCTAAAATATGCCTCAACTAATTGTCTTGGAGTCCCTTGGAATCAAAACAAGAGGGAAACAGACGGGAGGAGGTGGGGCGTGACCCATCCGAAATCGCCAAGAGTTGAGAGGTCAATTTGGAGGCGCCATCTGACGACAGGGCTGCACTGCCTGCACAAGATTTGATGACACAACTGATTTTGTCATGGCCAATGCATGAGCTACACACCATGGAAGCTTACCCACCAAGGCGATCGCGTATAGATTTTACTAAGCCCCGTCTCACTGCGTGTGCATACCTGATTATTGGTCACTCAACGTAAAATGACGATTACTGCGTGTACAGACCGGCGAACCTGACAAATCACCTTGAAAAGTAGTGCAGCAATGCGTAGTCATGAATCGAATAGTCAGAGAAGGACCATGTCAGTGCATTCATATATGTCACGGAAATTTGATGGACTGCATGTAGCTGGGGATCTGAGTTTAGCAGCTTACCGTGTCTCCGAAAGAATGTTTCAGCCAACAGTTCCAGAATTGGCAAGGCGATGGTTGATCCGTATCTTCTAATGGAAAATGTGTGGTTTTTAAAATGTTCGGAGTTACAGTCTGGGCAAGGGCAAAAATCATGTTATTGCTTTGTCAGTCCAGACGAAGCAAAATCAGCAACGCTTCTGTCGTTTTTCGTGGAAGGAATATCCCAACTCTTCTGACATCGATACTATAATTTTGATGATCACGAGTTAGTATTTGGCGTGCCTGTCTGATTGGTGGCTGTTTGTAAGTTACATCCAATAAACAACTCGACGAACAGCCTTACACTCAACCAAGGATGGTAAACACGCTTGTATTGTATTCGTGAGCTGGCAGCCTGGCAAAAGAAGTGGTATGTGTTTGTGTGTGCAGATTCAGAATGACAAATCCAAATTCAGAATAGAGAAAAACAGACTGCAGAAATGCAACACACTTCGTGTTCAAGAACCTTACCAACAATGCGAACACGAAAGCCAATAATCTCACGAACTTTCGAAAAATGCGAACACGAAAGCAATAATCTCACGAACTTTCGACTGCAGGACACCTGCTTGTATGCTCCAATCTTCAGGCCTTTCAGGTGTCTTCCCTGCTGGCCTTCCTGGTCACGGTCAGTGAGAGCGGAAGTGCCATGGGCTGAGAGGAAGAGGCCTCCGGCAGGGATGACAAGGAACAAGCAGCGCCTGGAATGCGGCACGGCTCCGGCGACGAACCGCCAGCCGCGGGTTGCCCTCGCCGTCCACGGCGACCGGCCTGCCTACGACGCGACGACGCCTCCAGACGATCTAGAGCCGCGGTGGCGATTTCTTGAACCGGACGGAGGCAATCGCGAGATGCGCCTGCGGCGGGACCACCGGAGCACAGCAGCGCCGGCGCCCCCTCGCTGGATCGCCGCGTCGGCCCCAGGAACTTTTGCAAATAGCCCCCCGGTTTGGATCGCGACTATTAATCGCGATCCAAATTAGGGGTGTAAATGCAATTATTTGGATCGCGATTAATAATCGCGATCCAAATATTTACAATTACCCCCCTGGATGAGCGGCGTCTGTTCCTTCCCCGCCGGCGCGGCCCCTCCCGTCCGTCCGTCCGCCCGCCCGCCCACCGAACTGGAGTCCCGAGGCCCCGTACCAACAATCTCTGCACAATCCTCTAGACCGGCGCCCATGGCGGAGTCTGAAGGTCCAGGTCGGGTGGGCCGCCGGAGAGCGACGCCGCCGGCCGAGGGCGTCGCAAACTTCATCACGGTCGATTTGGTGCCTCAGCATCAGGATTCCTATACTTAAATCTCAGAGGCTCATGAAACGGCTGCGATCCCGTTGCAGAGTCAGTAGCTGATGCCTGATGAGCATTTGCAGATCAAGCTTTCTGCAGCCTGACCCTGTCCAAGTGTCCCAGCCTCGGCATGGCGCGGCGTCGTCCACGGGCTCAGCACACCATTGTCACGCATGGAACATCAGAACTGGAAGCCAATGTGCGGTGCAAGTACTGAGCATCCATCTTTCCTGAATCAGGTGGTGCTGCACAAAGCTCTGCTTGTCAAGGCTGGGTCTCTGCTAGTGATTTCAACAGTTACGGCAAACCCCTGCTCAGAGCCTATCTGCAGCGACTATTTGTCCAGTGACTCCAGTCTGGTATCGCTTGTCAGCACCTCTCGGTGTTTTGCATCTACAAGAGACGAAAGAAGGGGATTTGTGTCGCTGCAGTCTTCTACACGAGTGTGTACAGCATGTAGTAGCAAATGATGCATCCAGAAACGCGCAGAACGCTTTGTATGCAATAGACGGTAACACCTTGTCGGATCGTCCACAGTTGCCAACTCACGACTGGAGTAAAACTGATGCCTCTTGTTTCACCTCATCCTGTCTCGTGGTAGTCGTCCAATTATGCATGATCGTGTGACCGTGTCTTCCGTGACCATAGAGAAACGAGGTGGCTGTTTTTCAGAACAGATAACTAGTACCACCTAATCTGCCAAATCATCACCACCTTTATTCAGGCTCTAACACCGGCCTCTGTTCGTTGCTTTGGATCTCCCTCCATGATGCATTAGCACAAGAACTGCATGTCGTTGCATTCAATGGTTCAATTGCAAAAAATCTCATCGTTTTTGTGCTCATGTGCTTAAGGTAGCGTTTGGATGCAAATAATAGGGCTATTATGCACTGTAGCTTGTCACATCAATACTTCCGGCACGATTTATGTGTACTAAACAAAGTCAAATCACAAAACTAAGTCCAGGACCCCCCCTCTATTTCGCGAGACGAACGCAATGAGGGTAATTAAGCCGCGATTAGACGATGGTTACTGTAGCATCACTGTGTCAAAACATTGATTAATTAGGCTCGTTAGATTCGTCTCGAAAAATAACGCCCGTCTGCAGAAAGGTTTTGCAATTAAATTTTATTTAGTACCCTTAAATAGGAAGATTCTTTTTACTTTAGAGGGTAGAACTTTAGAGGGCTCTTTAGAGCCCTCATCCGAACGCTACCTAAATTAAGTAGATTCTGAAGATCACGCCAGTGTACAGTGAAGCTCATGTTGTCAAGCAAATAACAAAAGTGAATTTTTTGCCACACTACCTCCTCAACTAAGTCCTACAACAAAATCTCGTCTCTACCATCTCATTTGAGTATATTATGGACTAGGGGTACGGTTCGCTACACGAGGTATCAAAGGCGAGATAGCTCAGTTGAATAATCTTACCGACATGCACTATTTCCAGAACTGATATATGTGGCTCCGATTCAGAATTATATTTTCAGACATTGACCTTAGCAAGAGAGCAAGACTAGTAGCATAATACGGTGAAGGTGAAGCATGTTAATGGCCACAATGATAGGTTATATGTTGAACCATTTCACAAGAACATTCTGAACCGTACGTCAGGTAGTAGTCATACAGTGAGATATACTAAGACCGTCTGCACACATTTTCTTTACCCCAGTTTTTGGGGTTCTCCTTTGGCCAGTAAACAAACTGACCAAATCAACAATAAGCATAATTGAGCATAAAAGCGTAATTATTATCCTGTCATTTTCTGTTCTATTGGCCGTCTCCACTGGCAGTGCTACCTGGCCCTCGTCTGCTCACAGTGGTGTTTTTCAGTATCTGCGCAAAGGGAGAAAAATTCCAATCAGGACACATCTTATGCCTGCATCATACATTCATACCATTACTGGACAGTGGACACAATTCTGCCACAAACAAGAACCTTGCACCCCCTACATAATTCCTGTTTCCATTACCATATCAAATAACAATGCACAAAAGGACTAACAGAAAAAAAAATGTGATGAACATGAGAGATAATACCACTGTTCCAACTCTGGTGGAACAACCAAGATACGAATTATTAGCATCTAGTAGGAAACGCAGTCCATCGGCATATTCCAAAATTTAGCGACATATGGAAACAACAACCAACAGCATAAACGAAGTGTTACCTGTCGGAGCATCTGGTTCTCATTCTGGAGGGTGGAGAGCTTCTCTTCCATCTCTGAATTCTTCTTCTCCAAGTCCTTCACCTTCACCTCTAGATCAGTTAAATAAGCCTTCTTTCTCTCTCTTGCCTGTTGGGCTGATACCCGATTCCTCAGTAATCTTCACAAGTCAAAAACATAGCAAATTAACCCACCGTCCAGGACCAGGACCTGACTAACTGTATAAAAATGCTCAACCAATCGAGGAGGAACTAGGTGGCTTCTGAATTAAGAAGAAACAGGCACCAAAATTCACATCTGGGAGCACTTGAACAGAGTGTACAAACATACCCTTAACCCACTTCTGATTAACTATGATAGGTACGGATCCTATAATTGAGTACTTCATAATGGGTAGTAAATCAGAAAAATATTTGAATAGGACAATTTTGATATTTTCCTTTAACTCATACTAATATAACTTTAGTTCACCCAAGAGTTCAATTTGACCAGATAAAGAAATATTGACTGTACCACGAGGTCACATAAAGTAATGTTCTTACGCCAACAGAACTAAAAATGTTACATTCAAACATCCCAATGGTATTATATTATTTCTTTAGGAGAGATGCTAGGATTCATTTGCTATCAATGTCCGGTCACACAGATGAGTTACATATACTAACAAACCATTAATAAATGCTGATGGAAGTGTTAAACAAATGCTATCACTGCTGCCAAAAACTTCAAGTTGGCTCCGTCAGGTGCACAACTGTTCTCCACTCGCATTGTATCCCACCTAACTAGTACTATATATGTTTAGACGGGCAAGTAACGTATACACCACGTTCGAATCATGGAACATAGCACAAGGACATACCAAAACAAACAAGCAAAATCAGGCATGCTTTCAATCAATCACCTCTCCTACTGACTAGTCCTAAAGCGTGTGGTTCCAACCAAATGAGCTGCATTATCCAAAAATCTCAGTTAAGAAACTCAGCCTTTCCTTTTTTTCATATATATTTGCGAAAAAAATTCGTCCAGCAATCTAAGCTCCACAAGCACACTTGTTATCCATAAACTCAAGGAGGGGGCCTAGCTCTGATGTGGAGTCATTATGGTCCACCATGCACTGAATCCAAAAATGCAAGGCTACCATACACACCAAAGATATTTCTTTTTTGTCCTCACATTAAATGGCCAATCAAACATCAGAGAAGATGTATTTTCTTTTGTCAACAAAATTAAATGGACCAATCATAAATCAGTACCTAACCGAACCCGTACTAGGAAAATACCTACCCACTTTGTATTGTGTAGAAATATAGTATCCAGAAAATATCGTGCATCCTGACTAATTTAAAATGTTCCTCCAAAAAATTAATTTAAACCGAATTCTTTGTGGAACAATGAGCATAGGAGCACTGCTCTTTTTCTGTAAACTGAATTCCACACAGGCTAAGCTAGCAGGAGTATGATGCAGTAACTACGGCTGCTACTACCACCAGCACGAACACCACTACAAAATCTCTTAATTACCTTTTGAGGCGCTTGTGCTCCTTATCCGCCGGGCTGCGCACACGGCGTCGCCCGCCGGCCTGCGCCGCGGACGCCTGGGCGCGCTCCGCGCCGCCGGCCTCTCTGCCCGACGTGGAAGCCCCGCCGGGCAGCTCCAGGCCGAGCTCCGGCACCCTCCTTATCTCCTCATCACTCTCCATCCCTGCGTGCAGCTCAACTGGGTCAGCAAAACGTCTCGAGCGCTTGGTACGGGACAGAGGGATTCAAGAACTGAAGAGATGAACCAAAACGGCAGCAACGAGGGGAACAGTCGAACAGAAAACAGAGCAACGGGACCAGCTGCGGGGTACTTGCCTTCCCTGAGCTCCAGCTCCATGTGGTGCGCGGAGCTGGACGACCTCTCGCTGCTGGACGGCAGCGAGCTCGCAGCCTGTTCCTGCATTCTCTCTCTCGCTGCCTCGCTCGTGCTCGTCCAGCAGCAGATTTGCCTGCGCGCACTCTGCTTCTCTTGTCCCGGCCAGGCTCCCAGGTCTTTTCTCCTTCCCGCGCCTAGCGCGGCTCGCCCGAGCGGTCAGCGCCGCTGCTCCGGAGCGTTGCTCCCGTGAGCGCGCGCGACGCGGGTTCGAGCGCGCGGTGGCACCGCGGGTACTGTAGCTCGCTACAGTGCCTGCAACGCACTGTAGCACCGGTAGCTGAGAGATGCTACGCTGCAGTGCGGAGTAAAAAAATCCCCTCGTCCTCCCCAGGCCAAAGCATAGGTAAAGACTCGCGCCGCAGCTCACAACGGCCAGCTGAGTCCCTGTGTATGGATGGGGAGGGGGTTCGGGGGTTTTCTCGGCCTGCGTGAGAAGGCTCTTCTCCTTAAAAAATGCCGTCGGGGGCGGTTCTTCCCCCGGCAGGTCGAGTTTTTTTTTTCCTTCCCGCCTGGCTGTTTGCATGTATCCGCCAAGAGAACTTTTTGTCCACCGTATTTCGCAGATCAACACCTGAGAAGTTTACTTTCGCATGGAAGTACCTGATAATTTGCAGATATTTCAAGCAAGCACCTACTCATAACATTCACGTCCCTGTACAAGTGTACAAAGCAGACACACGAATCGTAGGGGTCAGCACGTGATTTCGAAACAAGAAACGGGCCTCCACCGTAAAGCCAGCTCGCAGCGACAGCATTAATTGCCGCGACACGCGACCGGAGGTTTGGGGTTTTAGCCGCCGCAGCGCAGCCGCCCAACCGCATCGGATCCACGGCCGGGAACCTGCCGTCGTGGCCGCCGCGGAGACCACGCGTCCGGCGGCGCCATCCAAAGGCGCCGAGCCCGGCTACGTGGACGTGCTCCGGCTCTCTCGCTCCCATCGGCGACACCGACACGCGGGTCATTGTGCCAATGGGGCCCGCACGTCGGTGACGGTGCCGCGGCGGCGTCGTGCGCGCGCGTACTGGCGGCGGACGGGCGGCGTGCGGCGCTTTCGCACGAGGGAGGCAACCGACCGCGCGCGCGTTTCGGGAAGTGCCTTTTTTTTTTGGCGGCGGAGCGCGCTGGCTCGTTGTTGGCCACGCGCGAAAACCACGGACGGCGGCCGAACGGCTCGTGTCGTGCCGGCGTGTGCCGCACCCGCGCAACTACGTCGGTGGCATGAGTGCGATTCTCGATGGAGGCAGGCAGGCCCCCCGCAGCGGTGCAGCACGGACAAGGAGATCGCGTTCAGTTTTGGCTTCGCGACTGGTAGATTGTTCTTATGAGTGAGAATTGAAACACAACTTAAAGTTACAATAATGCAAAACAAAATAATGATGAAGAAAACAATTTAGTTATCATGGTATAAGGTTTACGCTAATGTAGTGGTAAGATAACATATTTAAGTGGTTATTGTTTCCAATATCTAAAGTAACTAACAAGAAAGTATATTTTATCAAAACTACGAATGTGATGCATTTAAAAAAACCTATGTCCATAAGAAGTTAGACAAATTAAGTACTACTCCCTCTGTTCAACATTAGATGTCGTTACAGGAAATGGGGGAGATATCAAGGAGGTGTGATTTTTACCCTGCTACCCTTCCTGCCATGCTCCTGTACAATTACTGGTACCAATTGATGCTTGGGCCCACCGGATGGGAGAATGGCATGTCTATGCCACTACACAGCACAAAGAGACCAAATTTGACCAAATTTTACAGCTCTGGCGCCAGAAAACGCAAAGTAAACACAAAGTTGCCGCCAAACCAACACGCAAAAGCAACAAAATACATTGGCGCTCAAACGTTTGAACTCAGCGCTCCAAATTTCCATCCACTGGCTACAAATAAGGCCACTAGCAGTCAGGTCCTCATTTCTTCACCTGCTCATATATCTTCTCATCTCATTCTCCTAATCAGCCATGGCATTTGATCTAAATAATCCCCCAGATTATTTGGGAGATGAGGACATGCCACCTGCGGCAGGAGGAGAAGATGGTGACCCACATATGGTGGCTGGAGGTGGGAACATGGCGCCTGCACAAGGAGCTGAAGGTGGTCCAGTGGTGGCAGCAGGAGATGGTGGTGTAGAAGGACCCGGCATGTTTGACTTGAACATGGAGCCTGATCTGGAAGAAGAAGAAAATGCAGAGTCAGGTGCCATCTCAGTACTTGCAATTTGCTACTGCATTTGTTCTTTTTTAGTACTCCTATTTCTTTTGTTGCTCAAACAATCATGTTGCTACCTGTAACTTCTTAAGTTTTTTTTTTTTTTGCTCAAACAATCATGTTGCTACCTGTAATTTCTCAAGTGTATGTAAAAAACAGATATGAATAGGTGTGATTTGTTACTGCATTTGTCCCTTTTTGCTCATGTTGCTAAAACAATCATGTTGGTAGATGTAAGTAAGAATCAGTATATTTATTATCCAGATGTGCAAATCTTTTGGACAAATCTCATGATTCACAGGTGATGCAAACATTGAACAACATACTGAAGGTACAAACAAAAAACGGTTTGCAAACAACCAGCAAAGAAATGCAGCTTATCAGAAACTACTTGCATTAAGTAATAGTGGCAAGCTTGATCCGGACTGCACACAAATTGTTGCTGCAACCTATGGACTGCACCGTCGCACAGTGCAGCGCCTTTGGAAGGACCACAAAGTGCAGACTGCAGCTGGTTTACAAGTGAATATTGACCACAAGAAAACAAATCGAGTTGGTCGCAAGAAACTGGAGATTGATTTCTCACAAATCACATCAATTCCCTTGGAAGAAAGAAGTACTCTCAGAGCACTTGCACATCGTTTGAATGTTAGTGTGGGCACTTTACACAAGAGATTCAAGATGGGTATGCTTAGGCGCCATTCAAGCACACTGAAGCCTTGTCTTAAGGATGAAAACAAAAAAACCCGCCTACGGTTTCGCTTGTCCATGCTAGAGCACACTTCAATCAACACAGCCCCAAAATTCAAGGATATGAAAAATGTACTGCATATTGATGAGAAGTGGTTCCAAATGACCAAGAAAAAGAAGAAATATTACTTACTTCCTGAAGAGGAAGACCCCCACCGTGCAGTGCAAAACACAAACTGCATAGGCAAGATGATGTTTCTAGCAGTGTTGGGGCTGCCATTGTATGATGACCACGGAAATGAAATATTTTCAGGGAAAGTTGGCATGTTCCCTTTTGTTAAAGAGGTAAAATGATTTCAGTGTTGTTGCAATTTCATATTCACCCATTTGTGTCACTAAATTTTGCATGGTTTTTGTACAGGAGCCAGCTGCAAGGTCAAGTGTCAATAGGCCAAGAGGGACCATGATTAAAAAATCTGTTATTGTTAATAGAGCAGTGATGAAGGAATATATGATTACTAAGGTCCTGCCTGCAATAAAAGCTAATTGGCCAGTAGAACGAGCCGGGGAGACCATATACATCCAACAGGACAATGCTAGAACTCATGTGACACCTACGGACCCTGACTTTTGTGCAGCTGTGCAAGAAACTGGATTGGACATCCGTTTGATGCAGCAGCCACCTAATTCACCTGATATGAACATCCTAGACTTAGGATTTTTCAGCTCCATTCAATCCTTGACAGATAAAAAGACTCCAAAGACCATAGAACAACTTATTAACAATGTTGAGAAGGAGTACAATGAGTACGACATGTACAATGTTAAAAAGGTGTTCTTAACCTTGCAAGGTTGCATGATAGAGACCATGAAGCTTGGTGGTGGCAATAGGTACAAGATACCTCATATGAACAAGGATCGACTTGAAAGGCTAGGCATACTTCCCTCGCAGCTGTCATGTGATCTGAGCTTGGTGCAGAGTGCGAGAGTCATTCTAGGAGAGTGATCGATGGAGATAGAGCAGCAACATATTTTGTGCATATGGTGCTAGTGCAGCATGTATATTTTGTGGTTATGGTCCTAGTGCAGCATGTATATTTTGTGCTAGGACAGCAGGATATTAGTAGGTGATGTGTAAGACATCAACATATCAGTAGTTGATGGTGCTAGGACATCAGGCATATTTTGTGCAGATGAAGTTAGCCAAGCAACATGTTCTGCGTAGATGGTGTTAGTGCAGGACCATATTTTGTTGCTGCAATTATTTTGTAATGGCAGATCATTGCAATGGCAGGACATTGTCACAAATCAGGCTTTCATTTACTTTATGCATTCATAATTAAAAAACGAAATGAAAAATTGAGCTGCAATATAGGAGTACCTTGCTAATGGCTGTGATTCGTAGTCCAGCTCTTCCTGTGAATCAGGCAGGAGATCATCCATGGAGTCCGACACGAGCTCTTCCGTGAAGTCAGGCACGGGCTCGTTGATGGACTCCCTGATCACCGCCTCCCTCGTCGATCTCCCAAAAAGTGGTTGTGCCCATGGATCATTCGGATACAGCATCGGTGGTGGCGAGTCATCATCGGGGAGGTACGGCAGCATGGCAACCGCTCGCCGTATCGCTGCTGCACTGGCTCGCCTAGATGCCGCTTCCGCCACAGCCGACGCCTCGGCTGCTCCTGCAGAAGACGCCATCGATGCAGGTCGAGAATATGGCGTGCTTGCAGCCGCGCCACTTTCCCTCGACGCAGCTCGCCCTCTCTTCTTCCTTGCCGCGGACCGAAGCCTCCTCTGATGGTCGGTCCAATCCTGCCGCCGCCTGGCCCCCACGCGCTGCAGCAGCTTCGTTCGACGCACCCTCGCGTCCCATGACGCACTCTTAAACCCGTCCTCGCTGGAGCTGCCTTCCCTGCCACTGCCGCCGCTACCAACCCCGGCCATGGCCGATCTGAGGGCGCGGACTGGAGCACCGGGGGCGGACTAGATCTTCGGGCACGGAGCGGCCTGGATGGACCGGTCGCGGCGGCGCGGGCTGCACCGGTCGCGGCGGCGCGGGCTGGACGGGTCGCGGCGGCGCGGCGACCTGCAGCAGGGGCGTGGGAGCGGACCAGCAGGGGCAGCGAACGGCGCGAGGTGGCCGGAGCGAGGTGGCTGGAGCGGCAGCGAACGGCGCGAGTTGGCCGGAGCGAGGTGGCCGGACCGCTCGATTTGTGGTGATCTGCTGGGATTGCTGTTGAGGAAGAAACAGGAGAGAGAGAGAGGAGAGAGAGAAGGGGGCGCAGCGCGCGGTGTGAGAGAAGAGGGAGGAAGGGAGACGACCGGTTCACATGGGCTGCCTGACGGTGGGAAATGATGAGGGGCAGTATTGGAAGTTTGACGTGAGATGCTGCGTGGGGAAACGGGAACGACATGTAAAAGGAGAAAAATTGAGAACCCAGAACGACATCTAATGTTGAACAGAGGGAGTATATGACAATAGCCACATAAACATTGATATATATGTATCATAATTTCTCCCTCCCTCCCTTTATCTCCATCTCCTAAGTGAAAACCAAATCCCACAATCTTTGTTTTAACGCTGAAGCAATTGGGGCGTGCCTCAGGTTGTATGCATGGTCTGTTCAGCCTAATGAATGCATGTCACACAACCGTTTTCTCTTATGTATATGCTTCATTCTCCTCTGCATGTGTTTCCATCTCCTTTGTATGTGCGAGCTCGCAAAAACGAAAAGTCGGAGTGTGGAATGGGTGGTGTGGTAAGAGCTCTTTATTGCTTCTTTGGTCATGGTTCCATAGAATACACCGAATATACAAAGATGTAGGAAGTATATGATTTTTGTTTAAGGTATTGTTATTCAGACTACGCTTTGTTATACAATTATCAAGATGTAAACAAATTTCTTTGAATGTTGACATATTAAGGTTATTATACAGATGAGATTGACATATCATGATTTTCCCCCAACAACTCAAGACATACACATCTAATGACGTTATATTTATAGTTTCTTTCACAACATGTTTATTGTGCTCTTTTACTCTTCATATGATTTTTCTTATATAACTAGTTTCAATGTTCATCCAATGAAGGCTTTCATCATGTAAAGATCTCACTTATGATGAGGTCAGAGACAATGTTGCGAGAATTTTTCACTGTAATACTTACACTCGTGATGGGGGTAATGAAAAATTTTCTTGGTGGATAAACACACAACAAATATGAGCATAGAAAATGTAAATTTCCAGCACCTGACATCTACACAATGAACAATATTTCTTGTGAACAAAAATGTTACTGTTTGGTGTTTTTGGATCAAACAATTTGCGCTACCCATTAAGGACTACCAGTATATATAAAGCAAAGTGTTTTCATCCCTTTGGTTCCTTTTGTTAAGAAAATTTAAATATCTTCTTACTATCTCATACATTCTTTTGTGTGTGTGTGTGTGTGGGGGGGGGGTGCAGTGACCACTGCTCCCACACAACAAAACCATGAAAACTAGTATTGATGCATAAGTTCAACAAAATTACAAAATTGAAAATTATAGTTGGCTCATACTTTCACATGTGGCACTTTTGGGTGAACTAGCATGCGCCATAACTGAATGTGACCCCACAGCTGAGAGATCTACCAAAACCCATGTATACGTACAACACAAGTTCCATATTGTTATTTGCGCGCATGGTGGCCGAATTGTTTGTGTCGATCAAGTTTTATCACTTTTCGCTCAGGTTGCATCTCATTGGATGTTTGCATGTTGCTTAATTAAAGCGTGCATGGATGTGAAATTAGGGATCTGGAGCTGGAAGCGAATCACTCCTTCAGGGCCTTTGAATAGAACCAAGAGTACACAACATGGTGAACCGTGCAATACAGATTATCTCCTCATGCTTCGCTGCGCCGACGAGCCAGCCAGTGCCGCCGGGATCCCGAAAGATGATGGCGCAGAGAACATAACCGGACATCCTCGACGACAACCCTCGCCTAGAACGCCTTCCTGCCGAGTAAATTCAAAACGATCGAGGAGCATTTGAGGCGAGGATGCTATCCTCACGACACATGTGGATCGTTGGATGCACCTCCTCCTCCTACTTCTACCTTTAGAATCGCCCACTTTCACTATTTGTGTGACCCGTCAGCAGCTGCCACCCACCGGCAGGCAAAACGTACTACCAGATTTCAGCCCCTGTGAGATTCAAAACTTGTGAGCTCGGAAAATGAATTTGGTCCTGTTTGGGGTGGATGGAGCTTTTCCAAAATCTGATTCTCTGAAAAGAGATAGCTGGTCCGAAAAACTGCTGGTCTGAGAATCTGCTGGTTTGAGAAGCTAGCCTGTTTGGCAACCCTGCTTTTAGGTATCAGCTGGTGTGGCTTGTATAGGCTGAATGTCTGACATACCCCAGGTTATGAATGCATGATCATGAATATTTTGATGTGTTTGACCAGCATACACAAAAGAACACGCTCGACATGACATGATTGCTTTTGATAACTTCACCTTTGCCTTCTTTCTCATCACAGATTACCACATTCCATATTTAAATGAAAGAATATATACAACAATGTGCTTGATTATTGTTAAATGAAATATGCGCGTCTGAACTATGAATAAATTCCAAGTGTTGTCAGCAAAAATATATAAGTATTTGCATAGATGTGGGAAGCCAGCGTGTGGTTGATTCTGCTTATAGAGGCGCCAAAACTTGCAAGCTCGGGAACCTGCTGCTGAGTGCTGACCGAGAAGAGATATTCAGTTCCAGCCTCGTGCAGATCGTGTGAGTTCCAACTTTCAACATGGAACAATTTTGATGAATTTACCTCTTTTGCGTTATCTTTATTCAGCCTGCCTTTGCCTATATAAATAGTTTACGCATCCATCACCGGTCAGCTCTAATCCGACTGAACTGCCGTGTGTAACGCAAGATAGTAAGATTCTATCGTGACAGAGAGGCACCGATCGAATGATCTCAGTGGCTTTACCTGTTGCTTAAAGCCTGCATGGATGTGAAATTGTGAACCTTGAACTTGTAAGCAAATCAAGAACAGAGAAAGGATGTTTCGTAATTCGTAAAGCATCTTAAGAACCACGAACAGTCTGTTGCCAGCGGATTCATGGGGCTGTTTGAACTGAACAGACTGTGGAAGTCAAAACATTTTCTGATAAAATTCATCCAGAGTTCAAAAGGGACCTCAAATGCACACAACTACTTGGTGATCACTCAATTACATCTCATGTACTATGTTCAAGTTTGCAGTAACATCAGAATGTTCAGACCGTACATTTGGATGGTTGAGCTGTCCTACCGCTTCGCGGGCCTGGCTCGCTGTCGCTGCTCCGATAAGCCGCCGCCCGTCCGCCGGAAGATGGAGCAGAGGACGCAGCCGGACACTCTCGGCGACGGCGGTTCAGCTGCCGGAGCCACGTCCCTCGTCCGGAACGCCTTCCTACCGGGCGCCGCCTCCTTCTCCTCCTGATTCTGGTGATCCTTCTGCGCCTTGTGCTTGATCACCGGCTTCCTCTTCTTATCGTTGACATCTCCAGCATCATCGCGGCCGCGCCGCCGCAACATGGCGACGCCGCCGACGCTCCGCGAGTGCCGCAGCTCCGGCTGACGCGCCGCGCCGCCTTCGTTGGGCTTCTCCTCGGCGCCCTTCGTGAGGAACCGCTCGTCCCAGACCAGCCCAGACGAGCCCGACCTCCTGAAGGTCTGCGCCGACCTCTGGAGCCCTGCCATCTCTCTCACACACACACAATCTCTGAGGCCGATTATGTCCGTGCGCTTGATATGCAAATATATGAAGGGGAAAAGGGACACAAAGCTGGCAGACAATGCAGCCGTCAAATGATAGTGTCTGTGGAAAGCAAGCAGCAGTGCTTGCCTGGAAATCACTAACGGGAACAGTGCAATTGATTAGCTTAACGGGAATGGCTAAGTAATGATCAGATGGCCGTGCCGTATCTGTTCACTGATGCCAACTACTGAACACAAATGGAACCCACCGTCCGGCCGCTAAGATCAGCATTTCCTGTTATAGGTGCTTACTGAAAGTCAGAAGTGCCTCTTCTTTTTTTGCTGTGAACATCTCTCTAACAAATTGACCAAATATCCATAAAAAAAATTCAATGGCCAAACTATACAAAGCTTGACTATACGGTATCCTGAGACGTCACTCTTTTATGACTGGAGAGATTTCCTTTCCTAAATCCCTTTTTTGTGTGTTACACAGAAGATGCATTTGCAGATACAGCCAAAATAGTACACGAAATGTGGACCAATGTGTATATACGAACCAGTCAGGGATGTTTGGGTCACCCCCCATCAGGAGGGTTCATGGCAGAAGTGAGCATACTTCTACTTAGTTCTGCATCTTCTTCAGATATAATTTGATTCTCTTTCCCAATTCGGGTTTCTTCGCTTGCCAGAGCTGATCAACGTCCGATGCCAAAAACATCAAGCAGAATCAGCCGTGGTTGTGAAGCATGAAACAAATAATCATAATGACGAATGATTCTATAATATGCCATTGGCATTAGAAGAATCTATATGTTACGGTTGATGAAATGAGCAGCAAATGCTACTTCTTTTTCCTGCTACTGCTGGCTCCTTTCGAGCTTTCAGCAATGCAGGCCTCCAGAGAGGCCACTAGGCTTGCTTCCAGTTTATGACCTCTCACTGCCGATCTCACCTTCCTCAAAATATGTTGCTTCATGACAGCTCTCTCAGCAGACTGGACGTTCTTGCACATGTTCAATCCCTGGATGTATCTTGACACTGCTCCGCTGAAAGAATCGCCAGTTTTCTCAAGGGCCACAAGCTTCTCAATGACTTGAGAAGAGAGCATTCTTTCAATACAGGGTTTGGTTCCAACCACCGCAATGTCCACCAAAAGTTGCACGGCTAGTTCCTTTGTTTTCAAAGACTTGCGGTCCAGCAAGTTCACCAATTTTTCTATGGTTCCTAGTTGCAGAAATCTCTGCAGGACAAGCGCTCCACCCTTTGCAAAGACAATCTGGTGCAGGGCATAATATGCTGAATCCTGGAGCTCATCAATGTTGCATTGCATCATATCAATGAGATCATGAACAATATTAAGCTCCAGGAACCTACGCACGTATGGCTCTCCTCCGGTGCATGCCAATTTCATCACCAAAAAGGAAGACTGAGACCTCACTTGGTTGCTTTCAACTTCTCTTCGTTGCAGGAGGAAGGCCAACCTGTCGAACAGATTGCTTCCAAAAAGGAGATCTTGCACCCTTGAATCATTAGCCCTCTCAGCGAACGGTAATAAACCTTGGATAGCTTCGATGATATCTTTATGATCTTTCTGTAAGATTTTATGAAGAATCACTTCAAAGGATTGTTGCGGTTTCGGAGATGGAGGCACATTTTGGTCAAATAGAACAAATCTCTCCAAGCTGAGACGAGCATGCCAGGGTAAGTGAATCAGAACTGCAGGCCCCATGCACCCTTGAAGTGGTGCACCAAGCTCACAGAAAGTTTTTAGCATGATAATTGCATGATGCTGTGAGATCTCGGAACCAGTGCCTAGAAGTACAAGAAGTTTCTTATCAACCCCTGATTCAATCATGGTCTCAACGGCCTTCAACTTTCCAACCTTTGTCAAAGATGCAAGTGTTGTAAACACAATTTCATGCCAATGCTCATTTTCAGGGGACAAGAGACCTGCAATTTGATCCATGGGGATTCTTGATAAAATTTCATCAGCAGTTGTGGCATCAACGTGCTCAGATATCTTGGCAAGAACAGAAGATAAGTTGGCTAGAGTTGAAGTATCTTCACACGCACCAAGAAGATCAATCAATCTATCCACAGAACCAGCTGTTTCAAGAGACTGGGCAAGATTTATGTAGTCAGCATGGAAAAAGATAACTGTAACTGCCTTGGTGACTTCAAAAATTAGAGCGGAGGAGCCAACAGAAATTATCTCAGCTATTCGAGGGCCAAGTATTTTGCTGAACCCAAGTCTGCTTGCCTCAAAGTCGGATATGGATCTGCAGGCCATCAGAGCTTGAGTTGTGTTTCCCAAATAAATCTCTATCTCAATGAACTGTAGTAGAGAAAAGAATGATCTCATCTTCTGTTCAGCTGGCCCTTTCACACAGTCTTTGCCAAAAACAAAAAGCCAAGGCGCCACTAATGCAGCACATGCAGGAAATGGTCCAGATAAAAGAGTATGGACAGCATCATTTGTTTTGGTATCAAGGTAAAGCGAAACCATGTCATGCATATGATACAGCTGCTGATCCTCCAGTTTGATGATGAGTGAGCCTTCTACTAGTTTTGAAACCACCAGAGAGAACAAACTGTCCTGCATAAGTGCTTGCCAAATGGATTCCAGGCAAGCCTCTGGAACAGGTTCTTCCCAAGAGACAGCTGCAAGAACCATGAAAAAAGTTTTAGAATTTTCTGGCATTGCTTCTAAGCTGAACTCAAAAGATCCAAATACGGTCAATGTTGTCTCCACATCTTTCTCGTTGACATATGAAACTGGCCCTGGCGCACACGTGGCATATGCGGAAAGATTGGATATGGCTTTATCCCATTTTTCCTCTCTGGTCTCCTTCCTAAGAGCCTTGCCCATGACAGCAACTGTAAGTGGATGGTGACCACAGCGATCCAGCAAAACTTCTGCAATAGGCTGCGAAGTATAGAGAAAGTAAACATTTAACAGTCAAATCAATTTGGGTTTTCAGCCATTTTGTTAGTAATTCTGAAGTCTATAGTACAACTTACAAAAGACTGCATGAATACACATATCCATGTGAACTTTATTGTGCATATTTGTCAAGTTAATGTGTTATTACAGAAAAGAACATATTGTCAATAGAACAAGGTCAATCTTGAAATGCAAATATATGCACTAGCAGAGTAGGGAAGCCTTCGTGAAAGCAGCAGAAGAACATATGCAAATTACCATCGAATAAGAAAGCTGAGATATGTGATAAGAGGTGAAATTAATGAAATGCCAATACCACAAACAATGGAACATAGTACCATACCGGAAGCTCTCCGACACTGAGCAGGCTGTGATAGAGAAGAATTTCCTTGCTGATCTCCTTGATGTCATCTTTGGTTATCTCTACCTTTTCAGCTTCTGCTATCTCATAAATCGCTTCATCCCTTGTTGTCACAAGATAACGACAATCATTATCATACAGTTTTGTGAAGCGGTCAACAATGTCTTGCTCCCAGACATCATCAAGCAGGATCAGCATGGTCTTTCCAACCAACGCTGTCTGGAGCAAGCAACAGACATCATCAAGATCTTTTCCCATCTCCTCATTAACAGTCATGGAACCAATCTGCACAAGGAACTTGCAAATTTTCCTAACAAGCCGCTTATGGTATTCACTTCTGCTGCCATTACATGCAGCTCTACTGCACCACCTCCCGAAACTAATCTCAATCGCCCCATCTACGAAAGAGCCAGGAGGATCAGAAGCTATTTGCCGAGCAAGGCACGACTTCCCAATACCAGATAAGCCCACAATGAGGACGACTCGATGACGATCATCCTTCTCCAATAACTCTCTGACATAGCTGCACTTCTTCGACACCGGATAGCCACGCTCCGACGTGACCCGCACCAGCGACGGCGTGCTCTTCGCGGTAGCCGCTATGACATCGCCGACACTCTGGGTCAGCTCCTGCAGCTCCAGCCACCAGTGGAGGTCGTCCCTGATCAGCTTGATGTACTTCATGAGCGGGTCGCCCACCACGGAGCTCCGCACCACCCGGGCAAACCCCTTCCCCTTGCCCTTCTTGAGGACCTGCCTCGCCTTGGCGATGTTGGCGTGGAGCTGCTCGAGGAGCCGGCCCAGGCTCTGGAACTGGCGCTCCAGCTGCGGGCCGTGCATCTTGTGCGCGTGCCGCTGCCTCGACTGCTGCGTCAGCGCGTCGAGGTCGGACACGAAGTCCTCCAGCACCTGCAGCCGCCTCGGCGCCTCGGCGAAGTCTGAGGCCGCCTGCTCCAGCGCCCCGACCGCGGACACCATCGCCGACACCAGCTGCGTCGCCGAGGCGAGGACGTTAACCACGTCCATGGCTCGGCCTCAAGAACTCCGGCAACAGCAATTCAACTTCGGACAGCCGCACGAAAGCAGGAATGAACTCAGGCAGTCAGCGCCGGCTGCCGCAATTCTCCGAACACATGGCGTGCGCTCTCCTGGTCACCGCGACGACCGGTGAGATGCACAGCAACCAACCAACCGATCATTCATCAGAACACAACATCGATCCAATTCACAAGAATCCCTGGGAATCTCAAAACTGCAGT
Organism: Eragrostis nindensis; assembly: GCA_012490785.1. Classification (NCBI taxonomy): domain Eukaryota; kingdom Viridiplantae; phylum Streptophyta; class Magnoliopsida; order Poales; family Poaceae; genus Eragrostis; species Eragrostis nindensis. The sequence goes on from JAAXCT010000083.1 coordinate 241,084, forward strand.
TCGCATCCAACCTCAGCAGCGCATCGCCTCCCGCCTGAAAGGAATTACAGGAGAATTTGAGTCAAAACCTTGGAATTGGACATTGAGAAACTCAGAGTGGGAAAAGGATCTGCAAGGGTCTCGGACCTAGCAGCAGCAGCGATGGCGGAGCGGATCGGCATGATCTGCGAGAAGTGATCGCCCGCGGAAGCTTCAGCGAAGGAAGCATGCGATGTCCTTTTGTGCCCGAGTCAACAGAGCAAGTGAGAAAGAAAGAATGGTGTTTGTCTCCGCCGTCTTGCGATCCGTCCAACTTTTTTTTTTATCAAACATACCTGTATTAAAGATAAAGAAATAGTACAGACATACGAACGTACACAGGTACGTTATATAGAGTGCAACTGACTCACCCAAAGTGCAAAGAGGCCCCTAACAAAGGTAGAAAAAACACAAAGGTCCCTGGACCTCCAGCACACCGCAGACGACGAGATCCGCTTTCGCCGGCCACCGCCAGCACCCGCATCGCCCGTCGCCACCACAAACCCAACGCCGGGAAGGGCTCCATCGCACAAAGGCTTTACAACGAGCCGGGAAAGACACTCACCGAAGCACGGCAAGATGGGCAAAAGCTGATTGCTTGATCGGCCGGGGCCACGCCCCGAGCACCTTCCGGCTTGACCCGCCGCTCGCCGACGACGACGACTGCCGCCGCGGGACGCTCGAGCACGAGCCAACCACCCAGCTTCTTCCGAACCGCAGCTGCCTCCGCCTCCTTGAAGCAAAAAACCGGCGTCCCACCCCCCCACCCCCCCCCCCCCCCCCCCCCGCCTCGCCGAAGACGAAGCCGGAATCTGCCGGCGTATGACTCCTAAGAAGGAGCTCTTCGACGAGAGCTCCACCCCCACGAGGTCGCCGCCGGTGCCGAAGCGGAACACCAGCGGGGCGCAGTCGATCTCGGGGGGACTTATTCAGACGAAGAGCCGACGCCGCCGCAACCTCACCGCCGGCCACCGAAACCTTAACCCTAAAGACTAACCTAGGACCTAAAACACCGACCAGCAAGAGGACGACGATCTCCGCCACCTCCCGATGCCCCGAGGGCCATCGGAGGCGGAGGAGACCGCCTCCGCCGGCTGCGACGCGGCGACCCTTTTTCCCCTCTTTCTACTGTAGCGCTCTCGAAGACTCGGGAGAGAGGAGAGTGGGGAGCTGGGACTTGCGATCCGTCCAAGTGACGCGACTGGTCGCCAGCGAGGAGGAGGTGCTACACGCCTGCGCCGCGGCGGCCGCCGGCTGGGACGGGCCACAGCTGGGCGAGGCCTTGCGACGCAACCACATGGGCTTGGCCGCGCGCCTCGACACAACAATGTTAACGGGCTTCTGCTCGGCCATTCGGCGCGCTCTCTCGGCGGGTTTCGTTGTTTCGGCCCAGAATCCCACTCGTTTCGTTGTTTCGGCCCAGCGCTGGGCTAAGCAACCTCTCTTCTGGACTGCCACCGCGAAACTAATGGTTTCACAAAATAACAGATCTTCGATTCTTTTTTTTTTTTTTTGCGAAGAGCTGATCTTCGATTCGATGCACTAGGTGTCACACTCTACGAGAATACAGGGTGTCTACTTATCTTTCTTTTTTTTGACAGTGAACTTATCATTTTGACAGTTAAGCAACACATTTCACATATTTTGACAAAAGGTGTCCAATAGAACTTGGACAAACCAAAACGCAGATTGGTTTATGTATGGCTGGGAAATAGCTGCTACTAGGTGATTACCCCGCGCGTTGCAGCGGGAACGTCATACAGTTTTAGAAAATCGATGGAGCTGAAAACAATATTTTAAAGCTATAAAAGTGTTTATAAATACGGATTGAATAGTTCAGAAAAATCTCAACAATATAAATTAAAAAGGCACCCAGAAAAAACAATATGCCTGGAGGAAATATGCATCTTAAGCACCTCAGTGGTGCTGCTTACCAGCATCAGCAATAAATTTAATGAATAGAAGGTCCTTCATTTCACGCAAACAAAGAAGAATTCGAAATTGATTTTACGCAGATGTCCAAATACATTCCAACGAACAAATAGGCGACTCAAGGGGGGAAATGTTATCTGAGAAACCAAGACATTCACCCACAAACGAATCAATCAAGAAAGAAATCCATGGTGAGATGTGTCAATCCGAAATCGCTATGCCATGCCTTGAGTGATTCAGCAAATGAAGATGGGGTCATCCATGGCAAGAATGCAAGCCGAGCAATGGATTAAAAAAACTCGACCTGCGGGGGGTATGACGGCCCCCGGGCATTTTTTAAGGAGAACGATCGTCTCACACAGATCGAGAAAACCCCCGAACCCTCCTCCGCACCATACACAGGGACTCAGCAGGCCGGTGAGAATCGGCGCGAGTACTTAACCTATGCTTTGGTCCAACAGAGGAGCGAGGGGATTTTTTTGTGCACTGCAGCGACCAGAGCCAACGAAGGAAATAATCGCTACAGTGCGTGGTGCCGCGGCGGGGGTCGAACCCGGGCCACCGGCCAAAGCCTCAACAGGAGCCAGCGCTCCTGGAGCTGGCCGCTCTGGCCACTCGGGACCGCCCGCGTTGGCGCCGAGCAATGGATTACATGTTGCTTTGCTGCTCTGTGCTCTGAGGTGCCGCTTCTGGAGATGGAACGGCAGCTGCTGATAGTATAGCTCGTAGTGCTCTAGGAATGTGCTTCGATGGTGCTATATATATTAAACCTGGCCGAAACATTTCAGTTTTCTATTTAAAAAGTTAGAACAACAGTAGGCAAGAGAAGAAGAAACGTTTGGTTGCCTTGCTTCAGGTCAATATGAATTGGGGAGGTGGTGGAGGCAGAGAAAATGCATGGTGGTTATGAGTCAATAAGATACTATTTTAGTGACGTGTGAGTGTTGAGATCCTAGCAATATTTATTTTCAGATAGTGGCAAGGTGGGAAATGTGGTGTCGAGGTTGGCAGGCCCGTGTAACGGCCGCCAGTTCAGTTTCTTTTGCCATTCTTCAGTTTCAAAAGTTTCCGTTACAACAGGGAGGAAATGAGAATTAAGAAAGAAAATGATAAAGTGGGTATGAATGCTTGCGATAAATCTTTATGTGTGGCATGAGCGGCATGAGGATTAAAACGATGGGGTAGAATGAATGACAATTAAAATGATGGTGATGCTAATGGTCTGATCTAACGCTCAGGATGCAAAGAATAATGTGATCGGACCGACCAAACAATTGAGGTGATGTGGCTGCATGAGAGTTGAGCTTTAGAAGGTATGACCTTTATAGATATTATAGATTCGTTTGCAACCACTTCACTTGAGTATTGCAACGCAGATTAGGCTCCTATATCAACTCGACATGTGTACCTGTTTGTGTGTTAGTATAATTCAAGGCAAAGGCCTCGTGAGATCTTCCTTGAGTATTGCAAGCTTGCAACACGAACAATCATTTGAGTTAAGACTCCGTTTGGCACAGCTTCAGCTCCAGAATCCAAGCTAAAATTTGAGCTTACTAGTTAAAGTAAATTTTCTTGGACTTCTACTTTTTGCTAACTAAAGAACAAGATGGTTCAAATCAACAAGCTCTATGTTCATGGATTTCCGTAGTTAGGTATGTGCCAAGCGGGTCTATACCTCAAGACCTCAGACGAAAGTTTTAAGAATACTCCATATCACAAGATGACACATTCTCCTCTCTAATTAATTTTCCATGTCAAAGGGATCTTTTTGTGGAACCTCCGAATCTTCATTGGTTATTTTGCAATGCTCTAGAACGTTAGAGGTCCTTGAATGAGTGGGGGCATGCGTGATTGCTAACGGCTCCTAACACGGATTCGTTCTTCCTTTTGCAGCGAATTTCGCGGGAAGATGAGCAATTGAGCATGCATCCTGAAGAGGAAGATCTCCCATCATCTCCAAAGTCCGTGCGTGCAATGTGGCCGCAGGCGGAGGAGAAGGGAACCGAAGAAGGAAGGATCACGAAATAGCTAGACGTTCGCGAGGCACGGGATGGCACCCCGCAGCCGCGCCGGCCTCCAAAGGCGGCAGCAACAGGCACTGGCGAGCGGCGCGGGCGCGGGCGCGGCCCCTGCCACCCTTCTCTGCCGCCTTTGGGTTGTTTTGGCAGCAGCCGAGCTGATTTGATGGGCAGCACGATAAAAGGACGGAAAGAGGCCGCAGAGGCGTAAAGCAGAGCGAGCCAAAGCGCGCGCGGTGTTTAAAGGAAAGGAAAGGAAAGGAGGCCGGCGAGGCGATCGAAGAAGGAATCTCTCGCCGAGAAGACTCGCCAATGCCGTCGCAGCGGCGGGGGCGGTCGATCGAGGTGCCTGCCTGCCTGCCGTGCTTTCTTTGCCGACGCCGGAGCAGGCCGCTTTTGACTCACCTTTCGCTGCTGCTTCTATCCGAATCATCCTCACTCAATTGGGCCGTTGGGCGGCACATGCCGAGGCTGGTTACGCAGTAGTATGAGTAGCTCTCCTCAAAAAAAAAAAAAAAAAAAAGTAGCATGAGTAGCAGCCATCGTCTAATAAGTGCACGTGTATTAGCATCAGAATGAGTTCAAGGGCATCCAATGCACGAGAGGCCGAGAGGGGATTTAACTCGTTGGTTTGGGTGACTGACTGACTGCGCGCCAGCCTCCAGGTTTAATAACTGTGGTAATGTACGTGTTGATCCCCTACCTGGTGCTGCAGCGGTCCAGCCACCACCAGCGCCTCCGGGCAACGTGTGTTGCGCACGTGGTTGGCGCGCGGTTTTGCGTGAAAGCGCACGCATGTGACCGCACGAAATGGTGCGATCGAAGCAACAGGTTTTGGTTCGCCGCGCGCCTCAGTGCATCGCACGTGCACCGCCGATGATGACCGAACTTAGCACAGCATGGCTATTTGCTTAGCTGAATGATTAGCACAACCACAAACATCAAGTACGTAGTAACTTGGATCACGTTTACATTCAGTGTGATTGGAAAACATCTTCGAATCCAATGGAATTTCTTTAACTGAAAATGAACTTTCCTTGGAGTTCTCGCACAAAGTCATGCATAATAGTGATAAACAAACTGGACCGACAAGCAGGGATATTAAGAAGCAACAGTACTAGTTAATACTTCTGAAGCAAAGCGTTTTGGAGTTACATCATGTGACTCTGAAGCGCAAACATGCCGAAATGAAGGGAAATAAAACAGCAAACATAGGTCGGAAGGTACTGTCCCAAACGGGAATCGAGGACCAAATCTAAAAACGGGAAGGAACAAAACTAGTAATAGCAACGATCGGCGGACGTCTTTCGCATTCTACTAACTCTCTTATGAGGATTGGGGAGGACACTTGCTGCTTCAGCTCATCGCTGCAAACTTCATCATTTCTGAGACGCGCGTCAGCTCCTACACCTCAGTGCCTGCACATAACGAGCATACGCCACATTCAGAGGATGCACATCGGAAACGAAACGAAAGCAAAAAACATTGATAATTTACAAGTAATTTTCGTAGGTCATGGCGGCGCTACCGGAGTCCCGAGGTGCGTTGCACCTGAAACATTCAATCCTGCTAGCAAAGTTGTGCTCGTTGCATCCAGACCTGCCAACAACATTCAGAAAAAAGCGCATACTGTAAGCGTTAACGGAAGGAAAATGCAGACGACGTATTGGAACTACAAAACACAACCCTACTAAGATGGATCTCAAGTCAAATTCGTCAATTTGACACTAGAAATGAATGGAGCAGGAACGGTGCTACAGTTGAATAGGACGTTACAAATGACCAGAGAGTCGTATTTAACATACAGTTAGTTGCGCTCATATATACAAATCACCAGCTTTAACATGCATGCAGACCCATGGCGCTAAGTTTTTTTGTTTTCTTTTGACACGACCCATGTTGCTAAGTTGATCCTTCTGTCTCTGCTCTGGTAACCCTGCTTTTCTAAAGGAGTCCCCAAACATGTACTAGTGGGATATATACAGAAGTATACAGTTGCACGTCTATGCCACAATATAACACGTATGTGTCCATACGACATGCCATTGGTTGCTATTTCATCAACTAAAAGTGTCTAAAAAACAAGAAAGGCTCACGCAAGTGACACGTACCTGGTGCAAATCCAATCTCCAGACTTCCAATTAGGGAGGCTGGCACGGGCAGCTCCGCCGAAGCCGTAGCCCCGCGAGCGAGACATGTCAGCATCGAAACCGCCAGCGCCACTGTTGACAGCAGCTTCATCCTTGAAGGCAGAGCACTTGAAGCAGTTGGAGCGGCTGGCGAAGTTGTGTGCGCCGCAGGAGCAGTACCAGTCACCAGGGCGGACATCAGAGCCAGCACCAAAGCCGCCGCCGCCGAAGGAGGAGCCACCGCGACCACCGAAGCCGGCATCGCGGCCGCCGAAGTTGGCATAGTCTCCTCCAGCGCTGCCACGATCAGCAGCACCACGCGGCTCGCCGCAGCGCTGGCATATGTCCCGCCGGCTGAAGTTGAGGTGCTGGCACGCCCTGCAGTCCCAGTCTCCTGGCTTCCTGTTCATCTTGCCTGCAGAGCACACAAAGTCAAAACAATGCGAAATAGGTACAACTAGCCTAGCCAGATAAAAGGTGATATGAACAAACTATAAGCAAGAAGAAAAACACGCATGCTTGAACCACCCAAAGCCAAGAAACAGAACAACAGAGAAGTTACAGACTAATAGAAAGCACAATTACCTAAACAAAGCTGTGCTGTTGTGTTGCTAGGCACTAAGATGAGTGTTGTGAGGTGGAAGGATGATGCAGCAAGGTGCGTATGTGCAGCGGTATTTATAGTGAGGTTTGGACGGGATGCTGAAACCGAGGGTGAGCTATCTTTGTGCCTTTGATTCTTGGTGCACTTTGGCCCGCGAAGAACAAGGGAATCACGTAAAACTAGAAAGAAGGGAGTTAAAGAAAAGAAAAGAAGAGAAAGCCATTAAAGGGAAACGAATTATGGGAAGTTTGAATGCTTCCTTTACCCTGCATCTCTGCCTCCCTTGGCAACATCTTTTGAGACATGGGATGGAGGGATGTGCACTTCTACGCATTCTTGTGCTTAGGAAATTTACATCTTTTTGCTGCGTTTATACAAGATTCAAAGGTTGCAACTATGTATGGAAATTTCGGGGAAAGATTGGCAGAGCATTCAACCCACCCACACAAAACCGTTATGGCTGGTAATTGTGTTCTCTACTATTTGGAGGACACATTGTGAGTAAATAATCAGAGCATTAAGATTAATGTCAGAAAAATACACCCCAGTTGACAACTCCAAGAATTTCGACAGGAATTTAGATAAGGAATCGAAATTAATAATAGTATATCAAATAACTTGAGCTCAAGTAAGGTCAAATTATTTTTCTCCATTAAGTAGAACTTTGGAAGCAATTTTTTACAACACTGTTTCCATGAATGTATAACAGATACTTAAACAAATGCCACATGAGAAGGATTTAGTGTTTTCAGAGACAAGAAACAGACAACCTAACTTCAGTGCTAGTTTGACCATATGAGGACAAATAAAAAAATCTAGAACTATTCCGTGCAACTGAGACAAGAATCAGAGCACATCACGATCAGAATCTTTGTTCTAAACATGCAAAACAGGTTATACAACCTTAATAGTCTCACATCAAGAGCAAATCTTGATTTTATATACGCATGAGGCTGAGAATTCAGCAACTAGTATCTGCTGAACGACAGAGTCCTCTGCCATTCCTTTTTCTAAGGACAAACGAATCACCAACTCTTTTACCTGATTCCAAAACCAGAACATATCTTTACTAAAAGGGGATTAGATCTAATTCACTCTGCCTAAAAGTTCAGCTTATCACACTAAGTTGAGCAATGGTGTTGGCACTCCTGTTCTATCAAAATGTGTGTCATGGAATGTTCATGGACAAGAGTGACTAAAATACTGTAGCAAACGTATGGATAGAGAAGCAAAAACCTAAATTAAGCACTTACAAGATTCCAAGAGAAATTAAGTATATATGCAAATAAGAAAATATCATGAGGTGTCGAGAATGGCTCCGATCATTTTGAACTTATGCTCATTTATAAATCTATTGATTCCTGCAATTAAAAAAAGGCCATTCGTGCTCCTGATATTCGACGCTAACTTTGCTTTCTTATATACTATCAATAATTGAGGAAAGAGTGTAGAATCCATTCCAACAAACCATCACATCAACGCAAGGCTATATCCATTTCTGTCTAGCAATGTACACCGAGAAGATACCTCATCCATTCTTCAGTTCAAATAAGCAACTCGTCTTAAACAGGGCAACTTTTCTTTTATTATGATGATGATAATTCAGAGATCTGTTTAATTTAATGGCTAAACATAATTAATTTGCAGAGACATTTTTTATCACTAAGATGGTATAAACAAATCCAATTATCAATGAAAAGAAAAGTATCGACTGAGTTCTCTATAAGGTGCCTCTTTTTTCACATGGGTCAGAAATGTACTAGCAGAAATTTTGGATAAGAAGGAACAAACATGAATACATTATATGGCACCAAGTGAATATTCTAAATGCAAGGAGCGAAAGGCGCATAAAGTATTAATTAGTTTACCAACAACAACGTAGAAGTCCACATGGTAAGGACATGATGTGCAATTAACAAAATGCACTTACAAAATATAAAAGGTTGAGAATAAGAAATAGTTGTTGCCCGACTTTTGCTCAGTAAGTATTCAATAACCTAAGCTATTTTTATTTTCTGAGGAACATTCTCATAACCTTTCAGGAATTCATCCACCTCTTTGGGCCCCTTGTGTTTCCTCACTTATCAACAGCAAAGGGGCTACTGATACACACCTTTGCCATATATACTAAATTTAGCAGACTGTACTCATATCCATATTAGAGGTGTGCATTTCTGTCTAATCTAAATGAAAGTCATACTGGCAAATAGTTATACAATAGAAAACTAAATAAATTAAGGTGGCAGGAGATAAGAGAAAGAAAAAGGGACTTCAAATCAAGACAGAGCCAATTGGATTGCTGAGCTGTAAGTGTTGAGCACTAGGCTTTATCTTTTACGTTATGAGAGGGAGTTATCGAATACAGAGAAAGATGGCATTATCTCATATTGAACTCTCCATGCACAAAACAAGATGAAATTGATTCCTGGCAGAAAGCAAAGGGTGAGGATATGATGCATAACCGGTGAGAATGCATGAATTTCAATAAAGATAGGACGAAATCAAGAGGGTAGTAGTCCTCGAGGGTGGCGTTGACTGCCATCTTTAGAACTCTTTTAAGTTCCCTTTAATTTTCAGCTGTGTTTGAATCTCCTGCGTTGTTTCCCTAGCCCCTTTACTTATGCTCATCCTTGAGGCTTTACATCAGTGCATTTACTTTTGCTTTTTATCTACTCCATCTATTTCCTTTCTCTTATGATACTGTTATATTACTAACTAGAACTAGAGGAGATATTAGATGCTAGGAGGCTATAGGTTATAGGTTTCAAAACCATAGGATGATATGCCTTCTCTTCCATTCCATTCTCTTGGGTGAAGTGAAAGGAACAGCAGATACAAATCATAGAGTCGTGTAAAAAACTGAGGGCGAAAAGCTAATTCGGATTCTCTCCTAGGGAAGTGCTTCCATGCATGACCATGACCAAACCCCAAAGAAAATGATCACTTGATAGCCCCTAACATGCTTTGATTCTCACTTTTGCACAAACAAGAAACAGATCAGGCTTTCAGCTTTTGTAATGAAAACTTGTATCAAAGCAAAATAATCTTTAAAAAAAACTGTTGCCTCATTCTTGTGTTTTTCGACTGGTGTTACTAACAAAGGGCTATTCTTCAAATACCTAGATTTCTGTTGAAAGTCAGACCTAATTTTAACTTTAAGTGGAAACTTAAATTTGATATCTGTATTTGCAGCAGGACTGGATTTGAAGATTAATAGATATGCTGAAGATGCTGATCTACATAAACGCTAAGTGACATAAGGCAAATGTGTTTCAACAGTTACCTTAGACTACAATACTGTTTTTTACGGTGACTGTACACATATCCATCAACATTTTAAGTTTCTTTCTCACGAATAAATCTCATATTTCTATAAACCTCATAGCTAAGTTATCCAACTAGTTGTGTGCATAGAAGTACAATATTTACCAACTTCAATACTGTCATTGCGTGACAGCAGAAAATTACTCGTAATAAACCTTTAATTCCATACAGCCTGTACCTTAATCGGAACCCAACCAGTCAAACAGTCATAACTAATCACTGCTGTCCCAAAGCATGAAATTTCCAAGCTTAAACCCCACTTTTGCAAACACTGGTTTAAGTACGCTCTTGCTCCTAGAAGATGAATCATTTGTTGCACTTGCATGCTAGATATCTTTGTCTCTAGGATTCCAAAGACGATGGTACAGTTTCACAGACCATCTCTTTCTGGTTGTACATGTACTACCTCACTGACATATGACTCCAAACAATGCAAAGATCTCGGTGTGGCTACCTTTTGTGCTACCTGACCCGCACAGCGATGAGTCAGCACACGGATGGGCCACATGGGGGCACTACCTAAGACAAAGAGCAGTATAATAGGGAGGTTCAATAACTTTAATTATGTTGTTATAGATTGTATGCACACGCCATGAGTACAATAGATTCCATGGCTTGTGTGGTGTCTTGATGCAGCATACGTACACTCCTGTAGTTTCTTGATGACGCAAGCGGTCCTCGATCAACAAGACAAAAGTCAGTCAGCCAGTTTGGCTGACCAGCTTTCTTGTATCGGCTCGATGCGGATGCAGTGATGCGGTGTGTTGCTATCACGGAGTGGTAGCAGATAAAGATCTTTGGTCACCAAAAGCAATTGCACTAGAGCTTTCAATTTTCCATTGAATGGATAACACCAGAATGGTGCGCAGCATGATTGCACAATGCAACTATGGGGCCAGGCAAACTGACATGGTTTCATCTAGTATGGAATGGCTTGCATTATGTCTGAAGGGGAGAACATGAAAACAGACAACAGTCCAAGATCAAACTAGCCAAGCTACCAACTGCTCCAAGCTTACACTTGAGACAATCAGACGACACCATATGCAGGCATTTCACACTTCAGAGTTCAGACAATCAGACGACGCCATATGCAGGCAGGCCACACTTCAGAGTTCAGACAATCAGACGACACCATATGCCCGCAAGCCATCAAGTCAAGCCCATATAACTCTGTAACTCGAGAAATGGCGATTCCTCAGGTATGAACGACCAAACAGCACTGAAGGAACCCCCAGATTCCCCCAAATCCAGCAAAACCACTAGCAATCCGCACGGCGACAAAGATCGCGGCAAACGAAGCATCAGTCACGAGTCACCTGCCGCGGCAAAAGCCCCCAGATCCCCCACCTCGCACCAGATGCCTCCCCCATGCCATAGCTGTCGACTGATCAGCGGCCGCACGAATCTCGACGAACTCAACCCAACCCCATCCCCAAAACCCTACCGCGCGCGAATGAGGCGGCCAGCCCGCCGAGAGCGCGAACGAAATAGAGGCCAACCAAAAGGCCAAAAACCCAAGGCGAAATTCTCGCTCGCAGCGCGTCGCGTCTATGTCCTCTACCGATCGATCCGTCTCTGACAACGAAAAATTAACAAGCAATCCAAACGATAAAAAGGCGGTCGCTCGATGCAATCAACAAGAAGCGAAATCCAAATCACGGAACCAACAAACCGACTGAACCATATGATCTTACGGCGATAGGAGGAGGAGGAGGAGGATGGACGCGTACCTGGTTTTGGATCCTCCTTGCGACTGGGAAACGGCTGCGCGGCGGGAGCAGAACAATCTCGTCAGAATCGGAGGCGGATGGAACGATACCGAACGAAACGAGAGGGGATTCAGGAAACCTACCTGTTCGTCGGCCTCGTCGCCGCAAGAACAGAGGAGAAGTTCCTACCCTTTTTTTTTTCGGCGTGCGCGTGTATTTGTTTCGCCTGATCGGTGAGGGAGAGGAGAGGGTCACGCGCGGCACCGACGTCGAGGCCGGTCAAAGAGAAACGTCCCCCGGGCCCACGCGTCGGCGGCAGCAGGGCGCGTGGGACGTTGCGCCGTGGCTTTCGTGGACGCCAGGTGTCCAATCGATGACGTGATTTGTTGCCTCATTGACAGGTGGGCCGTGTCTGGGCCTGCGAGGATACTTTTGTACACGTGCTCGTGCCCGGGTGTCTGGATGATATCAACCGTCCAAGCGGCTGCATATACACCGTCTAAGCTCGTTTTGGATCGATTACATTCATAGCCGCTGTCTGGAGGATACCATAAATGTTATTTCGCTTTCTAAAGAAAACCAGGATGTTATTCGGAAAAAAGAAATTGTTATTCAGTATAACAGTTTCAAAAAAAAATTGGCACAACATTATCCTATAAACGTAAGAAATTAAAATGTAACTGAGAACCACTTTGACAGCTCGTGCGCCACCGTATTACAGAATCGAGCTACAGACTAGAATACTAGATTGTACTCTACTCTCAAATTGAAGACGTTAGGACAAGTATAATATTGTGCAATTTTGAACTAAAACACTTTGTTCTAGCGTCATCATTTTGAGAATGAAGGGAGTACGTTTTTCCTAGCCATCTCGTATGAATACCGCAGATTCTCAGCAATCAAAATCAGCGCGTTGTAAAAGCTTGCATCCATACAATGCATTAGATCCTGTAGCAAGATGGATCACCTCCCAAACAGCATGCGATTTGCAATTCAGTCTTGAAAGCATTATCGACTCTAATAACTCACTCTGCCAGCCTGCCACAGATATACACCATTGTTGTCCCTGATTATCCCGCCTCGCCTCCATAATCATCTCCCTGACGATTTGCTAAATCAAGCATGGCCGTCAGATCACTGAACGTTCTTAGGCCGAGTTCATGTATAACACCGTCAGGCATAGAGTCATCGACAGTGACACAAGGATGTAAACATTAACAGAACACAGCACTCCCCTGAACTACTAAACACCGCTTCATTCAATCTGCACCAGGCACCAGGCATCGTAAGGCCGCAACAAGCCTTATGAAGACTGATTGCACGTCTGATGAATAAGGTCCCGGTGGCAGCATGGACCTGCAATTTATTCTGAACCAAGAAGATGCCCAAACGAAAAGCCAACGTTGATATGTTCTGCATCCAGCAGAAGAAAAACGAAGGCATGCAGAACCGCATGTTCAGCGGAACTTCAAGTAGTTTTCAGATGGTAACTGTGAGACCCAGGGTGACAGAATGTGCAACTGATGCTAAGTGTAGACTGTAATGCTTTAGAGCAAAACAGGCTGCACAGATTTCTCCAAGAACTACCAACAAAAGCATTCATTGTTACCATGGCACAAGTGACTCTGTTCCTCAGCTAAGCAAACAGTAGACAAGGTTGGATACAGTGGCACGCTGCAGAACGTCTTGCAACAAATTCATCCTTGCATCGTATGGTTGGGATCTTCGTCACCAATATTGTTGTACTCCTATACACAAGCACCAATACCCAGGCTACCAAAGTACCAAGTAACTTGTTGTGATCTCAGGTGAAGGATGCAGGTTCACCTGCACATCAGCTTTCTCCAAGGGGAAAAAAAGGTCCATATCACGGTTTGAAATCACAGTTTGAAAAAAAAAAAGAGAAGTGAAATATACTCCCTCTGGTTTTTAATTGATGACGTTAGAACACCATTTTTAGTTCATTTTTTAACTAAGAAAGTTCTCCTAAGGACATCACTTAAAAACAAGAGGCAATAGTTATCAAAGATACACATCAGAGCAAACACCACCACCATATGATTATGCCAGGTCAATCTCGTCAGTTGTCACTGAATGATTCTATAAACTAATTCAATCAAAGATTTCTGCAGATAAATCTATTGTATCCTCATATTATCTCTAAGACGACGTGGAAAAGATGAATGGATAACATGATTTCCTCCCATCTTGATTCACTAGTAAACCACCACAAGTTTCAGCTGCTTGTATAAACAAATTTATCAAAGATTTACCAGTGTTTTGGTAATTGACAATGCAGGCAAGACATTTATTTGTTGGAAGGCCACTGACGCTTGACACAAAATACTTGCCTGTTATCCATTTTTCTCGTCAATTGAGATATAGCTATAACCCCACAATATTGCTGAGGAGCTACCGTGGATAGGAGAGAGTGGCAGCAAGCATCCAAGTGCCGGAACCTTGATTTCCCCCTTTTTTACCTTAACCCTTTGGTCTTTTACTTTTTCACCGCCTTCTCTCTCTTACATTTCTCTTTTTACCCTGTTTTTTCTTGTTCTTTCTTCTTTTTGGTTTGCCTCACTTGTTGGTTCCTGCAGGTTTCATCTCTAGCCTACCCCAACTTGCCAGTCACTAGACTTTGTTGTTGTTGCTGCTGCTGCTGCTGCTGTTGTCTCCATCTTATAGGCTGTTTGGCACTCTTTCTTTGTGTACCTCTATTTATCCATTCTTTTTTCTGTCTAGTGACTGGTTTTTGAAATGGACTTCTTATCAAGATCTTTAAACTCCCTCAAGATAAGATGTTGTAACACATATATAATAGTGTGATTGGGTGCTCTCTTATTTATAAAGTGTATCTATTCAGGGGCCACTGATAGAACAATAATGAAACAAATGCTGCACACTGCAAATCATCTCTAACGATCAAACTATCCTGAAAAATCAAAACAATGGAAACAATTCATAGGAAGAGCATTTCTGCTAACAGATAGCTTCAGACTCTGGCTATGAGATTATTTCATTCATTTTTTGTTTTGGGAACAGATTATTTCATTCAATAGCAGAGTCTAAGACAAGCATTATGGGAAACAAAGAAATATGAGGGAAATGTGAATCCTTAGAGGACTAAGATAAGTAACAGTTGAGTCATATTCAGATCTCCATTCAAATAAAAAAGCAAATCCATTAATCTACAACATTGAACTACGGTAAGTAACATATCCCACATAGTACATCACATTTACCACTTGTGAACCTCAAGGGCGTTGTGCATTTTCACCCCAAATATACAACAGAAGTTAAATGCCCACGAAGCTGCAGGTACCTGAAAAGTGAAACAGAAAACAAATGTATTTATAGCTTCTGGCTAAACATAGTAAGAGTGCTATAACAATGCAATATATTTTCATCGTAGTTAGTGTTATAATTTGTGAAAAAACAAGGATATTAAATTTTACCGTAATAGGACAATATCAACATCACTTCCACCACAGTTTCTCATTCTATGGACTAATTTTTATTCTTAAGACTGTAGGAGGGTTTACTTGGCTTTATGTTTAGGAGCCTTCTTGATAAGGTGAATCCGCCATGAATCTGAACTTAGTTGCCCGCATATTATAGTGGAAGGCTGGAAGATGTGAACTAAATTGTTGCACCAAGATCCCCCGAAAGCGCTAACAACATTCTTCAGTGTCATGGATAAAGCCAAAAAGCCCCCAAAAAAGTGTGCAGCATGAAAACGGGTTAGAGCTTTCAAAGATTTGACAGTGAGCAGTTTCAACTCCAGAATCCAGAACAAACAAACGTTGATCATTCTTTTGATGATTAGGATAGCACTGTTAACTCTTGATTCAGCTGCGTGAAGCAAGAGCAACCAAGCTCAGATTCACTTTGGATTCACTCTATGCTACACCAAGAATAGAGCAGTTGGTGCTAGTGCGCTACCAAGAACAGACGTAAATAGGCCTTCTCCGTAGTAATGAAAATTAAGTATGCTAGAGCTGGGAACTACAGCAAACGTGCAAAATGATGTTGCTAATATCATGCTATGGTTAACATAGTGTATTTGTTATTCAAGTGCTACACCAGTGGTCAAAATTGAACTATGGATTCTTTGCTAATTGATGTGGCACATAAGCTAGTTTGTCGAAAAAGGATGCCTTTTTTCTCTGCTCCTCCATTTTTTGCAGCCTTCTGTGCATATCAAGCAATAACCAATTTCTTTTGCAGGTAGAGATTCGAAACAAGAATTAAGATTTCGGGAAAAGATCTTACATCAGTCACTTTCGTGGCCTTCGTTGCCCCCGTCCATCCGACGAAGACCGTCGAGCGCATCGGCGAGTTTTGGGTCGATGGACGCGGCAGTCTTGAAGGCGTCCCGTGCTTCGGCGGCGAGGCCCTTCCTCTCGTAGCACTCACCGAGCAAGGCGTGGGCGCGGGCGTTCTCGGGACTGAGGCGCACGGCCTCCGCGAGATCGGCAGCGGCCTGGTCGAGCCGCCGCCGGCGGTGTAGCGCGAGCCCGATCTCGGCGCGCTTGGCGAGCGCGTCCCCTCGCTCCCTCGGCTCGAGCGACCGGGCGAGCGACGGCGCGAGGGCCGCGTCGAGGGTGCGCAGCGCGGGGAGGCGGTGGCCCTGGAGGTCGAGGGCGAGGGCCTTGAGGATCAGCGGCGCGGCGTCGCGCGGGTCGAGGGCGATGGCGCGGTCGGCCTCGGCGACGGCCGCGCGGGCGAGCGGGCCCGGGGGCTTGGGCCCCGCGGCGGCCCGTGCGCGGGCGAGGAGCTGGGCGCCCTGCGCGAAGTGCCGGCGCGACTGGGCCGCAGCGGTGCCACCGGAGCGGCGGAGGCGGTGGGCGGCGACCCGGCGGGGGAGGGAGTGGAGCGCGACGAGCATGCCCGCGGCGAGGAGGAAGAGGAGGGCCTGGACGACGAGCTCCGGCCAGGTGCCGGCGGCGCCCAGCCCCAAGGCGGGCATGGCTCGCTCTCGGTGCGAGTTGAGAGTTGAGACCAGTTGGACTTGTGGGTTTTCGGCCTGGCAGAGGCACTGGGTCGTCGTGACGTCAGGTCCGGTCTTGGTGCCTTGCCGCAGCGCACATACTTCAAGGGTCGATCAGTTTTTTTCTCTTTTTTTTCGAGAAGGAAAAGATAGGCAAAGCACTATAAAAAGAGCGACCACTCGTCTTGGACGTGTACACCACGCCATAAGACTACGGAATCAACATGGCCTCCTCGGCGGCGACGGCGCGGCAGTGCGGCAGCTCCAGCGGGACCAACACCGGCTTGGCGGCGCTGTCCCACCGCCTAACGAAGCAGCTGTCCGCGGCTAACAACAACCACGGATCCGGCAACCTCGTTTTCTCGCCGCTGTCCATCCACTCCGGGCTCTCCATGGTGGCCCTGGGCGCCCGGGGCGGCACCGCGAGAGAGATCCTCGACGCCCTCGGCGAGACGACGCGCGAGGGGCTCGCCGAGAACGTCCGCGGCATGGTGGAGCGCGCCTTCCCGGAGAACCCGCAGCCTGGCGGCCCGCGCGTCGCGTACGCGAGCGGCCTGTGGCACGAGGCCGCGCGGACGCTGAAGCCGGCGTACCGCGACGCCGCCGCCGCGTCCTGCCGGGCCGTCGTGCGCGCCGTCGACTTCATCTCAAAGGTTTCATCTAATAGCACGTCTTTTCTTTCCCCTACGTTTTTGAACGCTTACGACAAGTGCCTCGATCATCGTCGTCGGTGGTGCAGCCACAAGATGCGACGAAGCAGATCAACAGTTGGGTCGCAACGGCGACGAACAAGCTCATCGACTCGATCGTCGGCCCGGGCTCGGTGGACAAAGACACGCGCCTCGTGGTCACCAACGCCGTCTACTTCAAAGGCAGGTGGGAGACGCCGTTCCGCGAGGCGGACACCAAGGAACACAAGTTCCACCGCGTGGACGGCAGCGCCATCGACGCCAAGTTCATGAGCAGTCGCAAGAAACAATTCATCGCCATCCACGACGGGTTCAAGGTGCTCAAGATGCCGTATAAGATGCGCGACGACATCTCCATGGGACTGCGGGACGCGACCATGGCTGTCCCTCCAAGGACGATGCCAATTCCGCCGCCGCCGCCACGGTACTCGATGTGCGTGTTCCTGCCGGACGCGCGCGACGGGCTGCCGAGCCTGGAGGACAGGATGGCGTCCAACCCGAGCTTCGTCAGTGACCACATGCCGGAGAGGCGCGTCGAGGTCGGCGAGTTCCGGGTCCCCAAGTTCAAGCTCTCCTTCTCCGCCGGCATCGCGCAAGCGCTGCAGAATCTGGGGATCACGGCCGTGTTCACGAGGAGAGCCGAGCTGCCGGACATGCTCGAGGATGGGGGCCGTGGCGAGCCGCTGTTTGTTTCGGACGTCTTGCACAAGGCGGTCATCGAGGTGAACGAGGAAGGCACCGAGGCCGCGGCTTGCACGGCGGTTCGGATGGTCGGCTCATGCCGTGTGCCGACGCCTCGTCCGGTGCCTGTGGATTTTGTCGCGGATCATCTTTTTGCGTTCTTTGTGGTGGAGGAATGGTCCGGCGCGATTCTCTTTGCGGGCACGTCCTTGATCCTACAAAATTCTAGTTTCCTACATCTTAAATTCACACACAAATTGAAATTCTGGTTCCAGCACATGATAGTGTCTCAATAAAATGTTGCTACTCCGTGTACATTTGTGCTAGTAGAGATCACTTAGATGGGACAATGGTGTATGGTTAGTTTTTTTTTTTTTACACTTATGTAATTGTGCCACGTTTTTATGGAATGGACGAGCTAGAGCTTGGTCATTTTCACATCCACTCTTGGTGCATTCCCTTCTCCAAATGTAGCAAAAGGAACCATAGGGGTTTGAGTTTGTTACTTTGTGCGTTGTAGTCCGTGCATATGTTTTCTTCTTAAATTAGCCCTTCGTTACACTTAGGAACAAGTTACAGAGTTTAGGGCAATGGAGCCCCAAGAAACATTTCGCAATGCTGGAATGACCGGGCATTGACAATTATATAGTTAAAAGAAATGTGCTTATAACATGTGAATAGGCAGGAAGACGGGGATGCCGTGCTCCAGGTTTGACACCCGCTTTTTTGTTGGCTGCGGGTATTCCGCGACAATGGTAAGGTAACAAATCAGGGGAATATGTGTGGAAACGTCTTGGACGTGTACAACACGCCAGTGTGCTCTGTAAAGTGGTGGTTCACGCCTTGCGGCGTAAGCATAGATTGATTTGAGGCGGGGGAGACTAGCAGCAACATCAACCGCGTTAACTGTTAGGTTATCGGCGGAACGACGGCACGTAAAACACGACGAATAACCAAAAGTAAAACTGGAATAGAGGAGACGAAATTCTTTATTGCGAAATTCTGGTGTAAAGTTACAGGAGGGTCTCCTCAACTATTTATAAGGGGAAAACCCTAACTGTGTGTTGGGCCCAGATTCGATAAAGTCACCCACATAGGCCAGGACTCCTTCTTCTAGAAGGTGGGCCTGGCCCAATAAGAGTTTTACAACATTAACCATGGCCTCCGCGGCGGCGCAGCAGTGCGCCAGCTCCGGCCGGATGGCGTTGTCCCGGCACCTGTCCAAGCGATCCTTCGCGACCAACACCTCCGGCCTGGCGGCGCTGTCCCACCGCCTAACGAAGCAGCTCTCCGCGGCGGCCAACAACGGCCACAGATCCGACGGCGCGGGCAAAAACCTCGTTTTCTCGCCCCTGTCCATCCACTCGGCGCTCTCCCTGGTGGCCCTAGGCGCCCGGGGCGGCACCGCGAGCGAGATCTTCGACGCCCTCGGCGAGAAGACGCGCGAGGGCCTCGCCGAGAACGCCCGCGCCATGGTGGATCGCGCCTTCCCGGAGAACCCGCCGCCCGGCGGCCCGCGCGTCGCGTACGCGAGCGGCCTGTGGCACGAAGCCACGCTGACGCTGAAGCCGGCCTACCGCGACGCCGCCGCCGCGTCCTGCCGGGCCGCCGTGCGCGCCGTCGACTTCATGAGAAAGGTCTGCTCGCCGTGCCAACTTGGATCGATGCAATCTGATGTCACATATCTTTTTTTTTCCCCCCGCTTTATACGTGATAAGTGCCTCCTCGTCGGTCGGTGGTGCAGCCAGAAGAAGCAGCGAAGGAGATCAACAGCTGGGTCGCAACGGTGACCAACAAACTCATCGACTCGATCGTCGGCAAGGACTCGGTGAACAACTGGACAAGCCTCGTGGTCGCCAACGCCGTCTACTTCAAAGGCAAATGGGAGACGCCGTTCCGCGAGGTGGACACCAAGGAACACAAGTTCCACCGCGTGGACGGCAGCGCCGTCGACGCCAAGTTCATGAGCAGCAACAGGAAGCAGTTCGTCGCCGTCCACGACGGGTTCAAGGTGCTCAAGATGCCGTACGAGACGCGCGGCGACACGTCCACAGGGCTGCGTGGCACGGCCATGGCGGCCGTCCCGGAAAGAACGATGCCACGGTACTCGATGTGCGTGTTCCTGCCGGACACGCGCGACGGGCTGCGGAGCCTCGAGGACAGGATGGCGTCCAGCCCCGGCTTCGTCCGCGAGCACATGCCGGACACGCGCGTCGTGGTCGGCGAGTTCCGGGTCCCCAAGTTCAAGCTCGAGTTCTCCGCCAGCGTCAAGCAAGCGCTGCAGAATCTGGGGATCACGACCGTGTTCACGGGAGGAGCTGAGCTGCCGGACATGATGGAGGGCGGTGGGTCGCTGGTTGTTTCAGAGGTCCTGCACAAGGCGGTCATCGAGGTGAACGAGGAAGGCACCGAGGCTGCGGCTTGCACGGTCGTTGGGATGTTTGCTTCATGCCGTGCGACGATGCCTCGTCCGGTGCCTGTGGACTTCGTCGCGGATCATCCTTTTGCCTTCTTTGTGGTGGAGGAAGGGTCCGGCACGATTCTCTTTGCGGGACGCGTCCTTGATCCTTAAAAAAACTCGACCTGCCGGAGGAAGACCGCCCCTGACGGCATTTGCTTAAGGAAAAGAGCCTCTCACGCAGGCCGAGAAAACCCCCGAACCCCCTCCCCGATCCTACACAGAGACTCAGCTGGCCGCTGTGAGCTTCGGCGCGAGTCTTTACCATGTGATTTGACCCGGGGAGGGCGAGGGGATTTTTTTCTCCGGGTACTGTAGCCCACAGCTCGAGCCCCGGTCGACAGGAGCAAACGCTCCCGGAGCCTCTGCTCTGACCAGTCGGGCTTGCGAGCGTAGGCCCTTGATCCTACACGATCCTAGTTTAATTTGCTGCATTTTTAATTCACACACAAGTTAAATTTCTCTGGTTCAAGTAGTGGCACATGATAAGCTCTCAATAAAATATCGCCTCGCTCCACCATGTTTGTGCTAGTAGAGATCATTCAGAGTTCGTTTGTTGTTTCAATGTAATTGCGCCACACTTTCATGGAATGGACGCGCTAGAGCTTAATTTTCCCTGGGCTCATCTGGTCATCGATATAAGCAGGGATGATGGCAATATATAATGTGTGCCAGGAATTTGGAGCAAAAGTTCGGGTTTATCTAACATACTGTAACTCATACATGTTATCCGATCACTTCTCTGAAGTCACAGACGAAAGAATTCATAAATTTACTAATATCAGATAGATGATTTTTTTTCCATGCATAAAAGGATCACTGATCATGCTACAATGGAGAACACACTTTTTTTTTTGAAAAAAACATAATACATATGAACGCATGTCCATGCTCACTGTTCATTTACGTGTCTACAAGATACTGGACAAACACAAATCAAAACTAACGAAATCATCAGATTTTTTTGAGCCAAACGAAATCATCAGATAACACTTTTGGACGGATGAAGATGTGAATGTGGAGGGAACATGGTAAGGGGAAAAAAAACTTTTGTTCACATTGTTTTTTTGGGAGATTTTGTTCACATAAATGAGCTAGATGAAAGTAGGTCCATCTGCTTGGGCTAGATGAAAGTAGGCCCATCGGAACTTCAGGCCCCGCGTTAACAGCGTAGCTTGAGCCGTCATCCGACGACGAGAGATCTCGAACGAGCTCATAGTTGCAGGGGCAAAACCGTACTTACTCCCGCGAATCGCACGGGTAGGTTAATACTTGGCCGCCGCTGTCCTCCCCACTCTCCTATCCCCACCTCACTCCGCTTGTGCGGCCGCGTGGAGCTGGGCCGCTGCATCGCGGCAAAACCCCTCGCCACCCTGCCGCGCGACCTCGCGGCGAGCTCCGACACGATCGGCCCCGCCGTCGGCGCGGGGATCCGGTCGCCGGGGAGCCCTCGCCCGAATCTCCCCGAGGTTCGTGCGCTCCATCCGTGCTCTGTCTCGGCTTCATGCGTCGCCGGATCGCGCGCGCCCGGGGCCTGGGTTTAAGCGCGTTCGCCTTCTCGATCTGCGCGGTCGGTCACGTTTTCGCGTGCGAGTTTGCGCGTTCGGGCTTTTGGATGGAGACCGGGTTCTAGGTATCGCGGTTGAGGTGCCGTAGGTTTTTGGGCTTAGGGGATGCTCATAGGGTGGAGCGTTCTTGGATCCTGATCTGGAGGTGAGGAGTGTTGTTCGTGGGTTACGAGCTATTCTCGCATTTTAGGTGGGGCTTTGATATCACTGGTGCGGCTCTTCGATTCCCTCTGCGTGGTTACTCAAAGTTAGTGTTGGATGGCCTAAATGATGTGGATTGCGGAGGAACAAATGTGAGAGCTAGAACCCGTGTAGAGATATGTTGTATAATGAGCGCGTATGTGATTTGTACTAAGGTAGGGGGTTGATACGATCTGGTTTTAATGCTATACATGCTGGTTTAGCAGTGGAACACATGTAAGATAGTGGTCAGTGTTTGTGGGTTTCTATCGGAGGGCACCAAAAGAAATTGCTATGCGACTTGGTGGGTTTCTGAATTATGAAAATGCATACAAATCCAAAGTTACCACATTCGAAGAGGGAAACCCAGTGCCAATTTTGCAAGAAGGATGCATATTGACAACTTTTTACTGGTGTTCGTTTTGTAAAGTTAATATTTTTTGATGTGTGCGTCATTGCCATAAAAGCTTACCTTTCTTCTTTTGTACATAGTGCTATATTTATCATCGCATTTAAATTTGTAAAGAAGATGCTAATTGACTGTGTGCATTAATGCAGTGTTGGCTTAGCTTTTTTTTTTCCTTCCATGTGAAGCAGCCTTGGTGGCTTACGGATTGTGGCTGTCCGAAAATATGGCAAGAAAGAGAAACCCACTCGTATTTTTGGATGTATCCATAGGCGGTGCACAAGATGAAAGAATGGTTTTTGAGGTACTTTGTTTTTCTTGCTGCTGTTTCTTTAGGCCTACTGGGGCTATAAATGCAACTGCTGGAGGGTTACTGATACCGTGAACTGTAAATTTCTTGTCGAGGCTAAAGATGGTCTTCATCTGTGTAACTGTTGGAATTGTGTTTCCTTGCAGTTGTTTGCTGATGCTGCTCCCGTGACAGCTGAGAACTTCAGAGCATTATGCACTGGTAACACTTCTTTTCCTTTACTTCTTTCTAGGTGGAAATTATAAATCCATCTGTTGGTTAGTGTTATGTGTGAATGGTTAATTTTAGCAGCTACTGTAGGATAACATAATATGGCTGCTTGGTAATGCTGTGCGATGTGACATTTGATCTCACAAAATTGCTAGGTTTGTTGATTGGCCTTGTTGCTCATGAATTCTAGTGGTTGTGGTCTGACAGTGGTGCATCCATCTATCCAAAATAGTTTACCTTTTGTCATCAGTCAGTTCACACTATTGAATATTTCCAAGTACCCTTGCTTTAAATCTTTGAACTAATGCACTATGCTATAAAATATAGTAACTTTAATAAACTACACTTACTGCACTGAAACTATAAAAAGATACTGTTAGCCTTCCAAAAAAAAAAGATACTGTTAAGAACTTGCTTCTAAAACTGCACTTTCTATGCTTATCTGTTCCAAAGACTGCATTTTTTGGCACTGGAATGTTATCGAGTAGCTAGAGCCCAGTGGGCAACAAGATCGCGCTTACTAGGACTATTTGGATGACACTATGCTAGGAGCCATCATGCATATTATGTTATTATAGGTATTAGGAAATGTGATATTCTCAGAAAATTTCTAGATTTATACACCGATTGGGCCTGTTGCTCTTGATCAGGGTCATACCTGGGGGAGTCAGATCTGCTAATACGTCATCCAAATGGTCACAATAAGCACTGTCTCACTGCAATCAGGCCTGTGGTCAGTAATATTCCAGTGCTAAAGCGTGTAATTTTTTTTTGAACAAAATCTTGGACAACCAATTGTGTAGTTTACTGAAACAAGCTCTCTAAAGTATCTTTTTTTTTTGGGGGGGGGGGGGGTGAAATTTTACTCTTTAAATGTATTGATACCTTTTGTTGCTTTGTTGAGTGAGGCTAAAACAATTTCTGTCCAAATCTTGTATTGCCGGTTTAGGATAAATTTTCTTTTGTGAATAGCTATTAGCAGTACTTGTAGTAATGCTTTGCTCTAAAATCTCTAATTTTCTAAACAAAGCAGTTGTCACTGTAGTTGCAGTGCTCTGTAGGGCTCTTTTTTAGGCAGTCCCAGTTTCTTTTTTTTTAACTATTTCCTTCAGAATGCTTTTGGAATATTATGCAATGGAAGATCGTCAGGTGGAACAGAGGGTTGGCGTGGGGGTAAACAATATGGATTACCAATATATGGCAAACTAAGTGCTGTTGATTTGTGTAGTATGAATGCTGTTATCTGTGATTATGAAGAGTATTTTTAAAACCTTAAAGCTTAAACTAATATAGCAGTTTGACTATTAGCAACATAATTGAACGCTCATTGATTCTTGGCGTGTTTAATGAGATTAGTTAACTTCCTTTTCAATATAACTCTAAGTTTGTGCTCGTCTAGGTCTATCTTTTATAGTATGCAACTTTAGTTTGCCATACAATTATCTAATGTGACCTTAATTGACATTTGCAGCAAGGTAATGCTGTTGCTGCAAGTGAGTCTCTTGCACATTTAAAGGAAATCTGGATGCGTAATATACCTTGTGGCGTTGCATTTCCATTTCTTCTTCTGCAGTTGCATGTCGGCTAATAATGTTGATAGTATCTTGTGTCTGGGTTATAAGATAAAATTAGGATATTGATGAAGGTTCTGAACTTGTGTTTGTGTATTGTAGAAAACACAAACATGCTTGCATGCTATCATAACTTCAGGTAATAGTCTAGATGACATGATCAACGAGCGCTTATTTTTGGAACAAAATACGGTGACAACTTGGTGCATTCTTTCTCATGCGCCACAGCTGAAAAGTTTTACAGTTTGACTTTATATTTTGTTCATGAGAAGGAATGCACTAAGTCCGATGATCAAGAAAAATAAGTCAGTTACAGTTTGATTTTATATTGTGTTCATTTTGAGCTGAAGTTCTGTCTTCCCTGTTTCAACATTCTTTTGCTAAACAATGTTGCATGCGCTAGGTGAGATGGGAATTGGGCAGAAGACTAAGAAGCCATTGTGTTACAAAGGATCAACCTTCCACCGTGTCGTCAAGGGACTAATGGCTCAAGTTAGTTTTGTTCTCCTGTTCTGTAATTTTTTATTTATGACTTTACCTTTTTGTTTTAGTTTGTAAGTTACACTTTGTATCTTGAGGTTAGAATTTGGTTAGCTTTACCTCTTTCCGTTTTTAGCGAGTTTCCTGTTTCCCTCTCCATGATGTAGGATGCAAGACAGATGATATCGACTGCTTTTCTTGTCATTTAGTATTTATTAAGGTTGTATGCTGTATTATCTATATTTTCTATTTCTACATTTCATATTCTAGCAAGACATGGAAAAATCATTGAATAGCTCTATTAACATTTGCTGATTGGTACTATGTTTTCAGGGCGGTGACTTCTCAAAAGGAAATGGTGAGTGTTTACAATTTACCCTTATATGGTTTTGCATTGCATTTAATTTACAGAAAAGGTGGCAACTCCCGACCATTCTATGTTTTTTCTTGTGTTCGACTGAAATAAAGTGTTATCTTTATATGTCAGTACTTATTTTTAGTGTATGTTATGCCTCAGTACTTATACTGAGGGCTTACTTGCATGTCTTTCTTTTTGAGCGAGGATATAGCCTTCTGCTTTTAACAAGCTGTGCTGTTGTTTATCCATCTTGTCGAATGTCTTAACTCCTGCGCGTTGATTTGATAAGAAATTGAGAATCTGTCATTGCTTGGTGTTTGATGTTTGCTATGCATTCCCTTCTGTTTTCATGAATAGTACTTCTACTGTCCATGTCAAAGTATGATCTTTTGTAGCTTCTTTCCCAAGTATGATCTTTTGTTGCTTCAGATATGTTCCCCTCTTTGTTTTGCATGTCTTATCCAGGTACCATTGCCTATACATCGGGTGTTCAATTTTTCAGATTCGCTTAGTGTTAGTTATGTTTTCTGTATTTTAATAACTCGCTCTAAGAAACCTGTTGCATGTTTCCCACATTAATGAAATGAAGTAAGTTTGCCCATTACTGTTTCATGTGATTCGTATTAAATATGTTCAGTCTTTTCATAATAGTTTCTTTCTGTTTTGTATTCTGCTAGTGCAATGGGATTTAACTTGCGCACAAAGTAGTTTTAGATTGTTGGTTGTAGAAATGACCAATTTAATTGTGTTACAGGATCTGGTGGAGAAAGCATCTATGGTGGAAATTTTGCAGGTATTAACCATTTAATGTAACTGATCTGGAACCCATTAGATAGTGGAAAGTTTGAATGCTTATATCTTACTACACTGTCTGGATCAATTCAGAATGTTGGTTACCAGTTACTAGCCAAATGCTGTCATTATATTTGTAGACTTTTACGTAAGAATGCATCCAAATTCTTAAATGCTGTATACGTTATGGAACTAATGTTTTTGTTTGCTTTACACAAAAAATACAAGAAATCTCATCCGACTGTGCTTTAAAGCTATATATCTGTGTGACAATCTATTGTTTACGTTTCAGATGAAACTTGTGACTTACGCCATGATGAACGTGGTCTCTTGACTACAGCAGATACTGGATCCAAAACTAATGGCTCCCAGTTCTGTATTACTTTCAAGCCAAATTCTCATCTTGACAGGTTTGCTCCGACATATTTCATTCGGATACTGTGTTTCAGTATTGTACAAAAGACATCTTTGGGCCATGCGAACTGAGCCTGTAATACCATCAATTTGATACAATGTATCCATTTCCGGTTAATTTGAATACTTCCCTTAATCTAGAGCACTAGACAGTTGTCTGTTCAACTGCTGTTTCTTGTGTGAATACTAGGCTAAACTTATTTATTAAGTAATACTATCGAGAACTAACTGCTTAATTTCTCTGTTTTATCAAGCATTGTAAGTAGAGATGAGCTCTCTGTTTCTTCTGTTATTTGTTGGCTTGTAGGGTACTTGGATTTCATTGTTGGTGAGCTCAAACCGGAACAGTGTTGTAGAGATGTAGAAGTAGAGATGAACGTGATAACCAACAAATGCCATACCATTCAGTTTTACGGTGCTGTTTATTCTTTTCATTATTGGACACCCTCAGATTGGGATGCTATGTTGCTTCTCAAGTAACATGCTTTGTTTTTTGTGGTTTTCTAAAGCTTTCTCTTGGTTTGTTATCTCTGTCTGAAAGTTGACTATTTATTTGGTTTTAGGCAGTTTTGCGTATTGGTGCAGAATGGCTCTGCCTAAGATTAAATCCCTTGTAGTACAAAATTCATTTTTTTTACACCAATTGTTCTTTGACTCTGTACTGAAAGGTTTGGTGGTAATTTGATACTTTGTTGCAGGAAGCACACTGTTTTTGGCAAGCTTATTCTTGGAAATGATGTGCTGACGAGGATTGAGCAGGTTGATGTTCATGGGCCTGATTCAAGTCCTGTTCTTCCAATAAGAGTAGTGGACTGTGGGGAGCTTGATCGTAAAGACCATGGATCTGTGACAACTGAAAGCGGTAATGCTCGGAGCTTTTGTGAAGTTTGCCAGCACCTTTAAAGCCATATAAGGGCCACAATCTCATCTATTATTATTATTCTGTTATTATGGTTGCACAGATAAAAAGAGAGTAAAATCAAGGTTGTTGAAGGATATATCTTCCGACGAGGAAAGCAATGAAGGAAAGCATAAGGCCCGTCATAGAAAATCTTCAAAGAGGAGGAGGAAGAAGAGGAGATATTCTTATTCTGAATCAGATAGCTCATCTGAGTCAGAGACTGAGTCATCAGATTCCGATAGTGATTCTGATGCTGACTCGAGTGATTCATCTGATCTCAGCAGCTCAAGTGATGACAGACGAAGGCGGAGAAAGAAACACTCAAAAAGAAACAAACGCAAGCGTGCAAGAAGAAAGCGTGATCAGAGGCGTGAGAGAAGGCGTAGGAAGCGTGACAAGAAATCAAAGCAGAAATCAAAAAGGTCTGTTCACATTGTCGAATCGAACATTTAAGACCTTTGACATGTAACATATTCTTATTTACTAGCAGGATGCTCGAGGCTGACAGTGAAACTGAAAGTGCAAGCGAGTGCAGTTCTGAGGATGGTAGAAGCAAGAGGCATAATCATGGGCGGAAGTCAAAGGCATCATCTCATGTTTCTGGTACGCAACTCCTAAATATTTTCTCCTGTTTTTTGCCTCTCTTGTTGCTCCTGCAGGTTTCGTCTCTAGCCTACCCCAACTTGCTTGGGATAAAAAGGCTTTGTTGCTGCTGCTGTGCTGCTGCTGCTGTTGCTGCTGCTGCTGCTGCTGCTGCTGTTGTTGCTGCTGCTGCTGCTGCTGCTGTTGTTGTTGTTGTTGTTGTTGTTGTTGTTGTTTCCCTTAAGCTTACAACAACAACAACAACAACAACATCTGTTGCTGCTGCTGCTGCTGCTGCTGCTGCTGCTGTTGTTGTTGGTGTTGTTTTTCCCTAAGCTTAAATTGAAGTATCCTGTACTGAACTATAGGTTCTTGAACATTAATTTCTTAATTGGGTCCTTGAACATTTAAATACACTATCTCAATGAATCACCCTTGGTGTTATATACTACCTCACTCCATCTGTTAGTGCAACATGATTCTGTACCTGTCGGAAAAGGGCATGGGATACCTTGGTTAACTGTTAGATGTAACATGATTACTTATTCTGCAAGTATATTCAAGAAACTGATAGAGTGATTTTTATGACATACGGAAGCGTAGGAATCTATGAGCAAATCACAAATTAGAGTGGTGCAAATTTTGGCTCGCTGGGCACAGACATGCTTTATCTATAGGATGGTGTATTCTGATGGTTGATTGAGTTGACGTAGTTGTTCCATAATTTTATCTGCCATGAAGGTACTCCTGTTAATAATTAATTGCCCCATCTAATCCGCTCCATGGCTCTAAAAACAGCCAGCAGAAGCTGTAGCCCTGCATTATTTGAGATTTTTCGGTCCTTTCTTGGTTTGGGTGTAATATATCTAGTTCAAATACCAATAACCCTGTGTGATCTTCTTTCCAGCTGAAAACCTGGCAGCAGTGGCTGCTTTGAAGGACGTTGCTTCAACTCAACAAAAGAGTGTGATTCCAAGGAGTCCGGCACAAGAGGATAACTCTCCGCTGCAGAACGGGGAGGTCCATAACAATGGTGTTACTGAATCAAAAACTCAAAGGAATATGGATATCATGCCTTCTTTAACTGGCAATCGAAGCAAATCTAGGTTTCCTATACTTCTTCACACATCTATCATTCTTTGTGCTTACTGCTTCTGCAAGTGCGGTGTTTCATCTGACATTGATAAGCAGGAGCCTGAGCAAGAGTATGAGTATCAGTCCAAGGAGAAGCCCAATCAAAAGGTCAGTAAGCAGGAGCCCAGATAGACATAATCGCGGTAAAAGTCCTGTCCGTGCTTCAAAAAGAAGTGAAAACCAGAGTCCAGCTAGGCAGAGGAGCATCAGCATGAGTCCTGCTAGAAGAAGCCCCAGCAAGAGTCCAACTAGAAGTGCAAGCAGAAGCCCAGTTGCCCGCATGAGCAGGAGTCCAGCAAAAGCTCGTAAGAGAAGCGTTAGCAGGGGCCCAGCTAGGTCCTTGCGAAGAAGAAGTCCAAGCAGGAGCCCAAAGAGAACTCCTATGCGAAAAAGTGTGAGCCCAAGCCCTGCAGTAGAGAAGAGAAGAAGCATTAGCCGGACCTCTGCAAGATCTCCATTGCGAAGTGTCAGTCGAAGCCCAGCTAGGTTTTCAAGGAGCCCACCTAAGCGTGGCAGGAAAAGTCCAGTCAGAAGTCCTAGAAGGAATATACGTAGAAGCCCCAGCAGGAGCCCTGTTAGAATGCCTAGAAGAAGTTTGAGCAGAAGCCCTGTGAGAGGTGGGCGACCTCGCAGGAACATCAGCAGAAGTCCTAGCCCACCTCGCAAAGCAACATCACCACCACCGAACAATGGCAGGAGCCCATCGAGGAGTGGCTCCCCTGACGGGTCACCAAAACGCATAAGGCGAGGGCGGGGATTTACTCAGCGGTACTCATTTGCTAGACAATACCGCTCACCTTCTGTTGATCGCTCGTATCGCTATGGCGGGAGGAGTGACCGCGACAGGTAACTCATTTCAATGTTTGAATTGTACATTCTTTGTTTTGGAGTATTATTTGATATAAAAAGGTTTTTGGTCCCTAGATACATGGGTTATCGAGGCCCCCGTCATCGATCACCACCTCCTAGACGGTATAGAAGCCCACCCAGAGGCAGAGCATCGCCAAGGTATATTAACTGCTGTTACATTTGGTATACCAGCTATTTATGATGCGCATCACTGAAGTCAGTTTCAAAGTGACTTTGATGCTTAGCTTATTATAATGGTTGGTTCCATGTCATGATTTCTGTTATTTCGCCACTTGAGGCCTAGCAGGTACAGGAGGAGGAGCCCAAGCATCTCACGCAGCCCCGTCCAGAGAGACCGAGGGAGGGGAGGCGGATACAGCAGAAGCCCTGTACGGAGCCGTTCACCCCCAGCTGGGAAACCAAGGCCACATGGTGACCGCGCACGATCGGTCTCCAGGAGTGTATCAAGGTCCCCACCGCCCAATCATGATCGCACCCCTCCTGAATCCCCATCTCCAAGGCGCGCAAGTGATGATAAGTCTCGGTCCGTGTCTGTTAGTCCTGATGGCAAGAAAGGTCTTGTTTCCTACGGAGATGCCTCCCCTGATTCTGCTGAGAAGTGAAGTGGCACTGAAATGTATTTACCACCTTTTTATTTATGTTTGTGCTGCTACTGGTAGATAAGCTGTTTGTCGCCGTAGAAGTGTTGTTCAGGATGATGGTGGGTGCTGTTAGCATGTGCTTCTGTTAGAACTTGTAGCACCTGTTCACTTTTGGTAGATTCCGGATGTATGTTACGTTGGCTGCTTAATAATATTTTTTTTCTCGGATTTGAGGAGAGGCGTACACGTTATCCTTTTTTGCATTTGTCTGGTGCTATGGTATCTTCAGAATATAAGCCTAAGCGTCAATTTCTGTTAGATGCTGTAGCACCGTGCTAGTGGGAGCTTTTTGATCCTGTAATGATAATGTTTTTCTTTTCATGGCCATATGGCGCGTAGGTACAAGTATTATGCTGTAGAAATGTTTCTCGATAGTTAGGTCTCCGGCGTACCCTCGCCTCCACAATGCTCCTCGCGCACAGGAACGGCCAAAACGAAACCGACGTGGACACTCGCCGCGCCACTCGCTGCCGTCCCATGTTCAAACCTCCACCGTGCATTCCCCCATCAACGGTTTGCATCCTCTCTTCCCACTCGTGAACCGTCAAAATCCCCCAATTCCGAGCGCCGCGACGGCGATGGAGGCCGCGACGGCGGCGATGGTGTGGTTCCGGAAGGGGCTGCGCGTTCACGACAACCCGGCGCTGGACGCCGCCCGCCGCGGCGCCGGGAGGCTCTACCCGGTGTTCGTGCTCGACCCGCGCTACCTTCGCCCGGACCCCGCCGCGGCGTCCCCGGGCTCTGCGCGCGCAGGGGTCGCCCGCGTCCGCTTCCTCCTCGAGAGCCTCAGCGACCTCGACGCACGCCTACGCCGCATGGGGTCCCGCCTCCTCCTCCTCCGCGCCCGCGACGACGTCGCTGACGCAGTCTGCGCGGCGCTCAAGGACGTAAGTAAATCTTCCAACCATTTCGCTGAACATTGATTGTTCCAGAGATTATGGAGCGTGACGTCCTAGTGTTCTTGCGTCGCAGTGGAACATTGGCAGGCTATGCTTTGAGTCCGACACCGAGCCGTACGCGTTGGCCCGCGACAAGAGAGTCATGGTGAGGCCGGTAATCATCACATTTCTCCAGTAGTTTTTGTACGAGGCTTTACCTGACGAACACTCTGTTTCGTCAAGGATTTCGCAATGGCGTCGGGGATCGAGGTGTTCACGCCGGTCAGCCACACCCTCTTCGACCCAGCAGAAATCATACAAAGGGTACTTGCCTAATAACCCACGGCCAATTCCTGACCGAATGTTTGGAGCTCTCTGCTTACTGAATTTTCGTTTTGGCAACTTGGAGAACGGTGGCCAACCACCATTGACGTACCAATCGTTTGTCTCCATTGCCGGGGAGCCGCCAGAGCCTGTTATGGAGGAGTACACCGAGCTCCTACCGGTTGGAGACACAGGGGAATACGAGCTGTTGCCTGTTCCTACAGTTGAGGAGCTTGGGTACGGGGATCTCAGTCAGGTAAGACCGATGCAAAAGTTGTTGAAAAAACTCTTATCTCAGTAGCTGCTGGACCGGTTCATTTAACTACCGGATGTATTTAGGAGGAGATTTCACCGTTCCGAGGAGGCGAGACTGAAGCTCTGAGGAGAATGAAAGAGTCACTACAGAATAAGGTGGGTGCTTCTGGAATACTGCATTGTATGTATCCGATTCTGTTCGTCCATCAATTTTGTTTGTTTGTACAGGTGATCTTATTTCATTCCCGGCTTGTTTCTTGTTTCTTATGTTTATGTAGGAATGGGTTGCCAAATTTGAGAAACCTAAGGGCGATCCCTCTGCCTTCCTGAAACCTGCAACAACTGTCTTGTCACCATATCTGAAGGTGAGTTTGGCACCAACCCACTGCTGTTGTTGTCCTAGCTCTCCATTATTTTCAGGCTAGTATGAGATGGATTGCCATGTTGCAGTTTGGCTGCCTGTCGTCCAGATATTTTTACCACTGCATTCAGGATGTCTACAGGAGTGCCAGAAATCATACAAAACCACCAGTTTCTTTAGGAGGCCAGGTGAGTTTTTCTTGCTTCCTTTGGAGCTTAAATACAATAATAATAATAATAATAATAATAATAATAATAAATAGAAAGCACGATTTCTTCTTTCCGGATTTGAGTGCACGACTCATGTTTCTGTAACAGTTGCTTTGGAGAGACTTTTTCTACACTGTGTCTTATGGAACTCCAAATTTTGATCGGATGAAAGGAAACAAAATATGCAAGCAGGTGTGCTCCATTTGATCATTGTATCTCCTATACATTGACCCAACTTCAAGTTGCACGATCGTAATCGAAACCCCTTTTTAGTTTAGATTCCATGGAGCGAGAACGAGGAACTGTTGGCTGCATGGAGAGATGGGCGGACAGGTTATCCATGGATTGATGCTATCATGATTCAGGTTTTGCCAAAAATTACTAATGCTTGCCATATTTCTTTTTCTAGTGATATATGTTTCTGTTACTTTGCATCAGCTATAACAATCAGAATATCGGATAGTGTTCTTACCATGTTTTTGATTGCCAGCTAAGGAAGTGGGGTTGGATGCATCACCTTGCACGCCATTCAGTTGCTTGTTTCTTGACACGCGGTGATATGGTATGGTCTGTTAGCTTTGATTAAGAAACCCAGCTGGGAATTTTATGCCTAGTTGTATTGGAACCTTGTTAGCAGTAAATCAATGTGACTGTATTTTTTTTCTTCTTCTTGGTCTTTCTCGTAATTTTGAAACATAAGAACGGAGGGAAGCCATAACTATAACAGTTGGGCCAATGTTGTATTTGTAGAATCTGCTAAGCATTTTAGTAACCTAACAATATCTGGTAAATACATTATAATTTTCAAATATTTAAGGATGTTGAGATGCGTCTTAAGTAATTATATTATAATATAAATAAATCAACAAGATTATTTTGATAGAACAAATGCTTCTTCTACGCAGTTCTAACTTATTTCATGTAAAGTTTATCCACTGGGAGAAAGGTCGTGACGTCTTTGAAAGGCTATTGATTGATTCTGACTGGGCCATTAACAACGGCAATTGGCTGTGGCTTTCTTGCTCATCCTTCTTCTATCAGGTACTGATAATGCATTTCTTTCAGATACCACTTCTCATGGACAATTTTCTTCAGCCTGATGGTTCTCTTACTTTCATCTTCTAAAACAGTACCACAGAATTTACTCCCCTATCACGTTTGGCAAGAAGTACGATCCTAACGGGAAGTACATCAGGCATTTCATCCCGGTGCTGAAAGGTACTTCCATCTGGTACAGCATTTTAGCACAAAAAAGAACACCCTTGTAAAGTCAGGCGTAGGCATTTCTTTTTAATGAGAGTGAGAACTAACCACTGTGGTGCAATGACGTATCCTATTCATTTAGACATGCCAAAGGAGTACATCTACGAGCCTTGGACTGCTCCCCTTAGTGTCCAGAAGAAGGCCAACTGTATTATTGGCAAAGACTACCCAAAACCAGGTAACTGGAAACTGCCTTGAGTACCAACAAAAATACATTTATAAACCCTCTGGTTATACATTTTTAATGTATATATAAAATAATTTTGGTTTTCCAGTGGTTGATCATGAAACTGCAAGCAAAGATTGCAGAAAGAGGATGGGGGAGGCCTATGCGTCTAGTCGCCTTGATGGTAACCTCATCAAAGGAAAGCCCTCAAACACGTTACGGAGAAAAATGTCTCACGATGACACCTCTAACTCGTCCATTGCTAAACTACTGAAGAGGAGCAGCTGAGCCGAGCGATGCTGCGGCCCCACTCCGTATCAACTTTACACTAATGTATCACTTTCAGAGTTGAAAGTAGAGGTTGTGGTGAGAACCACGGCGTCCTGCATATTGCATCTGTAGCTAGTCTGATATTCTGAAGTAGTTTACCCAACGGGAAATGGATTGTGATCTTTCTGGACTGTAGTGCCTCAGTAAACAACCAAAGAAGAAATCCATACATAAGGTCAAGTAACAGTTGTTTACTTGTTTATACTGCTTGTCATCCACTTGGACTAATAAGAAGACCTTGTTTCGAACATGAAGTCTTTTCCTAATTCCTAACAGGCTCTTACATATGCAAGGAAGAGCGTACACATGTTTGCCGATTGCTTGCTACTGTTTAGCTAGGTAGCATTAGGAAAATTATTCCCTCACACAGCTGTGAAAACCAATACCCAAAAGATACTCTCGTCCTGTATCCATGATGAGATTCACTCTAACCTGCAAACTGTCGACAAAGATAAGTTTATTATCTTTATAACTGAGAAATAGCTGGAAAGAAATATGCTAAAAACACGGTGAATCCTTAGCTACACAAAAATGGTGAATACTGGGTTTTTCACAACATGCAAATGTTTCTTGCAAATCAAACAAAAAAGTACTCCAGCATAACACCTGAACAAAAATAAGCAACATGATCAGTGTTTGAGCTGACTTACTTCAACTTTCCGTGGGCATTTTGGATAGCTCCCAGCATCCAAATCTTGGCTAACACTTGACCAGGATCTCTTCCTATCCATTCCTGAATTATAATATTCAAACACCTTTAGTATGACAGTTTTTTTTTTACTAACACATTTTGAGCCTGACTACAAACTCTTTTCCCTTTTTTTTTCCTTTGAGGTGAAGGCCCCTACTAATTTTTATATATCATTGGGTAACATGATGCTCCTTGATTCAATCCGATGTGACTAAATTAATCAGATTCGAAATGTATCTGCACTTTTTTTTCTCAAACATGCAA
Organism: Eragrostis nindensis; assembly: GCA_012490785.1. Taxonomy (NCBI): domain Eukaryota; kingdom Viridiplantae; phylum Streptophyta; class Magnoliopsida; order Poales; family Poaceae; genus Eragrostis; species Eragrostis nindensis. The sequence continues at coordinate 276,797 of JAAXCT010000083.1, forward strand.
GATAGCTACGTATTTGCATTATAGATCAGTGTGTTGGTGATCTACAAAATGGAACAAACAATTTTGCACAGGAGTAAGCTGCTAATGAGATGTACATGGAAGCTGTAAGAAAGGTGAAACTTTGTACACAAGATCCTTTCTGAAAACGCTGAAACAGATAACAAACCTAGCGACAACACCTGTGATTGTAATCAATAGGTACACTTGTAAGAAAAGCGAGGAGAAGCCATCAAAGCCAAGTAATTTATTTGAATATTTATAAGCACTGAATTAACATTTGGAAGGATTAGGGAATCAGTCCATGATCTCAAGTTCTATATAAAAGTAAATAAGAAGTTGCATAATGACTAAACAAATTGGTGAAAAGGCGGCTTCAATAATTTTCACACAGTAACCAAATAAATGCATGGATGAGTGGACACTGTGACGGTGGCTAATATGATGCAGCAAGAGACAGACAAGTTACCTTCTTTGTAAGCATAGCCAATACTAGGATAGATGTCGTACCCCATTTCTGGAGCACTAGCGCTTACCGTATCAGTCCCTGGATCAGACGCTGATACGACGCTTACACAGAATGACATCACAGTCTCATACCCTTTTTATAATATTACCAAGTCTCATACAAGCCTTTTTATTACAAAAGGTCTTACAACAAAGCCAGCGGCCTGACCACAAGAACCGACAACACAATGACTAGCTGCTACAACAGCAGCACTAGACTACTACTCCAGCGGAGGACGGAACGGCACCACTCCAACAGGCAGACTTGCGTGCAGGCTGAACCCTAATCTTCATCTTCAACTGCTTCAAGCTCTGACTCACCTTTTGAATGATTGAAGCAAGAGTGAGTACTTAAGGTACTCAGCAAGCCTAACACGAGGGGTAAGTTATGCAAGGGAGTTCATCAAAGGATAGGCTTGTGGTTCATGTCAACGAGGCAAGAAAGCCAAGTTTATGCAAGGTTGTTTTGAAAACAAAGCAGTTCGCAATCTAATCAAGTATCTGTAGAGATTAGTGGGGTTGGGCGGCCCTGGGGGAGTTACTGTCCATCCCGCCAGTGCCTCAAGTTTTATCACTGGCCGACAACCAGCACACGGCTCCAAACCGGGGTATTCCGAAAACACGCCAAGGATAACTCACACAGAAATCTAATCATAGTGTGGCCGATGCTTTCGCGTTGTCCAATACCGTGGAACACGGCTTTCCGGAAAGTTTCTTAACCTTGGCCAAGGGTGCACAAATTTCCCCACAAGGTGGTCCAGTCCTCCCTATCGTCATAGTTTGGACTGTCCCACTAAAGGTTCCATACCTACTTTGTACCACCACGGCATCCCCCACGGACATCACCAGGGGCTTCACAATCAATAATATGGCCAGTCATAAATGCCAGATCTCGAACACCCACCAACGAACGAGTCTTCTCCTGGGACTCCGTTGCATCTCCTGCCTCCGGGGGGTACCGGGTGAGTACTAGTAGGGTGTGGTTCCAATCCCGTACCCATATACGGCTTGTGGCTGCGCGTAAGGTGCTAGGCAAAGGCGGCACAAGAACCGGTCCTTATACGACCGAACCAGGCATCTTCAATAGCCAATCCACAAGTGGAAGGGCGTCCCAGAGATAGCCTCCCCACTGAGGACTACCTCGCCTGATCCCGCCAAAAACATCCCTCACTAGGGTTGCACTTTATCACCACTCCCACCCATTTTCACATTTACGCACACCACCAAGCACTCACACATTTTACACGAAAATCATGTGAGCAGTATTAATTAAACACATATAGTGAAAGTCCTAAGCGGCAAAGCAATCCAACATATCATTAAGGAATTTAATGACGTTGGTTCCTAGGGTTAACAAGGGATCAGGATATATTTCAAGTCAAGGCAGGCAATCAAATATTGCATAGGACCATTCTAGCATTTAAATTCATTTAAATTCCATGCAATTTATTTATAAACAGCTCTATTTAGGATATTTGCAAACATAGGATCAATATGATCAATGAAAGTTAGACTTGCCTTCACCAAGCTCTTCTTCCTCTAAATCCTCGTAATCAGGATCCTCTGCTTCCTCTTCTTGATTATCTAACGATTTAACAAAAGATAAATCTACCGCTTAACAACCAATTAAACAAGCATTAAATGAAATAAAATCCAAATGAACTCCAAAAATTATGGATCTGGTAAGATTGGATAGATGGTGATTTTAGATGAATTTAGGTGGAAGAATCACTGAAATCGGAGTTTAAACGGAGAAGATATGGATTAAACAAGTTTAAGAAAGGAAATTGATCAGGATTAAGCTAACTTAATTAAGTATAGCCATAATCCTAATTAATCTGGGGTGATCAAGGGTTGGGAAATGATTAGAAAGGAATATAGGATTTTTGGGAATTTTCAGAGATTTTTCTGATATTGGAAATTGCTCGGAATATAAATGTGCGTACACTAGCCGGGTGCACTTAGCATTTTCCTGAGAGAAAGAGAGGCTGACAGATGGGTCCAGGTGATCTGAGGGCTTGTTTGCAAGAGTAGAAGTTTCGGGGACTTTTTGGTAAATACAGAAAGATGTCAGGGACCTATTTGTAATTATAGAAAAGTATAGGGACTTTTCTGCAAAAAGATAGGACTAAGACAGAATTACTGGAAAGGTCAGGGGTTTATTTGCAAAAAATACAGGGCTGGGTATTTCCAGGGATTTCTGGAATTATTTTTCTTTTGGAAAACTCATGGAATTGGTCCACGGGAGATGTGGACCGGAATCGGGCGGCGGTCCACCGGTCCATGGTGGACCGCGGCGTCGCGCGCGGCGGCGCGTTGCCGGAAACGTCGCCGGCGGCGGCTGCAAAGGGCGGAAAGGGTCGGGAAGTGGCCCTAGGGCATCTACGCGCGACGGTGGACTCGGGCGAGGGTGGTGTCGTCGACGTCGACCATCGGAGCGGCGGCGCGGGCTCGCCGGAGATGGGCAGTGGCTCGCCGGAGGTTGGGGAATGGCTCGCGCGATGGGAGAGGAGGAAGGAGGAGACGCGCGGGAGAGAGAGAGAAGGGAGCAGTGAGGCTCACCGGAAGCTCGACGAGGCCGGAGGAGAAGAAGAAAGGCGGCGGCGGCGAGGGGAGCTGGTGGCCGTAACCCTAGCTCGTGCGCGGCACGGCTCCGGGCTCGGCTGGGGGCGAGGAGGGCGTGTTGAGAGGGAGAGTAGCTCGGAGGGGCTTGGCGAGGGGGAAGAGGAAGGGAAAGGACTTCCGTGGCTGTGGGCGAGGTCACCGGAGTGGTGGCCGGAGTGGAAGAGAGAGAGAGAGAGAGTGGGGGAGATGAGCGAAAGGGGAAGGGCTCGGCCCTTTTTAAGGACGGCAATGGTGGTGGCGCGGTTGGACGTGACGGGCGCGCCAAGAAATCGCGAAGGCGGTGGCGCCAGTGAGGCGGTGCGGTGGCTGACGTCGGCGACGGTATGGGCGGCGGCGCGGTGATGCGACCGGACGGGAGGAGGACGACACGGCGGGGCCCGCTGGCAGCGAGACGGAGGGAGGAGGCGGGCTGGCAGGCTGCGCGGGAGGAGTTGGGCCGGGCGGATGCGGCCCAGGAGGGAAAGAAAAAGAGAAGGAGAGGTTTGGGCCGGCCGGGATAGAAAAAAGAGAGCGGCCCGAGAAGGGAAAAAGATTTGATCTTTTCCCAGAATTTGAAAGGATTTGAATTTGGAAGGATTTCGAATTCAAACCAAAAAGAGAGAAACAAACATTATTCAAAATAAACCCAATAAATCCTCAAAATGCATATGATGAGGTTTTTGTGCAAGTTTTCAAAATAAAATTTTAAAATTGAGGTGGTTTGGCTAACTTTAATCACACACTTCATTTTAATTTGTTCTAAATTTGAAAAATTTCAAAATTTTAGTGAAATTTTATCATGGGCAAAAATTGAGGTGTGACAATAGAGTGCAGCGAGCATACCAGTTTGCAAAGCTTCATCTGGATATCATATTACATTAATCCATGAATACATAAAGACAAATCTATAAGGAAAGAACTAAGAGCAAACTTGGTACTAGCTTTGTTGCAAAAAAAAAAAGGGATCAGTTTCACACCTAACTCACATTTCAATTACGACCATATTAATTGCTCGCATTTTAATCATGACCATATTAATTGAGAAATTGGTTGATTGAACACCAAGATCGTGGAAACGTTCAGAACATAAACAAAGTTCTTGCATTGAAAACCAAAATGTAATCAAAATAAGGCTTTGTTGTTGTTATTGTTGATCTCTTGCTTTTTGCTCCCGTTGCATCGCACGGTCAATTTGCTAGTCAATTCAATAAACATAATCAAAATAAGTTTTCATGGAATCTAGTGCTCCGGGTAACACCTAAACTGCTACCCGATCGACATGTCCTACTGAGTTAGTATCAAATAAACAGAGGGCGAAGTTAAAGCAGATAAAACCATTTTACCAATAGCTGATCTCAACCATGCCGATGGGTCAGTTACCAGTCCTGTCATTGAGAAACGTGATCAATAACTGGCACAGACATGTATAATTACAAAGACCCTTAATGTTAACATGACATTAACCTGAACAAACCATCCTCTGACCCCCAGGCTGCAACCTGCACAAAGCAATAATCTAATCAATATAATTATAATGTTAAAGGATATAGTGGAGAATGGTACTGCTTTGTAGGGTGGATTACCTCCCCTTTGGAAGGAAATACTTGGCGATAACAGATGCCGGAACCCGGCCAGTTTTCTTCACGCTACATGTCCGGTTAGGACTACCAAAGATTATGCAATCAGCAAGTCAGGTTTATGTCAAGTGAGATGGTTCAGATTCAGATAACAATTCAAGCAGGCAGGCAGGCAGGATTGGCGTGTGTATGTGAGAAAAAAGCATACCGGAATCCGCGCGGGAGTACATTGACCACATTGTGGACGTCGCTGCAGCGGCGTGGCAGTCGCAAATAGTCGCTGAACTCGGGAGCCTGAGTGATGAAGTCCCTGACGATCTCTGCTGCCTTCTTCCCAACTACGTTCCAGTCGATGGATGGACTACGTACAATACAAAACTCAAAACACGCACGTCGTAAAACACGGTGCAGGACCAAAATTGATTGCCGATTAAGAGTGGGGGAACGACGAACGAACGAAGAAAGCGAAACAACACCTGGCTTGCTGGGAGTGGGAGCGCATGGACAGGACGGTGCGCATGATCCTAGCGAGGTTGGCATCACGGAGGACTGCTGGGTGTCGGAGGGAGCGCTCGAACTTGGCGATTAACAGAGGAGCATTCGGGCGGCCGGTAGCGATGGTATGCATGAACATCAGATACGTGAGGAAGTCCATGAGGGTGCGCCCATCCTTATCCATATGGTGGTACGGCAGGACACCGAGGATGTAGTTCCTGGCGTCCACCCATTGGCAACGCTCCAGATATCGCTGCAGGTACTTGAGCCCAAGACCAAACTGGCATCGCTCTGCATGCTGCGAGAGAAAGAAGAAGGTTTATTAGCATCGATCGACCACGTACGTGATTTCTCTGGAATGGCAACGCAGTTATATACGCAAGGGATCAGGAAAGCAGCAACCGAATAATCAATCAGTTCATCTTCGCAAGACTAGGCGAATTAGGGAGAGAAGGCACTCACGCAACGTAGGCGCTATGGAAGCTGGTGGAGGCGAGGAAGGAGAGGATTCGGCTGAGACGGAAGCGCTGCATGAACCACGGGTACTGCATCTCGACGGGGACGGAGACCTCCACCTTGCTCTTGCTGTCGTCCTCCTTGCCGGTGCAGCTGGAACCCTTGCCGGAGTCCTTGCCCTGGACGAGGATGGCGCCGTCGAGTGGGGCGTGGACGGAGTCCTCGCGGGAGGAGGATCCCGTGCCGAAGCCACTGCCCGGGTCCTTGACCCCGACTGAAGCCTGCTGCTTGGCGGGGACGGACCCCTCGATGCGGGAGGAAGCCTCGCCTGCGACGTCGCTCGCCATCTCACGGCAGATCAAACGCTCTTGCCTGTGTCGTCGGGGAAGGAACAGAAGAGAAAGGGGAACGGAAAAGCAGCCGCGGTAGTGCCGCCGCAATATGGCTATGGAGAGCAGAGGAGAGGAGGTCCAGGAGGAGGATGTTTAAACGCTGGGGCCCAGTGGTTGCGGAGAGAACGGGGACTGGGGGAAGAGGGGAGGAGCGGGCCCACGCGGATCAGGCTGATCTTCGAGTCTTTTTTTTATTTTGATCCTTTTTAATATAATATTTCATTAATAATCTTACCACAACTCAAAATTGCCCCAAAAATGAAGAAAAAAAACTCAAAGGAAAACTTCGCGCAATTCTTTGTGGGCCCTCAGGTTGACATCCTCCCAGCTCCTCTCCTCCTCCTGCCGCTGCCAGGTGGTCTCCCCTCTCCTCCTCCTCTCCTACTCCTACCTCAGAACCCGTGGGCCCAGCATTAAAGCCTCCTCTCCTCCTCCTCTCCAATCTCAGGAACCCGTGGGCCCAGCATTTAAGCCTCCTCTCCTCCTCTCCTCTGCTCCCTATATATCGCGGCGGCACTCGCGCTGCTTTTCTATTCCCCACTCTGTTCCGTCCCCAATTTCAAGCCCATGAGACAGGCGAGAGCGTGCAATCTGCACGCGATGGCGAGCTTCGTCGCCGGCGATGGTTCCTTCGCCGTCGAGGGGTCCGTCTCCGGCAAGGCCTCTGTTCCGTGCAACGTCTCCGGCGAGGGATCCTTCTCCCTCGATGGCTCCGTTCCCCGCAAGGCTTCTGTCGAGGGCGCCGACCCTGGCAAGGCTTCAGTCGAGAGCGCCGCCTTCGGCAAGGCCAAGGCATCCGTCGCTCTTGCTGTCCCCGGCGAGGCCAAGGCATCCGTCGCGCTCGCCGACCCCGGCAAGGCTTCCGTCGCGCTCGCCATCCCCGGCAAGCAGCAGGCTTCAGTCGGGGTCAAGGATCCGGGCAGTGGCTTCGGCACGGGATCCTCTTCCTGCGAGGGCTCCGTTCCCGCCCCTCTGGACGGCGTCATCCTCATCCAGGGCAAGGACTCCGGCAAGGAGGACGACAGCAAGGTGTCCGTCCCCATCGAGATGCAGTACCCGTGGATCATACAGCGCTTCCGTCTCCGGCGACTCCTCTCCTTCCTCGCCTCCACCCGCTTCTATAACGCCTACGTTGCGTACGGGTCTTCCTTTACTTCGTTTTCTCTTTTTATAACATGTTTTGTTGCTGTGCATAACTGCATTTGCCATGATAAAAAAAAACTGCATTTGCCATCACATAGATCGTGTCGATCAGCTAAAACTTTTTTCTTTGAACTCGCAGAATGCAGAGCAAGGTCAGTTTGGTCTTGGACCTAAAGTACCTGCAGAGCTATGTGGAGGCTTGCCTGTGGGACGACGCCAGGGACTACATTCTCGCCATCCTGCCGCACCACCTTATGGGCGTCGACGGTTGCACCCTTGTGGATTTCCTTAGGTTTCTCAAGTTCATGCACGCCATCGCCACCGGCCACCGGTTGGCTCCTCAATTCATTGCCATGTTCGAGTGCTCTTGCCGAGACCCCGTAGTCATCCGTGATGCCAACCACGCTAAGCTGGTTCGCACCGTCCTGTCCATGCGCTCCCAACAACTCAGGTCTTGTTTAATTTCGTTTTCTTCGTTCTTGTCCCACTCTTGGCAATTCATTTCTTGTTGGGTGACTTATACTGTACATGTGCGAGTGTATCACTGTGTTTTGCGTGTGACCCTGCCTTCATGTTTTGTATTGTACGCAGACCATCCGTCGACTGGAACGTGGTTGGGAAGAAGGCAGCAGAGATCCTCAGGGACTTCATCACTCAGGCTCCTGAGTTCAGGGAGTATTTACGACTGCCACGCCGCTCGAGCAACATCCACGATGTGGTCAATGTACTCCCTCGCGGGTTCCGGTATGCTTCTTGTTTCTCATGCTTCAATCCTGCCGGCCTGCAGTATATTTTGAATCCGCACCATTTCACTTGACATAAACCTGACTTGCTGTTTGAGCATTAAGTGTTGACTTATTTGTTGCACAATGCATTCTTTGCTAGTTCTCACCGGGCTCGTAGTGTGAAGAAATCTGTCCGGGTTCCAGGATCTGTTATCGCCAAGTATTTTCTTGCGAAGAGGTGGTAATCAGTTATACGAGCTGTACCGTTCTCCACTGTCCTATAAACATTGTAATAATTGAATTGTTCATTGCTTTGTGCAGGTTGCAACCACTGGATCAGAGGCCTAGTTGTTCAGGTCAGCCACAGCCTGCCACTATTTTCTTTGATTAGGAACATCATCTTGTCATTAATGGTTTTGTAATTTTCTTCATATCTGTGCTAGTTAATAAGAATGTTTTTCAATGGCAGGACTGGTAACCGACCAATCGGCCTGGTTGAAAGCAGCTACTGGTAACATGGTTTTCTTTGCTTTAACTTAGCACTCTATTTGTTTCATAGTTCACTAGGACATCTCGATCGGATGGTAGCTGTGTAGTGGTTACCTGGCCCGCTAGATTCCACGAACACCTATCTGGATCATCCTTATTGCATTGGTTTTTGAGCTATGGCATTTTGCTTTTAAATTATAAAACCGCAATAGTAAATGTAGTTGCAACATGTTGGTTTTCTATACAAACACTTTGGTTGTGTTTCTGGACTTTTTTATTATGTTTGTGTTCAATCAACCAATTTCTCAACTAATATGTTCACAATTGAAAATGTGGGTGAGTATGAAACTAATTCGCTTTTCCAATAAAGTTATTGCCATTTTTTGCCATCAGTAATTCTCCTTTGAGATTTGTCTATGTCCACTGCTTTATGAATCTATTTGATACTCAGATGAAGCTTTGCGAGCTGGTATGTCCGCCGCACTCTATCACGCACATCCTATTGTGTATGCTTACGATGAAGGGAAATCAGATGGACCAACCCATTCAAACGACTGCGCTTACCGTGGCACGGGCCAAACAGGCTTTGAAAGTGATGGCGACACGGGCCACTAGGCGAGCACACTTCGAAGGCCGTGGGCTAGGTTTGGGTCCTAACGGAGCGTGGCGCTGGTTGGTTGGTTGTGTGTGTGTGGTGTGGGCGTGTGGCCCAGATGGCGTGGATATTTGAATTGGGCTGGCCGCGCCCGGTCCGTGGGTCTAGTTTGGGAACGAAACATACATTGCCAAACTGAAATCAACTCGAAGTTCAAATTTCTAACGTGTGTCTATTCATTTGACTCAGAGTTATGGAGAATTCGATTTCGATCTATTATGGCATCGATAAAGCCCAAGACATGCACATACTCATTCATTTAGCTACTTCGTTCTTCCATCTGCCACGTGCAAAAAACAGCTTTGCCACGCATTTTATTTTCAACCCTAAGAAATAGGTGATGTACTTGCGGTACTAATCCTTTTCACTAGTATACTCCAAAAACAAAAATCCTTTTCAATAGTGCTATGTTTTGCGTGTGTGGTAGCTGACAGATTTTTTCCCCTTTGACAGTGTCGCTTCCCTATTCTGCTTGTTTACAAAACACACTGTTCTTTCCATTCTGAAGTTGCCAGAAAATTTTCCTCGGACGAATTGGCAACTGGCAAGACACCTTACCGATGGCGCTTTGTAACTCTATTTTACTTGTGCTTGCTACCACAAATAAAACAGACATCGGTAACGTGCCTTGCCGTAGTTGATCTCAGGAGACGCACTAACATGGCGTGCAAACAAAACAGACACTTTCTGAATGTTTTCAGACATCTTGTGGTGATAACAGAGTTGATGCTCCTCACTTTATCGTGGCTTTATTTGACCGTACATTTTAGTCCGTGTTGGTAACACAGGCCTTTTTTCTTACAAAAGATTGTCCTATTGCGTTTCAAAAAAAAAAAAAGGATTGTCCTATTGCTTCAGGTAGTCTTAGCATGAAGTAGGGTTCTATTTCTCATTCTAGTCCATACTTTTAGCCAGAGTTTATTTCAATGTTACAACACGTTGCTGAAGTTTGCTCAACATGTCATGGGCTTTACCTGCTGTAGATAATACTGTACTTTGTTGTTTTTGTGCTTGTGAGGTTGCATTCGTTAAGCTTTGGAATCCAAGCATTACATTTCTTTCTGAGAGTCACAGATGAGTTGTTTAGCTCAGTTGTTTCCTCGGGCTGCACATTTGTTTCCTTGTGGGCAGCATCCATTCTTTTGATGCAGTAGCAGAGCACCTGAAGCTGTCCTGTTCATCATGTAACTGGGGGAGCCCTTTTTCAGTGCATCATCCATTGGCATGTCAACAGGGCAGAGATAAAGCTTGCAGTTAGTGGACAGATCCAAGGAGATGTGCCAGATGGCTGTGGAGCACTATGATCTGAATTCTGTGAAGTCAGCCATCAGGTTGGCGTCAGTGTAGTGGTTTCATCGACGCGCGGGTTGAAAGGCAAAGATTTGGTCCCTGTTTATCATGTAAGGGCCCTGATTTGGAGGCACCTTTAGCTTTGTTTGTGTACTACCATGGTCCTTATCCATTTGATTGTTCTCATACCCCTCTGTTTCAAAATTCTACGATTTATTTGTTCTATCTCTTTGAATGACATTTAAACTGGAACGGAATAATTGGGTGATCATAAGATTTTGGCATTCCCCTTCTAATTCTACTGTGATTTATTTGTGCATGACATTCTTCAGCTTAGTAACCACTTTCTCTCTGCTCTTTCTGTATTGTCAGTAAATTCAGGGAAGGCTGCTGCCGATCTGTGACTGAATATACACACATATGTCTACAAATTTGCAATACGAAAGGTTGTTGAGCTGCTTGGTTGAAATAAAGTGATTCATCGTTTCTGTTCATCAGTTTATAAGCTTGGATGGCAGACGAAGCTACTGAACGAATAAAGCAATCATGCACTGTTAAGAAGAGCACCGCTACACGTCGGACAACCCGGCCATATGCACAGCATGTTCGCTGTTAAGAAACAGTTACTGTCTGGTTTCCCTGGAGGGCAAGCAAATGCCTTCTACTTTTTGCATAATCAGTGCTCGGTCTTACTGTATTGCTTATAGGAGCTCTGCAGCCCTGCAGGTAAGATGTGCAATTATTGAGCTAAGTCACTTGCCATATTATCATCTACTTTTCTTTTCTTTTTTCGAATGTATTCCTAGCTGTAATTAGTGGGACTGCGGGTAAAACTTAAGCTCTGCCACTGCGTACGATGCTGAGTTCAGTTATGTATCGGCACGAAAATATCTCTAGGAATTTTTTTAACCCACTGCCTAATTAAGAAATTCGTTTGGGCGCGATCGATCGAGTTTTCCCCCATCGATCGAGGAGCAAGTAGAAGAACAAATCCGGAGGCCGCTGATGATGAGCAGATGATGAGGTGATTATGCGGGCGCGCGGGGCGGACAGGGGGTCGACCAAGCCGGGGACCAGGCGACGCCCTGGCGCCCCTCCCTGCCCCTGCCACGACATGGACATTCACCCAGCATAACGAACCTCATGATGGCACTGCCGCTGCCGTCGCGTCGTGTCGCCTTGCATTGTTCCGCGTGCCATATATCGGTGGCCTGGCTGCTGCATGGGCTTCCCTCTGCAAATGCTCTGAGCGCCGCTGATCGATGATGCAACGTAAAGTTAAATGGGCGCCAGGGCCTCCCTGCAAATGCTGGAGCCGGATAGATGATCGATCGATGACTGGCTGCAATCGATGCCCACATGAATCTTCTGTTCACCGGTACGTCCGCTAGCTTCACCGCCGTCCGCCGCCCGCCGCCGCGGCTTGTTGTTTCCTGTACAGCTCGTGGTATGTGATGGCAGATGGCCTTCTTCGCCGACTCTTATCAGTGTGTGTTGTGTTGTGTTGTGTGGGCATAAGTCTATCTATATATCCTCCTGCTGCCTGCCATGGAAAAAGAAAAGCTGGGTGCATCACTGATGTGGGCGAGGTAGGGATAGGCCTGCTGTGGCCATCACATTCATGGCTCATGCTACGTCCGGCCGCTGGGTACGTAGTACCATGCATGCATAGCATGGCGACATGCAACACTGTTGAGCTACCGTGCAGAGTGTGTATCCATTGGTTTCAGGTTTTCGTTTAGACGTGGATGTATATACCAAAGTAAGACTGACTCCAACAATGGACAGGCACTTTGAAGAGGCAAAGCTCCGTTTGCATGATGCGTACAGTGCAATTTTTCTTCGTATCTCCAACAGCAGAGGCAGAGGCAGAGGCAAATCGCACGCGCGCCGCGCGCAGCTCGCCCGCGCGCCCCGCCGCCGCCCCGCGCACCGACGCTCGCTCGCCGCCGCGCCGCGCCCACGCGCGCTAGCCCCATCGCCGCGCGCTCGGCGCCCCGCCCCCGCGCGCCCGCCCCGCCGCCGCCGCGCGCCCGCGCCTGCCGCCGCCGCCAAGCACGAGCAGCAGCTGGTCCTCGCAGGCGGCGCCACGAGCAGCAGAGGCAACACGCGAATTGAGCGGCAGCAGCTGGTCCTCTCCGTGAATCTTGAGATTGTGGAGCTTCAACCGCGAATCGAGCTCCCCGCGCGCCGCAGTGCCGCAGCTCGCCCCAGTAGCTGGCCCTGCGTCGCCGCGCCGCATCTCGCCCGACGCGCCGCCACAGCTCGCCGAGCTCCTGGAGTGCCGCTCCGCCACGCCATCCGCGACGCCCGAGCCGTGTGCGCCGCCGCAGCCCGCCGAGCTCCTAGCGCGTCACCGCCCCCCGCCCGCGCGCACCTCGCCCCACGCCGCGCCCCCGCCGCCCGCCCGCTCGCCCAAGCGCCGGCAGCCAAGCCGCCGAGTCCAAGGACTCACGCCGCGCGTCCCGCTCGCTAGCTCGCCCGCCGCGCGCCGCACCCGCTCGCCCTGCGTGCCGCCGCACATCGCGCGCCTCGCCCCGCTCGCCATGCGCGCCGCCGCACACCGCGCGCCCCGCCGCGCGCCGCGATTTCGTCGATAGTGTGGCCGAGCTCGCCTCCGCCGCGCCCGAGCTCTTCCCTGTCCCGCGCCGCGCCAGAGCTCTCCCCGCCGCGCCCGAGCTCGCGATTGGTCGAGAGGATGCATGAGGAGGAGAGAGGGAAGCTAAATTTAGCTTCCCTCTCTCCTCCGATCCATTTTGCATTGGCTTTTGCCTTCCCTTGTTGGAGGTGTGTTTCCTATCTACAGTACACCGCCGTAATGCATTTTTGCATTTGCATGTCGCATATTGGAGTCAGTCTAACCAAACCAGCATTCTGATCCCTCCAAGTCTACACACTACCCCACGTATAAGGAAGGCCTCATCTTTGCTCATCTACGACATGGCATTTCTCAACACTACAATTGAAAATATCGATCATAGTACTCGGTTAATTATACACGATGCAATTCCTTGGCACGTCTGCTGTTACAGTAACGCAGCAGCCTCTCATGTGCTGGACATGTGACTGACGGTACACACAGATAGTAGAGCTAAAGGAGTAGTAGTACCGGTAGTACTAACAATCCGTAGTCCTGCATGGCGAGGATCGGATCGAGGAGCGAGGCGCCTGATCGATGTGCAAACATGCCATGGCGTCCCTCTCTCTCTCACTCAATAATTAGCTGGGCTTTCATCTTCGAGTGTGCGCCTGCCTCCCTTTCGCCAGTACTCCAGCTAGCTAGCGAGTGAGTGATCATGGCAGCAGTGGCCTGGGCACTGCACCTTTTGGTGCTATGTGCGGCTGCGCTAGCTGCCTCTCTTTTATTGCTCTTTGGGATCTTGCCCTGCGCAAAGCTTGGCATTTCGGCAGCTGCAGCCTTGCCTTTTCGGTAGTGCCCACCAGATCTCTCCTAGATGTGCCGTCCTTCCCCACTCTGCTGCATGCTGATCGATGAGTGATGAGCTCTCTGCAGGCCTGAATTTCCTGACGCCGAGCCAGTGCTTCAGTTAAGATTCCTGTGTACCGTCACTGACGAGCAGATGCAATGGCATGCAGCAGCTCGATCAGTCGGCCGTGCTTCTACAGTTAGTTGTTCAGTGTTGGGTACAGCACATGTCGCAGATAGCAGCAGCAGCAGAACGGATCCCTGGTTAACTAACCAGCAGTTAACTAATTGATCTAGCTAGCTAGAGTGGCAAGCATTCCGTTCGTTGGAACTCTGAAACTACAACTACTAGAACCTAAGTTCAGAAGCAAAGTTTGTCTGTTCCCCAGCAGGCTCACCGCCCTTTGATTCTTCCTTAGCTAGGAAAGACGCACACGCTGCTCGATAATTGATGGATTTATATATCGTGCTGCGCTTATGTTAATGGATTCGATTCGCTGTCATTCCGGTCCCCAACGATCGTCTTCTCTAGCCAAGTAAACTAGCCGATTTCCTCTAAAGAAGAGAAGTGTGTGGATGTTGTGACACAAAGTCAGAGGCTATATATCTCGAAAATATAGTACTAGTAGTATTACAGTAGTATGGATCCTTCTCATTCCATAGGATTGCAGCAGAGCTTGTTTAAAATCGTAAGGCGAGGAGCAGACAGTTTGCCGCGCTTTCCGGGGCGGATTGGCACAAATCAAGGGCAAGGGGCTCAACCAGCCTGCTCCTGCTAATCACTAGTACTACTAGCTGAGAAGGAAGAGCTTGGCTTCAGTAGTTTATAGTACAAGGCACTGCCACTAGTAACAAACTTGAGCTGCAAACGTGGAGAGATTTATCTGGGAGATTGGGGGATCGTAATCAAGTGGTTAGCTGCTCATGTGGCCTATTAATTGGGCCTCGGATGTCTCTCACGCCGAGCTGGAAACCATGAGGGGTGGGTGCAGCGCCCAATTTGTGTCATGCCCGCTTGGCGCCATGTGCGCGCCAAGGACGACGACCCTTCCTTATTCCGTGGGCAACGGTGCAGCTAGGTTGTGCCGCCGATCTCGATCGGAACAGCTGTGCCGTCGTTAGCCGCACGGCTGTTTGGTAACAACAAGAGCCACTTACTGCTATATAATCAGTTCGCATTGCTGCTGAATGCTGAAACCCAATTAAGCCACTTTCTTCATTAGTTAGTGTATAGATTTGAACGATCACCTGTTCGCTGAAGACGTGAGCACGTATCATTCACTAGCACACATATCTCACTGGATACCAGTAAGTTCTCATTTGCATTGCAGTGAAGATATTGTGTTAAGGTGCTTAATTCTGAGCCTATGGTGGTAATGTTGTGTTTATTTTGTCCTGATAATTACAGTGAAGATATTATACTACGGACAGTGCAATGATTATCTCGCCGAGCAGCCGTCCCGTGGCGCTGGCTTCTCTGCATTCTAGGAGGAGCCGTGGATGTTGTTCTGGGGATGTGAACTTGATTTGGGATCTCGATTTCCTTGAGAGCAGTAATGTATTGGCTGGTGTAGCAACAGTTAGTTTGTTTATGTTACAGTTTCAGTTTCCAGGAAGCCATGGAATAAAGGCTTGTTCCTGAAACTGCACTCGGAAGCTTCTGAGCTGCCCATCTTGTGGCAGCACACGTACTACGTACCACTCTTCTGAGCAAGCAAGCGTGTAGACTCGTGAGGCTTCCGAGATGTGATCGAGGGCAGATCGAAGATTGTAGCAACTTGTTTTGAGTTCTCGAGGGAGAAGAACATCTGAGACAGCTAAGATTGAGTGTTAATAACCCAGCTTAGAGGAATTTTAAATCCCTCTGGAAGTACAGTGGTGCTAGCTAAGACCAGGAGTACTTGATCAAGAACACGAGACCTATTTAAGTTTGAAACAAAAGCAAATAAAAATGTGCAGATTTGTGGAGTCGTCAGGACATGTTGGGGCAGGTACAGTTGCAGTACTACTTGTTTTCTTGATAGAAACTAGTACTACTTGTTTAGTGGTTGACTTCAGCATCCAGCTATTTTTTCGGTTGACATGGATGAACCTGGGATCATAACCTGCACTTCCTATTTTCCTGTTCTATTGACAACAGGGAAACAAGGATATGCTACAGGAGATTAGGAAGTCAATGTGCAGAAATTTTGCATTCAGTTTATTAAGCTGGCCCCTGTTGTCGTTTTTCTCATGCAAGCACAACAATCTGAATGTCATTTTTGTCAGAAGATACTGAACAATTTGCTTCGTCTAGTCTTAACCTGTCTATATTAAAGCCGATGACATTGCCTTGATTGGTTATATCATCTGACTTTCATCGGACGACGCTATTGCACACTGACTGCAGCCAACAGTAGAAAATCTAGAAAAGGGCCAAGGTGCAGAATAGAGCATTTCCTATTCTACAACTGAACATAGCTACAATATGCACATTTGCTAAGTTACGTCTTGCGGCTAGTCCTCTATAATTTATCATTTTTACTGAATAATTTTTTCACAAGAAAGCAGATAAACTGATTAACTGTACTTTCTAGACACTCTCCTCGTAATTCTTCTGTCCTCTAAAATCAAATGGAGCGAACCTACACTTTCTGTCCCCGCTTGACTAGTTATGAATATTTGTCTCTGATTGACGCATTTCCAGCTCAAAGTATTCTGTTGAAATGATTAAAAGTCCATAGATAGCGAACTGAACCTCACAAGTTAGGGGGTCAACTTCCTTTTTGTCTGTTACGCGAACCTTTAATACCACGATTACTGTTGCTAATCATTCTCAGAGTTGACCTACGGAATCCCGGTTTTCAATGCCACGGTTTTCAGTGATTCAGAATCTTTTGCCACGATGATCATGCATTTGCCAGTTAATAGTCTTTGGTGCGCTGACTAAGCATACCAATCTCTGCAGCATGTCAGTGCGTTGCTTGCTACTGCATCGTCTCATTTGCCACCTGGTGTTTGCCCTTCACACTCCTGCGTAAGAACTTCCTTCTGAAGATGATTGCCTTGGAAGTTAGAACTGAAATGTACTATAAGACAACCAACTCCTTAATTGCACATGTTGCCTTGCCCATATGCTACTTAAATATCTTTTGGAGTCAAATCTTGCTTGCTGCATGATATTGTGGGGATGCCGCTGCCATCTCAGAAGGCAGAAGGAAGGTGAGACTTGTGTACTCTCTGATTTACTGACAGCCTTCACGCCGAAATATTATTATACGCAGTTTGCGATATCTTGAATCGCACGTAAATTTGTTCATGGAGTTCGATACTATTATAAGCATCAGAATTGATAGGTGTCATTCTGTTTGCTGAATTGTGCACAAGTGGAAGATCATTGCCTGCTGATGCAGGGTGACTCACTATGTGACATTGATTTATATATTCGTCAGAGTTGTCTGACCATTATTTTACTTGTGCACCGATCATTCATGCTTCTGTTTATGCATGTCATGTTATGTCACAGCATTGCATTGTGCAAACATATATAACTAGGATACTGGTGAACTGCTGCAATGGAATCGTGGAATATTAGCATCATCCATCCATATATAGATCTGCCACAGTTGAACTTTGAGATAGGCATGAGACGTGCCCTCCAAATATAGAATTGCAGAGGGTTGTGATGGTGTAGGGGCCTCGAGGAACACCAGAATCAGAGTGAGCATTATAGTAATGGCCCTTGTGGTGACTGGTGAGTAGGACAAAATGCTAGTGCTTGCCTGTGAGGCACCAAAGTGAGCTCCTGCTTCCTACCAGCCATCCCTTCCCTGCCATCAAGGGTTATTTTGCATCTGAAAGCACCACCCTATCTCCTATGTGAACTGTGAACAATAATGCAAGATTCTTCCTTTAAATTGACTTCTCTGCCTCATTTTTTTTTTAACAGCACTATATATCATGCTTTTGCCATTTGGAGGGGCTGTTCCCTAAAGCAGTGCATACTGGGGTGCAAACTGTACCGTTTCAGATTGTTGTCCTGAACAAAAGTTCATGAATCTACAATCTCTATTATCCTAAACCACGCTTTCCTCATCTTTTCATGCCACCGTTGCGAACAAAGCGCGCTCCTAGGACGTCGATGATCGCATCGAGCCTTACTACGCATGTCGGCGGGGAGCAGCCACCATGAACAAGACAGACAATGCCATGCCAATGCCCTCAAAAACCTTTTAAACATGGCGACCCAGACCCAGAGATTGCAAATATTCAAGCTAGCTAGGCTAAACAATAATTAGCCTTGTTGGAGCATTGGATCACATGGCTTCCTCCTCTATTTTATCCATGGGGCAGTAACTGCAAGTAACAAGGAATCCCTCCCCCACATGGCTTTCCAGGGGACCAGAATTAACCCACATGACAAACAAGAAGCTGCAGCCTCATCTCACCTCACATTTGAGCAAGCAAATTATTGGAGATCTCTCAAAGGCAAGAGGACAGGACTGTGCAGGGCATGGCCCCCCTTGCAGATGTTAGCAGCCAAATGAATGGCCAGGCCAAACAACACACAAGGAAGTGAGAGGAAGATGTCAAGAAATGTGCAGAAACACCAGCAGTAACTGAATTGCACAGACTGTTGTGTAGTAGCTCTTATCAGGATTCAGGATCACCTGGTGAAAATGCAATGAATTTGCAATGTGCTAATGCATGGTGGACATTGTGTCACTGTACTGTGCATGCCATTCACTCGAAATGAGGCCTCTGCTCTATTCAACAATGATTGATGGATTGGCCTTCCGTTGGACCAGTGGTTTGGAATGCCAGGAAAGACGTACTTTTTTGGGTGTACTGCATGATAAGCTGGCTGCTGGCAAATATGGGCACTACTCCTATCTTGGGACCGTCCGTGTTTTATCAGACCTATGCGACGAAAACATCGCAATCCAGATTGGTCTATGTATGCGGTTCGTTGTTTGTCGCAAAAAAAAAAAAAAAAACGTATGCGGTTCGTTGGTAGGTTAATCATCTTGCCCTTGTTCATGATAGGAGTCCCAGGGCATGTTTGGATAGGAAGGATTGCACTGCAAAGTACAAACAGTACATTCCACTCGACTAATTTCGGCGGTTCGGCCGGTGAAACACTAAATTTTGTAGTCATTATCGTCCAAAATGCAGACTATGTCCATCGAAATGTGAAAAGGTTTTTTTTTTGCAAGGGAAAATGTGAAAAGTTATTACCAGAGACAACAGAGACGCTTCGGAGCATGTACCTTCGTTCGCATCCAACATTTGGAAAATTCAACTTATTTCTGAAAAAAAAGTGGTGTCACATGCTTAGAAAGTTTGTGCGAGCGATCCATTTTCGCAACCAAGAATTGAACAAAACATACCATGCCAAAGAAATTGCATCCAGTCATCATCGGCCTCATTTTCCATGACTCTTGAAGTCGTTTTGCCGTGAATTGTCAGACGTTTGAAGGCAACAAACGTCACGACCAGAGAAGCTTGGCATGGTGCACTTCAACGGTGGAAAGACGCTACTACATGCTTACGCACAAGTCGGTAGCGTTTTGCTTGGTTTCGTCAACACGAAGGAATTCGTGGACCAACCAACCACACGTCTACGAGTCACGCGACCGTTTGAGTTCATACAAAAACTTGGCGAGAATTCAAAGCGGTGGATGTGGTAGCACAGAAGAACGATACTGCGAAAGACGAAAGTTACATGTTGACATGCTACAACCTTTGAATTAATATAAGTACGCTGTGGTGAGTGGTGACATCGACACACGACGATGACAAATATTTGCGAGCGAAATGTTTCAAAGTGGTAGTTCGCCTACTTGCAACGGTCCAACGCACACATTCTCACCTGGAAAGGAAACAAAGTCGCTCAAGACTGGTTATTCTACTATAGTTATGAACTAAAAATGTTATTCTAACAACAACATTAGAAAATCGGCGGGAGTATTTTCTTTCTTGTTTTGTACTACTCCCTGTTCATAAATAGATGTCACTGTTGACTTTTTAACATCACGTTTGACCCTCGTCTTATTCAAATTTTTTACGCAAATCTTATTTATTTTTTTATAACTTGTTTTATTATTGAAGATATTTTAATCATTGCATATTTATTATAATATTTACATATATTTTTTTGAATAAGACGAGCGGTCAAATATAATATCGAAAAGTCAATAATAACACCTATTTATGAACGGAGAGAGTAGTAAACAAAACAATCTACCGTGTGTCCGTGTCCACACAATTCATCGTCCCTACAAGAATTTTTACGCAAGAAAAGAAGACAGCAACAGAGTGGACGGCGTGGATCTTGCGGCGTTGTCCGTTTGCGTAACTGTTTGGAATGCTCCTTGCTGCAGTGACAGCTATAGCTCCCAAGGACAGGCGCACACCAATCTTCTCCGGCCGCGCCCCACTCCGGTTTGGCTGCTGCTGCTGCGGCTCCCCGCCCCGCCCGGCCCCACGCGACATGTCCCCCACCACGCGGCCCCACGCCTCCCTGCCCTTTTCCTACTAGTGCTAATTAATCCCTGATTGATTTGTGCATGGGTTTGTTTGTTCATGTGCTACAGAACCGAATTTTGTCTAGCTTAGCATATGGCTGCAAACCATGCATGGTTTATCTTATTTTATTAGAGAATGTTGTCCATTAGTGCAAGCTAAGCATTTCTTGTCATGTCTAGACAAGCTCTTGGTAGCAGGGAAGTGGTTTTTTTTTTTTTAGTTTTCTGGGAAGTGGGTTAAGCTCGATAGAAACGTTCATATTTTCTGCAAATCATGCATGGTTATGCCTGATGCAACATATTTAACGACTCATTCTGAAATATCTTTGCTAGTGTTTCACTGAATGCAATCACGGACACCTTTATCGTGACGAATCCAATTAGGGCCTTAATCCAGGGGCATAATTCTTGTCTAGTAAAATCAGGACACCATCATGGGTGTATACAAGTAACAAAATATGTGGAACATTGAATGGGAACTCATGTAGGCCATGGATAGCTCCACAAATTGGAACACCAAACACAATCGCAATTGTTAATTTAGGGCGTTCCTTTTGTATTTAGGAGGATCACCGACCACACACAGAAAGAGACCGGCAAAAGCAGAGGAATGCCGTGTAGAAGGTAGACATATACCACTTCATTTCTCTACCATCTGAACCTTTTTTTTTCATTGCATTTTCTTCTCTACGAATAAGTATATTGAAGAACATGGAATAAACCTCTGTACAAATACATACACCAGATGCCATAGGCAAGGCAACAAAACAGGGGAGGAGGGTGGGGTCGTGGCCTCCTCTCCTCTCTTTGTGTCATCAAATCTTAAAAAGGCTGGCCTGATCCGGTCTGTTAAGGAGGGCATTTCCGGGCAACCTGGGTGGGGCCCAAGGCACAGGCTAGGACAAAAAGTTAGTGCTTCTTGGCTTTTTGTATCACTTGGCATATACACATTGGTCTAGGGGAGGGGTATTTGGGTCATTCTGGACAGGTCCTACCTATGGTCTTGGGGGCGCCATGGTGTCCCACAGCTTCTAATCCTGCCTGATGGCAGCATTTTTGTCAATTTTGACAAAAGAATGTGGGAACTTGGGACAGGAGGTGCGGTTGGGCTATGAGGCTGCCGGATCCGACGGATGCGGGGAACGGGGTCGGAACATCACAGGTGCTCCGTATTGTGGGTAGAGGAGCATCAACACCGTCGGAGCATGGATGTAGTTTGGAGATGTTCGGAACTCAAAGCGTTGAAGCAGAATGGCCATGGTGAGCTTGGCTTCGAGTCGGGCCAAGTTCTGGCCTATGCACATCCGAGAGCCGAGCCCGAACGGGATGAACGCCAAGGGGTGCTTCGCTGCTCTTGCCGTGCCTTCGGCGAACCGTGCCGGGTTGAATTGTGCCGCGTCCGAGCCCCAGAACCTCGTGTCATGGTGGATGGCCATGATCGGGATGAGAAGCTCCATGTCGCGAGGGATCATACACCCGTTCGAGAGCCGGACGTCCATCTTGGCGCGACGGATGGTGGCCACAGCCGGCGGGTACAACCGGAGAGTCTCGTTGATGATCATGCCGAGCTGTCACAAGAAAAACATGGAACACGGACTGTCAGCGACATGGCACCAGGAATGACCAAACTGCCCCTCGTAGGAATTTTTGAAAAATTAACCGCAACAGGGTGGAGGAGCTCAGGAAAGCGATGGCTGTGGGACTCACCGTCTTCAGCTTGGGCAGGTGCTCCTTGGAGGGGAGCTCGTCGGCGCCGCAGACCTCGAGGACCTCACGGCGGGCGCGCTCCTGCCACTCCGGGTGCATGGCGAGGAGCACGGTGGCCCAGGTGAGGAGGTTCGTGGTGGTCTGCTTCCCGGCGAAGAAGAAGGTCTTGCATTCCTCCAGCATCTCCTCCACGGGAATCGCCTTGGGCGACGGGGCGGCGCGCGTCTTCCTCTCGCCGGCATTGATCATGGCGCCGAGGAGGTCGCGGAAGCTGCCGGCGTCGTCGTCGTCCTTCTCGTCCTCGGCCTCGTCGCTGCGGCGGCCGATGAGCCTGGTCAGGTTCCGCCGTATCTCCCTGTCCAGCTTCCACGACTGCCAGTTCTTCTTGGTCGGCAAGAACCTGTAAGCGTCTTCTTGGTCAGCAGGTGGTGACTTGAGCAAACGAGACGTACTGGAAGGAGACCGTGTGTAAATAATGGCGACGGAGAGTGAGAGAGTGAGAGGGCGCGTACCGGTAGCCGGGGACGAGGACCTTGCGGAAGGCCTCGGATGCGAAGGCCATGAGCTGGCCCTGCATGGCGAACACGACGCGGCCGTCGTCGTAGCTGCGGCCGAAGGTGGCGCGCGTGATGGCCTCCTCCGTGACGGCCTGGAACCACTCCGCCACGTCCACCTCCACCTCGCCGCTGCCGCCGGCCGCCGCCATGGCGCGCCACTTCTCCGCAAGCGACGCCACCGACCTGCCAACGTGTGGCACCAGCCGCTGCAAAACAGGAAAGAAAAAAACAGAGTCAGCCATCGGCACACGGCGCGGAACAGCTAGCACGGAACGAAAGCGCCGAGCAGAGCAGGACGTACGTTGAGGTTGTCGGGGTAGAAGGCGTCGTTGAGGACGCGACGGTGGAGCGCCCACTTGTCGCCGTGGAGGCTGACGAGGCCGTCGCCCTCGAGCTGGCGCACGACGGGGTGCGCCTCGTAGCGGTCGAAGGCGTCGGCGCGGGTGAGGAAGATCTCGCGCACCAGCTCCGGCTCCGCCACCGTCAGCCGCGGCGTCGGCCCGAACCATATCAAGAACGTGGAGCCTGCAGGCACATGTGCGCGCCACCGATCAGCCAACCGATCGAGCCTCGATCGCCGAAAAACCCAAAACACACACACACATACACCCAGAGATAGAAAAAAAAAAGAAGAAAAAGACTGGGCTAACAATTTTCTCCCATGTGCTCCGCTCATGATCCGAGCCCAGCCCCATTGAATGCAAGAGCCAGAGGGGCGAGCAGGGGAAGGACAAGAGCAGCCGCCGCAGCAATGGCAGCAACTGAGGTGAAATTAAGGAGATGTTCGCCGAGGAGGAACGCGGAGTAACCACCATCTCATATGCGCAAACGGATAGAGATAGAAGAAGAGAGAGAAGCTGCGCTGCGCTGTGCTGACAACAAGAGACAAAAGCTGAGCCCTGGCCGCAAACAGACACAGGAATTCAGAGAGAGAGGAGAGGCGGCAAGCGGACAGGGAGGGAACAGATCGCCAAAGAAAGATGCCACCAAAAGCGCGGCGGCAGAAAGATGAGCAGACCACACAACACATGGGCGAAAGCGAGAGGAGGGAGGGAGGGAGGGAGAGCGCACCGTAGATCTTCCGCCAGTAGTGGTAGAAGGCGAGGACGCGGGGGAGTGCGTTGTGCGAGGTGGGCGGCGACATGGGCTTGGACGACGCCTCCACCATCAGCGCCACCATCTCCTTCACGGAACCCAGCAGGAACCGGTACGCCGGCCCGCGCACGCCCTGCGCCGCGAAGTGCGCCTCCAGCCGCCGCGGCCGCCACCACAGCGCGTCCGCCACGCGCACCGCCACGTGCAGCGCCAGCCACGCCGCCACGGCCAACGCCGCCACGCGCCAGCTCAGCCACCCGTCCATCTCCTCGCCCATTTCGACCACCTCCTCTGTTTCTTGTTTCTTGGAAGAAACAGAGCAAGCTGAGCAGAGCGGGAAACGACGAGCTACTATACTACTAGCTCGAATGACACAGAAGAAATGGGCGCGTTTGCGCGCGCCGGAGAGAATGGAAGGTGGTAATGGCGCGGGGTTTTGGGATGAGAAGGGAAGGCGAGGAAGGGAAGGGGAGGGCGGTTATATAGTGGGGAGGGGACGGGGAGGAAGAGACCGGCGGCGATGGGGCCGGACGGAAGAGCGCGGAGAGAGAGAGACAGAGAAAGAGAGGCGCTGCGTGTTTTTGTTTTGGGGCTGGCTTTGGGGTTGTGTAATAGGGTCAACGAGGTGGGCTTTGGCACTTTGTTTAATTGACCGTGTTGGAGTTGGATGGAAGGTGAGGCTGTGGTGGTGTTTCATGTTTGGTGTGGGAGACGAGAAACAAAAACTCATTTAAAATCTTTTTGCGGCTCACTTTATACTCGTTTTATTTCTAAGGGTTACATTGACCTTCAGCCACTACTTACTCATAAATCTTTGGAGAAGCTGTGGCAGAAGCTTACCCAACCAACAATGTTCTAGTATTGCCATTGTCACATACTCTCTCAGTTTTTAATTATATGACGCCGTTGACTTTTTCGTTGAACTTTGACTAACAATATAGATTTAAATAATTACTTTTCGAATGTGAAATGAATATCATTGGATTCATCTTCAAAAACACTTTAAGGTTAACCTTTACACTTAGCTATTTACACAAATATTTTGAATAAGATGAACGGTCAAACAGAGCGAAAAAAGTCAACGGTGTCATATTTAAAAAACGGAGGGAGTATTAAGATATGTTCAATCCATCGACCACTGATACAGCCGCAAGATCATTGATCATCCGATCATGTGTGGGCAACACATCAAGCAAGGCTCCGATTTCACACTACTATGATCGTACGGATGGATCATACAATTCCGACGTACACACAACTTTTTCCAATTACTATACACTTGCCTCGAATGTGATATATCATTTATCTAACATGTTAGAGTAACTCATGGAGTGATAAATAACATAAACTAGTATCTAAAAAACTATAATTATAATCAGAATTTTCCAACATGCTCATTTTACATTTTATCTCAACCCTTTTTATGGAGTGGAACACGCACACGCCTTTTCAACTACGTTAAATTGGAGTTGGAACGTTGATTACCCGCATGAAAAAAAAAATTGGAACGTTGATGCTTGTGATTACAAATGATATGGTTATATTCTGCGAAGGGCCCAAAGTACTTTTAATTTTGGAAGGAGCGTCTTTTTTTAGCACTTGTATGACCAGCTGTTGACAGGCTCCTATTGTAGCAGGAGCGCTAGAATACGAGGGCTGTCGCCGATGGTGAATGATTTGATGTCCTGCCCGTCGTGTACATTTTGTGGCGGCATTGTGTTTTGTGGTGTGTGTTGCTGTGATCCAATCCATATTGCATAGTAGTACGTAGCAGCCTAGCTAGCCGATTAGGCTAACAGTGCGTGCTTAGCTGGTGATCATGCATATATACAGTTGTTGTACACATACTCTGTCCAGCCAAGAAACAGTTATAAGTGGCGCATTCCATTTAATCATACTACTATAGATTAAGGACAGTTCTTAAAGTGGACATGCCACAACCACACAAACGGTCAAGCAAAAAAGGGTATATGTCAGAATTCATTGTATATACATTGCTACAATAATAACCAGTGTTTTGTCGATACATGTTTCTGATTGTCGCTAATTGGTGACTCAGGATTTACTCATCTCTCGAACCTCTAGATTTCAAACGCTATGTATAGCTTCAACTGCTAACAAAATATCGGAAAACGACCATAAATGTAAAAGATTATTTTGAATAATACAATCCTAAGCCACGAAGGGAATTTTTCATCTCAATTGTTTTAAAGAAACAAAATAAGAAGCTTTCTCCACATGAAAGAAATAATAACATGAATTTTAATATACAAAGATTATACGGACATTCATGAAATACAGTGAACATACTGTTTCCTACTCAATTAATATAGTATCATATACCTCTGCTGCTGGCACTGTGGTACAGGTATAGCTTAGCTCAACACTGATAGCGAGATCACAGAGCAGCCAGTAGAGCAATCCAGGAGACACTTTGTATATATGATCGATTTAAGGTAAGACGCTACATGGTGCTCATAATTGAACTGTTTCCACAGTGTTTCGATCAGAACCATAGAAATATACAAACACGTGGAATGATCAACATCGCAAACGTAGCTTTTTTCTTTAATTAGTTTAATTGTTATGTTTTTTCAGGAATAATTGTATAGAAACCTGCAACTAGATCTTCTAAACAAACCTCATGGTATACGGAGCTTAGATTTATAATAAATGGACCTGCCTTCGCAGGAAAATTTTTACACAACAATATATATGTTAGCTTTTCCACTAGTCCTTCTAATGCATCAATGTAATTTTTCATCTAATATGATCATGATTTTCTTCGCCTGCAGTTAAGGGGCGCCAATAAAAACCTCAACGAATTATTTGGAGTTTTTTCGCAAAAAAAAGAGAATGATTTGGAGTTCCTAATAATTTTGACCTCTTGAAGTCCATATAGGTTTCTATAGATTATTTAGTTGATAGATATTTGATACTGGAATGATTTATGTGAAATTCACTCACATGTATGATGATTTTTTAATAGTAGTAACATTATTCAATCTCTTCGATCGTATTAAAGGAGGGGTCATATACCTTCTGTAGTAGTGCCAGTGATCTCATAACCAATATGTATGGAGATAATCACTCCCTCCATATTTTTCGCAAAAATAAAAAAATCACTCCCTCCATGCATATTTGTTACTCTCTTTGTTACCAATATATGGTTTCAGGATCGGGTTTAAGGTCTTCAACTTTGATAGTCAATAGCAAAAGGAATTAATAATCAACTTAAAAATATATGTTACTAGATTGATGAAATCAGTGAAGGCACCTTTTCCATGAAGTCAAATACATTAAAGAAGCGAGCACTAGCTTTTGTTGCAAAGGACAAACAGATCTTTATCTGAATAAGATCAGACAAGCCAGAAAAAAAGCAGAGAGAAGGAGAGACATTGGAGGTGCCGACTGCCGAGAGCCCAAGCATTTGGGTTTTTGGTTTTCGGCAAAGACGTACAAGTCACGCGAGGATCACTTGCTGGATCCGGAGACCAATGCAGTTCGGTTCCTTCACGCGCAAAGCAAACCGGGAAAAATAAGCGTGGCGGCGCCCCTGAACGATGGGCCCGCCGTGCACGTCTCGGCAAGTCAGCCGTGGACAATTGTGCTGACTGACAAACTGGAGTACGTAGTCGCCATGTCACACACGCTCTCCTGAAAAATCCTAACGGTGTGATACTAGGCATAGTAGGAAAGTCGTCGTTCGTGTACGTACGTAGGACATCTGCAGAGAACAAGCAGTGAACGGATCGTGTTAGCATCGCTTGCTCCCGAGCCGAGGCCGATCTCCTGGGGCCTCGCCAAAGTTTCCACGAAATGTTCGTTCGCTCCTCCTTCGATCCCGCGTCGGGCGCGCGCGCATGCATGGGAGCCCGCGCGAGATTGCGAGAGAAATCCACGAAACCGGCGGGAACAAACCAGCCGATCACGACAGCAGTCCCCGGTTCGTGCGGCCCCATGCATAAACAAGCGACGATCGAGGGCAGGGAGATCGCGGCTAGCTCCATCGATCGGCAGCCGGCACGGCACGGCGCTGTGCATGCATGGTTGCCGGCGCGCGCTCGGCCCGGTGGAATTAGTAAGCCACTTAATTGCTTCGCGGCACGCGAGCGAGGACGGAGCACGATGCTCGGGTTCCCGCCCCGGCCGCGCGGCCTCGTCGCGCGCGTTAACGACAACGTCGATCGGCCGGTCCCGGCGCGCGCTGCACCGCGCGTTTTGGCCAACGGCTCGTGGTAGTAATAAGAAAGAACATTCCTTGGCAGTCGCGATCGATCGGCCTTGTTGTTGGGCTTCTCGAGAGTCCAGGACTCACAGGACCGCGCGGTCTCGCATTGCCGAGCGAGCAGTAGTGCGCGCTTCCTGTCTGTGGGGGAGCTCGAAGGCGCGCGCTTTATCTCCCAACTTTTTCGCGTGGCGCTGCCTGCTTTTGCTCTTCCTTTTGGACGTGCCAGCCAGCCGGCCGCCGGGTGGATCGAGATCAGGGGGCGGTCCTGCATGGTGGTAAGCACTGGTCACCGGACTGATGATGGTCCAGGCTCACCCCGACTCATCAGACTGGAATGGCTGAAACATGCATGTTGCCAGACAATTTCTCGCATATTATATAAGCCATGCATCCTGCTTCTTCGTTTTGCATGTATATACATGATCGATGATCGGTGCACCGTTTTGGCCATGTCCGCCGCATTCGGTGCACCCATATATATATTGTCACCCCCGCCTGGCCATCTGGCATCCATATATGCATGCACGTAAGTACCCTCTTTCTATTACTACTATACCTGTGCTGTCACTGCAGGCTCCAATGATATATATACCAAATCGAGTTTCACGCACTAACTGTTCACCCGGAAGCTGTACGTACGTAGGCAGCGATCGATCGAGGAAAAGTCCGTTGTCTTGAACTGCATATACTTTGTGACATGTTACATCACGCGTGTCCACTTGGCACCAAACTTGTGTGCACGATCATTGACGAAACCAGGCCATGCCTTCCGCCTTGCCAATCGCACGCGAGCTGATCCTAATTTTTACCCCCATCAACTTTTGGGGATTGATTGATAATACTATATATTCCCATTTGCTAGATAGGTATAGCTAGCTACCTACGTTTTCCTAGCTAGGTAAAGCGTGCAAGTTAAGCTTAGCTTATTACTGGAGTAAACAATTATCAGGCATCGATCGATCGATCCTTCGCGGCGTCACCTCCCTCCTGAACCATCGATGGCCTTTTGCATGCATGCATGCCGGCCGGCGTGCCGAACTACTGATAGATGCACGTATCATTGGATCTTCCATTCGAGAGCTGCACGGGTTATTTGTGCAAATTTTATAAGAATATAAGTTCTAGAGAATTTTATCTGCTGATGTCGTGAACAAAAAAAATGTCTCAAGGATGCATGACGACACTAATTTATCTAGAAACGCATGCATGCATGTTGCCCTACTCTAGAAATGTTCTACCACGAACTTCATTTCCATTATTTGTGAAAGTGACAGGGATTACACAGCTGATTGCTAGTAGGCGGTGGGAAACTAAATAAACAAATTTAAAAAGATGATCGATCCGACCTAACCTAGCTGCGCTACGTACGAATGACATGAGCTAGCTAGCATTCCAGCCTAACTGGACTAGGACTACATAATGGAATTGAGGCTAGCTACATCATATTCATACAGCTATAGATACGTACTATCCCTGTTATATACAGCTTCAGATACACATCATATGCTACGTATTTGTGGCAACGTTGGTACATACGTGGTGCAGACAAGGTCATACGTGTCTGTTTCATGCAGCAACTATTTGTATATGTACGCGGCAAGTTTAATAGTATGACTGGAAAACTGAATAAAAGATGATGAACTATACAAAATCAGATTTATACGTAACATGCAGGTGACGTTTGAGCTATGTACTTCATGATCTAGTAATCTACTAACGATTTGGCCTACAAAGAAAAATGATTGACTGATAATCGATCCTCAAGTATTGGTACGATCGAGTACCTCTTGACAGATTGCCATACCTTGATATATTCCAAGTACTTGGTACGTCAGAATAACCGATCTTGAGCTCCATTATCGTCACTCTCACAACAGTAACGCGGCGTTCAGTTCACAGTAAGTGAGGGCAGCTACACCTATGCTAGACCGAAATGGTATTTCATTTGGCTTTCCAATTCATGGAAAGCCTAACTATAGAGACCGTAAAATGTAGTTAAAAGGATGTGGAGACTAGAAAGTCGCCATGTACTGACTCTGAGCTTGGACGAATGCATGGGGACCTACTTTGAACTAGTATTAGAAAATAGAGTTGTTGTTTCGTCGGTCTCAAAGCTGGTATTCTGTTGATGTGACCTTACTCATACTCCTACTATATTGCAAGCCAGAGGTTAGCTCATCGTTTTTCTGATTCATGAGAAAGAATAGGATACGCCAACCTTGAATAATAAGGAAATTTATGTCTAGCATCCATGATCGAGCATGGTCTTAATTAGTTTGCATGGGTCAAACCATACATCATCAGTGCTCAAAAGATCCGATAGATGATTGGCTTATGTCATGCAATTTTTCGCGGCCAATTCATTAATTAAGATCTATATTTGTGCTTCAATGCTGTATCTTTTGAAGATATACTCCCTTCGGTGTGAAATTCTTGACTTTTTCAGACATCAAGAATGAACTAAAAATAAGCTAGGAATCCTCGTCTGAATGTCAACATTAATTTTAAAAACAGAGAGTATATAAGAAACTAATTTGGAGGGTGAAATTCAGTGCAATATGCAAAAAGGATTTCTTATTTTTCTTCGCTTCATATTTGGGCAACTAAAAAGGAATCCTAGACTCTATCTCTATGAATATGCCTAGGCAAAAAGAAGTTATTATGGACAAGTAGAGCTCCTGTCTCATGTATATATTTGTCTAAAATAAAAAATGGTTGAAAAAACCGCCTGTAAATGAAGTGCCGTGCAACCATGTGTGCGCATATTATCTACTCGAACAACCACACTATATATGGGCTAGAGTTTCCATTACGCACGCAAAGCTTTTGCTAATCTGAAGCCGCTAAAGGCGGTTAAACTACTCACATTTTCATATACCTGGAAGTACACATTCAGGTTTAATAACAAAATTGGAAGCGTGTCGATATATATGCAGTAGTTAGGCGTAGGTTCACATACGCTTCACCTACATATGACGACAAAGAATCATATTTCTGAATCAAGACAAAGAATCGTATTTGTTGAGACACTACTGTTTCGTAATTAAGTTCGATGACTTCTCTCAATCATTAGGATGCCAAGGTATCTGGAGAAGATAATTCGTAGTTTTTCTTAATAGGAAATTGGTATACGGTCCTTAAAAGAAAAATAAACTTGGTGTAGTACCTCTATCGACATCGTCAAGTGGCGGTAAAATATCACAGACACTTTTAAGTAAAAAAAATTGAAACATTTGATCTAAATATGCTCCACAAGCAAATACTAGTAGTACCCAAAAAAAAAAATCCTTTTTCCCTTTAGATTTACAGCTCGGAAACCTGAGGCCAGGTAGTGGATCGTAACACGACAAGACCTGGGCTAGCTTGGAAAGCAGCAAGCCGACGGCGAAGGGCGCAGCAGGAGTACGGCGCACCAGCACGGCACGGGTCCCGTTTGATTGGATTCGCCCCGGTTGGCGCCTAGCGCCGCGTCTCGCTCGCCCTTTTTTTTTCCCATTTCCGATCGAGCTCGATCGCGCCGTCGACAGACACCTGCATGCATGCCTCGCCACGGCGGCAGCAGGCCAGCAGCAGGGAAGCAGGCTGCCATCCATGTGCCCGCGCCGCTGCTCGCATCGCTTTCCGCATGTGATTTCCTCGTGACCGCCGCGCGCTGCCCCGATGCCATGCATGCTCAAGCGCGGTCTCTCGTACGCTTGTCTCTATCTTCTCGTATAACTGACGTTGAGCGTAACTGTGCCGTGAAAGCTGGTTCTCGAGAGCGCCGTTTTGGAGGCGCCCGGCTCAAATACTGGATCATCGCATCGACACACTGTGCTTGCGATGTGTTGGACGTACGATGGCCAGGTCGGTGTATCGCCATCACTACAGTACTAGGAGTACCTCACTAGCTAGCCTTATCTTGCAGTAATTTATTTTTTGTTATATTTTCTTCTGTAAATTGCCACGTGAAACCCGCGTGACAGAACATGCATGTACACTTTTGTCATGTATTGTAAAGCAACAGGTGTTTTTTTCGTCTGTTTGTTATTTTATAGCCTAGCATTTCTCCCAAAAATCCATCAAAATTTTGGAGCTACTAATTAATTATACATGGATCTAGAGTTGGTTGGATAAAAAATTTTACTATTTTACCTTCAAAAGACAGCATGGATCTCGAGCCTAACTAGAGCTATGCGCCAAACATGGTCTGGGGACAAAGTCAAACATGAAAAATGTATCGATGAACCAAGTAAAACTAGATTATTGCTGTGAAAGTATTTGTCCACACATGTTGTTTCTTATATGGGCCCCATTGCGTGGCAAAAAAAAAAACCTGTTCCTTCCAAACATCCGAAGTGAGACAAACAGTTCAGTTCCTCCTTTCCCGAAAGCTATGTAGGAGCATTTATCTTTTTTCGGTTGAGATGTAGTGGAACCAATTCTGTTGATTCACTGTATCTTTTTTTCGGACGAATCCAGTGCAACCTCAAGTACCTATTGGTCAACAGTTAGTCCCTGAGATGTGTGCATATATTTTTCTAGGTCATATATACCATGTGGTGGAAGTGGAAGGTTCCTCTCATGATCAAATGATCGTCCCTCTCCAACGACCAACTGTCACCACATCCAGGTTAAGGATAAAAAGAGTGCAGATCATATTATTTTTAAGCCGAAATGTGATTCTCTTATTCCATATGCGACGGAAATTAATGCTCCTATGTTAGCACTCGTATTCTTCTAGCTCAGCTACCGAATCCTTGAAAGAGAGAAAAGACCCAACAAGCTAGATCGAGATGTTCTTGATCCACTTTACATGAGTTTCATGTGTCGACATACACTTTCTTATTAGTTTTCATCTGATAGATTGATTCTGCTAGCAGAGAATAACTGCAATAACTAGATAGTTGGTTACAGATGAATATGGCCATGACTCTTCATGAGTGGCGGATCACATATAATACTCTCTCCGTGTAGAAAGAGAGAAGTGCAAACGCATTTCCACAGAATCCAGTTCCTTTGCATGAAGTGTTCATCTATCCGTCTTCTCTACATCTGCAGCTTGTGAATAACAATAATGGCACAGCTAGCTGAAATGTCACCATATCTCATCTTATTTTATTTGTCATCTGTTCTAGATTAACCTCCAGGCTCTAGTCGATATTTGTATCATTTCGGAACCAGGTGATTTATTTATCTTATCTTATCTACCTTCTTGAGCATTTTAAAGTTTACATTAAAAATAAATCTGGTTAACGACCGACAAGTTGTTGTTGTTTTTGCGAAAGGGAACGACCGACAAGTTTTCTGTGTATACACCAACATAACTGACTACAAAGTGCAAATTGATGTGGTAATGGTTCACTCAGTCACTTGTGGCATAATTAAAAATGTTGAAAAGTCTTTGTCACGAAAGTCTCGTTACCTGAAAAGAATAAGGAAATTATCTTCAGCCGGTTAGAATGACATATTGGATTCGTTGCTTGACATGGAATCAGTCCAAAGCTGGGGACCTCCGGTCTAGTCCCGCTAATAGTTTCTTTGGTGGAACTCACTTTGATTTCAAGAAAGGGCGTAAACTTTCGGTTATGTATGCAATCATCATGAATTCGTGGTAGTACTATTTTATGACAAGGAATTAGTGCTTGAGCTAAAATCATGTGCCGCCTTTCCCACTTGTACAACTAACTGAAGGGCAAGTTGAGGCACCATGACTCAGTTTCAGGTTTCCTGCCACGCACACCACCTTACAGAAATTTACCATTTTTCATTATATTTGAAATCCTTTGACTTAGCTAATGCTAATTGTTTGTGTTGAATATTGTAGGCAATATAAACAATTTTCAAAATATATTTTTGGTGTGAGAATATTAATTTTATCCAGTTCCTTGGCAAGCTTGCTTGACATCTTCCATACGTATTGGTGACAATGGTCTTATGTGTGATGTAAGTAAAAATTTTGCGTGTTTGACTGGACCAAACATATCAGCGCTGAAACAATATGTCACGGTCCTGACTCCTGCTGCAAGCTTAACGAACTACTTAGTCAAAACCCGACGTCCTTTAGACTAAACCGAAGCCTAATTCTCATGCAAATTTTTCTCGTAACTTTTTTTTAATATTGTTCATACATATGGCTCTTTGCGTTGATTTACACACATATACTCAAAAAACAAGGGAGCAGGCCGGATTTCTTTTTCACACGTCAATCAGAAAGGGAACGTTGCAACGCGATTTAGGAGCCGCCATGAGAGACCAGGGGAAAACAACTACTAATAATCATCCAGGAAGAAAACCGATCCAATCCAAGAATTTCTTCTGATAGAAAAGACGTAGTATGAAACAACAAACAACGCCACAAACAACAAACCAAAGAAACCTTTTTCCATTGCAAGGGACAAGAAACTACGTCGCCAAACCAATCGACTCGTTTGACAGCGACCTGGAGAGAGCGAGTTGAAGCCACCTGCTGCTGGCTGCTGTTTCCACACCATGCCGCTTGTATCTTTTGACGTAGCGAGACCTACCTGCACTACAAAAACATGGCGTGTCCGGTCCGTGATGCATATGAATTGAAACCGGTCGAATCAAAAGGACTGAAACATATTGTAATCGCGTGCTTTTCGCGACTTATTCCGACGCTTTTTGTTTGCATTTGCATGTAATCCGGTGGAAGAACGCGTCGTCGCGTGGAGCCCAAATGAATGGTGTTTAACGAGCATCGTCAGAAAGAGGCATGCAACGAGTGAAAGAAAGAGCTGAGAAGCAGCCGGCGGATGGAGGGGAGACATCAGGAAGTGGTTAAGAGATTTTTTTATAGCTTGGACTTGGTTGTGGTGTCTGCGCGACAGCAAAATGCCAAACTAAAGTGGGCGCCTTGGGATCGGATGAGGCCGGGGAGGAGGCTACGCGCAGTTAGTTGAAGCTTCTTCCCGCGGCAAGAATCTGGCGGCGTCAGAGATGTGCGCGAGCTTTTATCGACAGGTTTGAACCAACCGGTGGCGGTGCCATGTCAAAAACATGGTCATCGCGTTCTCACGGTCATGGACACGTCTCGGTTAGTTACTCCTACAAGGAAACTTTGCCAAGGTCAAATTCAACCCCATCAATAGCTCACTGAAGATTTTGGTGCTTAAACTGAGTCGTCACTTTCAGCCGAAACGAAGGAACAGCTGATATATCCTGAACCGAATTTTTAAGAAGATTGTGCGCCAAACTGGTTGGCAGTCTGGCAGACGTGCTTGAATGAATTCTGTTCCATGCCGCCGGAACGCAGGTACCTGCCGGCGGGCCCACGCGTAGCCCATGGACCGGACACGGCCGCAACCCAAACCGGACAGGCCATCCCCCGCGGTCTTCTCTCTCCCATGCGCAGCGCCGCGACCCAGACCGAGCCCATGCGTGGCCCGCGCGGCGTCCGTCCTCCGGTCCGCGTCACCGCGGCCGCCCATGCACGTCACGGCGCGGCCCAGGTAACGTGCCGTCCTCGGTCCTTATGCACGCCGCGCCGCGCCGCGCCACGCCGACCATCAAATACTACGAGATTGGGCAGCGGCGCAGCAATACGCTCGGGGGGTTGTCTCGCTCATGTCGTGCGCTTGTGCTCCACGTTTCGTACACGTATCACCACCGCGCATGCCGGCGCAAAAAACGCAGGTTGTTTGTTTACGACGGAAGGCAGGTATGTATGTGCCCGATCGACACGATGG
Source organism: Eragrostis nindensis (assembly GCA_012490785.1). NCBI lineage: Eukaryota > Viridiplantae > Streptophyta > Magnoliopsida > Poales > Poaceae > Eragrostis > Eragrostis nindensis. The sequence goes on from JAAXCT010000083.1 coordinate 312,338, forward strand.
CGCGCGAGGGCGGCGGTTAGGCAGGGTGGATGTCTGTTGTTGCCACCACGGGCGCCACGCGTGGCCCCGCCGCCGCCGAGGCGCGATGCGATGCGAATCTAGGCAGCACCGCGCCATTCTTTGCGCAGGCCCGGTACACGACGCGACGAGACGAGACGGCCGCTCCTTCACCTGCATGCGCGGCGCGTTTGGAGGGAACGAATTAAAACCATCGGCGGCGCGATGGCCGGTCGTGATGGTCGAGGGTGCGGGCCGGCGAAACCGCGGCGTGGATCGAGCGGACAATCCGCCGGCATTGTGCGAGCGGTGGGTGCAAACGCTTCCGATTTGACGTGAAATGACCGCAGAAGCCGCGCCGCGGGCGGCCAGGGAAGAAGACTTGCGCGCTCTCGCGGTCGGGGGCCCACGCGCGCGGCGGAACACGCGGCGGGACGGCCGGCCGGGGGCGCCCTCGGCGGGGCCTTGGCGCGGCGTGTCGGATAGCGGATTTTCCACGCGCGCGCGAGAGGTGCGCCGCGGGCGTGGCGGAGAGCCCGCGTGCGTGCGTTTGCGGCGCGCGGGCGAAATGGACGCGAGCTTCCGGTGGCTACTATGCCCACTCCCCGGTGTCGGGAACTCCAGCTGCGCGTCTCAACATTCCCGATGACCCGTCACTTCTCCGCTGATTGATTAGCTAGCCTCGTTTCGGGTTAACGTTCGCGACGTGCGTTCATGCATGTACGCATGTGTGAGATGCCCGGCGAGGAAGAAACCCGGCCAGGGGTGTGTCTGAACTGAATAGAATGAAATAATCCGCATTGGTGTACGTTCCTGAGCAGAAGAATTTCGCAGAACAACATCGAGCAGGTACGGAGTCTGCGTCTCCACAATCACATTGCGAGTACTTGCTCAATTTCCTTCAACTAGCGCTGGCTCTCAATCTGTCGACGTCCAAGTCGTCATAGCATACATCTTCTTGATGAAGCTTGCTGTTCTCACTGGATCCATCCATATGTACGATAGACTCTTCGAACAAACCTTCTTCGCAAAAAAATACGAACGAAAAGGTAGAAATATTTTGAAGACCTGGAATATAATGAGAAAAACATAATGAAGGGCGTTTTATTTTTTTTGGGGGGAAATATACTGAAAGGGTACAAGTTTTGCTACACGGGCTGGCTTGTTTCGTGACGGGCCATGTAATTAATTTAGAAACTTCAATGGGCTTAAGTGACAGGCCGCAGTTTGCAGCTAAAGGCCTTGTGTCATTTTTTTAAAAAAAAGGCCTTGTGGTGATGGATTTGTGGTCTCATATTTTTACAAACAAGTTTGGTTTGGATTTTGAAGATTCATCCTACACCACATGGACAGGGAACGGGGCCATGCCATCGACCAGTCTTTTCTAATGGATGGGTCAAGTCCTTCAAGAACTGCCTGTAGGTATTGTATGCGGAGCCACTTCATGACAGACAAGGTACAGAGATCTTGCGAATGAGACGAGATATTCATCGCGGAGGAATTGGATGGTTTAGGTTTAGATGATGACACGGTGGCTCTTTTGCGAGAGAACTCACATTTTAATATAATTAGATACGTACGTTTTTGTTGTTTGTTATGATTTAGGAAGAAGTATCTCTGTACTTCATTCAAGTGCTACATTTTCTTAGTGAACAAAATTGTTGGCCAACACGTGATTCATTGTCATAATTTTTGTTGGCTTAATTAAGGTGTTTTTCGTCGACTTAGAATATGCTATCAGATAAACTATTGTCAGTATTTTTTTTTACTTTTGTAGTCATGTACGTGTGGTACATGCATTGGTATTAGTATACTGAAGTCCTGAAAGGTACAAGTTTCCCTACACGGGCTGGCTTGTTTCGTGACGGGCCGTGTAATAATTTATTTAGAAACTTCAATGGGCTTTTGCCATTGGTTACTTGAAGAGGAGGGGGCACTGGCCCCCTTTTTAAACGGTAAGATGCTTTGATCGATAGAGCTGGCTGCAGTTGTAGCCATGAAAATGTTGAAACAAATTGACGTTGTAGCTGGCTGCAGCTGTAGCCAGACAACACAAAAATAACTTGTTCGCTTGCTGTAGTCACAACCACAAGCAGCTGCAGCTAGCTACAACGTCAATTTGTTTCAACATTTTCATAGAATCTTCCACTCCTCTGCGTCCATTTATTGACCTATATAAGCAATGTCTACAACGACCATGGTCTACTGATGCGTACATGGACACCTCTTCCTCCTCGTCAAGATACCATCGCCCTATATTCTTTACTGCCCCAACAATCGAGCACCACTCTGTCTATACATTCAACCCTAGTCCTTGTGTACGAACCCTAATTGTTCATGCTTTCGCACTGCACACATCTCAAGGAGATGGATCTCTTCATGACTTTTTTAGTTTTTTTTTTGATTATTTGATCGGTTTCTTTCTACACATTCTGACTTAAATCTGCTTTCTTTTGGGGATTATTTGATCGGTTTCTTTCTAGACATTGCTGTGATTGCGCCGTCATAGGTACTTTTGGTACTACCGATCATACCGATTGAACTTTTTAGAGTCCTTTTTTTTAAAAAATTATTTGATCGGTTTCTTATTACACACTCTGAGTTAAATCTGCTTTACGTTGCCCTACTGCCCATAGACATCTTCGTCTCATCACTTCAACTTGGACCTTTCCGATGCCTTTATTTCCTCTGATGTTGCTAATTAAAGGCTCATTAGAACCATCGCTTCTAGTTAGTTTTTTCAATGAATTGCATGCTGGTACCATGACATGTAAGGTGGGTGCGATTTAGTCAGAAAACTTAAAATTGCTCAATTGAGTCACCCAACTTATTATGACGGTGCGAATAAAGTCATAAAACATACCACAAAAGCATATTCTGATGATTTGAGAGCAAAAAACAACCATCACGTAGGGAAAAAAGATGCCACAGTGATATATGTGGCGTGACTTATGAGCTAATAGTAGTGGTAATGAAGAATTTCCATTTGCTGAAGTAGTTGCATTGATAAAAATGAATCAACAGAATTTGTAAGTGTCGGAGTAAAACAGAATGATTTTTGCAGAAAGCACGTGAAATATGTGTTGTGAAAACATATCTTTGAATACATATAGAATCTTGATTTTGTTTTGCTTCATACGAACTTATCCTATAATATAATTTTGGGTTATGACTTAATTTGCTCCGATTGAGCAGTTTAGTTTTGTGACTAAAACAGACCCAAACAACAAGTTGTTGTATGTAGGTTTTTTTATGTTGGCTAAGTGGAAAGTTTTTTCATGTTGGGATGTTGTCAACAAATCTACGTTTCTCATTCGGTGATGCACCATTAAACAAGACCATGTTCGAACGCCAGAGAAATACACGCAAAGCCCAACGAACTGCTAGAGAACCGCGCGAGTACGAAAATTTTCCGTCTCACACACGCACGCCCGGCTTCGACAATCCGTCTGCTTGCTCTATCCTCGCTTCGGCGCGCGCACGCTGACGACGGCGACGTCGTCGAGCACGGGCCCGCAGAGCGAGCTGAGGTCGTCGCTCCTGGTGCTGTAGAAGGAGCTGAAGAAGACGACACGCGTGCGCGCGGACGCGGCGCGGAACGGCAGCACGGCGCGCTTGACGCCGCCGCTGCCCGCCGACTCGTAGGCCACCTTGGTGGACTCCCGGCCCGCGTAGGCCTCCACCATGAGCGAGCCGCGGCACGCGTTGCTGGCGTCGCCGACGGTGAAGGACAGCACGTACTGCCGCCCCGGCACCGTGCGGACCACCTGCGAGACGGCGCTCTCCCTCCCGGCGAGCAGCTCCACGGCGCGCCGCCCGCGCGGCACCGCGAAGCTCCCCGCGTCGATGTACTTGACGGCCTTGAGCGACTCCACCATCCACCCGGGGAGCGGCGAGTGGTCGTCCACCACGCGGGACGGGATCAGCACGCCCCATTTGGTGCCCGGGATGATGTACGGGCCCTCCTCGAAGTCGCCGTTCTTCACCAGGTTCCGGTTGGTGCGGCGCGGCGGGTTAAGCGTCTTGACGGCGACGGAGTCGATGAGCGGGCCGCAGGCCGGGTCCTCGGTGACGCCGGGGTTGTGGATGACGAGCTCGACCACCTCGTCGGCGGCGTCCCAGGCCCAGGCGTACGAGTCCCACCCGTTGCTGCTGTACATGGTCTGCATCGGCAGCACGGCCCACTGCCCCGACGCCGACACGTTCAGCTGCTCCGCCTGCGCGCACGTCCGCGCCGCGCTGAACGTGACCGCGTACCGCGCGCCGCGGACGGCGCCGCGGAGGCGCTGCCGGATGGAGGCCTCGTTGCCAAGGCGGACGGCGTAGGCGCCCTCGGGCACCACCAGAAGCATGTCGCCCTGCTTCGTCCCCGACGGGATGTACTCTACGAACCCCGACGTCTGCCACGACGGGATCGCCGACGCGCTCATCACCCGCGTCCCGCGCAGCTGCGACGGCAGCGGACCGCGCTCGAAGTTGCCGTTCGGCAGCAGCCCTGCGATCGACGAGCGCACGCCACGGTGGTAGATCGATCAGTAAATCAGATCAAAGGTCGCATAAAAACTTTAATTACAGTAGAACAGCACGTTACCGTCAGTGATTCCAAGCGCGAATCTGCACATCGTGCAGAGCAGCAGCAGCGTCACCGATCCAGCCATGGCCAATCTTCCCATCTCGATCTAACAGATGAAGCGCTCTTCGCTCTGAATTATGCAGCTCTGACGATCGATCATGTGGTTGTGGCCTGCGGAGTGAGGAAGGCGTGGCGCGGCTTAAATGGAACGCGGTCCCCCGGACTGCACGTCGATGTGAGCACAATTAACCGTTTTGCCACTCGTCCGTTTCGCCAGCTTCAGTTATGTCAGGACCTGCAACGTGCGGTCTTCATGATGCTGCATGGTCAAGACTCAAGAACATGAGTCCATGTTCAAGATCAACTAGTCATGCAATTTTTCTAATGTAGCGTTTGGATGTTGGAATTGAGAGCTGGAATTAGGAATTGGTATTGGGCTCAGCTAATTCTAGTGTTTGGATGTCGCCGGAATTAGGAATTGGCATTGGAGGCCCAATTCCATGACATTGAAACATAACTGAGTTGCCCTGTCCACAATTCAGAAGCCCAACCCTCTGAATTTAGTGGCATTGGAGCATCTTCATCAGAGATTGCTGGTTTTCGAATTCAAAATTTTTAAAATAATTGAAACAAAATAAAATTGCAAAACCGTCTGGTAACCGTGCGGTTACCAGAAAAATAAAAAAACCAGTCCGGTCCTGTTTTTGAATTCAAAATTCAAAAAATTGAAAATTTGAAACAAAAATATGCTTGCAAAATCGTCGGTAACCGGACCGGTTACCGGAAAACCGAAAAAAACGGTCCGGTTTTCGAATTCAAAATTCAAAAAATTTGAAAATTTGAAAAAAATGAAACAAAAATATTTTTAAAAAACTAGATGAAATTTGCAGCGCAATGGTGGAACAAGAACACGAAAATTCCATCGTGTTGTTGAGTTCCATCGCCGGATTCAGCTCCTAAGTTGAATTCTAGCCCTCAATTCCATCTACATCCAAACAATCGCAATTGGCATTGAGCTCATTTCAATGCCTAGGCTGATTTGGTATTGAACCCAATTCAATTCCAAGGCCTCTAATATCTACATCCAAACGGACCCTAAGTGAATACATTGTGGGACCAGCTACTGCCTACTGGCATACAACTTAATTAACTACGGTGCAAGCACGTAATTAGTTTTTTTTTCTGTTGCATTTTCAGTAGACCGGTCTCCTAAAGTTTGAATCGATGAGTCACTGACAAACTGTCCGAGACATGTCAATATGCTTGTTTGGAACTCAGATTCGACATTTAATTTATAAGGTGCAAATGGAAGTATGCAGAACTTGTGCACATTATAGGAGCAGTTAGGCTTTACATAGGTAGATCTGAGGTGAAATTGCTTCATAATTGGGCAAGCATGGGATGAGATCCAACAGGATGCATATTTGTGTGTTTTGCTGACATCCGGGAACTGACTAAAAAGGCGGGCTTATCGGCATGCCTTTCTGGCTTATTTTGTGACAGCTACTACTTATTTTCTGTGAATGTTAAATTTGATGCACATATCTCCTACAATTTGGGAAAGTTTACAGTAACTGAAGACGTCAACCTTATCGTCTGATCTGCTTCAGAATTCAGCGCAGTGTTTAGCATCACAGCTATGGTCAGTAACACATTAAATAACTGCAACACCATAAGCGTCGCGGTAGATTTTCATTGTCTATATCCGTATTATTCTCTGAACCTGCAGAAAAAGTGGTTATGGCCAGTTATGGGTAACCCATTTGATGATGACAAAGATCTTTCTTCCATGTTCCATCCTTCACTTGTCTGAAATTTACACACAGTAATCACCGATTACTCATGCGATGTTCTCAGCCTACAATTCATTGCTGGAGTCTTTGTTTTCCTTTTCACTGAAATATCATTTCCATGTGACAACACTTTCACCAATCATACCCATGTGGCTTTAGAACAGTAACATCCAAAGAAGTAAAATACAGAACGTTCAGAACACATTACACAATTATTGGAGAATATTGTCCTGAGATTCAGTACTCATTGTTCTCCTAATGCGCTTGCAGATCAGGAATTATTGTCCTCTAATCCTTCTAACAGGTCGGCACTCGGCATGCATGTGAGGGCTCCTGGAATCATCATGTGCGTGCCGGGAGGTGATCGAAAGAGCAGATGCTGCAGGGCCTCCGCATGTGCACTTGCATGTGTGCATGTGTCCATTTTTTGCTCCATGCCCAACATGAGCTTTCCATCAAGATGCATGTCAGATCAAATGAGCTGGTGGTTGATCCAATTTCAATCGGATCGATGCGGCTCGTTCTTGGACCAGTAGCGCCGACAGGATTGTGGATCGCGAGCTTGCAGTTCTCCTGTGCCACGACCGTTTCGGATAGCAGACACTTTTTACACTTTCTGCATAGTCTTTCACGACAAACCAAAGATTCAAGGCATCATAGCACTTGATGTTAGCTGAGGACTTAAAAAGATAGTTACACGGTCAATAGTGACACGTGAACTATATATTTTACTTGTTTTAGTAGAGATAATTTTCACCTGCTTCTGTTCTGCAAGTTCAAGCCTTCAATTCAGAGGAGTAAAGGCAGCCTGAATTCTGAAGATGGTAGGAGGATGCACTAACTAGAAGCTGGTTCACGTATCTACAGTTCCTGCATGATAGCTTGTCCCGAAAATGAGAATGATGTAAGATCAATCTCGAACACTATATTCAATCCCTGAATGGTTGCACAGGTACATAGTAGCTTATGGGCTTGGGTCCATGCTTTTCGTGTTGTAGATCTGAAATGTGTGTTGTCTCCACTCTTTTTTTGGTGCGTTAAGGTTTGTGCCTAGTTTGTTTTGGTCACAGAAAGTATAGCTAACGTACTGCACCGCGACCAATTTTCGTCCGCTAGTATCTATTCCATACATCACATATTGTAAACAATAAGCTTTATGTACAAGTCATATTCTTGCTGAGAAGTCTCATAATTAATCTTTATCCAAGGAACATAAAGAAGCATTATTCAAACATTCATGAACATATAATAGTGATACAGTCATCTCCCAGTCTGCTTCTGGACAATGTGACGAAACGTAGCAGCTTAATTTTCATGCCTTTCATGATTTCCCATGGAAACCATACAGAACCCTTTGGGGCAATGTAATTTTTGCTATTGGCTCTTCCGTAAATCTTTTAGCATCGATAACGTAAACCTACAGAAGACAAGAGAATTGACAAATTTAAGGACAGAGATCGAATAATTTTGAAGTCATGCATGCTCTGTAAGGACACACACACACACACACACACACACACACACACACACACACACACACACATTTTATTTACCTGAGAGATGTTAGTTCCCTCATCATGGACATATGTAAGTACCCATCCATCATCCTCATCGATTCCGTCCTTCTTGGCTGACAAATTGAACTCCTGAGCAGAACTGTTTCTCGTGTAAAGCTTGATACTCCACTAAGATCGATTGTTTGTTTTCCTGTTTTCCCCATATACATTAGTCTGTGCTAGCAAAATATGACTATATATTTTGTATAAAATTAATCCTTACTAACATTATCTTGCACATCGAAGTGTAGCTTTGCTATCATGTTGTACTTGAACAAGCCTGCATCATCGTTACACACAGTCACATGCGCATAACATTTTAGAGATATTCAAGGAACTCAAATAAACAAAATACAAAGAACATCCCACGAGTAACAAGTTTCACACAGCAATAAGAAGACTTGAAAAGAAACAAGTGCTTCTGCATCACAATTCCCATTCACCAAAGAAATAAAACCAATGATTTTTTCCTTTTTTTTGTTGCTGCTGCAATAATACCTGTTTTGCTGGTTGCTTCGGAATCCACAACTTGAGCGTATCCATAACTGTTTCTAATCCCTGTAAAATTTTCATTGATCACCGGGAAGTCCATTGCAATTTTCTCACTGCTAATAAAACCTTCATTTGTAGTGCCACTTTCCAAGTTTAGCCTCCATTCATAAGGGCGAGAAAATAGAATGCCAGCTAGTGAAGAATCAAAATCTTCTGAATTACTATCCGGTGGGAGAAAGGCCCTTTTGGACCACTGTGTTTTGTCAACGTCGTGAGGTGCGCCGGGGATCACCGAAGCAAGTGTGCGACATCCTCTAATAACGATCTGTTCACAAATTTTGTCAACCAGTAGAAGATATAAACCAATGATGACATAGATTGTAATTATGATCCATTGAATCTTTGCAGTAACGTATGGTGCATAACCCTTTTTATTTTTATTGCACCAACACTTCATGGTCAAATTATTTTTATTATAATTTTCACTCCAATACATTGTAGTCAGAATTCAGATTTTGCAAATCGGTGATTCTGCTAGAAATGCTTCGCTGGAAAAAAATTGCGAAAAATAGATTGACTAATGGAGCCCAGCTACATGCACACATGGCACAATAGAGTCAAGTACACATTTAACTTATATTGCACTACGTTAATAATAACTTCACGCGAGTAGAAAAGATGTGAAGTAGTGTACAATGATCGACATTCAAATGTTTCATTGTCAAGGTTTTTAAATAATATTTGTGCATTGAAATAGAGAGTCATGATCCTTTTGCCTTTTTATTAAAAATTACCTCGCTTCCATCCTCAAAGCAATTAATTAAATGGAAACTGCAGTGGTTCGCCACATCAAACCATATGACTGATTCCTCATTACCAAGCCGAGGCATTACTCCGGTACGTGATTTTTCATTCCTATCGAAATCAAATAACCTGAATAGAAAAATATAAATTAGGGAGTTTTAAATCCACATTGATCATACTGCATGAATGGTACTTTCACACTAAAGTTGGAGTTCTGTTCACTCACGGTCTCTTTAAAAGTATTCTTGATACACCAAACCGGAGAGGATTGTCCATTAGAATATTGTACCTTTAACAAACACATGCATGATAATTAGAAAAGAGAAAAATAAAGTACATTATAATATTCTATACGTCCCACAAGAAAATGAAATCATACTTTCTAGTCACACCGATGTCGTGAATGAATCTTGGTTCCTTAAATTTGAGATCAACCTTGTGAAGAAGACTCTCACCATCAGCTTATTCATGTGAAAGGGCAAAGATTATCAGTAATCAGCTAGGAATACATCTTGTAAATAGAATCATATTTTGAAATTCATTTCAACTACTAATGTACTATTAAAAGTTTGGTATGTTTCATTAACACTTTTACACAATCCCAACAATTTTCTATACACATTTGATAACTTACATGAAATCGCTCCAATCACGTAGTGGGGCTTTTCAGCGTTGACCCCCATTATCACTAGCTCTCCACTTCCTTGAACCGTCTGGATAAACAAGTCATTTACAAACATGAGCATGTGTAAGCTTCATGACCATTGGAGTTTGGAAACCTCAAAGGTATGAATGTTTTGGTGATTGGGTGACCATATTGATGTGACTAACATTTCCTTGTAGGATATTCAAATGGTCATGTCAATGAAGCGTCGTCTCACATACTCTATCTATCGACGACTTGATGATTGGTTGCCTCGACAATTCGGATCGAGAACTTGATGGAGTCGCGGAGAAGATGTGGATCAAGGCTAAGGACATGCTAGATCCAAGCGAGTGTTGCTTGGTTAGCTTGAGTCCATAGGAAAAACCGGACTATCAAGAGGGATCGAATTGGTTCTCTTAGAGCACACTAGGTTAGAGATCAAATGGATGCATTGTGAGTCTCTTGAGAGCTAGGGTGGCTGAAGAGAAGAAGAGGAACCAAGAATGGAGAAGTTGGAAGCAAGGATCAAGAAGTGGATCAAGTTTTCAGCTTACGCCGAAGAGATCGGACAGTACGGTCATAGGGACCGTATGGTACGGTCTTCATTGAAGATCCAGACAGAGAAGAGAAGTCTCGGGATGCTGAGAAAATGAAGACCGGACAATAGACCGTATGGTACGGTCAAGGAGACCGGACAGTACGGTCATCAGTGGATTTCCAGACAGAGAAGATGGAGTTTCTGGAAGTGGAAGAAATGAAGACCGGACAATCGACCGGATGGTACGGTCCTAGGGACCGGACAGTACGGTCTTCATTGGAGATGAAGAAGAAGATGGAGATGCGCCTGGAAATAGAGACCGGACAATACGGTCTGGAAGAGACCGGACAGTATGGTCCTTTGTACGGTCTCTAGTTTCGCAGGGCACTTTTGGGCAACGGCTAGTTTTGGGTTGGTAGCCTATAAATAGTTGGTTGCCCGCCCCTTGAGGGGTCTCTTGGCCATTGTTGGAGTGCAGGAAACTCAGAGGGAGCCAAGAGCAAGAGAGAGAAGCACTTGAGAAGGATTTGGAGTGATCCTAGTGCTTGAGAGAGTAGCAATTGCATCCACTTGATCTCTAGGCTAGTGTGAGCTTGAGAGAGTCACTTCGGTTTGTTACTCTTGGTCTATGGCGAGGCCTAGACCGGTTAGGCGTTGGTGTTGAGCTGTCCAAGGAGATTGTGGAAGCTAACACAAGTTTGTACACGGTCTTGGAGCTTCCCGTGCGAAAGAAGCATCACTAGTGGAGCGCCCTTTGGCACGCATCACGTGCGGAGCCTTACCTCCGGAAGAGTACCCGGGATCGAGCCCGGCGGGACGTGCCCGCGACTTCACTCGGAGGGTGAAGTGTGCTCTAGGAGGGATCGCCATCGAGCGGAGGGACGGGGTCGAGACTCCGGCGGGAGTGACCCAACGTGGAGTAGGGGAAGGCGCCACCCTTCCGAGACCACGGGAAAAATCATGAGCATTCCTATCTCTATCTCCTTTACATACTAGCTTTTACGTTTCCGCATTTACCTTTATGTGCTAGTAGAATTGCATGATAGGTTGTCTCTTTACTACTTGGTAGAATTGCTTGCTAGGCTGTTGCTTGTTGCATAGACTAGATTGTGTGCGCGCATCGCTTGCTTTTGTTATCACCATATCTAGTCTTGCTAGCTTCACGCCTAAAGTACGTTTGGGAGAAATTGTTGACACACCGATTCACCCCCCCCCCTCTCGGTGCCCTTGATCCTTTCAAGTGGTATCAGAGCCTCGTTGCTCAAATAGGGCTTAACCGCCTTGAGTAAGGATGCCGAGAGATCATGGGCCGCCTCCGTTCGATGGGACCGACTATGCCTATTGGAAAGCTCGCATGCAAGCTTACCTCGAGGCTCTCGACCCTATCGCATGGGAGGTGACAAGTTCCGGTGTCTCTCTAAGGACTCCCATTGGTACTCTTGATGTGAATCTCGCAAAGGCAAATGCTAAAGCTAAAAATGCCTTGTTTGAAGCTATCACTAAAGAGGTCTTTGCTCGAGTCAAGTCCGCGGGTACCGCTCATGACGTATGGACTCAAATTCAACAAATTCATGAGGGTTCCAAGGACGTGAAAGAGGAAAGATACTATGTGCTAAAGAACAAGTATGATGACTTTACCATGTCTTCAAATGAGCTAATCAATGACACTTACTCTTGCTTGAATGTGCTTGTAGAGGATATCAACTCTCTCGGTGTGAAGGACAAGATTGATGATGGTGACCTTGTGCGGAAGATCTTGAGGATTCTCCCAAGGGAGAAATATAGAGCACTCATCACATGTCTCTTCAACACCCACATTCAAGCCCTCACAACCCACAAGCTACTTGGGAAGATCACCGCCTTCGAGAGCTACAACCTCGACAAGAAGCTTGATGAGAAGCCCTCCAAGAATCTTGCTTTTGCATCCGAGGGGTCAAGCAAGAAGATGAAGAAGGTGGTGACTCAAGATTCAAGTGATGAAGAGCTTGAAGAAGACGTTGAAGACTTGTTGCAACTTCATCCCAATGATCTAGCACTCCTCATGAAGAGAAGCAACTTCTTCAAGAGAAGATTCATCAACAAGAAAGATGCCGAGTGCTACAATTGTGGAGAGAAGGGTCACTTTGCCAAGGAATGTCCGAAGCCAATCAAGAAGAGCAAGAAGAAGACTCAAGAGTCAAGCGATGATGAAGAAGAAGACCCTAGAAGCAAGTACAAGGCAAGGAAGAGGTTTGTCAAGAAGGAAAGCTCTAGAGGCAAAGACAAGAGAAGATCATCTCGCAAGGGACTCTATGTTGGAGAGTGGGTTTCGGATGATGATAGTGATGAAGAAGAAAGTGATGACTCATCCTCCAAGGGAAAGAAGATGGCCGGCATAGCTCTCACCAACATCTCCGAGATTCTACCTCCACCACCGACTTGCTTGATGGCCAAAGATGATGATAGTAGTGAAGATGAGAAGAGCGAGTCCGATGAAGAGTTTGGTGAGGAGGATAAGCCCACATATGAGGAACTCTTGGATAGCATTCTCCTAACCGGCAAGATGATCATGAAGAAGGACAAGACCATTGCTCGGTTGGAGAAGGAACATGAAGTGGCCGCCTTCCGAGTTCGTCAACTTGAGGGTGAACTTAGGGACTTATCCATCTCTCACAAGGCTCTTGATGAGGACTATGACAAGCTTGAGGAAGATCACATGAAGCTCAAGGAGAAGTCCAAGTTACTAGAGGATGAGCTCAAGCACCTTTCCACCTCTCTCATAACCTTGGATGAGAGCTATGACAAGCTCAAGGTTGATCACAAGAGGCTCAACGACAAGTTCAAGGTTCTTGAGGAGGAACATCAATCCATCCTCGAAAAGAGTAACACTTCTTCTTCTAGTTCATCTATTTCCGATTCTTCTTATATTACTTGTGATGGACTAACTCCCTCTCTTGAGAGCATCTCTCTTGATGAGAAAATCTTGAAGGAATATCATCAACTCAAGGAGGAGAGAGCTTCGGTGATGGACGGCTTCGAGAGGCTCACAAGGGGAAGGACCATTCATAAGGAGATACTTGGTCGCAATCTTGTGAACAACCCCGGGCACAAGGGACTCGGCTCCTACCCCGCCGCCATCAACCTCATCGGCAAGGACGAGGACATTCCACCTTGGGTAGTTCCCCTCATGGCGGACGACTACTATTGTGAGAAGTGTTGCCGAGACGGCCACACTAGCAAGAATTGTCCCAAGGTGAGAAGTTCCAAGGTTTTGCCTAACGCTAACTTGTTCCATGGAAATACACACTACAAGCTCTTTAGGGACAAGAAAGGCAAGGTGAAGGCAAAGGCTCTTGGATCACCCGACAAGAGGAGGATGATGAGGAAGATTTGGGCGCCCAAATGCATAGTTGACCTTGAGAGGCCAACCAAGTACGAGTGGGCTCCCAAAAACAAGACCTAGAAGGGTGATGGTGGTGGACCGTGCGCCGCAACGTCAACTCATGAACGTCCACCACAAGCTTCGAGTGCTTCATCGACATATCTACTCTTGAAGGAGGTAACTTGTATCATAGTAGTTTCTTTTCTTGCATTTGCTTGCATGGTAGCTAGGTGCTCCTTTGTGAACTAGTATGTTTGCATTCATGCATATGTTAATAACTAAAAAGAAAAGAACATAAAAATTAGTTCAAGGTCTAACTTTCTCAAGATAGCTATGAGCATGGGGGATGCTTGAGTTGGTGGACCGATGGACTCAAGGCAAGGTTTGGCTCATAGTGAGTAAGCTTGAGAGAGGCTCAAACTTGACCTTGAGTAGGTTTCCTTTATGCGTTGTCTTAACTTTGCTTGCATATCACATGGCATGTTTACTTTCCCTTGCATTTGTATGATATGCTTGTCTCATGCATTGCATATAGGAAATCACAAAGGAGTTGTCACACTATGAGGAAGTGCTTCATTCGCAATATGATCTCACATCTCATAGAAGTGTGACTAAAGAAAAGAATTGTGCTTCATGCCCATTGAGTCTTGCTAAATGATCCTCAAGGTTAAATCTACTTGCACGGATCATAGGCAAATGGCTCATACATACCCCTCCTTTGGTTTTATCGCATTTGGTTCTTATTTGGTTGCTTCTTATTTGCCGATTGAAAAATTACTATAAGCCTATGCGCAACCTATATTGGTCTATTTTCAAAGGAGTGTTTGAGAGTTCCCCTTCTAGTCCATGTTTGGTGTTTATTTGGTTTTTGAGTGAGAAACTTGGACTTAGAAGGAAATTCCTTGAAAATCAGCATTTCTGGACCTGACCGTACAATACGGTCAAAGGGACCATACAATACGGTGTGTTTTTGCACGAGATCCTTCGAAACCTGAGGCAGAAAGGAGACCGGACAATACGGTCCTTCAGACCGTACAATGCGGTCTCTATATTAACTGTCAGGGTTCCAAAGGAGACCGTACAGTACGATCCCTATGACCGTACCATACGGTCTGGTTAATTTCATCGCGAGATGTATTCAATCCCATCCGTTGATTTCGATTTGGATCAATCTCAGCCGTCGATTCAAACTAAAGCTTTTCCTAACGGATTACCGGCGATTACTGTGCATCCCCTTCCCCATTACGCCGCCGCTCGCCGTTCGTGCTCCCGCCTCCACCTTCCCGCGCGCGCGCTCCGCCGTTCGCCGACCAGCTGCCGTTGCGCCACCGCCGACGAGCACCTCCACCGCGCCGCGCGCCGCCTGCTCCTCCGCGCGCCTGCACCCGCAAACCCTAGCGCCGCACTGCGCCGCGTCGCCGCACTCCACGCCGAGCCGCCGCCGCTTCGCCTGCCCGCGCGCCGCCGTCGCCGAAGACGAGGACGCCACCTCGCCGTCGACGAGCACCTTGCAGAGGAGCTCCTCCATCCGCGCGAACCTCGAGCTGTTGCTCCTTCCTCGCGCGACGAGCTTCTGTTTCCGGCCTCACCGGACCTGAGCACCACCACTCCGGCAATCTTCGTCGAATTGACTGCTCCGGTGAGCTCCTGGTTTCACAAATCGCACAGTAGCCTCGTTCGGATTCCGTATCTAGGGTTTGAGCCATTCAATTCCTTCGTCGATGAAAATCCCTAGAAAAATTGAACCTTTATTGCATTTGTCGTAAATTTCAATTCACCTCAATGCAATTTAGGTCATTATGCCTGCCATGTGTCATAGTGTTCGAGTGTCGCACTTCATTTATCTATGACATTTTGGTTGTTGGTCGCTTTGTGTCGATTTCCGATTCCATACTATACACTTAGCTCGACACTAGCATTTCCTCAATTAGTGTCGTATTTCGATGTTGCATATCTAGTATGACACTAGTTGATCTCCACCGATAATCGACAATGCCGTAGTTCCCCATTGCATATTTGCCGGCATTGTGTCCTTCACCTCTGCGCTAGGACTTCATATAGATTCATGCGCTTACCTACGATTCTTGCTTGTAGATTATAGTAGGTTATTCTATACTCATATACCCTGTCTATTCCTATCGTGCAGTGGCAGTGGTCAGCGGACAGTGGGCAGTTGACAGCAGAGCAGAGACAGTGGACGGATTGAGGGCCAAGCCCTTAGTCCTATCTTTGGCAGTCAGCCGTCAGTGGACGGGTTGGTGAGCCAAGCTCACTCGCCCTATCTTGTCTACAGCCCAGTCAGCAGAGATGGCAGGAGGCAGAGGCAGAGGCAGGGGCAGAGGTGACAGAGACAAGGGCAAGGCCAAGGCTCCAGATCCACAGCCCAAGAAGAAGAAGCAGCGGACAGGTGATCCAGAGTGGGATCGTGCCCTCAGGGCAGCAGATGTTGACTTACCTACTGGCAGAGACACAGGGTTCCGGATCAGGGACCCACCTGCAGGAGGACAGGGGGAGACTCCGAGGAGGTCTTCCAGGGCCAGAGTCACAGTGCAGCGGACTCCGTCCATCCGTGAGGTTGGTACGTCGAGGACCGCGCAGGAGCAGCCAGAGTCAGAGGCAGAGGAGAGTTCCCACTCCGGTGACGGACCCCCTGAGGTCACCGAGGGTGACAGGCAGAGGATGGCTGTAAAGTTTTGTGCTCTTGACAGGACTGCTACTCTCAGGGACGTGCTTGCTGAGGACGCACTCAGGCTGCCAGGCCCCGTCCTCAAGAAGTTCAGGAGAGTCAGTGAGGAGAC
This sequence comes from Eragrostis nindensis, assembly GCA_012490785.1. Classification (NCBI taxonomy): domain Eukaryota; kingdom Viridiplantae; phylum Streptophyta; class Magnoliopsida; order Poales; family Poaceae; genus Eragrostis; species Eragrostis nindensis. The sequence goes on from JAAXCT010000083.1 coordinate 328,896, forward strand.
TTGGGTACCTGCCAGGAGGGACCCACAGGCAGGAGGTCGCTTCTGGACCTTACTACAGCAGAGGATAGCAGCTGGGTTGAGGAGCAGACTGCGGATAGACGGAGCTAGTAAGCTCTTTGTTACTCACCAGCACTGCAGCATAGAGGCTGCCAGCAGAGGTGCCGGGACAGACTTCACTCAGCACTTGTCTTATATCCCGGGCCTCCAGGAGATCTTCACTACACTGATGCGTTGGGATTATGATATAGTGATAGATTTCTACGCTTCTCTGTGGATTGCCCCAGATCGGTCTTCTATATGGTTCATGCTCAGAGGGCAGCCCCACAGAGTGACGAGGGAGAACCTAGTAGAGGCCCTAGAGACTGTTCAGCACGAGACTAGGGTGTTTCCTCTTGCTCACCCAGGGATGGAGCCTCCCCGCAGACCACTTGGAGGACACTTACCTTCAGACGAGGATATGAGTATTGCTTTTCCTCCACCACACCCGCAGAACTTCAGCCGAGCTCACACCAGACTCACACATGAGGGCAGAGTTCTCAGGAGCATTCTTAGCAGGACCATTGTGCCTAGGAGTGGCTACAGGGATCAGTTCTCTATCCTAGCACAGTGGGTTGTGATGTTGATGCTGAGGCACAGAGGCTTTGACTTGGTAGATCTGATACTGTGCCAGATGGAGGACGTTATTGCTGAGGGGATTGCTGCCAGACACTTAGCCTTTGCACCGCTGATCTGCTATATACTGAGGAGGCTACAGTTGTTGTCTCAGGAGGACTACGATGAGCTGCCCAAGGTGACCACAGCGTACACTCCCTTACCTGCCTCCGACAGACGGGTTGCTACCCGGGAGTCAGCTTTGCAGGGGAGTTCTTCACAGGGCTTAGGTGACACGGCTACCGAGACCGAGCAGCATATTCAGACTGGTAGTCATATGGAGTCCATTCCTGAGGACGTTACTCCGGACTCTAGAGCAGGACCTTCAGCCTCTGCTACAGCTCCAGCACAGACAGATGCACTTCTACGTGCAGAGCTAGCAGAGCTCCGTAGAGAGATCCGGAGTCAGAGAGAGGACAGAGAGAGGGACAGACAGATGATGGACAGCGTCATACACACTCAGAGGGAGTTGGCTACTGGCATGTCTTCGTTGTTCACTGGCTTTGAGGCGATCGCTCAGACTCTTCGTCTTTTTGGACAGGCACTGCCAGGTCTCCCGTCTTTCCCTCCTATCACCTTTCCAGGTGTGCTGCCACCAGACACAGTTCGCTTTCAGCAGCTACAGCAGCAGCAGTTTGCTCAGACACAGGGAGGACAGTCTTCCAGCCAGGGACAGTACTTCAGCACCTTACTCATGGCTCCCATCTCACTTGCTGGTGCACCTACGGTGGGGCCGTCGACGTCCACGTTTGCTGGTTTGACAGGAGAGGCAGGACCTTCTCAGCAGTACTTTTCTTCACCAGGCCTCTCCATGACTCCGTCAGCTCTTCTTGCTACTACAGCTCCGAGCTTCTCACCGCTTCAGCTGACGAGTCCTTTCTTTGTGTCACCACTGCCAGCTCGTACACTCGACTTCGACACAGTAGTACAGACCGCCTCAGTGCAGACAGATTCACTTCTTACAGCTTCACAGGCAGAGGTCGTGACTACTACTACAGCTGAGACAGCAGCAGTGGCACAGACAGAGTCTCCCAGGACACCTACTCCGCCTCGAGTTGTTGAGCCCTCAGCAGATCTCACTGACTTTGGCTATACTCGTGAGGAGTTACGTGAGGCTCTTGCCACAGGCACCTCTCCAGAGCAGCAGACAGCACTCCCCAGGACTCCTTCACCACCTCCAGAGTTTGAGTACACTGGCACTTCTTCTGAGCAGCAGCAGCCGCAGCAGGGCACCTTTTCAGCTCCAGAGCTTTCAGTGACTACCACCACTGCACCTCCTCCAGCCTCCGACGCGTAGGACAGCAGTTTTTCTCTTTCCTTCTTTCTCTTTTTGGTCATTGGTGCCAAAGGGGGAGAGAGATAGAGAGATCTTGTATAGGTCTAGGGGGAGTAGTGGAGTGATCTTGTGTTCAGGGGGAGTGTGAGACAGCTTTTGTCCAGGGGGAGATCTTTTGGTACTTCATTGTATATTCTTTTGGTTCTTCGTGGTTCTTGTTGAGCTTGATTTGCTTTTGCTTGTGTTTAGCTCATCAAGAATGCACTTGGTTTCTTTTACATACACTTGCTCGTTATCTATATATCTTGCATATTGCTCTGTCCCTAATATTTTGCTCTGATATATTGCTCTGAGTTTGTGTATGATCACCTGGATGCGCCTATTTATATCTATCTTGCCAGGTTTCCTCTTTCTGTGATGATATGTGCACTCACTTGCTTTTGTAGGAATATCTTATAATCTTATCATCACAGAGTTGTGGTTATAGCTCATGTTTTTATTCCATATATATATCACCCATGTGCTCTAACTCTATTTTGCAGGTGATACCTTTTTGAGCTATGACTACCTTGTTCTCCGTTTTACTTGTTCTTCATTTCATATCCTATCTTATCAATCACTCTTGCGCTTTACATTCTCTATCTTATGATATGTGTTGTCACCAATCACCAAAAAGGGGGAGATTGTAAGCTTCATGACCATTGGAGTTTGGAAACCTCAAAGGTATGAATGTTTTGGTGATTGGGTGACCATATTGATGTGACTAACATTTCCTTGTAGGATATTCAAATGGTCATGTCAATGAAGCGTCGTCTCACATACTCTATCTATCGACGACTTGATGATTGGTTGCCTCGACAATTCGGATCGAGAACTTGATGGAGTCGCGGAGAAGATGTGGATCAAGGCTAAGGACATGCTAGATCCAAGCGAGTGTTGCTTGGTTAGATGTTAGCTTGAGTCCATAGGAAAAACCGGACTATCAAGAGGGATCGAATTGGTTCTCTTAGAGCACACTAGGTTAGAGATCAAATGGATGCATTGTGAGTCTCTTGAGAGCTAGGGTGGCTGAAGAGAAGAAGAGGAACCAAGAATGGAGAAGTTGGAAGCAAGGATCAAGAAGTGGATCAAGTTTTCAGCTTACGCCGAAGAGATCGGACAGTACGGTCATAGGGACCGTATGGTACGGTCTTCATTAAAGATCCAGACAGAGAAGAGAAGTCTCGGGATGCTGAGAAAATGAAGACCGGACAATAGACCGTATGGTACGGTCAAGGAGACCGGACAGTACGGTCATCAGTGGATTTCCAGACAGAGAAGATGGAGTTTCTGGAAGTGGAAGAAATGAAGACCGGACAATCGACCGGATGGTACGGTCCTAGGGACCAGACAGTACGGTCTTCATTGGAGATGAAGAAGAAGATGGAGATGCGCCTGGAAATAGAGACCGGACAATACGGTCTGGAAGAGACCGGACAGTACGGTCCTTTGTACGGTCTCTAGTTTCGCAGGGCACTTTTGGGCAACGGCTAGTTTTGGGTTGGTAGCCTATAAATAGTTGGTTGCCCGCCCCTTGAGGGGTCTCTTGGCCATTGTTGGAGTGCAGGAAACTCAGAGGGAGCCAAGAGCAAGAGAGAGAAGCACTTGAGAAGGATTTGGAGTGATCCTAGTGCTTGAGAGAGTAGCAATTGCATCCACTTGATATCTAGGCTAGTGTGAGCTTGAGAGAGTCACTTCGGTTTGTTACTCTTGGTCTATGGCGAGGCCTAGACCGGTTAGGCGTTGGTGTTGAGCTGTCCAAGGAGATTGTGGAAGCTAACACAAGTTTGTACACGGTCTTGGAGCTTCCCGTGCGAAAGAAGCATCACTAGTGGAGCGCCCTTTGGCACGCATCACGTGCGGAGCCTTACCTCCGGAAGAGTACCCGGGATCGAGCCCGGCGGGACGTGCCCGCGACTTCACTCGGAGGGTGAAGTGTGCTCTAGGAGGGATCGCCATCGAGCGGAAGGACGGGGTCGAGACTCCGGCGGGAGTGACCCAACGTGGAGTAGGGGAAGGCGCCACCCTTCCGAGACCACGGGAAAAATCATGAGCATTCCTATCTCTATCTCCTTTACATACTAGCTTTTACGTTTCCGCATTTACCTTTATGTGCTAGTAGAATTGCATGATAGGTTGTCTCTTTACTACTTGGTAGAATTGCTTGCTAGGGTGTTGCTTGTTGCATAGACTAGATTGTGTGCGCGCATCGCTTGCTTTTGTTATCACCATATCTAGTCTTGCTAGCTTCACGCCTAAAGTACGTTTGGGAGAAATTGTTGACACACCGATTCACCCCCCCCCCCCCCCCTCTCGGTGCCCTTGATCCTATTGAAGATTAGTTCACTAATACTGTCTCTAGTTGCGAACATGTATCATTTTGGTCTCCTATACTCTTCTCCAAATATATGTCATTTTAGGATTTCAAGGTACTTTTACACCATAGATATTTCATCTAGTCCATGTGCCCAACTCTAAAACGACTCAATCGATCCCTCTGGTCTTCAAACACCAGATGGTTGGAACGAGGTTCTAGTTAAACTTTTGAAATTTTGACTGGCAGTATCATACTAAAGTCATATGTGTCAATTTGCCTTGAGAATACTTATACATATCGTATACTCCCTCCGTTCTTAAATTGTTACTGCTATTTACTTATTGAGTTACGTTTGATCGACCATTCGTATTATTCAAAATATTAGTTTGAATATGCAAACATATAAGTTAGTTTTTAATTTTGTTTAATGATAAAAAAATCATAACAAAATATATGATATTTTTTTAAATAACTAATTAAGATGAATGGTCAAATGTAACTCAAAAAGTCAATGGTGGCAACAATTTAAGAATGGAGGGAGTATTTCTTTCATTGTAGAAGTTTATTCTAATAGAAATAATTGTAAATATTCTTTTTAGATATTGTGATTGTCCAAAAATGCAACTATTCCAATTTCTGACTTTCGAAGTTATCTGACTTTTAATTGGTAAGCTGCCCTCATCAAAGGCTATATAACATTTATTTGATGAGAGGGGATATTAGCAAGCAAGTATTGCATACCTTTGGGTGACTAGTAAAAGGGTGGTTCCAAGCTCCATTAACACTGTATGGACCTATTGTTTCAAGATTGCTGATATCGATCTCATAGGGCTGGTGATTTTCCGAGTTAGCAAAAGCTCGTCCCGCGTGTCGAAATATGCTTGTATTTGCGCTGTCCTTCACAGGCTTTCCAAATCTCAACTATAATATAACAAAAATTATGTAAAATACCATAAACAAAGGTGTATAACAGGTAGGTGAAGCTGCATATGTTAAGTGTTAGTGATTCAACAGCAGCACCCATATTTTGTCCATCTTTTAACCATAATTAAGGTGTAAAACTAGTTATTGCACAAAAAATATTTATTTCATTCCACACTGTAATTAATATTGTACCCATTTAGTATATTTCTGATAAGTAGTGGAGGTCGCCAAAATTAGCATCCTAAACAGGCCTTAAAAATACACTTATAAGGCTTCGGAGTTAGTATTGTGTTTGACGCGTCCTACGTATGCCACATTTCTTTACATGTTAGGACAAGTTCGCCTAAGATTTCGAGGTACTACTATAGTTTGCATTTCATTAACTTTCTTCACCTGAAAAGATCAATGGGGTAGATGCTGGTTGTATTTGTCAATTCATAATGTAACAGCCTCTATTTATCATAGATGATATTTTCTGAAAAAAGAATAATACTGGATAACTCACGTACATGGATAATGTAGTTTTCATATGGTAATAGCTATAACCCCTTTAACGTTATATGTTCCAGGACACTACGACTAACAATGTATACCATTTGTGCACAAGTCTCAACATAAAATCAATCCATTGCTTATTTTGTATAATTATCAATAGACTACGATTCAGTTAACTTGGTTGCTAAAGATTTTGTGTGACTTACCATATTAAGAACAAACGCAGCCACTATTGCACCTGGTTGGCCATCAGCAGCAGGTATAAAATCCACTTCACTCCTTTTTCTCTCTAATTCAAAGGTGTCTGAATGCACATACTTGTTCATGTATGATATATCCCATTCTCCGACACTGTTCTTATTAAAGCGCACAGCATGTAGCATCCCCTGTCCTTCAAAATGGGTATACGATGTTGTACCAAAGATAGAGTTTGCAATTGGCTGTGTTGGATTGAGAGGGATTGGACCTGTAACAAAAAGTTCAGCGTAGGATATCGTCACAAGCATTTGAGATTCATCAAAAAATCTTAAAAGTTAACTGGATGATAGAGCTTATTTAACAGTATTTGGGAAGTAAGCACCTAACCGTAATTGGAGCAAAAACATTTGCTATCATGCACGGAAACAAATTAAACTAAAGGGAGACAATTTTCGGAACATATTCTTACAGTTTATTGGAATTTGAAAGCTTATATGGAACTCTCATGAAGGATATAATGGATGTGGAGATTCGTAAGTTTGTTGACCTGAACTATTCAAAATATTTTATCCCTAGCTATCAACCTCTATGCTGCTGATTACATTCTATTATTCTAGTATCACATTTATAACTAACATGAATATGTGGAAAAATCACAAATGAAAGTTCTTATTCATGAATCATAAAAGGCTGGCACCATTTCTCAACAGCTACATTAAACATAAAAAGGCTGTCACCAAGTGGATCTTACCATTTCTTATGTAAGTACCGTCAGGAAAATCTTCAGGGATCACTCCCTCAAGATCTTTGATAAAAAAATGTGTTGCCAATTTCGTTGACAGCTTTCAAATTTCCCTGTACGAAGACTAGCAAAACTGTGACATGTAAAAACTATCTTTCTTTATTTAACTTTGGATCAGCAGTTGTGATGCACCTGAAGAGACTAATGCAAGCATGTTAAGCAAAGTCTGCAGTTATGAACAACATATGTTACATTCAATATTACCCCGCTTTTCAATATATGGTTAGGACATCACTGTTCTAAACTTCATATATACTGAAGGTTGTATTATGAAAGGCACATAGAAAATACTGTTTAAAATATCCATATTACAATGGAAGGAAGTTTGATATAAGATATAATATTTATAATATTTACCTCATTCAAAGAACGCTGCTCGGAAAATGTGCACCCCTGTGTCTACAAATCGTTGGAGAAGATTTATTGAAACTGACTTCAGAGCTTTCGACATGTCCTGTATAAGTGGCTGCTTCTTCCATGTAGATTTTGTAGCTAGAGAAGACTGCACCAACCAACGGGAATTCAAGGTAATCGTTAGTTGTTGAATTCAGTGGTCAAGTACCCAAGTTTTTATACGCGCTATTGGATCGTAGTGTTCTTGTGCCTCTCTCTCTCTCTCTCTCTCTCTCTCTCTCTCTCTCTCTCTCTCTCTCTCTCTCAAGTGTTCTTGTATCCTCCATCTACATGTGTTTCTTGCTTTTACAACCGTTAAAGGACAGTCCGACGTGCCCTTAGACTGTAGGTAGTGTGGACGAGGTTTGAGATACGTCATGCTAGATTTACATTTTACACTACTGCAGTGTGGAAAATATGTATCCTCTATAGCATGACCCACAACCTAATTAAATATCATACTTTTATTGTCTTACTATATTGTTCTTTTGCTTTCTCATTTCACTTACTTGTGGGCCCAACTTCCTTTCTCTAAACCAAGCACCGGAGCAAGTACCAGCATGGATGCAAGGAATCTTTTTCCAGGCATCGGTAGATGCATGCAGTGGGCAGTTATTACCGAGGTTCAAGGCGCCTTTGGGTTTTGAGCACGTTCACTGTGGGTAGTCGTAGCCTACTCCAAATGGGAGTTGTTTTACATTCATTAATATGATGTCATGTCACTACTTTTAATAATATGGCAAGAAATTGATGAGGAGAGAGATTGAAAGGGTTTGATACGATGAAATCATGTCTTCATTGTTTTCAACTTCATTTGTCTCTTGCATGTGCTTTTTGAAAATATTAAAAATGAAACAATTCATTGCATGGCCTATTCAACCATCAAACAAAAGTATTCTTACATAGGCGACGCTGTTGGAAACAGGAAAAACGAAACCTCGGTTACAGGCTAATACTACTAGCAACAATCCTGACACTACGTAAATATAGCTACTCGTTTCAAGCTAGCCTTACGGTACGTCGAATGCGCTCGTTGGTAAGGCCACGCCAGGTTCATGATCGAGTCAGTAGAAGCACCCCAACCCAACCGCTTTACTCCAGCTTTGCGGCAACGCCACAGTCTAGTGGCAGCTAGCAATGGTGAGAGGCAACGCGTTGCGTACCTTGAGGGCGTTATGCGGAGGGACGGCAGAAACCTTGAGCCTATGGATGCGCATGCACCCAGTAGGTGCTCTCGAGCTGCTGCCTCCAACTCTGAGCATGTCTCTAAGGAAGAACAAATTGAACTATGTGTGTTTTCTTGGGGGAGAACCCTAAACAGTGGTGGATCTTGAGACTATACTTCCGCACTTTCGCTTGCCTTATAACGACGAGCGGACGAAGGCATGCAAGAGCGACGACAAACATGGCTGATTCGATCCAAGGCTCCGACCATGGAAAGGAATAACGTGCGCTCATTGGTTGTCCTAGCTAGGTAGGGCACAGGAACAGTTTCCAAAACCTTGGAAACCTTTGAAACACCAACCTGGGAAACATGGAAAGCCTGCTTACATGGCTAGCTCGATCGAAGATCCATCTAGTAGTCCTAAAGAAATACTAGTTCACATTACTGAAGAGCAGTATGTAGTGGCCAATGGAAGGAGTGAGGAGTCAAGATGAAGAGTGACGACGCATCTAGGGTTGCGGATGGACGGCCCATTTGACGAAGTTTAGAGTTCTTCAAGTGTCGACAGATCCGGCCTCCACCAGAGAGAACCAGTGCACACCCGCGAGAACGAGGAATATGCCAGTCATGCATAGCAATAGCACATTGGCACTCTGCCAAATTTGGAGTCATCACCTGTTATATTATAGCATCATACAGTATACAAGTTGCGTGGTTTTTTCTCACACATTCCACGCGCCAGCCTTGAAAACATAAAAATCCCTCTCAGTTTGCTTCTTTCTAGCTAGGTTTCCATCATAAAGATCAAAGATTCGTTCCTGCTACGGTAGTGGATTAAAGACTCCCAATGGTTGCTTCTTAGATAATTTTGAAAATTGTTTATTTAAGAAAAAGAAGAGAGAGCTCTTCTTTAAGAGGTAGTCTATAAACATTTGTTGAGGTACTGACATGCGGAGACACTATTACTTTAGAGTTGATATGAACTCTTATGTTGCTTCTTAGATGACATGGAGAGTCAATGCCGCCTCTACCTTTAAGGACGCTCATAAGGTGTGTTTGCAAGATGTCATTAGTTCGTTATGACAGCTAGCTGAGCAATCAAGCCCGTTCTTCAAGTCTATGGTGTAGGTAACAACATCTCTAAAAGAGAGCTAAGAGTCAGTTCATTTAAGATTTTGTCCTACGTGGAGAACAGTCTCTAGGATTTACTAGACTTCTAACACGCGGGACCCGTCATTAATTTAAAAACACAGTGAACTTTTATGTTGACTCTTAGATGAGATGAAGAGTCCGCACTGACTCTACCTCGCTATATATAAGAGTGTCCTCAATGGTAAAATTAGCTAAAAGTTAGCAGCCAGCTCTTACGAGGGATGGAGTTCATGTTTTAGAATATATGTAGTTTTGACTCTTAACCAGATTCATAGCATCTTCTATGTATCTAGACAAGCAGGTTGTCTAGATTTATAGCATCTTTTACGAATATAGACACTCAGAAACATAGCCAGAACTGCGTATATTTTGAAAATGAGAGAGTCTTATCCATAGAGACTAGAAAAGCTAGCTACACTCTCTCTTCTCTTGGTATTAAAAAAAAATATAGTTTGCCTGGGCTCTTAAAGGCCTTTGGGACGCTGTAAGAGCCGGGTTTATAACATAGCCCGCTGCTGGCGAATTGCTCCGGCCACCGAACTTGCCGTCGGCACTTGTATAACAAGCAGGCTATTCAATCGGACGATGCTTTGAATATTTTATTACTTGATTGTTGCGCGGGGGCCGATAACTGGGTGGAAGGCTAGCACTTTCTCGGGAGGATTGCTTTCGCCGGCATCCCGTTACTGTAGGAGAATAGAATTGATGTATAATGGATGATTGTATTGCTGAGCCTCATGAGCGGATTATATAGGAGTACATTGCTTGGAGGATAAGGAGCCTCCGGTAGAGATAAGTCAAGCCGGGATTACATGATCCTAATCTACCATATCTAGAGATATCCTAATATACTCTAACATCTCTCCGCAGTCGCAACGGGAGCAGCGCAGACGTTGTGACTAGAGAGCTCAAGCAAGATGATAGCCCTTTGTGCCGATGTCGAGGTAGCCGAGACAAAGACATGTAGCCATGATGATGCCGTGCTTGAAGTAGCCGTGGTCGATGGAGCTGTTGAGGTAGCTGATGGAGATGAACCACGCACAATGCCGCTGGCGCACTGAGAGGCGCTATGTAGTGTGGCGCATATGAGAAGGCGTCGTAGACGAAGATGGAGACGCGTCGAGGACGATGCTGAAGGTGACGTCGTCGATCCACCAAAGCCGAGGCGGGTACCGGGTTTGCCAGACCTGATAGCGCGTCGAGGACGAAGACACGCACGGTGTTGCCAATACCGGGCACACGAGGTTGAGGGCCAACCATGTCGTGGCATCTGGAGGAGGGGATCAGCAGAGAAGGTCTCGACGACGGTCGCGGTGCGCAGAACGGCGAGGAAGAAGATGCCGATGCAGCCCGCGGTTGTCGGAGTAGACGAAGTAGACGGGGAGGCGACGATGCTGGCGACGAGGTTGTGCTGGACGAAGCGTAGAGGTAGGACAGCCGAGCGCTAGCCCAAGGGCTAGTTAGCTTGGTGTAGTGGTCGCAGCGGCGGTGGTTGAAGAAGGCGACGAAGAACTCGAACAGCTTTGACGAAGACCCTGTGCATGAATTGCACAACGACATGGTGGACGGCGATGAAGATGCAGCGGCGATGATCACGGACGGCGACGCCGTGGCGTAACAAGCGACACAGCCGCAACCTTCGTAGTCGGTGAAGAAGTGCGCACTCTTAGGACACCCGTCCCAAAAGCAAGCGTGGCACGGCGATGCACAGATCGGGTGATCAGTCCGAGGGTGCAGCCATAGCGGTGGAGAAGTCAGGAACGACCGGCGCGAAGACGATGTGGCGAAGGATCCTGGCGGCGCCGCGGGAGGGGCGCCCCTGCGCGCACCGCACGCCAGGGCAAGCCACAAGGTGACGAAGAGGAGTGGCCGGCGACGATGTCGATGTAAAGGCGCGTAGAGTCAACGGGCGATTGGCGACGCAACCTCGATCAGTGATCGAGTAAAAAAATCAGAGAAATTAGAAAAATCAATAATATCAGTAGCATCTTCTCGTGTAGAATCTTGGGTGCACGTAGTGTAGGCCTCCTTATCCTCTCTTATCCTTTCACTTCACGCGGAGACCAGCGCGAGCAGAGAGAAACGAACAGAGAGAAAGAGAGACGGAGGAGGTGGGCTCGGGGTGGTGACCAGCAGATCCGGAAGAAGCCAGAGCACGCGGGTCCTGACCGCATCAGCGGCGAGGGAGCCGGTGGCGGCACCTGACGCGTGCCACGTCCACGGCTGAGGAAGAGGGCGCGCTGGGGTAGTGCTCCTCCAGGACGATGCCGGCGAGGGAGGAGGGGCCCGACGGCGCCGAGGTCAGGGAGGAAGCAATGCGCGACGACGGCGAAGGACAACCTTCGGGTCGACGCAGTGGAGAAGAGGGCGGAGGACGTGCAGAGGCTGGAACGACGACACCCAAGGTTAGGTCTTCACGGTCTGATGCTGCTTGACGACGACGATGGTGGTGGACTGATTCGATCCATCACCGGACTTTGAAGGGCGCGCCCCCGGCGGAGATCGACATGGGTGATCTCTCCGGGGCGCTAGGCCGTCATGGAGGCGGCGCGCTGGACTGGCACCGTGGAAGACGGGGGCGACGGCGGCGTGGGTGGAGGAGCGCCAGCGGCGCTAGGTCTAGGTTTTTTTTTTTTTTGAGATGCGCTAGGTCTAGGTGTGGGAGCGCAGCGGAAAAAAAAAGTTGGATCGTGTTTTGGCTTTATACCATATAGGAGAATAGAATTGATGTATAATAGATGATTGTATTGCTGAGTTTTATGAGTGGATTATATAGGAGTATATTGCTTGGAAGATAAAAAGCTTCTGGTAGAGATAAGGTAAGCCGAGATTACATGATCTAGATCTATTATATCTAGAGATATCTCATATACTCTAACAGTTACCGACTGACGAAACGCCCGCTTTTCTCTCTCTCATCTATTCTCACTCCTCCAACTTTTTGATGACGTGGAACAAGTTTTAGCCAGCTGACTGTACCTTATAATACCTGCTCTAAGTGCTAATTAATCATGTGTGTGTGTGTGTGTCGTCAGTGGTGCACACGTGAGAGCTGGATAAGATTGTTTGCATCGTGTGCGTGTCAGTGCTGCTGACTGGGCCGCGGAGGTTCTCGTACCTGAGCTAGGCTGGATGAGGAAAAGAAGGGCCGGGCCTAGACGGAGTAGAAAAGTCTAATTTGTCTCTCTCAACTATTGAGGTAGCGTAATTTTTATCTATAACTATAAAACCAGGTATCTGATATTTTGAACTCATCACCCTGATGCAATTTACCTTCCTGGTAGGTTTTAAGAGCGATTTTGTCCTACGTGGTGAGGTAGGTCTCACATGTCAGATGCCACATCATTTTCTTTTTCTTCTCTCTTCCTCTCTTCTTTTTTTCTCTCTTCCTCTCTCCCACGCGCCCGCGCCGCCGCCCCTCCCGCGCGCCTGCGTCGCCGCCTGTGCCCGCCCGCGTCGCCGCCCTAACAACTCGTTCCCCTTCCGCAGCTAGGCGCGCAAGGAACACCGGTCGCCGTTGTCGCCGAGCCGCCATGGTAGTCTCTTCGTCGGCGCCGACCTAACTTCGGCCACGCTCATCGCCATCCGTCTCCACGTCGAGGTAGCCATCGTCCTCGCGAAGCTCTCCAACCCCAGCGCTACCGCCTCCTTCCTCTCTCTTGCCGATGAGCATCCACGACTATGAGCAGCTCGGGGTGCTCAGAGAGATGGTGGCCGTCAAGAAGTCCCACGGCGGACGAATGGCCGCCTCGCCGAGTCCCTGAGCCACCCGTCCGTCGTGCAGGCGGGGCGAAGACGCGGGCGGGAGGGGCAGCGGCTTGGGTAGGCATAGGCGGCGACGCGGGTGCGTGGGAGGGGCAGCGGCGCGGGCAGGCACAGGCGGCGGCGCGGGCGCGGGCGCGTGGGAGAGAGAAAGAGAGAAAAAAATGAAGAGAGGAAGAGAGAAAAAAAAGCAAAAAAGAAAATGACGTGGCATCCGACATGTGGGACCCACCTCGCCACGTAGGACAAAACCGGCCAGTGAGGTAAATTGCACCGGGGTGTGAGTTCAGGATATCAGATATCCGGATTTATAGTTGGAGGTGAAAATTACGCTACCCCCAATAGTTGAAAGAGACAAATTAGACTTTTCTCTATGTTTAATATGAACAAGCGTGCGTTTGAGATCGTGCAGTTTGTTCAGAAAAAAACATGCTCCAATAAAGCCTTTCTATTGTCTATTTAAAAGTTTGTTCAGATCTTTTCCAGGTTATGATTTGCCGGGATACAAAGTCCAAATATAAGTGTTCGTAACATGGTAGTATAAGGTACTCCATCTGTTTTTAATTTCTTTGACGTTAAGACAACTTAGCTAATGCAAATTAACACTAACTGTGTTGTGCTTACATCAATAAACAAAAAATGGAGGAAGTATATCAGATGAGACATAGTACTTCTTTTTTTAGATATAAGTCAATAATAAACATCCGGCCTTCTACAAGTTCTTCATGCAGCCCACATGGAACACATTATTACAGTGTCTCGAAAATAGTGAGGCAGAAACTCCATGTAATGGAGTACTCTTTAGGAGTAGTCATCTTATGCAAACATGTCTCTACTCTCGGATAGTCGTCCTGATGATTTCTGTACGGCTGGCCTGGACGGTCTTGCAGGTAAGGTAGAATAGAACAAAAGTACGCCCACATGACCATAGGCACCGTGTAACAAGTTCAAGCAGCAAGGAATGGCAACTGGACTAATTTATCTACCCCCGCGGCCTTGAGCACGCCATCTTAATATTTATCTCCACAAATTTGAAAAGGCGGGAGACTGATCTCATAATGTATGATACACTCTCACTGTTTCAAAATATATTTAGTTCTGGCTGTGTTCCATATTCATAGCATCAAATGGTTGTCCAAATACACAGAACATGCTATAAATCTGACACTTAGAAACATAGCCAACACGAAGGGAATACACCAGGCATCATAACCTCCTTTTACAACAAGCCCTCAACCTGGAAGGATAACCAGTTCTAGCATAGGGAATAATCATCTTTTCACTTTACGGTCTGTGTGGAATGTCATCCAGACCACCGAAAGTTCTAGAAAACAAGATATGGTATGCACAATGCAAACCAGTAGGCAACCGTTCATTAGGAGTAAGCAAAATGCAAACCGGTAGGGTACACAGAAGGTTGGGAATGTATTAGCACGTGTCTGGCTAATCCGATAAAATTTAACTTTGCAACAACATACTACCACTGAACATGGCCAGGCAAGGTATAACTTAGAAAACAAGGCCACCGTCCAAAGCATGTGGTTACACGCCTCGACTGCTTCAGCAGTGCAGTAAAAGCTACGGATATCAAGACATGAACTTCACTTCCAGAGCTTGCGTAGGGACATGTTCTTCTCCGTATCTTTCTTCATCACCTTTGCAACAGCCATCTCAAAGTCCTCCTGTGTCACATGTACCCTTCTCTCGCGGAGGGCAAACATTCCAGCTTCAGTGCAGACCGCCTGCCAGGAAAAATGGGGCAAAATGTGAATCTCATCGCAAGGTCCATGAACCAACACTACTATAGAAGTTGTTTGAAAAACATCGACCATGCATTGACAAAGCACAGGAGATCCTATGATTTGATGTCAAAAACATGGTTCTAACTCTAAACGAAATTTCTCAAGGTTTTGCATATTAGTGTCAGTGGGTCCTCACTACTGTATTTTAATGCCACAAAAACACAATTCGTCGATTATGCGTTGTCAGATTAGAAAGGTTAATCAAATTCACAAACATCAGCACTACCTCAACATCATGGTTCTAACTCTTAACAAAATTTGTCAAGGTTTTGCATACCAGTCAGTGGGTCCTCAATACTGTATTTTAATGCCACAAAAACGTCATTCGTCGATTATATGTGGTTCGATTAGAAAAGTTCAGCATTACCTCAACAAAGCTAAAGTACTTCAGACAGTTAATTTTGACCTGTGAGATTGTTCTGTGATGATGCTTGTCAAATAAGCGTGGGTGCAAGATACAATATTCAGTTTGGAGGAGACTGAATAAACGCCAAAGGAATTTTTTGGATATAAACACGGATCAGGAACAATCTCGGTTTGGAAGATAAAGCGATTTTCTTTTCAATCCTATAAGAACCATGAATTGGATAAACACGGATACAATATTCAGTTTGGAGGAGACTGAAGAAAAGCCAGGGGACTTGTTTGGATAAACACGGATCAGGAACAATCTTGGTTTGGAAGATAAGGCAATTTTCTTTTCAATCCTATAAGAACCGTGACTTGGGCCTAAAAAAAGGCATCAAAACAAGCACTGAAATTTCTGCTGGTATAGTGGAGACGTTAAGGTGTGAAAATTAGTTGCAGAAAAAGTTTGCATGTAAATTCAATCTTCTGGGCAGAGACTAAACAAACCTTCAGCTCAGCTCCCGAGGCTCCATTCATCTTTTCCGCTATCTTTTTCAGATCAATACCCCGCATCAAGTTCATCTTTCTTGAATGGATCTTCAAGATGTCAAATCGTGACTGAAAGGGCAAACCATTAAGCAGAGTCAGCACAAATGATCATGCAAATTATGCAGATGCTACATGATAGTATGATACAGTAAGTTACACAGCACATACATCCTCATTGGGATTGGGGAACTCAATCTTCCTGTCTATGCGGCCAGGCCT
The DNA here is from genome assembly GCA_012490785.1 of Eragrostis nindensis. NCBI lineage: Eukaryota > Viridiplantae > Streptophyta > Magnoliopsida > Poales > Poaceae > Eragrostis > Eragrostis nindensis. The sequence goes on from JAAXCT010000083.1 coordinate 344,988, forward strand.
CAGAAGAGCTTGATCCAAGATGTCTATTCTGTTTGTTGCCATCAAAACCTGCATGGAAGTTTCATATATCACAACAATGCTCATTCAGAATCCTAAATCAGCGCATAAACATAATTTAAGCAACATACCTTAATTTTGTTTGATGCTTCAAAACCATCAAGTTGGTTCAGAAGCTCAAGCATAGTGCGCTGCACTTCACTGTCACCGTTGCCAGTTCCAGATTCCATTCTAGCAGACCCAATAGAGTCTATTTCGTCCATGAATATAATGGATGGTGCATGTTCCCTGTAACAAGAAGACCATACAATTAAGCTACATTGAGAACAAAAAATGCTTATACAAAACTACACTTAAAATTTCAAGCAAGTAATGTCCCAGAATTCCAGCTACAACAGAGTTATTCAGCCTACCTGGCCATAACAAAAAGCTCACGAACCATCCGGGAGCCCTCACCAATATACTTTTGAACCAGTTCAGAGCCAGACACCCTGATAAAGGTGCAGTCTGTGTGATGAGCAACTGCACGTGCCAGCAATGTCTTTCCTGTACCTGGAGGACCGTAGAGGAGAACACCCTGAAAAGGTAAGAAGAGTTATTACTACCTACTTTTTTATATAAAAAAAAATGAATACTTCAAAGAAAAAGATATGCATACCTTTGGTTGGGCTATTCCAAGGCTCTCAAATAGCTCCGGATGTTTGATTGGAAGCTCAATGACCTGAAAGTAGAGTAACAAGTCAGAATGACCAATTTGATGCTCTGTAGCGCACTGAATTTGAAGTTCAGAACAAACCTCTTTGATCTCTTTAATTTGCTGATCGAGCCCTCCAATCATATCATAAGTAGAGTCAGGAACCTTCTCAACCTTCATAAGATTGACCAAGGGATCAACTTTGCTTGGCAGGATCAGATGGAGCATGTAACTGTCATTTCGAAGAGCAACTCTTGTTGAAGGTGTGATCTTTGTAATATCAATACTCTTATCAATATCGACCACATATTTTCCTTCTGGGTGCACCTGAGTGATTGTGTTTGAGAGGTTAATAAGAAATTCCATTAAGCATTCAGACCAATAAACCAAGAAAACTACATTAAAATCATGAGCAGCTAACAATTCACTCATTTGCAGCTATTATCCAACAAAATGGAGGAAGTTCGTATAGTGAATTCATGTGTTCCAAACTACTATTTAATCCATAAAGATATAAGATATTTCTTTCTGTAAAGCCACAGAATAGTATGTATGTTCACATAGTTATTCAATTCCAGAAGTCCAAATAAACTGGGATTCATAGAATGTTTTAGAGCTAGACTTGATACATATGCAGTATTCCTGGAAGGCAAATCAATTTTTCACACTTCAAAAATCATAGCTGAGGCCTATAAATAAGCACAAAATTAAGAAATATAAAAAAGGCACCCAGAAGGCAAAACAAGTATAAGGTCTCAAATTAATTTCCTTACTTGCTATTATTTAGCCTTTTTTAATGAGGAAAAGGATGCTTATATGATGATATTTGTTCCCTCAAAGGGTAGAACACCTATAGAACCAAATTCCACATAAAGGTCTAACACTTTTGGTGCACACAGAGCAAAAAATGGACTGGACAAAGATAAGGAGCAGAATCCACAAATGTTTGAATGGTCAATGGATCTCGACATTTAAGATATGATCTGGCATATTTAACTTATAGAGCAATTGTTCAGTGGGAATAACTGAGCACTTCGATTAGCTGTATGTGAGGCTAAAAGGACGTGTCTTTGGCTAATCCGAGTGAAGTGATTAACTCAATTGACAGTGTACACTGATTAAAAAAAAAATCCCCACAGCCAGAATGTGTTGAAAGCTGCGATAGTACTTGTGTAGGTAAAACGGGAGGAAATACCTTCACTAGAACCTTGGATTTGCCCATGACCTTCACCACCTCACCAACATATGAGCCAGGTTCCTGGAGCAACTGTAGCTCCTCCCTGAGCATTCTAACTGTAAAATCAACATTTTGAGACCAGTTCAGAGAACAGTGAACAGAACATCAAACGCGCAAGAATTTAACTAGATATTCCAGCAGAGCAGAAGGTGGGATGTCCAATAGAACGACCGATTCGGACACAGCGCAGCCTAGGGTTCTACTGGCACGATCCGCCAGCAACCTAGGGTTACTGAAGCGATCCGCCAGCAACCTCAGCACACCTATCAGTTCTAGGGTTTGGGGCATGGCGGAATCAAGCGTATGGACTCACCTCGGGAGTTGAGGTCGTTGCGCTGGGCCTCAAGGCGGTTGAGGTTGTGGGTCTTCTGCCGGATCTGGAGCTGGAGGTCGTGGATGTGCTGCAGGTAATACTGCCGCAGGCCCTCCCCGCCGCCGCTGCGCCCCTTCGCCGCCGCGGCGCCCTCGTCGCCGGACGCCGCCGGCGTGGGCTTCGAGACGTCCATAGCCACCGTCGCCATCGCCGGCTGGGGAAGGTAGCTCGGTCGGTCGGTCGGTCGGTTTCTTCTTGCGTTGGAAGAAAGGCTTCGGTGCCGGCTGCGCGGTGTGTTTGCCTCTTGGGCTGGGTCAGGTTTCGGTTTTAAAGGGATTCCCTGCGTGATGGATATTTCGGCGAGGTGAGTCGAACGCGGACTCGGAGCTTACTAGAGACACACGACCGATGGGCGCCGTTTTTCTATTTCTTGATTGTTATTTATTTTTTAGTCTACCAGAATGGAAAGCAGGAAACAAATGATGAAAATTGTGTAATTCATGTTAGTTTCCGTGTCACAAATATGTAATATTTCCATATTATAAAAAACTATAAGCGAATGAGCAATTTAAAAGCTGATGTGTCATCATGTTTACGGTACATAAAATAATCAAGAATTCAGATTTTATCTAGTCGTATTTACAATGATATCTTTTTAAATACCACTTTCAAACGCTTTTATTGAAGAATCACTATTTTATAAAATTTCTGACTCGAAAACATAAGTGCATCGTACAATACATTTATTTGGATATACTAGTTGAATTTGTGTGATAAGCATGAGTAATTTGGCTAGTCAACTGCGTATTATTTTTTCCATCAATTTTAGCAATAGATTACATGTGAATATCATATGTGCTCTTACTTATATACGGCAACAATATTATTGTTTGAAAGTTTTATGCAACTCCAATTATAATCGCTGGAAGACGAAATAGAGTGGCAAATTTGAGTTGTATACTTGGTACGATTACCACAATTGGAGTTAATTTTGTTTAGTTTTTTTTAATAACTTTCTAGTGCAATCGTCATAAAAGGGATTAAGATTTTTCATGGCAAATAAAAATGTCCAAGTTTCCTTTGTTTTGAGCACCCGGATCTAAATCCAACGGCCACAACACGACCATCTCCCGCGGTCTCTTCTCGCGGCTTCCTCAGCCGCTACCGCGGACGACGCTCGCAGCGGCGAATCAGAGCCGCGACTCCGGCATCACCTCACGGCTCACGCTCCCGCTCACACCCCCATATAAAATTGCCTCCTCTCAACTTCCCCGTTTCACCTAGCCCCCGATCCGTAGGTCGCCACCGCCCGCGCTGTAAATTATCCCACCTCCACTCATCACCCAGGACTAATTTTTGTGTAGAAAATCAAACCATAGATCCGGACACCCAATCCCCGCTATTTTCCCCTGCTTTTTTTTTCTTTTTTTTGATCGGGTAGTGCTAGTGCCCACCGCCGTTTTAGATTTGCAGCGGTGGCGGTGAGTTTCTACAGCTAGAGCTAGGGTTAGGATTCCCGGGGAGGCCGCGGGGATGGATAAGAAGAAGGTGGCGGTGCCGCTCGTGTGCCACGGACACTCGCGGCCGGTGGTGGACCTCTTCTACAGCCCCGTCACGCCCGATGGCTACTTCCTCATCAGCGCCAGCAAGGGTGCGTGATGCTCTGACGCGCCATGCTTTCTTTTGAGAAATTCCCTTTTTAATCCAGTCGATAATCGTGGCTTAATATCCACCGCGACATATATTGTTTGCCATGGTACTCTGTGATTGTGATGTGTTCGCCAATCCTGGTGCACAATGGTGATCACCATGCTTGAAAGTTGACTATGTAAGAAAATCTGCTATATAATCTTGGATATAGATTGCCTAATCTAGATACTTAGATAACTTTAGTTTCGTTCACACTTCACAGCAGTTGATGTTTGAACTCTGAAACATGAGTTCGAGACACCAAAGCTATCAATGCCAGAAAAGTTGGCTATCCGGCTATGCTACTCATTTCCCTCATTCTGTTTATCTGATATCACATTACTTGTGCCAAAATTGCTCAGCATTCAGTAGCTAGCTAAGTTACCTGTTTTTGAGTTTACACCTTGCATGTGTCATGTATGATGCATTGAAATTTCATTCAAGTTCTAAACAAAACCCTTGACTCCTTGACTGGTGTCTGAGACATGCTGTGTGGCCTATTCCTCGCCCACACTTGCCATTCCATAGTAGGCACTGGCGACTTGGATGATTGATTTTTAGTTTTTTACCATATGCAGTTCCAAGGAACTAACACTTCTTACGAAGTACCTGATAATATTCAGCGTATAAACCGAACTTGACTCTGATTACGTTAAAGACCATTGTTTTTATATTAATATAGAGTCCTTATTTTCGGTAATACAAACCGAAACATCTAGCTAAGCCACATAAGGTACTATCTGTGAAACAAAAATCACCGCTTACTCGTAGATTTTTGTGCAGAAACAGCGGAGCAAGCATTTGATTTGGGGCATTTATTGAGTCATGGCATTTTACTGTTTATCTGGTAGTTCACATCTAGCGGATCATGTTAGAAACTATTGGGGAGTGTATGTGCATGCGATGTTGTGCAAGAACGAATGCAATCAGTTACAGTGCAAATATTTGTTGGATTGATCTTCCTTGCTCACTGCGTTGCTGATATGAATTACATGCTTTTGTTGCAGACTCAAAACCAATGCTTCGAAATGGTGAGACAGGAGATTGGATTGGGACATTTGAAGGTCACAAAGGTGCTGTTTGGAGTGCTTGTCTTGACACCAATGCTCTGCGTGCTGCATCTGGTTCTGCCGATTTCTCCGCGTATGGTTCTCATTCTGTGAATCCCCTCGGTGTTACTGTGATTATAAATCTTGTGAGGATTTAATGTATCATCTGAAGTGACCATCTGTTTGCCATTATGTGGTGGAAAAGACTGTCACTGATACATGTTGTATTGTACTATAATGGCATGGCGAAAAATTATGATATAAATTGCTGTTTCTTGGAGAGATCAAAGCTTAGTATAGATTACGATTTACGGTACCTTCTGTTGCTTGTTTAAATTGGTTACGTTGCATTGGTGTGCTTGCATTAAGTGTCAATGGGCGGTATGGTCCTTGCAAGAGAATATAGGGAACTAACCATTTTGGTGACGGAGTTCACATTTTTCCTTTTTTATAGAGGGTTAGGGTGTTCGCTATTTTATTTGCACATGAAGTTTAAGTGTTATAATGCACTGTATCCATATGCACCAGAAGTGGCTAAGGTTCCTGACTTGATTATAGGATCTCATATAATTTAGCGTTCCCCTACTTGCTTGGGACTAAAAGGCTTTGTTGTTCTTGATATACTTTTTCTGAACTTCCATTGTATGCATTATTTTCTCCTGTAAATATACCATAAAAAAATGAATATCACAATCACTAGAAACAAAGTCTATCAAGAATTGGAAAAGGAACTCCATGCATGGATGATTCGACTTGGTTACAACTTACGAGACCGAAAGACTCAATTTGATGCTAATTGATTTAAGATGCCATAACTAGAATCCTATACGTCGACTATATGATGCCCAGAGTGTTATGCCTCCATTTATAGGAATAGGTGTTTTAATCATTTTTTTAACTTTCTTCTTTCAGTAAAGTATGGGATGCACTAACAGGCGATCAGCTGCACTCCTTCGAACACAAGCACATTGTCCGTGCATGTGCTTTTTCTGAGGTTATGCTCTTACCATATTGTCCCATCTCTCTCTCTCTTAACGATCTTTTAGTTGCTGTTGTTGCCCTTTTTGTCACCTTCCTACAGTATTGCAGTCAGCTTTTATTGTTATTTTTTTATTGGGTTAAAGTGACTCTGATTTGTGGTGTAACCTTCGCTGATCATATGGTTATCAATAATGCCAAAAATACATGTCTAGTGCTCACATGTGGATCGATGCTTTTAAAAACTCAACCGGTGGGGTAAAGACCTCCCCGCACGGCATTGTACGAAGAAGCTCTCAGCAACACTGGCCGAGAAAATCCCCAAACCCTGGCCTCACCCTAAAGCCACACCATAACTTGCCGGCAACCACTGCCAACCCGGTTGGGCCGCACCGTTACCTGGGCCGACGACCACTGCCACAACCCCCTGGCTGGCTTGCTGGATCGATGCTTTTGACTAGAAAATGTCCAGGCACAGTCTTCACGCCTGAATGTTTATTGACATTCAATCCACTTCCCTTTTTGGATGAACCTTAAATTAGTGTGTTTTTTTACTGCTAATGTGCACATTCTTGACCATCTCAACATGTTTCGAAAAATTGAGTTCAGTTGCAATTTTAACTTGGAGTGATCACACATTGGAAAACATTGCATAATCAGAGTATGAAAGTTACACGATAAAAATGTAAATTCTTATCTTTTAAGCTACCATAAATTTTCCTTTTTTTGCTAGCTCATGTGATTCTAGTTGATTTTTCTCTGATTTTGCAGTGTGTTACATCATGTCTATTCTATTTCTTAGTTCGTCAAACTAGAGTCCTCATCTAAAACACTAATATTCCTGCAGGATACCCACATGTTGCTTACTGGCGGTTTCGAGAAGACTTTACGTATATTTGACTTGAACCGCCCGGATGCAGCTCCTAGAGAAATTGACAAATCGCCTGGTTCTGTCAGAATTGTTACTTGGCTACATAGTGACCAAACCATACTAAGTTCATGCACAGACATGGGTGGTGTGAGGTTTGTTTGGATGAACAGTAGACATTATTAATTGTAGCTGTAGATTTGCCTTTTATCTTGCCTGTTTTCACACCAACGCCGTTAGAATTTGATTATATTAACAAAACAGACATATTGCACTTTTGCCCAATTTGCTTTGACAGAATTCTTTGTTTAGATTCTGGTAAATTGCAAACGAAAGAGCATTACTCAGGAAGCTTTTAGAATAAGTGAAATTCCCAATTCCTCTATTTTCCTAGAAAGAAAATCCAGATCTCTGTCTTTCGTCTTTTTAATTGCTAAAATACGTCTCAAGCATGTCAGTCTCATTGTGTGTCAACACGCAGAGCAGTTTGCACAGATGAATTCAGAATTCCAGTGAGCTGAATATTGGAACCTGAATTTACCCAAAAATAAATTGCACCCAAAAGGTTCCCAGAACCTTTGCTGAATTATTTTGAGAACTCTAAATCTTAAATAATCGTATATGCAGTAAGCTATTAAGTTTTTACTGAGTACCATGTTTTAACTATGTTAATTAAGTTTTAGATATTGCCACTTAAATAATCGTATATTGTTGTTTCTTTCTTTCTGATCAATTGATATTGCCACTGAATAGATTATGGGATGTAAGGAGTGGAAAAATTGTTCAGACCCTTGAAACAAAGGCACCTGTTACCAGTGCAGAAGTGAGCCCTGATGGTCGGTTTATCACCACAACTGATGGCTCGAGTGTGAAGTTTTGGGATGCGAATCAGTAAGATACTTCTATATGTTACCTTAGCTCTGCTCATTGCACCGTTACTTACAGAATATTTTCTGGTCATCCTGCAGCTTTGGACTTGTTAAGAACTATGATATGCCATGCCCAGTCGAGTCTGCTTCTCTTGAACCAAAGTATGGGAACAAATTTGTCACTGGTGGAGAAGACATGTGGGTTCGTGTCTTTGATTTCTTTAATGGTGAAGAAATCGGTAAGTTCTGACCTTTAATGTTTTGTCAAAGTGATTAAATTGATAGCATCTTCTTGTGATCCCCACTACTTTGGGATATTTTCTTTACCCAAAACATTAGAGGCTTGTGACGTTATATTTGTTCCAACCTATTCCTGTCTAAACAGCATTAGATTGGAACTCACAATGAATGATGCTTACTGTTTCACATGAACTCAATTGTTAATTTGGGCCATATTGTCTTTAATTAAGACTTTGGCTGAATTCTGCCTGGAACCAAAACTTCTCGTGCTATTTGTTTGGGTCGTTTCTTGTAGTGCTAGTTTGTCATAGATCTTATGGTCCTTTACGGTAGCATTTCTATAATGTTTTCAGATATTATAAGAGGTTTGGTTTTGGTAGCCCCTGCTTCACAGCTATGATCAAGAAGTAGGCAGCTATTGCTGTTTAACATATGGTATTCTGTTTTCTATGGATCATATCATATAATGTGAATTTCTTGTGCATCATTTCAAGTAGTTCAAGAATCTGAGCAGTTATGCCATTTAACTGTTGAGAAGATATGAACCTAAGTTACCTAACTCTTCCCCCATTAGAACTGATGACTGTTACTTCTATTGCAAACAGCATGTAACAAAGGGCACCACGGCCCCGTCCACTGCGTCCGGTTTGCCCCTGTTGGTGAATCGTATGCGTCAGGATCGGAAGATGGTACCATCCGGATCTGGCAGCTAGGCCCAGCTAACAACGATGTGCAGGAGGCGCAGAACACAAACGGAAAGATGAAGGTTGGGGTAAACGATGTCGCGCGCAAAATTGAGGGCTTTCACATTCCCAAGGACGGGCAGGTTGAGGCGTAGGGCATGTTACTTTTCATGCCTTGTAGGGTGGTTTGCAGGGAGACTGTTGTCCAAATCTTTCTGTATGGGGTAATTCAGGTATCATCCCCAAGTCTGTTGTATAAGCACTGGCCTTGGACGTGTGGGTTGCCTCTGAGAACACTGGGGGTGGAGTTTTGTTTGGAGATTTCGTAACTTGAGCTTCTGATGATCCTTATAAAAAGAAGGGACGAATGGATAAACTAATCTGAACAAAGTTACATTTCAGCGATTAGTTGTCAAAGTTGACACTGCAGCAGATTCTTCCATATCCCGTTGTAGGGACTCTTTAGTTGGATATTCAGCTTGTTCGCCATGCCTGCTGCAATTCAGCAGCTACAGTGTTCGCAGTTATTTTTTCAGCATCCGCTACAGTGTTTTAGTGCGGCCGAACAAGGGCATTATTACCAGGTTGCAAAGGCGCAAACTGGAAGCATGACTATAATTTGATACGGGACTGGCGCCTACCGATCTTCATCAGGAAGAAATGAGACATTGGTTTTTGGCTACACAAAACACATTCCTGTGGTGCCTTCAGTAACTGTTTTGTCCTTGGGAATGCGACTTCTTCTCGGAGAAGACGGCCCTTGCCATTGCCAATTTCCCCGGAAGGTGAATCAAGAGGAGCTGTTTCTCATGCTTAGCAACAACGCGAGCTTCTGGCCTCCCCTGTTCTGCATCGTTCGCGTCAAAGTGGACCGGTGCAGAGGCTCCAGCTTAACATCAACCACTGCAACAGAAAACTCGAATGACCGAAAGGAACCCGACATCCATCCCATTGGAAACAACAGAAAGCTTTACTATCAAGACAATTTGCAACGAAATCAGGTAAACAAGTGTCATGTCCATTGGAAACAACAAATACAATATTTAATCTCAGAATTCGCAGGACTTATCATCCTACCTACAACATTTTCAAATCCTGAATAACATCCAATGGTAAGCTCTGCAATTTACATCATGCCAAGCAATGGTGTCAATCATCAATGGTCTTTCAGCTGCTGGAAAGCTTGGAAACCTTGGGCACTTCCACTGGGAACCTGTCGATCTCGTCCATCCAGGGGTTGGTCTCCTCCGCCGGGTTCACCGACCGGAGCGCCCTCCACACGGCGCTGTTGCACTTGAACCCTGACCCGAAGGCGATCTGCCACACCCTGTCGCGGCGTCGGATCCTGCCCTTGGCCTCGCTGTACGCCAGCTCGTACCACAGCGAGCTGCTCGACGTGTTGCCGAAGCGGTGCAGCGTCATCCGCGACGGCTCCATGTGCCAGTCCGAGAGCGACAGGTTGCTCTCCAGCTCGTCCAGCACGGCGCGGCCGCCGGCGTGGATGCAGAAGTGCTCGAACGCCAGCTTGAAGTCCGGGATGTACGGCTTGACCCCCTTCATCTTGAACACCTTCCTGGCGACCAGCGTGCCCAGGAAGAGCAGCTGCTCCGACAGCGGGAGCACGAGCGGGCCGAGCGTGGTGATGTTGGTCTTGAGCGCCTCCCCGGCGACGGCCATGAGGTCCTTGGACAGCGTCACGCCGAGTTTGCCGTCGCCGTCCTCCTCCTGCATGACGCAGCCGTAGCACCGGTCGTCGGCGCCCCTGTGCGTGCGCACGGTGTGCACCAGCTCGTACTTGGCCCGGCGGCGGTCGGCGCGCCGGTTGGAGAGCAGCACGGCGGCGGCACCCATCCGGAAGAGGCAGTTGGTCACGAGCTTGGAGCGGTCGTTGCCGCCGTACCAGTTGAGCGTGATGTTCTCGGTGCTGACCACCAGCGCGTACGACCCCGGGTGCACCTGCAGCAGGTCCTTGGCGAGCGCCACGGACAGCACGCCGGCGCTGCACCCCATGCCGCCGAGGTTGAAGCTCACCACGTTCCCGCGCATCTTGTAGTGGTTGACCAGCATGGCGGACAGCGACGGCGTCGGGTTGAAGAGGCTGCAGTTGACGACGAGGATGCCGATGTCCTTGGGCTTGACGCCCGTCTTGGCGAGCAGCTCGTCGACGGCGCCGAACATGACCTCGCGCGCCTCCGCGCGGGCCTCGTCCATGGACGGCGGGGTGGGCGGGACGCGCACCAAGGCGGGCGGGACGTACGACTCCTCGCCAATGCCCGAGCGCTCGAGGATCTTGCGCTGGAACTCGAGGTTGCCCTCGGTGAAGAAGCCCGTGAGGCGCGAACAGCGCATGAAGGTGTCGCGCGTGCACCGGCGCTCGGGCCCCGGCTTGTAGCACGCGAAGTTCACCAGGTACACGGGCCGCGGGCGGGTGAAGAAGTAGGCGGTGGCGAGGAAGACGAGCAGCGTGGAGCAGGCCAGCACGGAGACGAGGTTGAGGCGGAGGTGCGCCCACAGGTCGGCCACGTCGCGCGGGGACAGCGTGGACAGGTGCACGGCCACGGGCACCATCAGCGGGGTCAGCAGCAGGTACATGCCGTGGGTGATGAGGTGGTGGTACCCCAGCTTCACGTACTTGAGCCGCACCGACTGCTGGAAGTCCGGCAGCCGCCGCGACGGCGAACGCTGCTCCGGCGCGGGCGTGGCGCCGGCATTGTTGCTCGGTGGTGGCGCGGGGTTGTCCATGGCCCTGTGTCGCGCACGCTTGGGTCAGATTGACGAATTGGTGACGTAACCAGAATACGTTCTGAACTGAATTTGAATTGTATTTCAATGGCAGAGTAACAATTCAGAATTTCAGATTGATTTCAGATATTCAGAACAGAAATGGAACGCTGCAAGGGAACGGCTAATACATGTTAATCACTAGAACATAAGACAAGGGGCCTTTCTCGTAAACTCAGATTAAAACAAGGATATATGGCGGCTAAAACATCTCGACGAGATCAAATCGAACGACACGAACGGGGTCAATGCGCGCAGATCAACGGAAAGAGGAATTAAAGGCATCTCGATCGACGCGTACCAATGAAATGCGCGAGCGGCGATGCTCGATCTCGGATCACACCACCAGGCCGGCGAGGAGGATGCCGGAGCAGAGAAAGACGCCGCCGCCGCCCACTCTACCCTCTCTCTCTCTTTCTCCGCTGGTGCACTGGCCTGCCGTCGCGAGCAGCGGCACGGGAGAGCCGGGGGGTTTTAAACCGAGGCAGGCGGGGGGAAGGGGAGCGACGCGTGGACCCACCCGACAGCAACGGACCGGGTGCACGAGCGGGGGAGCCTGTAGCCGCCAGCCGGACCCGTTGCGTTGACCGTTCGACGGCTGGATGGTGGGGTTGGCTGGCGGGCGTCCAAACGGACGGCCCGATGCGGTCCCACGACGGGGTGCTTCCTCGCACGTTCTGCGGGAGCGGCGAATCTTTATCGGTGACGTCGTTACCGTTGCGGTGCGAAGGTTGAGGCCCCAGCGGTCAGAGACGATCGTGTATGCTGCGGGGCGAAGGCTGCGTTTGGGAGTTCGGAGAGGGAGAACGTGGCGGGAATAACGGGATTTTCCGCAGGACGGAGACGGATCGCGTTTCAGTTTTGAGAGCGATGCGAGAACTGTGCCACTTGTACGTGTATACAGACTGATTTTGGGTGTTAGTACACGAGAAGAAGACTTTGATGACATTATTGATCACATGCCAACTGATTTGTTGAGATTGGAGTGGCACTGGCAAATCAGTGCGTACTGTACTATAATACCAACTCGAGATTTTGGTTAGTTCAATGTGACGTTTTCTCTGCCAGATCAGGAGGAGGAGTCGTTTTCATGACGATTTGCAAGTTGCGCCGTCCTGCGTCTCACGAGTCCGCGCTGCGATTTCTTCTAGAACCAGATCACAATCTCGCCCGATGAGATTGATCTCGTCGCGCCTGTGCACCCCGTCCGTCCGCGCTCGGCGACCGGACCGGACCGGAAACCGCAGGTCAGCAGCACGCGGCGCTCTGCACTTCAGATGTGGCCCGGCAGCTTGCCTTCTAGAGGAAAGCACAGCACGTAGCCTGCGCGCCTGGATGGAGGAGCCGTGTCCAGAAGCAGAGGCTAGAGTGGGTGGAGCTACTGGAACCTTTGACGAGCTAAGCGCGTGCTCCGTGCTGAGCCACCACTTTCGCGTTGTGCGCGGGGGAAAGCAACAAGGTAACCCGCACCTGCGCACGGGGGATGTGTCAGCCGCTCGGTCCGATTGGGAGGAATTGTCGAGTGTAGAGGACGCCAGGACATTGATCATCAGGACAAAGGTTTGGGCCGCGAGCCCGCGACCGACCGATCGCCCCAGTCGAGAAGGAGGATATGCGAGATCGATGTCAAGTGAGGTCTTGAGGATCACTCACACGAGTGTTTGCCGTTGCCGACCGCAGTCACGCACGTAACGCGTCGTCGATTCCTTTTCTGTCCCGGGAGACGAAGGCCGCGCCGAGCAAGCAGAAACGAAACCATGCACGGCGACAGACATCATCAATAGCTGCCACAGAACCGCGCCGCATAGACCACAGCACGTCAGAGAACAGAGACCGTCGGGGTCGCAGGTGAAACGCTAGCTAAACCTAGTGGAGAAACAACGCAACGGCCAGCCAGCCTGACCAAGAGAATTTCCATGGCGAACAAGAACAGGTCAGAAACTCAGAACAGGAAAATTGAACAGAGCTGATAAACATTTGCCACTGCATGTCAAGTGGAGCGGTATTTTGTAACTCGATCAGGTCAGCTCTTGACACAAGAGCACGGCTACGAGCACCTCAAGCGGATCGAATCGAACCGAATCGAACAGCACGACCGAATCGAACAGCACGGCGTGCGGATCGGAAAGGCATCTCGACGCGTACCAAACAAAGAGCAGCACTAGCGACACGAGATGCCCTCAACTGAGATGCGGGGGAGAAGGCCCTACAACTTGTGTACGCTCTAGCAGCTGGTCAGGGAATCACACAATACATGTAGCTTGGATGACACCTAACACGGGAACATCTAGAGCTCACGAAAATTCGTGGCACCGGCTACATAGCCCACGAATATCTAACTTAACAGTAGAGGGAACTTTGCCGACGATGTAACTTCCGATGGCTATGAGCCCTTTATTCAGCCTGTTCGGCTGCCCATTTCGCAGCCAGCTTCTTTGCAGCAGTTACAGTATTCCAGTTATTTCTTCAGCAGCCGCTACAGTGTTCGCAGTTATTTCTTCAGCAGCCGCTACAGTGTTATCAGCCTGCCGAACAGGCTTGCAGCATGCACCAGCCTTGCAGCCGCTACAGGCTTCCAAAATCATCCCATTGCTCAGCCTGCGGCATGCACCAGCCTTGCGGGCAGGATTCACACAACATCTACCAATATCGTCTATGGCATCATCGTCGGATATAGTGTCCAGGGTTATGCGTCCCAATGACGTTGCATTCTCCAGAATGTGGCACGTTAGCTCAACCATGCTCTTTGATGAGCAGAAGCCAAAGATCGTCACATCCTTAAGGCTCTCATGCTTGTGTCCGGGCATCTGCCTCATATGTGTGTCATCTACAGATACTGATTCCAAAATCATGCCGCCCGTGTATACCTGAACAAGGTCAATACTAAAACCACTTAATTAATCAGTTAATCACGAATACTAGATACTCCCCCATTTGACAAATGATGTCGTTAGGACAATGAGTATGTTTACTAGAAGAACAACAACTTACGAACAAATTGAAAGTCTCCAGGACAGGAGAAGAATCGAAAAAAGAAACCAAAGACAAGTAATCATATCCTGGGGATCCATCAAGATAAATGTCCATGTACTTTGAGGTGGAGGAATTTGGAAGCTACCATAGGTGTCTTTACCATCTGCATAGTGCATTGATGTATCACATATCAATGATATCTCAAGGTATAACGATGAATATTATCAACAGTTATCTAATAATGTTGAGTTTCAGATCGGACCTCGTTCATTGAATATAATGTAAGATACTCAACATTTGGCACGATATATGGAAGTTTGGTTATAGCGTAACATTATTAGCCCATATATAGGTACTTCACTTGAAATGGTTGTCCCAGTGAGAGTTGTACTATGTCACCTTGTAAGCTGATGGTGGAAAGATTCGGAGCTTTGTTCTCTATCATTTGCAGCATACTACACTGACAAACAGTCAAGCAGCTGAGTCGCTCCAACACGCATGGTATCTTCAGGCAGATTATCTCACTGCAGAACCGAAGTTCCAACTCTGTCACAGCAAGGGAGCAAGAAAGAATCCATCCTAATTCTTCTCCTGTAATACGCACATCACGCAAATGCAGCTTTGGTAGACTTCTCAAACAACCCAGGTGATCTGTGGGACGTAAGGCACAATGGGTGAGGTGAAGATGCCGAATCGAGCTGCCATTGCCACCAAATAAAAGTGAGCACGGAAAGCTGTAGTCCTCCTTATATTTTACAGGTAGCCTCAGGGTTACATTTTCAGTTCCTCGTGTAATACCGATCCGAAGCCAATTATTGAGGAAACAAGGGTCTAGATCGCAACAATCCATGATGTCGATCTCAAAAACTCGACCTGCCGGGGGAAGAAACCCCCCCCCCCCCCCCCCCCCCCGACGGCATTTCATTAAGGAGAAGAGCCCCTCACGCAGGCCGAGAAAATCCACCGAACCCCCTCCCCAACCATACACAGGGACTCAGCTGGCCGTTGTGAGCTGCGGCGCGAGTCTTTACCATGTGCTTTGGCCTGGGGAGGACGAGGGGATTTTTTTCTCCACTGTACGCAGCAACAGTGCACAGCACTGTGCGCGCAACAGTGCTCGATGGGAATCGTGGGCGAGCAGCGCTCGAGCCCACGACCGGCAGCTCACCAACCGGGAGCTTTGCCGCACGAGCTATCGCTCGTTCCCCCATGATGTCGATCTCGAGGGTCTTAATGGCAGCTCCCGAGTGATTTTCAAGAATCTGGTCAACTTGACTAGTGAAATCCTCTGTATCACTCTTTTCACATGTGTTTCGTCTAAGCCCCAGGGTTTCCATAGTGAGGATGAGGCTGGGATAGTGCCTCCATAAACGTAAAAATGTGCGAGATACACAAGCAGCACGGGCAGAATCCTACATTGGCATTAGGGAATGTATATGGCACCAGATGTCCTGCACAAGCATGGGAAAATAGTTTAATCGAACATTAGGCTTGCAAGTTCAAACGGTTGCATCTCATCAGTAGCAAACATGTGAGATAGTACCATATATATGTACTAGTAACAACATTTAGACTGACTCCAACGGGTGCCCTATTGGGCACCCCATACACAAATGGGTAGTCAAACACTGAATTCATCCCTCCAACCGGCTACCCAGACGCTGTACCCATTTTAGGCGCACCCGCTCCCGCGACCCACAAATGCATCGCTCGCTCGGCTCCCCCATTCCGTCCGCCGCCGCTCCACTCACCCCCAACCCGCGTCGCCCTCGCCGAGCTCGAGGGAGGGGGCCGCGATGTCGCCGTGCGCTCGAGGAAGAGGGCCGCGTCGCCGTCGCGGAGCTCCAGGGAGGGAGGCGAGCCGCTGTTGCCGAGATCCATGGCGGATTGGGGATTGGAGCTCGACGAGGGAGGGGCTCGGCGTCGCGACCACCAGCTCCCCGGCTGCGGGCCAGTCTCCTTCTTCTCCCGCTCCCGGTCGCGCTCGTCCTCTCCTCCTTCCCCCGCTCCCGGTCGGCGGCGGCGGCGCGAAGGGCGTGGGACGGCCGCGGGCGGGCCGTCGAGATCGCCGGGCGTGGAGGCGCAGAAGGCATGGGGAGGAGCTGCGAGGCGGCGGGGTGGTCGCGGCGCGGGTCAACGCTGAAGCTGGACGAGCTACCCCTGGCAGCGCGCGCCCTTCCCTTCCTCTTCCTTCTGCGCGGCGTCCTTCTCTTCCTCTTCTTGCGGCGGCGTCCATCTCTTCCTCTTCCTGCCGCCGCGAAGAGAGCTGCAGACGAGTGGAGACGGGGCGGATGCGCGGCGCGACGGCGGAGGAGGGGGCAGGTGCGCGGCGCGACGGGGGAGCCGGGCGCTGGTGCGCGGCGCGACGCGGAGGAGGGCGTCGACGGCGGCGGTGAACCCAATTTCGGACTACCGTTGGAGACAGGAGTTTTCGGGTGGTGCCATTTTAGCCTTACAAGCCCCCAATTCACTCATTTGGGTCATCAGTTTAGGTCGGCAGCGTTGGAGTCAGTCTTACATATTCTACAACAGGCATGTATGCACAAAAATTGCTGCATCAAAGAAGTTGATAGCGTATTGGGAACTATACTGACTAGTGTGGCTTCTTACTGAACTTGGAATAACAAAATAAAACCAGAGGGAATAACTAGCATAGGTTCACAAATTTGTGCAACTAGCAGGTTCTTCAGAAAAAACAACAGTTAAATCAGTACTATAAAGACATTTGACTAGTATAAAAGTCTTTGTCACCGTACCTCTGGGAGTTGCGGCCTTGGATCTCTCATGATGCCTTGCCAGCTCGGTGCCTCCAAGCTCCGGATCGCGTCGAAAAATCGAGGGCGGGCGTTCGACCTCGGTTTCTTTTTTTTTTTTCGCTCGATCTGTGGCGCCTTCAGACTAAAAGCACCAATCTGCGAGCGGCCGAGGGATTCCAATCTGAACTAGTACGAAGGAGGAAGGGCACGAGCCGCCGCCGGCGGGAAAGGGAAAAGAGGGTTGGGGAACTGGATGGCAGTGGCACGTACTTGTTGTTTGGGTTCGGGCCGTTGGGCTATTCGCTGCATAATGTATATGGGCTCGTACCACAAAGCTCGCCTACTTCTTGGACTGTACATTGGGTGTAGTTTTCTTCGGCCCACTTTGAGCGACCCGTCGCTCTGGCCTTCCTTCAAAGCGGGCCTCGCCCATTTATAAAGGCACGACTATACGATGGGCTGAGCTCTTTACCTATAAATGACAATTTTTTATTTCTTCCGCCGCAAAATATTTATTGTTTTTGATTTCAAATATCACATTTTGACCTTTTTATTTATTTATTTAAACATTAAAAAAATATGCTATGATTATAATATTTTTAGTGATACATTAATTATAAAAAAAGCGGGCCTCGCCCATTTATAAAGGCACGACTATACGATGGGCTGAGCTCTTTACCTATATGACAATTTTTTATTTCTTCCGTCACAAAATATTTATTGTTTTCACTTTTAAATATCACATTTTGACCGTTTAATTAATTTAATTTTTATATAAACATTAAAAAATATGCTATGATTATAATATTTTTAGTAATACATTAATTATAAAAAAGAAAAAATATTTACGTCAATAATTTGAACAAGACAAATGATTAAATGTAATGTCTAAAATAACAACTATTTTGGAACATTGTTTTATGCGTGAGAACTATCACCACCAGTTGAGAGGAAGGGAAACAAGATCTACTTACACGAGTTTTTGCCGGTCGCACGGTATATCAAGGTCCCGAACGACGAAGGCGGCGGCGCATGGGCATGAAAACCGTGCACGGCGAGATCAGATGTGCCAGCCACAAGGCAAGGCGCAGCCAGCCACGCGCGGGCGGGGATCCTTGTAGGCGAAGGGCGTCGGAGCATGGACAAAGTCACGCACGGTGGTACGCGAGGGAGATAACCGCCATTTTCGATGCCCGCATGCTCGACGATGGGGATGACCAAATGAGATTACGAGAGCCGGCAGTTTTCTTACGTCAGCATTGCACGCAACCCCAGGAAGGGCAGGGCCTCTGCTCTGGGCCCAACAAACTCCGCAAGAGCCATCTGGGCGACGGCCAGTCGAAGCTCCACTGGACGCACGTGCGGTCTGGTTTCATCTCGCACGACCCGCACCGGGCCGCTCGCTGGTCAAACAGAATAGGACCAGGGACCTGTTTGCGAGAAGAACGGCGTCTCCACGTGCCAATGCCCAACGTGCCGCGCAGGGTAGTCCCCACAGCACAGCAGAGCTCATGCGCCCAAACGTGGGGAGCGCACGCACAAGGTGGTGACAAGGAGAGGAATGACGGCCACAGACGGAGCCCGCACGACGCGTCGACGCAGGAAAGGCGGGGACGACGATTAGTCAGAGGTGCGCAGCAAAAGCAGTGTGCTCTGCGGAAGGTCGCGCAGCAAAAGAAGCGCTTCGCGGCCAGGCCGTTCGGCCGCGAGCGAGGAGAGGAGGCGTGGCGCATGCCCGCTGGGGGCCGCGACTCGTGTGGTCTAGGTACGGGCTGGTGTCGACCATGGCCGTGCCCAACCGGTGCCTGGTATCCCAATCGGCCAATGCAAACATTCCGCCCAGTGACAGCAAAATCATGGTGCGAAAATTTCGTGCTCACGTTACTTTCAGGCGGCGTTAGCTAATCAGAAACCGTTTGACCAGATAAATCGAAGTGATTGTGCTGATACTCTTCTTCCGTACAATACTATCTCCTTGTTCCGCTGACACTACAAAACACTTCTTCAGATAAATTTGTAAGACCATGAGCAGTGTCCCAATTTTCGGCACCGTAATAAAAAAAACATAGGGAATTCTCACTTCCATCTGCGTCGACAATCAGCGGTTCTACAGTATCATACTCCTCCTCCGTGAAGAAAAAAACTCACATGAACAGTTCAAAGTACCGCATTCATGAACCCACACCGAATCAGCTGTAAATTCAGACTGCAGAAATCATCTGCTCTCTTTGAGATGACGCATGCCAACAAGAGGAATGTCACAATAGGCATTAAAGAACTGAACGTGCTTAGAAGGTTGAGTATTCTGAACCACTGAAGGTTCTTAGGGTCATGCGACCAAAGGGAATACCGGCTGACAAAACAAGGAAAAGGTGTCTCAAAAAGTACAGCTACAAGGCAGATGGCTAACGTCAACCCGAAATCACAAGATATGTACTGCTATAAGACTCAAGGTTAATCTGATTCTTGAGGTAAAATAGTCAGAAAACAAAAATGTACCTAGTAGTCCAAAGAACCATCATCCAGAGAAAAATAGAACTGTATTGTTGCCATACAGTTGAACTGTACAATTGTGCCACCATCTTATCTGACGGTATCAAGATTTTTGAAATGGAACTTCACATGAGAATTGAAACATGATCATGCAAACAGAAAGGAAGGAAAAGAGAAACATATTCTGAATCTCTGAATCTATATAAGGCCACATGGTCAATTGGTGACACCAACAAAGATACAGGCAACAGCAGGGGAATCATAGTTCAAAGTTCCACCAAAAAAGAGGAGCAGAATAACTGCTGGCAACAAAGGTTAAAAGAACTGCATGCATGGATGCACATGGAATACATCACAACAAATCTGCAAAAAAACATCTGCTCTGTTCGATAATAGTTTCAGCTCTAATCATCCAAACGACACATGGCAGAACAGAGCATGCTTAGAGTGAGTATTCTGGTAGAGTACTTAGGATGATGAGACCAATGAAAACATCAGAGGCAAAATATAAGGCAAAACTGTCAGAAAACAAAAAAAGGACCTAGTATTCCAAAAGGACCATCAGCACGAAGGCAAATAGAACTGTACTGTTGCAAAATAGTTGAACAGTAAGTTGGTTGGTCTATACTACTACTATTGTGCCACCTTCGTTTCTGATCATATTCAGATTTATGAAATGGAACTTCACAGGAGAATTGCGGCACGATCATGCAAGTACAGTAGAAATAAATTCTGCACAAAAGGGAGCAAAAGAGAACTATATTCTGAATCTTTGAAGCTGTACGGCCACATAACATGGTCAATTGGCGACACTAACTGAGATACAGGCAACACAGGGGAAACATAACAGCAATCTAGTCTGGTTACGAGCATTGCCATAACCTTCCAAGAGTACTAGCAGAGAAACAGGCAACAACAGGGGAACATAACAGCAATCTAGTTCAGTTTACGAGCATTTGCCATAACCCTCCAAGAGCAGCACGAACCATGATTCATTCACCAATGGATTCCTCTAGAGAAGCACAGACTCGATTCCAGCAGGGTTGTCACCTGAGCCTTCAGGTCGCGTAGCTCGCCTAGAAGAATGGCAGGTGCGTGGCGGGTCGTTAGCACATCCCCCGCCACCTCCTCCATTTGCTCACCCAGAACTGTGATGGCGGATTGAAGCGTTGAACTGGTTGCGACCAGATGATGCTTCAGCGCTGTCCCCGAATCCAGAAGGCCAGTGAACAGCCCCTGAGTTTCTGGAGCGTAGTCGCGCCGAGGGCTCTCGCCGGCGACGACCCGGGCGGCGAGTTCGACGACGCCAGGGGCTGGAAGAAGAGCGCGGCCACGGCGGCCAGTTCCCGCTTCCAGCATGCGCTCGGCGAGCTCCGCCACTCGAGCGTTGCAGACGCGGTAGGTTGAGCGCGGCTCGAAGACGTCCGTCACGTCCGTGACGATGTCGCGTGTGGACTCGACGTCGAGCACCCTGAGGGCGAGGTCGAGGAGGACGGGGGAAGGCTCCCCGAGCTGCCCGGTTCCCGCCTCGAGCATGCGCTCTGAGAGGCGGCGCGCGGCGCTCGCGGAGTCCTCAGTGTCTCCGGAGGCGACGATGGGGGAGGCAGGCACGAGCTCGATGGCGAACCCGCGGGCCGCGGGGGTGGGAGCGCAGACGATGGGCTGGCCGCCGTCGGCGACCACGGTGCTGGAGAGGCCGCTGGCGCCGGGGGCACGGACGATGGGCTGGTCGCCGTCGGAGACAGCGGTGCTTGAGACGCCAGGAACACGGATGGCGTGGACGACGAGGTCGGTGGAGGAGAGGCGTCTGGAGACGGGGGCGAGGAAGACGGGGTCGGCGTCGTGGCCGTCCTCGGTGGACGGGGTGCGGATGATGAGGTCGGGGTCGTCCAAGTGGCGGGAGTGGCCTGGTGCGGCGGCTGCGGCGACCTCCATGTGGGCGATGGCCTTGTCGAGAAGCGCGGCGGAGGCCCCGAGCATGCGCTCGACATCGACCAGGGCATCGATGTGCCTCATGCCCGTCACAAACCAGCCCCTCTCCTCCTGCTGATGGCGGAGAAGGTTCTGCACGGAGGTCGCCTCGCTGAGGCCACCAAGCGCCTCCACTCGCACCCTCAACTCCCTCGTCTCATGGTGCCTGTCGATCAACCTCTGCAGAGTTGCCAGAGAGTTCACCTCCTTCGGCCTCTTCGTCCACGTCATGCGAACCTTCCGCTTCCCCTTGCAGGCCTTCCCCTTGGCCTTCCCCTTCCCTTTCCCCGCCGCCATGGTCGTCCCTATCTCAACTTGCGGGTGGTTTGGTCTCTCGTTGGTGGTGGTTTCCGGCTGCTAGGTTTGTTCTCGACTTCTGGTTTGGGGATTGCGCTAGAGATTGGGGAATTAGTTTGTCTGGGTATTTATAGCGGAGAAGCTTTGAAAGGGGTTCCTTCCTGTGCAAGGAGGCCAGCATTTGAGCTTCGAAACGGATCAAAGGAGATGGGGCCGTGAGCGAGGCGAGGACAGAACTCGTGCCGGCTAGTCAGGCAGGCACTGGCGCACGCACCGCCACCCGCGCCATGGCGTGCAAGCGCGAGTGATCATGAACAAGAGGAAGGGGATATGAACTGGGCCGTGGTGCGGATGGTACGGCCCAATGTGTACCCAGGACGGCCGAGCCGGACTGCCAGAAGCAAGGAAGCACTCCTAAAAAAAAAAAAAAAAAAAAAGCACCAAACCCAGGCAGCACTACTGCACAGTATATACTCTCGTGATTCACAGAAAAAAAGATACTCTTATGAGAGGACCTTGAACTTGTGCAGAGAACGCGCACTATCATGAACCAGTGGTAGATATGCGGATGGATAATGGATTGGGCCCAACCGGGAGCAAAGGCTTTGTTTGTGCAAAGGCTTCATTATAATGTAGTCTCTGGAAACGAGAAACTTGATTGTGTCAAATTTATATTGCAAAAGCTGATGTTGTTTGGTTTTCTAGATTCTAGAAGGATTGGTTTTGCCATTTTTATGTGAAAAACATGATACACCTGGATAGCAAGCAGTAGCACAAATCATGATCCGTTTCTAGATTTAGGTAACCATGTCAATAATTCAGTATCATTTGGAATTCATGCATTCACTATGTATGTACAACTAAGTACCAGTTCAAGACAATAATCTATACTACAAATAGTTTTGATTCACGATGGTAGAGGACGATAATTTTGGACAACAAGGGATTTAGGGTGGGTTCGGCGCACCCCTTCTAATTTTTAGCACCCATCACATCAAAGAGAATCTTGCTATTTAAAACTACTTTTATTAATTTAATGACAAAATCTATGTTACAACCCCTCTCTAAATCGCGAGACAAATCTAATGAGCCTAATTAATCTATATTTTACTACAGTAGCCATCGTCTAATTACAGCTTAATTACCCTTATTAGATTCGTCTCGCAAATTCGAGCGGAGTCCTGAAATTAGTTTTGTAATTAAATTTTATTTGTAATTAGAATATTCATTGCAAAAACCCTTTAAAATTTAGACCCCATGCGCCGAACGCACCCCTAGTCCCGTTTTCATCCTCACAATTTGCCAGAAGCTGCTCAAACGTGAGTTGCCACAATTCAACCTCAAATCCGACCCTCCCAGACAACGAGCCCTATGGGAAAGAGAAGATTGTGACATACGAAGCGCTGCCCACCATCTATGCTTTTCTCCGAGTGGAAATCATGAATTGGACGTTTTGCGAACAAGTTTGAAGTTTGTTTTACTCTTAAGTTGAATGCCTTTTCGAACAAAATCAAATGTTGTTGTCCAAGTGTGCTTGAATCGGTTTGTAGGTTTTTTTTTTTGCGAGGATCAGTTTGTAGGTTTTTTAATCCGAAATGATCGGGCAGGGATGTTCCACGCTAATGACTGCAAAGTGTTTTTTCCTTTAAGAATAGGGGAGGGTTAACGCTCGTCCCCTCCCCCCGGCCGCCACGCGTCCTACCGGCGGTTGGAACGACGTTGGTCGAAGCGCCACCCGCCGCGCCACCTTCTTCCTTATCGTCTCCGGCAGCCGCACCCGACTCCGTTGCCGTCTCCGGCGACGTCGCCATCCGTCGCACAGCCCCCTGCCCCGCCCACCACCACCCCCGGCGGCCAGTGGCGCCGCGCCGCCCGCACACACCGCTGCTGCCCGCCAACCGCCGCCGCGCTAAATTCTCCGGTCGCACTCCCCCGCTGCCTACCCAGCGCAACTGCCGCCTCGCCGTCCAGCCGAGCCGTCGGGTCACGACCCCCCCCCCCCCCCCCCCCCTCGAACCCTCCTCGATGTCCGGCGGTGATAGGAGTCCCCACCCCCGAAACCCTAACCCCCTCCGCTCTCCTCCACCGCCGGCGACGCCCTCGCCGCCCGCCTAGCCGCTGCTCTCCGCCACCACGCGCATAGGCCAGGCCGCGGCAGGACGCCGCGCGATAGACTTATCGTTTAGATATGGCAACCGCCACCGGAGCCAGGGAGGCAAGTTGCGAGCTACTCTAAATGGAGTTAGTTTTTTGACGGGAACTACGGCAAACCTTACGGCCTGCCTGAACTTTTTATTGAAAAAACTGTACAGCAATTTACAATTTACAAGACATTTACAAAAGGAGAAGAAGATGAAAGAGAACGGGGAACAACAAGAAGGAAGCCTATGTACATGAATCGAGTTAGTGTTTTTCCCCTCAAATCGAGTTGTTACATTTTTGAATTGAAACTTTCCCAAATCAGGTTGAAAATTTTGAATCTAAGTTGAACCTCTTCCAAGTGGAATTGAAATATTTAGAAGTTGAGCTGAAACATTTTCGAATCGAGTCAAAATTATCAAATCTGAGTTGAAACTGTTCAAATTGAGTTGAAATTTATTGATAAACATTTTGGAGTCGAACTGAAACTCTGCAAAACGTTTTCTTTGTGTTGACTAGAAACCAGTTTCAACTCCTCTCTAGCAGCACGTGCAGAATCTTGCATTGGCATTAGAGAAGGATCAGCCGTGCCCAGGCTAAATATCCAACGCCCGGCCCACCGGAGCAGCGACCTTTCCCCTTGTGCTCTTCAGTCTTCAGCGTGCTGTTGTCCGGTCTCCTCTTCCATGCCGGTGGTGGACGGCGCCCTTGCTGGTTCCGATTCGAGTCCTCACCCCTCCCGCCCAATCACCTGTTGGTGTTTATATGCAGAAGAAGAGGCAGGACGGACCGCGCAGAAGAAAAAGAACTTGACGGCCGTCCTCCCTCGAGTTTTCGACCCGAGAAGGTACCGTGGCGGTAAAGCACCATGGGGATGCTGGAGCTGAACAGGCTCATAAATAGGCAAGAGCGGGAGCGGCGGCGGCGTCACAAAGTCCGATCCCGTAGTAAGCCGCCTCCTCCTAGCTCCCCTCACTCCTCTGAGAGATTTCCTTCCGTGTGCGCTTAGGTTCTTGACTCAATTTCTTGTTTTCTTTTGATTTTTTTTTTTGGGGGGGAGGGGGGGGGGGGGGGGGGGGGGGGTGGCTGTGTGTGTGTGTGAAGTTCTTTCGTCAGTCAGTATCAACTGACCATGGTCGTATTTTCCTAGATGGATCGATTACACTGTCTAAACCAAGGAAGGATACCTCTTGGCATGGTAAAAGATTAAGATATTCAGGGCCGAACCTCCCAGAGGTACGTTTTATATACAAGTAAAATGTCACTAAGACTGATCCAACTGCAATTGGTTAACCTATGCTAGCTACATAATTTGTGAACATGCCTTCGTGTTCCTGTACTCTACCTTGTTATATTATTGTAGTCCTCATAATCGAGGTGAATTTTGCATGGCAACATGTATAAGAGAACAGTTTGACACAGTGATCTGCTAGTCTGTCATATTGGATCGATCTCTCTAGGTCAGTCCCATGTGTCACCTCACCTGCAACAGGTGCCTGCTTTTATAAAGTAAGCTCGATTTTGAACGCGCATTTTTTTTTCAAATGCCTAACATCAGGCTGACTAGCTAGAGTAGATACAAACCTGTCTAATCTGAACCTCCTATAATCTTCCTGCAACATTAACCCTTTAGCAGGAATTGTCTACCACTCTTGCATAGCCTGGTATCTTCATAAGGAGTAGGCACTATGTTTGTGGAGCAGGCTTCCCTTATCAGCAGTGACTTTGCTTCTTTTTCTGTGATTTATGTACTCCTTCCTGTGTCCTGCTGCTATTTATGCTCACCAGCACCCTTAATGTGCAAGTTGTCCTTAGCCTCTTCCGCCTTGTCGCTAAAGCTAACTTTTACAAAGCAGTTGTTATTGTTTCACACATTCTTATGTATGAAGGATGCTTCCTTGATACTTCTTCCAGTTGGAAAATGATGGCGTTCTGAGCAGAGCGACAGTGCATATTTGTACTAGCCCTCGGGTCAGAATGACATAATTTTCCAACCTGGGGGAGTAGTTGAGTATTAGGACAGTGTCAAATTATTTTGGCACAACGGTTCACCCAGCATTCTATTGCTTAGCATAATGGAATTGCAAAGTGATACCATAAACAACAACAAGAACCTCTAATCCTAGGCTACTACATAAGGATATCCAGAACATACAAGCCAGAATCACTATCCTGACACATGACACTCAGACCAGTATTAACATCCCCATATATGGAATGCAGGTCAGAAAGATATCAAAACAACAAACTTCATTTACCAAGAAGCACTTTGGTCACATACGGAACATCATCAAACTTCAGCATAGCTCAATCATTATTGCCACTTTACAATATCCTGTCTGGCTCACCAATTTTCTGGTCTGCTGGGACAGCTAGGTCCTGACAGTGGTGATGATGAAGTGCTGAGCCCACTGGCGGATGATGCTTCAAGTATCCTTCCCAGCACTTATGCGATATTAAACATTCATAATACACAACTTGTAGGAGATGTCCATTTTATGCAAAACAAGTTCTGTTTAGAAGTTCCAAATCTCCCAACATTTGGCTGCAAGGCCAACTGTGAGAAAAAAAAAGGTTTCCATGCGATACGCATAGAATTAACTTATGTCACAGGTCTACATGTGACTCTCAAAATAAGGTCCACCATGTCACGATGGTACAATCAAAGAAAAGGCAGTTTACTGTTTCTCTTTCATCGCTGAAAACACAATGTGGATCACCCTACCACTTTCTCCTTAACGTGTGATCTGAATTGAGTTTCATTTGAGCCACATGAACACTTTTACTTGGCTGGCAATTTGCTTTCCAAATTTCTTTAGAGGATCCAAGGATGATAAAAAAAGTCTTGATTTGTAAACAGCGTTTTGATATATAACAACCATTTCAGCTTGCCTCTCTCCTCCATAATCCCATAGTGGCAGACAAATCCATCACTTCGCTTTGTTGATTTTGCATGGTTTTATTTGGCCTTCTACTGAAAGTTAATCTTTAGTTCCTTTCGGCCAACAGAGTTACAGTGAATTTTTGTGCTAAGGGTGAACGCATTTCAGAGGAGCTTTTCCACTTCAGTTATCGTCCAAGAATTCAGTGTCTTTGCTATCATCAAGAGTCATAGATATTCCCTGCAGATAGAAATCTTTTACTTCCAAAAAATAGGCGCACAAAAGTGAGTCTGTAGCTTTATGTTTTACATGAGGTACAAAACCATGTGAAAACGATTAGGGTGCCATGGCTATTGACAGAATATACCCTTCTATGGTTTTAGTACATCCGAAGCTGCTACGCTAGGCAATGGTTCCTAATGTAGTATCAAATCTTGGATGCATCACAGTTTGCGCAGACATGCACAGAGCACCTTTTGTAGAATGTTATTCCATATGGTCCTATGTTTTCTTCTAACTATGCTTCCATGTTGTGCAGGACATCTGGTGTCATATACATTCCCTAATGCCAATGCAAGATTCTGCACGTGCTGCTTGTGTATCTCAAGCATTTCTACATGCATGGAAACAATATCCCAACCTAATCCTCACCAAGGAAACGTTGGGCTTCCAACAAAATGCATGTGTGAATGGTAATTTGCAAAGTTCCTTCACTAGTACAATTGATCAGATTTTGAAAAACCACTCAGGTGTTGGCGTGAAGACACTCGAGCTTGACATCTTTGATTGTCGCTATCTGAACCCCTGCTATCTCGATAATTGGCTTCATATTAGTATCAAACCAGGAACCGAAAATGTCACCCTCCGGATGCCTTTAGCATACAAGGAAGGGTACAGCTTCCCATGCTCGCTTTTATTTGGTGGTAATGGAAGCGCGATTCGGCATCTTCACCTCTCCCGTTGTGCCTTCCGTCCCACTGTTGGCATTGGCTGCTTGACAAGCCTAACAAATCTGTGTCTGCATGATGTCTGTGTTACTGGGGATGAGTTAGGGTGCCTTCTTTCCAATTCTTTTGCTTTGGAGCAGTTGAAACTCACACTTTGCCATGAGATAATCTGCCTGAAGATACCATGCGTGCTGCAGCAACTCAGCTGCTTGACTATGTCTGGCTGCAGTATGCTGCAAATGATAGAGAGCAAAGCTGCAAACCTTTCTACCATAAACTTCGACGGTAACCTAGTACAATTCTCATTGGGATCATTGAAAATGAAGAACCTGCACATGGAATGTTTAGATGAGACCAACTTTCTGCGTTATGCTATTACCAAGCTTCCATACATTGTGCCAAATCTTGAAACTCTTACCTTATCTTCAAATGAAGAGGTATAGTCTGAAATTATATTGTTAGAGATACCCGAGTTATGACTTTCTCAGTAGTCATTCACTCAATAACTGAGATATAATTAATACAGGATATCTTTTTGCGCAGATAGTCAGTACACCAATGGTAGCTGCTAAGTTCCTCCACCTTAAGCACTTGGAAACTTATCTAGGTGGAGATCTTTCCCAAGGATATGATTTTTTGTCTTTGGTTTCTTTTCTTGAAGCTTCCCCTGTTTTGGAGACGTTCATTCTGGGCGTAAGTCGCTATTCTACTAGCAAAGATATCTAGTTTTCGTGGTGAACATGTTATTTAAGTGACAGCAGTCTTGATCCATATTTGAGTGACACGGTTGTTTTGATCCTATGCAGGTACACCAGTATGACATGAATTTTGATTCGGTTTTAGGGGATGCCACACATATGAGGCAGATGCATGAACACAAGCATGACAGCCTCAAGGATTTGATGATCTTTGGCTTCTGCTCTGCAAAGAGCATGGTTGAGCTAACATGTCATATTCTCAAGAATGCAACAAACCTGGAATGTGTTACCTTAGACTGTGTATTTGATCAGAATGACGAAGACAATATTGGTAGGTGTTCCGTAACTTCTGATCGTGAACCCGGCGAATGCTTCCCGCTAGATAAGGAGATGATCTTGGAAGCAAATAAAGGGCTCATGGCTATTGACAGATACATCGCTGGGAAAGTTCCCTCCACTGTAAAGTTGGATGTGCGGGGGCCTTGCAGCCGGTGCCATATTCTAGAGCTGTAAACAGTAACTTTTCATATTCCCAAAATAGTTGCTTTGTTTGCTGATAGTTGTAAAATTCGTGTGCTGTGCCTTGTTTATCAACGTTAATGTTACATGTATTGTGCTTCCATAAACCAGACTTTTATATTGGACGAGTATTTGGAGGTGCGCTATTTCTAGAGTTTATCTTTGAGAACCGAGCCTAGCTCGGGTGGCTAGGAGCGGCGTCGCCCGCTCAGCACATCCGGGTCTGTTGAACCCGCGTGTCTCACCGGGGGCTCTGTCCTCCAGAAAAAAATGATACTCTTGCTCTTTCTTACTCAAAGCATAGGTGAAGGCCTGTACCGATCTCACATCGGTGACATGTGGCAGGGCTGGGACCTACAGGTCTAGTTTTTTTTTTCTGGAGTTTATCTACTTGCCTCTGTGTCGTGCGTAGACCACTCACCAACCCAACCTGTAGTGATTCTGCACGGTGGCGGTTCAGTTTCCCATCTTTTGACAATCTCATTTTTTTCATCCTTGTGAGCTCAGCTGAGACTAATGGCCAGAAAATAAGAGTTCTACCTAATAGTTTGATTGTTATATAGTGGTATCCACAGATTTTCCGTACATATACACCTATAGGTACCTTTTGTCTAAAAACATATTTAATGAGATCATGAAGCATGAGGTGTTTTTTCTGTGTTATATCTCAAGAGTGTTGTAAAAGACTTATGCTTCATGATCTCATTAAATAACAAAGAAAAAGGCTAACTTCTTTTTATGTGAATGCGCAAAATATATTACAGTTTGAAACTTTGCACCAAGATACGTTGTTGTGTTCCGTAATCCCTATCCATACATTTTTAATGGATTTATTTTGATTTTTTTGCATAACTTTTCAACGAGAAAAATATTTATATTGTACAAACCAAACTATGTGAACAAAAAATTGTCAGTGTTGCTGTAGTGTTTAATTTATTCAGAGATACATTGTCGTGCTCAAACAGGCATTGAGCATCGTTGTTGAATGATTTGTTTTCTCTCAATTTAATCAGCATTCCTTTTTTTTTTTTGTGAAGACATTCCTTGTTAAATTGATGCGTCGCGGTCCGGTTCACGAGGCCTTGTAGCACGCGACGAACTGGGCCTCGCTCGAGTTCCAGGAGCCGAGGAACGTGTTCACGACCACGTCGTCGGCCGTGCGCATGGCCGGCCTCCTCGCGCGCGCAGCCTCTCGCACCCTGCCTGGATCGTGCTCTTCCTGGTCGTCGCCGGGCAGGCCGAGTTCGTCTGCCTTGAGCGAGAAGAAGCACGACGGCCCGTGCGGTATGCCGAGACGCGGTCGGCGTCCACGGGTTTCTCCAGTAGGAGATGATCGATGCACGTAGGCGTCGAACGGGCGGGCGAGCTCGGGCAGCGCGTCGAAGAAGTGGAAAATGTCGGGGATCATGTCGACGTTGAGTGGCGTGGTGACGACGCTTGCGCGCGCGCCACGCCACGCCACGCCCCGCGAGGAGGCGCTCGAGGTCCACCAGAGGGATGATCTGGTCCCGCGCCACGAGAGGGGCGATCACGAAGTGTGGCGGCGGTGGCTGTGCTGCATGTCTGCAGTGACCAAAACATTCTTTTAAAAAATATGCATGGATACTTCATGTTATCTCTTTTCATCATGCAAAGTTTAAGATGCAACAAAAAAAAAAGTTAAATCGGCCTGTGAATAGTGTTGTTTGCAAAAAAAAGAATAGTGTTGTTTGCAACTATTCATCACTGACCCCCTGTTCCACAACAGTGCAAGTGATTTTTTTTTTTTGGCATCTGGTACAAGTTTCCATTACACTTCAAAATTTGCATGATCAATTTTTTTGTCATTGTAGACATGCAATTTTGATTTGGTAACACCGTGTTAACGCAGCAGGATGAGAGAGATCGGAAGTGGCGTTGAGTTGCAACGGTTTGACCACGCAGCTCTCGTTCGCTTACAAGGCACAAATTAGATGCAAACAGATGCGTTCAGGGGCGGACCTCATTCGCTTCAAGGATGAATGCCGAAAAATTTGGGACAAACCTCAGTTCTATATTGTCCATACTATCTATATATGATAAAATTTGAATCAAATGGTAACGATTCATAGCCTACAAGATGTGAGATAAGGTATTTCGTTTTTGTAAAGCTTGATTCAGAATGTTATGCTTGCAAACGTCCTAAAATCAGTTATAATTCATCAACTTTGCCTTAAATTTTGTTGTTTCACTCGAAGTTTGAATGCCCATCATGTTGAACCTGAGTCCGCCAATGGATGCGTTTCCGACGCTCATCATTCAATGAATTTCACAAAAGGAGTGTGTTTCAGGCAAGAATCACACAATACATCGAACTCGAATAACGGCGATTAACAAAATCATATATAGGTAAAACAGTTAAGCATAAATACCGGTGGCATCTAGTAGAAATCGTCGAACATATGGCACTGGCTACATGGTCCCCGAACATCTAACTTAACATCAGAGGGAACTTTCCCCACGATGTATTTTTTGATGGCCTCGAGCCCTATATGGCCTTCCGAGATCATCTCATTGTTTAGCCGGCAGCAGTCACCAGCCTGTCGGGTAGAATTCACACAACACCTACCGGTATCGTCCTTGTCATTCTCGTCAAATACAGTGTCCAAGGTTATGCATCCCAAAGCTGTTGCGATCTTCAGAATATGGCGTGTTAACTGAACCATGCTCTTTGCGGAGCAGAAGCCAAAGATCTTCACATTCTTCAGGCTGTGATGCTTGTGTACAGGCACCTGCCTCATACGCATGCCACCACCAAATACTGAATCAAAATCCGTGGCACTCTGATAAACCTGCACAAGATCAAAATTAAAGCCAGTTAAACAATTGGTTTATCACAGATACTTCATCTATCTACCAGAAGAACAGCAACTTACGCGCAAGATGAAAGTCTCCAGAATAGGTGAAGCATCGAAAAATGAAACCAAAGACAAAAAATCGTATCCTGGGGACTGATCTCCATCAAGAAAAATATCCAAGTACTTGAGATGGAGGAATTTGGCAGCTACCATAGGCGTATCTACCATCTGCGTAAATACATCTCGTGTTAATAATAATGTCAAGGCATGCGTGAATGACTACAGATAAATATCATCAAACAGCTATATGATAATATTGAGATTCAGATCATACCTCACTAACTGAACATAAGGTAAGAGTTCCAACATTTGGCACCATATATGGAAGCTTCGTTATTGCATAACTGAGAAAATTGCACTCAGTTGAACAGTCCATTTCTAGGCTTTTCACTTGCAATGGCTGTCCCAGTGAGAGCTGTACTAGGTCACCTTCAAAGTCGATAGTGGAAAGGTTTGGAGCTTTGCTCTCTATCATTTGCAGCACACTGCAGTCAAAAACAGTGAGGCAGTTGAGTTGCTCCAGCACACATGGTTCTTCAGGCAGACTATCTCACTACAGTCCTCAAGCTCCAACTCCGTTAAAGCAAGAGAGTGAGACAGAAGGCATCCTAATTCGTCCCCTGTAATACGCACACCATGCAGATACAGCTTAGTTAGGCTTCTCAAGCAACCCAGGTGATGTGTAGGACGTAGGGCACAATAGGTGAGGTGAAGATACCGAATCGAGCTGCCATTGCCACCAGATAAAAGTGAGCATGGAAAGCTGTACCCTTCCTTATATTCTATAGGCAGCCTCAGGGTTACATTTTCAGTCCCTGGTGTAATACCGATCTGAAGCCAATTATCGAGAAAACAAGGCTTTAGATTGTGACAATCAAAGATGTCAAGCTCAAGGGTCTTAATGGCAGCGCCCGAGTGGTTTTTCAGAATCTGGTCAACTATATTAGTGAAAGCCTTTATGTTAAACCACATGGGTATGGGGATGGGACAAACATTACTAGTGAAAGCCTTTATATCACCCTTTCTACGTGTATTTCGCTCAAAGCCCAGTGTTTCCTTAGTGAGGATGAGGCTGGGATGGTGCCTCCATGAACGCGAAAATATGCGAGATACACAAGCAGCACGGGCAGAATCCTGCATTGGCATTAGGGAATGTATATGGCACCAGATGTCCTGCACAAGCATGGAAAAATAGTTGAACATTAGGTTTGCAGGGACAAATGGTTACTTCAATTGAAAACATATGAGCTATCATTTTACGGGGTACCTCTGGGAGTTGCGGGCTGTGATCTCTCAATCTCTTAGGACGCTGAAAATTACCCTTTTTATTTTTTAGACATGCAAGTAATCGATCCATCTGCAACACATCAATAAGCTCAAGTTAGCGTGACGGCACACTGAAAGAAATCTTTACGCAGATTGAAGGCCTGAAGGGGGCTAACAGGAGGAGGAGGAGGCGGCTTACAACGAGCTCGGGGTCGGAGTTTGTGACGAAGCCGATGCTCCCGCTGACGCTTTCTCGACAGCATCCGCATGATGCTTTCCCAGCTCGGTGCCTTCGACCTCCGGACCGAGTCGAGGAATCGAGGGCGGGCAGTCGACCTCTGCTTTATCTTCCAATCGGTGGTTCCTCGGCCTAAAAGCGCCAACCAGCAAGCAGGCGGGCGGGTGGAGTTCGAATCGGAACCATCAAGAAGGGGGCACGAGCCGCCGCCGCCCGCCGACAGGGAAGGGGAAAGAGAACCGGTATTTGGAATCTTGGTTGGTTGGGCTGGGCCGTATGGCTATTATCCGTGTAATGTATATGGGCCCATGGCCTTCTCGGGGCAGCGGCTTGCCTACTTCTCTCCTCTACTCTGAACCGTCGGCAACGTTTAATCACCCACGAGGCCACGACAGTCGTATAAAGGAGTCGCGTGTATATCATTTTCGAAACATCAATGCTGCATTGTTACAAATCATGCACAAGCAAGAAAGCTGAAGCCATTCGTGATATCAACGCACTACTGCGACGAAGTCCCTGAACTTAGCAGAGCCTTGGACAGATCTGTCCTAGTGTTCTTTGACTCCACTTCGTCTGAAGCTCTCGACCAGCCGCGTTAGCTCTTCATACGACGACCCCCCTTTCTCCATGGCCCTGCGAGCTTTCTCCGAGTACTCCTTGGCCTTCCTCCTCCTCTCGTCGGCCTCCTCCCCTCCGCCCATCAGCGCCAACACCACCCGCACGATGTCCCCCCGCGCGACCGGCACGGCCTCGTCGCCCAGAAGCAGGGGCGGAGCCAGGTTCAGGCCAACCTGGGCTCCGGCCCCCCCTTGCCTTGGGGAAAAATTCCAACATCCAGTGTTACAAGCAGCAACGGGAGTTCAAACTTTAGCTTGCCAATAGCCTGATAGCCAACTAGCTAACCAGGAGAGAGCACATGCACGAGTATAACTGGGTCACGCTTGAATTGAGGGAGCCAGGGAGGTCGGTCTTCGCTCGACGCCGCGTTTGTTCGGCGCCGCGATGCCTCGTTCGTCTCCGCCAGCGTCCCCAAATTCCTTTCGCTCGCTGCTGTGATTGCCTAGCGCTTGTCGTCGCCTCTCTCTACTCGGCTACTGTTCACTCGGCCCCCCCTTGGCTTTGTTGCTGGCTCCGCCACTGCCCAGAAGGAACACGGGCGCCGTCACGCCGATGGGCACGCCGACCCCGAGCACGTCCACGGCCAGCCTCTCGTTCAGGAACTGGTCCCCGAAATGCGGCCACGTTACCACCGGCACGCCGTGCGAGATGGACTCCAGCAGCGAGTTCCAGCCGCAGTGCGTGACGAAGCCGCCGACCGCGCGGTGCGAGAGGACGGCGAGCTGCGGCGCCCACCCGCGCACCACGAGCCCGCGCCCCGCCGTGCGCTCCTCCAAGGCCATCAGCCACTCTTGCACCTCCGGTGCGGTCGCCTCGGACTCCTTCACCACCCAGAGGAACGGCTTGCCGGAGTCCTCGAGGCCGTGGCCGACCTCGAACAGCTGCTTCGGGAGCTTCCGCACGATGCTGCCGAAGCTGACGTAGACGACGGAGTCGGGGGCCTGCTCGTCCAGCCACGCCGCGATCGCCTTCTGGTTCACGGCGGCCGTCTTCCCGCGCGACGCCGCGGCCTCCGCGTCGCGGTTGACGAGGCTGAGCGGGCCGACCGTCCACACCGGCTTGCGCAGCGCCGCCTCGTAGCACGCGACGAACGGGGCCTCGAGGTCCAGGAACGTGTTCACGACCACGCCGTCGGCCGTGCGCATGGCCTCCACGGCCTCCTCGCGCAGCCTCTCGCACCCTGGATCGTTGAAGAAACCCGTAGGGGTTAACTTGGTCACCTTCACGGTCACCGGCATTCCCGGCACGACGTGCTCCTCCTGGTCGTCGTCGCCCGCGGCAACCCGCTCGGTTAGGCCGTGTTCGTCGGCCATGAGGTCGCAGAGCGAGAAGAAGCAGGACGGCCCGAGGAAGAACAGCCGCGGGATGCCGAGGCTCGCGGCCACGCCGGCCGTCCACGGGTTGCACCAGTCGGAGATGATGCAGGTCGGGCGCGGCGCCAGCGCGCGCACGTAGGCCTCGAACGGGCCGGCGAGCTCGGGCAGCGCGTCGAAGAACTGGAGGAACTGGAAAATGTCGGGGATCATGTCGACGTTCTGGCAGTCGGGGGCCAGGCCGGAGCCCGGCGGCGGGAACGGGAGCTCCACGAACTCGAGCGGCAGCCCGTCGCGCTCGGCGCGCTCGGCCACGCTGCGCAGCCGCGCGGCGTTGAGCGGCGTGGTGACAACGCTCGCGCGCGCGCCGCGAGAAGCGAGGAGGCGCGCGAGGTCCACAAGCGGGAGGATGTGGCCCTGCGCCACGAGTGGGACGATCACGAAGTGCGGCGGCGGCGGCGGCGGCGGCGTCGGCGGCGGTCCTGCAGCCGTGGCGGCTGCGAAAGCCGGCTCCGCGGGCGCCATTGTCGACGTGGAGGGACGGTGCCAGGCGCGAGCAGCACCGAACGTGGAGAGAGCTTCCGTATGGGTACTTGGATAGAGAATGCTCGCCACAGTGGTGGCACAGAAGTTCTGTTCGTTTATAGCCATGATTTTGCATTTGCCACGGACATCCGTGAAAGCTCGACCGCAAACCGCTAGAGCCACTGAACCTGACTTGAGTTTGCTTCGCCACACATTGATATTAGGGAGATTAAGTTTTTCTTTTCCTTTTTTTCCTAAGAACTCAAAAATGATATTGAGGAGGTTCCCACTTCCCACTAGTATGATTCCACCAATACGATTCTATGCCGGAGTCGCTTTTTTGTTTGTCCATTGAGAA
This sequence comes from Eragrostis nindensis, assembly GCA_012490785.1. NCBI lineage: Eukaryota > Viridiplantae > Streptophyta > Magnoliopsida > Poales > Poaceae > Eragrostis > Eragrostis nindensis. The sequence continues at coordinate 381,255 of JAAXCT010000083.1, forward strand.
GTAAGACTAGTGTTTCGTCGCAAAAAAAAAAAAAGTAAGACTAGCGTTGCTTTTTTGAAAAAGTAACGTATATATATCCATGGACCATGGGCCTGGCGATTCATTCGGTTGTACACACACCACACGATGCCTGCACGTACGCCGTTGCAGCCCGTTTGCAGCGCACTTCTCATTCGAGTCCCAGCCAGGCCCTCGGTCCTCTCGTTCTCCATGGCCACCTCGACGCCACGCCACGCCGCGCCGCGCCGCTCACTGGCAACTGATCGGGTCTCCAGATGGATGATGAAGAAACGGACGAACACCTCACGCACGAAACGCACGGTGCCAACCACGCCCCCGTGCCGCTCCGCGGCGCCTAACCATCCGTTGCGCTCGCTGCCGCCACGCCAAACCCGGCACGCTAGCTTCTCCCAAGCGATTGCCTCTGGCTTCTCCACGACAAACGCCTAACGAACCGTGTCGCGCGACGCGCCAATACCACACGTCACGGCAGCCGGGTCGCGCCGCGCCGCGCCTGCCTTGGCGGTTCTCGTCCGTTTCCCGGGTTCCCTTAATTGCGCTGGCGCCAGCCGCCTCCCGCGCTCCATGCCCGTCGTCCACTGAAACGGGCGTTTCCATTTTGGAACGGCCGCAAGCTTTAGGATTTGTCACGCGGCGTTCAGCGAAACTGCCACCGGATGATTTCCGGGGAAAAAAAAGAAACTGGCACCGGAGATTCTCTTCTTTGTTCGTCTCGGTGTGTGAGAGAGTGTTCTCGATCCGTGGCCTTCATTTCGGGGTCAGTTATCCCATGAATCTAGCAAAAGTTGTGTCACCCGGCCACATGGGTCTAAACTCTAAACAGCAAGGACTGATCGAGCAAGTAGACTGTAGATGCAGGTAGCCAACGCTCAAGCCGTCACGATTGAATTAGTATGATCTCAGACAGAACGAACCAATAGTACCTTTCCCGCAGTCCAACAATAATGCATCCTAATCTAATGGTCCATTAACACCCATATCTAATTGCGATATCTCGTTAATTAAGATATTAGCAACAACTGATAGGAACCAGCTGATATGTGCTGCTGCTTTCTAGAGTACTACTCCCTCCGTTCATAAATAGATGTCACTGTTGACTTTTCGACATCATGTTTGACCGCTCGTCTTATTCAAATTTTTTACGCAAATCTTATTTACATTTTTATAACTTGTTTTATTATTAAAGATATTTTAATCGTTGCATATTTATTTTAATGTTTGCATAAATTTTTTGAATAAGACGAACGGTCGAACGTGATGTCGAAAAGTCAACAGTGACATCTATTTATGAACAGAGGGAGTATATTACACCGTCGTCCTGGCCGATCTCGATCAGATGGTGAAACGATTCAATGCATACTGTTAATGCATGAGATGGACAAGACGGAGAACCGTAATACTAGCAATCTAGCATAAACAACTTCGTCTCGTCGGGAGCTGGTGGTGACTGGCGGCTGCTAAGCTCTACGGCTTTTGTCTGACGTGAAGCGCAAGTCGAACGCTTAGGACGGAGATAATTAATGATTAAAAGAACGCCCCCCATCGCACGCATAGAGCTCACTGAATCTCCTAGATCTTGCCGTCGTCAACATTGAGCCAGGTAGCTAGGATACGTACTAAGATTCGTTCAGTTTTCATGGAATGCTTGACAGCTTTCCAAAGACAAATCATGCCGTTTCCACGTTCTTTTTCTGATCACAAGAAACGACGAGAGACGGAGAGAGCCAGATCAGAAAGTGAGACCCATAGATTTGCCTGATCCAATTGGATACCTCTCCTTTGACAAGATCATAGGTTGATTTTTTGTGAAAGAATTATTGGTCGAGCTCCTTTGCATATACCTCACGAAAGTGACAAGCTAGCTATGGAGCATAAACAATAAGACAATCACAATAATTGGGCTTTGATTGGTTTGACGGATGTCCATCGAACATTTCTTCAAGACTTCCTCTAGAAAATGTGGTGGGCAACGCCAATGGCCATGCGGCGGACAAAAAAAAAATGGCCATGCGGCGGACACTAGATGGCCATGTTCACCAGGAAAAAGGTGGCATCCAGAGAGCAAAAGAAATACAAGGCACATGCATAGGTGGTTGCAAATATTGGTCATCAGAGAAGTGAACAGATCTAGTCATATATTCTGAACATATTTTGAAAGAAGCTAGCTTCTCTGTTCAACGTATTGCACACTCACGTCTTAAGCAGGAGCAGATTCAGTGGATCTCAAATTAAAAGAAGGGATACACGCCTGAACAATGCAAGCTTATGCATCCGTGCTGTCAGTAGGAGCAGCACTCTATGTACGTTTTGCATGTAAATACTGATCAAGCATATTATTTTCCATTGGCTTCAGTTTGACTGAAGCTTTGGATCAGCTGCGTCAGGTTTTCATACGACGAGCCTCCTTTCTCCATGGCGCGGTGAGCTTTCACCCCGTACTCCTTGGCCTTCCTCCTCCGCTCCACGGCCTCCTCGCCTCCGTCCATCAGCGCCGACACCGCGCGCACGATGTCCTCCCGCGAAACCGGCTCGGCCTCGTCGTCGAATATCATCACGGGCGCCGTCGCGCCAACCGGCACGCCGACGCCGAGGACGTCCACGGCCAGCCGCTCGTTCAAGAACTGGTCGGAGAAGTGCGGCCACGTCACCACGGGCACGCCGTGCGCGATGGACTCCAGCAGCGAGTTCCAGCCGCAGTGGGTGACGAAGCCGCCGACGGCGCGGTGCGACAGGATGGCGAGCTGCGGCGCCCACCCGCGCACCACGAGGCCGCGCCCCGCCGTGCGCTCCTCCAAGTTCAGAAGCCATTCTTGCACCTCCGGCGTGGCCGCCTCGGCCCCCTTCACCACCCAGAGGAACGGCTTTCCGGAGTCCTCGAGGCCGTGGCCGACCTCAAACAGCTGCTTGGGACGCTTCCGCGCGAGGCTGCCGAAGCTGATGTACACGACGGAGTCCTTGTCCATGGTGTTGAGCCACTCCGTGACCGAGCTCTGCGGTACGTCGGGCATGTTCCCGCGCGACGCCATGGCCTCGGCGTCCCGGTTGCAGAGGCAGAGCGGCCCGAGCGCCCACACCGGCTTGCCGAGCGCTGCCTCGTAGCACGCCACGAACTGGTCCTCGAGGTCCAGGAACGTGTTCACCACCGCGCCGTCGGCCGTGCGCATGGCCTCCATGGCTTCGTCCCGGAGCGCCTCCCACCCGGGGGAATTGAAGAATCCGGGCGCCGTGAACTTGGTCACCTCCACGCGCACCGGCATGCCCGGCACGATGAACTTCTCCTGGTCGTCAGCCGCGGCGGTCCGCTCGTGCAGGCCGTGATCCGCGGCGTTTAGGTCGCAGAGAGAGTAGAAGCAGGACGGGCCGTGGAAGAAGAGGCGAGGGATGCCGAGGCTTCTTGCCGGGCCAGCCGTCCACGGGTTGCACCAGTCGGAGATGACGCAGCTCGGGCGCGGCGCCTGCGCGCGCAGGTAGGCCTCGAACGGGCCGGCGAGCTTCTGCAGGGCGACGAACATGGGGACGAAGTGGTTGTTGTCGACGACCTGGTCGATGTTCTCGCAGCCCGGGGGCAGGCCGGAGTCCGGCGGAGGGAACGGGAGCTCGACGATCTCGAGGGGCAGCTTGGCGCTCGCGGTGTACTCGGAGAGGCCGCGCAGCCGAGCGCCGTTCAGCGGCGTCGTGATCAGGCTCACGCGCGCGCCGCGCTCGGCGAGGAGGCGGGCGAGGTCGACCATCGGGATGGTGTGGCCCTGCGCCACGAGGGGGACGATGACGAAGTGAGCCGGCGGCGTAGGTGGTGGCGTTGAAATAGCAACGGTGGATTCCTCCGCGGGCGCCATTGGAGGTGCCAAGAGCTTCGAGGGAGCACGAAAGGGTGCTAAAGCCTGCAAAGAAGCAGAGTGACGTGTGACGAGCAGTAGGATCGAACGAGACGAGGGGACGATTTTATAGCAACGGCCCATGGAGGGCATTTTCGGAAAGAGTAGAACGAGAAAGACTCCATCTTCTTCTCTGTTTAAGAATGGAAAATTAGCCATGTTTCCACACAATGCAATGCCGTGCAACTGCATGCGCCTATGATGCAATAACTTGCGATAATTTTCGTGATTCACATATTCACAGCTTAGCTACCAGGTGATTCCGGCTGGGCATGCTTTGCTTGTTTCCATCTGAAACTTGTGACAGTAACGTCGCCATTGCAGCCCACGAAAATTCGAGGGCAATTGCTGCGCTTCTACATGCATGACTGCGTCTGATAGGTTTGAGTTGTGACGTGTTTTCAGAAACCAAAGAAAAATCTTCAACGAGGCTACTAGTACAATTCTCGATTAAAATTCCTTGATTCATCTGTTTCGGTTGGAACGTAGGACGCTTGGATACGTCGATCGACCCGCTGTCTGCTTCAAGAACACCTGCTGCAGCCTCGTGAAGTTACGTACCGAGGGCAGCTTTGATCATATCGATGCCAAAGCAGACGAAACAGGCTCAAAAAGGGGAAAGAAAAAGAGAACCAAAACGAACAACGGACACCACACAGGCGTCAGTTCAGATTGCAGGAGCTTCAGCCAATCATTCAATCTCCTGACAAGCAACGCCTTGGGCAGACTGGCATTGCGGTCCATCGAAAAGCAGCTCTGAAACCCGAAGAAAAACATTCACAGAAGCAAATAATCTGCAACTCAATTTATTTTTGGCCCAATCGACTGGCCCCTAGTAGAATTTGGCCCACATTTAGTTTCACTAGCGTTGTGGCCCAATCATATGGTTTCGAATGTTTAAATATCTTGAGATCGGAGCTCAAGGTTAGGCGGCTTGGCGTTCTGGCCCCTGCTATATCTGCTCTGATGGCGAGTGAAGGGTACCTGCATACTGTCGAAGACAAATCAATGTAGTTTCTACTTAACCAGATAGCCTAATATAAAGCAGTAGAGATCCAACAATATAGACCAATATGTCTTCTGACGGTTAGCTTTAAGATATTCTAAGTATTTACATTGGCTCAAAAGTCATAAGTTCTACACAAACATTATTTATTCCGGGTAGGAATTTTATGGAAGGGGTGGTCACTGCGCGCTATTATAGTAGCCCTCTTTCCGCCTTTCAGCAGTCGTCACTGCTGCATTTTTATCCGCGAGGTTTCTGGGAAAGCTGGCCGAATAAAAAGCGTCGTCGAAGTACTGTCGAGAATCGTTCTACGCGGTGTGTTATCCAACTGCGCGTTGTTCGGACCTGGCAGGCAATTATACCCTACTACTACTCCTACATCGCAAGCCACGCGGTACTAGCAAATGCCTGCCGAATCGCGCTCTACGTAGATCTACGCTTCTTTGTACGTAACCAAACAGTGTTAACCGGGCACTCATTGATAACGACGTGTCTACACTCGTCTTTCAGCAGTTGCCGCTGCTGCTGCAATGTGACACCGCGAGGTTTCCGGGAAGGCTGAAGAAATAATACGCGTCGTCGATCTTCTAACTCGCAAGCAACGCGGCAGCAGCAATGCCTTCCGAAATGTTCGATCGCATTTCGTAGATCGACGTTCTCGTATACTCCGGAAGCTTCTCGGTGGGCCATCCTGGGATGCTGGGAGCCTGGGGCACTCTTCTATAAATGGAGCGAGGGATAGAGTGGATTTCGGAAGTCTAAACCTACAGCTGCCGCTTTGGCCGCTCATCGCATCTCTCAAACAGGGCGCGGCGCCGGCGCCCCCGCCTCTCCCACCACCACTGCCGCCGGCAAGCCATGGATTGGAAGAGGGCTACCAGCGAAGTTTGGTTCACGTTGACGTCTTGGTTCAGCAACACCAAGGTAAACTACTTACGGCAGTCAACGTCTTTACTACTACTCGTATTACTACGTCCATGCCCGCACGCGCCTTTCCTCTTGTTTGCTTGTACAAACCACGGCTTAATTACTCCGTATTGTGTCCTGATGCAAAGTTGTTGTTTCATCATCATCTTGTGATCGTTGACTCCGACGAGCACCCAACAGGTCGACGATGCAGATGCCATTGGAGCCGGAGAAGGCGCTCCAGAGATCAACAAGAACGATGAGGTTATTGCAAATTTGCAACTAACGAGCTACGTCACGCCCTACCCACCGCCGTTGTCTGCCGCCGCGGTCGCCGCAGTTGTTGGCCCGTTGAGCGAGCGACACACGCAATAGCCCATTATTTAATGCTGGCGTGCATTTTTTTTTCTATCCAGAAATTGGAGGTGCAAGGAGGCTCCCGGACTGCAGAAGCGGCTGGCCGTGGCGACGACGGTGCCGATGCTTTGGCGGAGGCACCAGAAGCGAAGATCGACATTCACGTCTGCACCTTACCAGACATGGAAAATGAACTCTGTGAGGGATCAGGAATTAATGCATGTGGAGCAGGCACTAATACATCTTCTCTGTCACCCTTTGTAGGCGGCGAAGGATGATGAGGACGACGCCAGCGAGGAACCGGACCAGGACCGGCGCGCGAGGCAGCACGCCCTGGCCACCACCAGCAGCAGCAGCGGCGGCAGCAAGTCGACGCCATGGCAATTACGACGTCTGTTCCCTCGACTAAGGAACGCCGGATCCGCTAGAAGCCCGGTATGAAGTCTTGACTTTTAATCATCTCAAAAGTTGGATCTTAATTAGTATTGGAAGGATCGGACCATATGACTTCTAACGAACGCCGATTGTGTGTAACTATTAACAGATCCATGAGATTCGCCCCGAGGGTCAATCTACCCGCGGCATGCACCAGCGGCTCCATGAACTCGTGAAGAAAACTATTCTCCTCAATTCCGTTCTGCTCGCCCTCTTATTGTCTTCCTACCTGAGCCGGAGCAACTCGTGGTTCGAGGCGTCTCTGCTGGCGTGTATCCTGGCCTTTCTTGCTGAAGTCCTCTCCGCCGCTATGCTCATCAACTTCGCCATCGTACCGGTCTTCTGCCACTGCTTCCTGGCATGCCTCTACACCTTCTTCATGATGCTGATACCGTACTTCCTCCTCGTCTCCATGGACAAGGTCTCCGCCTACGTCATCCTCGCCGGTCCGCTTGCCGCAACTGTTATCGTTGTGGTCAACTGCGCGTGGGCCCCCGGACCAGCAGATGAGGTGGACGGCAGCCACGTTTTCGATGTTAGCTCGGCGGTGACCAACGTTGCTGCTGGCGGGGGGTTGATCAGCATGATTTTCAGCAACAACATGAGCTCGCAGCAATCGCCCATCGGTTTCTTGCTTTTCTTCACCATCAGCCTCGGTTTGTACCTAATGCTGGTGGCGACGGTGAGGCCGAAGGCGCTGACGCGCCACACTGAGTATCTCACCTACATACTTCTTCTGCTCCTCGGTGCCACCGCTCTCGTGGCTGCCGTTGAGTTCGCTGGCTGGCTTGCCTGCACCGTGGCCTCCGTCGACATCATTGAGGCTGCGGTGTCAGTAGCGTTCGCCAAGGCACACGGCGCAGCCACCACAAGGGAAGTCGACGCCGCGGGCCGGAAGGACGAGCGACGGCTCACATCTATCGTCATCGCGACGATTTTTTTCACTTCGGTGATGCAGCTCCACTCTCAGAAATCCATAGCAGGCGACAGTCTGGGGCAACATGTGGCCCTGCGGATGCTTCTGTACTTCTCCGCCTTCCTGTGGAGCTTCAATCGGATGCTCTTTCTTCACGAGGCGTCGGCCAGCGCGGACGGTGGGGGTGCTGCAGGAGTCTTGGCTTGGGCGTGGTCGGGGATCCAGTTGGTGAGGACTATAGTTGCCGTGCTCGCCGTCCTCGATTTTTTGTACTGTATCTTCTTCTCTCTTTGATAAATTGCTAGTACTACTATCAACAATTTATCAAAGAAGAAAGAATGAGTCATTCAGTTACACCATATATAGTATACTAAGAGAGTGAGAAGCTGTTGAGTCATCCGTATATTATTATGTACTTGCACCAGTGAAGAAGAGTGAGGGCTGTATCGATCATCAGTTTCGTTTGATGTGTGGGAAGCCATTGATTTTGTTTCAACTAGGCACTAGCAAGTTGGTCCGGCTTTCGCTGCTAGCCACGCTAATACAACTTTGTTCCAATATAATCGGATTTATGTTTCAAGGGTCATATCCATATATATTTGAAATCATACAGAATTACATAAAAATATCCAGATTTCTGGGGCCACTGAGCTTTCTGGATAAAGAAAACGTGCATTGGCTATTGTAATCGCTTGCTCAACGGACCAACTGCAGCGACCGGGACGGCGGTGGTAGGGCACGATGCAGTAGTTGCATCCAAGATGATAAACCTCGTCATTCCTCTTGACCTCGAGAACGCCAGTCTCCGGCTCCAACCGGCAACCGCATCGATCGTCGACCTGTTGGGTTTTGGGGTCAACGATCAGGACATGATGAAGAAACAACGTACTTAAATATACATAAGATAATAGATATTACTGAAAACTTTTCATAAAAGGAAACAACGTAACGTTCTTCTTTTTTTTTTTTTTTTGAGATGAACGTTCTCCTATTTGAATGCACCCAGTACAGCTAGTATTTGTTCTCTGGGTTGTACCGTTTTTTTTTTTTTTTGCACTGCACTCTTCTTGGCACGAAGGTGCAGCTCGATACTATTTGCGGCAACGAATGATGAAAGAACGTGGGGCGCTGCACCGTTCGGCATTTCTTCTTCTTCTTGGACCACGCACGCGCAAGCCTGCCGCCTCATGCACCTTGCCGGGGTTCGGGGCGGGTGGGCGATGTCGCGCTCATCCATGCTGACCGTGCGCCAAGCTTCTCGATGGGGAAGCAACCGCGCGCTGCACAATTTCCTCGGCTCGGCAACACACCTGCGCGGCTTTTTTTTTTTAGCATCAACACCTCACTTATTCATTGACAGTATTATAGGTGTTACATACGCCATCTGGCGGTTCAAGCAACCAAACATGCCTGCCTAAAGCAGCATAAATCGAGCTCCTAGCGAGAATATGAGCATCAATATTTGACGCTCGCCCCTCATGCACAAATTCAGAAAATCTAAAATTACCGGCCCTTGCCTTGATCTCCCTGACAATATGACCGTAGATACCCATACCTGCTTCTTGCAAGTTTTTGATCACGCTTGCATTATCACACGCCAGCCTGAATTTCTGCAGCGCCGGATCACTTGCAAGTGACAGTCCTTCTTTACAGGCAATCGCCTCCATCGTCTCAGGGTCGGTGATGCCTTCCAAAACCAGAGCCGATGCACCTAGAAAATTGCCAGTTGAATCTCTTGCGACCGCAGAAGCTGATGCTACTCCGGTATTCTTTGATAGCGCAGCATCAACATTTATTTTTGCCAAGCCCACTGGAGGAGGTATCCAGCGAGGTGGAATTCCATGTCCAGCAACACCGTCAACCTTTGGTGCTTTGGTCGTCTGCAGCTCCGAAACAAACTTTGATACAAAGCAGTGTGTTGACATGGGACTTTGGTAAATATTCTCATGAATGGCCTGCCTTCTCGCATACCAGATAGCCCAAAGTGTTACTGTAACTCGTATGAGTTCATCTTGTGACAGCGAGGACATCATCGACACAAGCCATCGCCGTGCGTCCAGCTCTTCATTCACACACATATATTCTGTGATCACTTCTGACTCTAGAGCCCACACACATCTCGACATGTTGCATTCAATCAATGAGTGTCTCCATGAATCTGCCTCGCCACAGATCGAACAAGAACTGTTATCCGCCATGTGTCTATGGTGGAGTACATCTTTCGAGGGAAGCGAACTCCTTGCGAGCCTCCACAAAAACACCCGGATTTTAGACGGGACTTTGATCCCCCATAAAGTAGTCCATTCCTTTTCCTCTGCCTTCTGATTTGATCTACCTGCTCTATTCTCCATTGATTTCTTAGCAATTAGCATTTTGTAGGCTGATCTCACAGAAAAAATGCCGCTCTTCTCATGGTGCCAGGCCCAGTAGTCATCCTGGCGCCGTGTGCTTAGAGGAATATTTGCAATGACTTCCACATCGGCCGGAGTGAACCATTGCTGAAGCTTGACTTTATCCCATGATGCCATGGTCGTGTCGATTAACTCCGAAACCATCTGGGGTGGATCAGCTTGGTTGCTCATAACAGGTCTCCTCATACCATTAGTAGGCAACCAGTTCATCGACCATATATGAGTAGTCTCCCCCGTGCCAATTCTCCTAATTAGTCCTTCTGCCAAAACATCTCTCCCGTCGATGATGGAGCGCCAAATCCGCGAAGGAGCACATCCCAGTTGTGCATCCAGAAAATCGACGTTGGGAAAATACACAGCCTTCAAAACTCTTGCACTCAACGAACCGGTGTCTTGCAAGATCCTCCATGCTTGTTTTGCAAGTAATGCAAGATTGAAAAGCTCCAAGTCCCTGAAACCCAGACCGCCCATGTATTTCGGCTGAACCATGTGATCCCAAGCTACCCAACAAGTTTTCCTTTTGCCATCTTCACAATCCCACCAAAAATTGCGAAGCAAGCCATCAATGTGTTGACATAGTCCGCGTGGCAGTCTGAAGCATGACATCGAGAACGTCGGGATAGCTTGCGCGACTGACTTGATAAGGACCTCCTTTCCCCGAGCCGATAAACATTGTTCAAGCCATCCTTGGACCTTGTTCCAAACTCTATCTTTTAAATATTTGAAGGCACCAATAGTAGAAATTCCTACATCCGTAGGCATCCCTAAGTATTTCTGGTTAAGGGATTCGTTATGTACCTCCAGGATGTCCTTTATTTCCTCTCTCAGGCTCTGACGGCACCCCTTAGCAAAGTGGATAGACGATTTGTCCACATTTATTTGCTGCCCTGACGCCATACAGTACAACCTGAGCACTTCTTTAACCTCCTGAGCGCTCTCCCTATTCGCTCTGAAAAACAGCAGGCTATCATCTGCAAAGAGTAGATGGCTAACCGTCGGGGCCGACGGAGCCACTTTAATGCCACTGAGCACGGATGATTGGTTTCTTGATTTCAAGAGGCACGAGAGGCCCTCTGCTGCTAACAAAAACAAATAAGGAGAGATGGGATCACCCTGGCGGATACCCCTCGAAGGCACGAACTGCTCGAGACAATCTCCATTCAACAACACCGAAAACGAGACAGATGTAACAAGCCTCATTACGGTGTCAATCCATCGCTGATGAAAACCCAGGCGTGACATAATAGAGCTCAGATAGTCCCACTCGACCCGGTCATATGCTTTCTTCATATCTAACTTGAGGGCACAGCACTGCAAGTCCTTACCATGCTTCTTCTTCATGAAATGCAGACATTCGTATGCCGTAATAATGTTGTCTGTAATCAGTCTTCCCGGAACGAAAGCCGACTGTTCCTCAGTTATAATTTCTGGTAAGACAACTTTAAGCCTGTTTGCGACAACCTTTGAAGCAATTTTGTAAATTACATTGCACAGGCTAATAGGTCGGAATTGACCCAAATCCTCTGGGCTTGCAACCTTCGGAATCAAGACGATAAATGTATCATTAATCGCCTTCAGATCATCTTCTCCACGCAAAACCCTCAGAACAACCGCGGTTACCTCGTCTCCGCACATGTCCCAATGTCGCTGGAAAAAGTGAGCAGGGAAAACCATCCGGACTCGGAGATTTAGTAGGGAACATTTGGAAAAGCGCTTGCTTTACTTCTGAACCTGTAAAAGGAGCAATTAGATTATCGTTCATCTCTGAAGTAACCTTTGTTGGGACCGTGCTTAGTACTGCCTCCATATTTTGTGTCCCCTCGGACGTGTACAAACTCTTATAGAAGGACGTGGTCACCACACTATATTCTTGCTCACTTACAGTATACTGCCCGTCAGGCTTCTTAAGCCTGATTATTCTATTCCTCTTCTTCTACGGCTAGCACGCATGTGAAAGAAACGAGTATTCTTATCTCCTGCAGTCAACCACATAATTCTGGACCGTTGCCGCCACATAATCTCCTCCCTGTGGTTTAATTCCGCAATCCGTTCTGTGACTTTTAGTTCCTCATAAGACGGCCCCGTGCGTTGCGGATTAGACTGCATCCATTCTAACTCCTCCTTCAGTTTACGCAACTCCGACTGAACATGACCAAAAGTAGCCCTGTCCCAGCGGATTAACTGGCTGCTAACTTCATTGAGTTTTTGCTGTAGGTCCTGCAGTGTGCATGCTTTCTGCTCCTTGTTCCATGAGCCATCCAGCGCCTCCTTGAATTTTTCATGCTTTTCCCACATCACCTCATACCTGAAGCATTTTTTCTTCTGTCTCGGATGCGCCTCCTCTCGCTTCCAGGTCAGTAAGATTGGACAGTGGTCCGAAGCCGCTGCCGTCAAGTGCCGCACTGTGGCCAGGGGGAAACGCTCACACCAGGCTGACGTTGTCAGAGCACGGTTGAGCCTCACACGGCAGTAAGAACCTCCGGCTACTTTTTTTCTCATAGGTCCAGCATTTTCCTTCGAACCCCAGGTCACTGAGCTCGCACACATCAACTGCATCACGGAAGCCAGCAATTTGGGTATAGCTTCTTTCCTGAACACCATGGTGCTCAGTACGCTGGAGCACTTCATTGAAGTCTCCAATACACATCCAAGGCAACGCAGATGAAGACTTGATAAATTTCAACAAATCCCAAGTTTTGTGTCTCTCACTCGTTTGCGCCTCCCCGTACACACATGTTAATCTCCACGGATCTGCATTCACCTCTTTAACAATCACATCAATGTGGTATTGTGAGTACGGTAAAATAGTCATGCTTGTATTATTATTCCAAAAAATTCCTAGGCCGCCACTGCGCCCTTGACTACTAACAGCAAACGCATGGTCAAAGCCAAGCGTACATTTTAAATTTTCCACCCGTGACCTATGGACTTGAGTTTCTTGAACACACAGAACGGATGGGGCAACACTCCGCACTAGATCGCGAAGTTCCTTAACTGTCGCGGCAACTCATTGGGGCTGGCGGCACTCCTCGAGGAAGCCCGCCCCATTCTTGACAAGAGAGTTCTTAGTTGCACTCTTCTTGACTTCTTTATCTGACGAGGAGATATATACTGAGGAGGAAGGGGCGGCACTTTTTCAGAGACTGCCACCGGCATCCCGCTCAGCACCAGTTTCTTTTGGGCTACTGGTGTCTCCGACCTTAGGCTTTTCTCCTCATCTAACACCTTCAGCGGGCTATTTGCAGTGTCCTTTAACTCCTCATCTAGCAGCCAACTCCCGCCTCCTCTGAGTTCCTCTTGCGAGAAGCTCCTTTGTCACTACCGGGGTTTTCCTTCTCTCTCCAAACTGGACCACGAAAGCCTCCCCGAGCATTAGCACGTCCCCTCGCAGGTCGGCTAGATGTACGTCCCCCACGGCTGCTGCCCTCCTCATGTCGACCTCTTGGAGGCTCCTTATCTGAAGACAGCGGAGCACGAACACGCGGTGTACCCGGGAGCCAAGTGTCCTCATCAGCCAACATCCACTCGCCATACTGAAGTTCCTCCTCTGAGTACTCCCCAGCACCACATTCGAAATGGACGTGCCCCATCAGACCACAGTGTGCACAATGGCGTGGCAGCTTCTCATACTTCACTCGCAAAATAATTGCGTCACAACCCTCCGGCACCAAAGTGACAAACCTTGCCAATGGGATCGATGCCGTAAGCAAAACCTTAGCCCTGTGAAAATCACCTTCATTAGAGGCGACTGCCCTCATGTCCACCATGACTACTTCCCCTACTCTAGCCGCCAGCTGCTTGACAATTGACTCCGTGCGGTAGAGGTGAGGAATCTTGTGAATTTGTATCCACGCTGGTACCTTGCTTGGGATTATTTTGGGGACAGTAGTGGAGCCGTCGAACGGTTCCAACATCAGTGCACAACCTCGAAAGATCCATGGCCCCTCTTCCATAATACGCTTCCAGTCGCCAAGACAAAAAGCCTGCACCGTGAACAGGTTCTTTCCTATAGGTCGGAACGAGATCTCGCGGGCAGGGTTCCATGCAGAGAGAATCGTGTTGAACAGTGAGTTAGGGCTAAAGTCCTTCACCGTCAACAGCTTGGCTACCGCCATCCACTTCACCTCCGGCAGATTGGATCGATCTTTCTCCGCCAGGATCACCCCCTCCTTCTCTGCCTCACTCAAGTGCAGTTTTTGGAGGAGATCATTGACATCCATCTCCTTCACCCTTGCCTTCCCCTTCGCCGTGAACGCCGCCGTCTTCCCGAAAAGCCAATCTCACGCCGACCTCCTAACGCTGCCCCTACCAAGACCGGGCAGCTGAACAAGTCAGCCCCTTGATCAGCCCGAGGAGGTGCAGAGTTGAGGAGAGACGGGTGAGATAAAGATCAGTCGAGAGACCTCCGCCGGCGGCTGATCGCCGATGGAGTCGCCAGCCCTAGTTTTCTAGGTCGTTCACCTCCGGACTCAACTGAACCGGGGTCCGGTTCTATCCTGATGATCCTTTCTGTGTCCTTTAAATCTGTCCATGATTTCTTTGTGCCCCACGCGATGGGCCAAAACGAAGGCGACAGGCCCAAATCTCCCTGGCGATTTGGATATCTCGAACAGTATAAATAGAGTAGTCCCTGCGTGTAATTGATTCCGCTGAGGTAGTGAATGGGGCCAATCATATACGTAGGGCGGCCTACAATTAAGCTTTGATAAAGCAGTGTTTGAGATTCGTGCGAAACTAGATCAACGCATCAGATTCAGGCGGGTGGGAAGATTTACAGAAATGTTGACTCTTTTATTTCAAATGTTGATGGGCTGGGCCATTCAAATTTGATGAGCTATTGGGCCGTTCTATTGGTTGTTAATTGTAGGAAAAAGTCTACTTTTCCTCCCTGAACTCTTGGTGTAGTCCGGATTTCCTCCCTCGACTATAAAACCGGGTGAAACGACTCCCTGGACTCGTCAACCCAGACATTTTTCATCCCTGGGCTGTTTTGCGAGGCGGTTTTGTCCACCGTGTCCACCTTGTCTGATGTGTGGGGTAGCTTATAACGGGCCCGAGTGGAGCGTGCTCGGTCCCCGCCGCCACTTTGCTCCATCCTTTTCACCGCGCCGCACGGACGAAACCCTAGCTCCCGCCGACGCCCGCCGCGACGCCATGCCTTCGAGCTCGAGGAGGACGTCGCAAGGCTCCAACGGCTGGGGCGACGAGGAGGAGGTGAGGAAGTCACCTATTCCGTACCGCCACGGCCCCCTGGACTACGAGCCCGTCGTGCCTTGCGAGTGCGGGAAGAAGGCGGCGAGGTGGATCTCGTGGAGCGACGAGAACCCCGGCCGCCGGTACTTCAAGTGCTTCCTTGCTCGGGTAAGCTTGGATTTGCCCTTGATTTAGTTCGATTTGGTAGAGGTAGCCGGTGGGTGTGTTCCATTTTTGATGCGAGGCGTGTGTGTTTCAATGGCAGAGGGGCGGCTGCAGCTCGTTTGGCTGGTACGAAGGCCGCACGACCCTTTCGTGCAGACGCTGCTCATTGACCTGCGCGATGCAGTGTGGGACCTGAAGAAGCAGAATCGTGGCCAGAAGGCCGCTCTGAAGGAGGCTGCAGCGATGATACATGAGCAGGAGGAGCGAATTGAGGAGCTGGACAAGGATGTGAGGCGGCTGTTACGCATCGAAGCGGAGAAGGAGTATGTTGAGCGTGAAATGAAGAAGGTGAAGCTGGAGAGGATGGTGCTGCGTGCCATTGTGGCTGTCATTGTGCCTGCTGCTGTGGCGATGTGGTTTGGTTAGGTTAGTGGAGGAATGAAGCAGGTGGTCCTGGTACTTGTGGCTGTTAGGAATGATGTATGGAACCTCTGTGGATGTGTTTGT
The DNA here is from genome assembly GCA_012490785.1 of Eragrostis nindensis. Taxonomy (NCBI): domain Eukaryota; kingdom Viridiplantae; phylum Streptophyta; class Magnoliopsida; order Poales; family Poaceae; genus Eragrostis; species Eragrostis nindensis. Next base: position 397,047 of record JAAXCT010000083.1, read on the forward strand.
TGTGTATGGAACCTTTGTGCCTGTGTTGTGTATGGAACCTTCTAATGAATCTCTGGGATGTTAATTAATCGGATCCATGACCTCGAAACACTAGACAACTCCCACCGAGCACCAAATCAACTAAAATAATGACCCTAATCCGCACAAATCTAGGAAATCCAATTCCTCGGTCGGTCGCACATGGGGGAAGAATGAGCTCACCTTAGTTCCGCTTCAAACTGTGCCGGCGAATCCACAAAGGAGCCGCAATCCGGTGCCTCGCCACCTCAATCGTGCGTCGACGCCACCAATCAGCCACCGTTCGAGCCGCCGCCGCCACCAACAACTAGGGTTCCCGCCCAACGAGTGAGTGGAGCGAGAGAGAGGGAGACAACGGGAGGAAGACGATTTCAAGTCCCTGTGCTGACTCGTCCAAAGGACTCGTGCCAAACACGCGCCTGAGTGCCACGGTGGACAAAACCGCCTCGCAAAACAGCCCATGGATGAAAAATGTCTGGGTTGACGAGTCCAGGGAGTCGTTTCACCCGGTTTGAGGAAATTCGGACTACACCAAGAGTTCAGGGAGGAAAAGTAGACTTTTTCCTTAATTGTAGGACACCTTATGCATAGGAGCTCCCGTGAATGGCGAACCTGGCGGCCCAGCTCGCGGCCGTGCTCCAGGCCTGCATCAAGCGGAGCGCCGGCCCCAAGCCCAGCCGCGCCCACGCCAAGGCCGCGCACGCGCGCGTCGTCGCTGGCGGCCTCGCCGACGACACCTTCCTCCTCAACCGCCTCGTCGAGCTCTACTCTCTCGCCGGCCTCCCATGCCACGCGCTCCGCGCCTTCCGCTCGCTCCCCAACCCCAACGTCTACTCGTACAATGCGGCGATCTCCGCGGCGTGTCGCGCCGCCGCCCGGGACCTGCTCGGCGCAATGCCGGAACGGAACGCCGTCTCCTGGAACACCGTCATCAGCCACCGTCATCAGCGCGGTCGGAGTGCCCCGGCGACGCGCTGGGGCTGTACCAGGGGATGCTGGAGGAGGGCCTCGCGCCGACGCACTTCATGCTCGCCAGCGTGCTGAGCGCGTGCGGCGCCGTGGCCGCGCTCAACGACGGGAGGCGATGCCATGGGCTCGCCGTCAAGGTCGGGCTCGACGGCAACCCGTTCGTGGAGAACGTGCGGGAGCGTCGCCGACGCTGTCAGGCTGTTCGACGGGATGGCTCGGCCGAACGAGGTGTCGTTCACAGCGATGATGGGAGGTCAGGTCTGGCGCAGAGCGGGTCCTTCGAAGAAGCGCTCAGGCTTTTTGCACGGATGAGCAGGACTGGGATTCGTGTTGATCGGGTGGCTGTCTCCAGTGTTCTTGGCGCTTGCGCGCAAGCTTGCACTGGTGAGTACAACGTCGTTTGCAATACGGCTTGGACAGTGCATCCACGCATTGGTTGTCAGGAAAGGATTTGGATCAGACCAACACGTGGGGAACTCTTTGATGGATATGTACGCAAAGGGCATGGAGATGAACGAGGCCATGAAGGTCTTTGAGTCGATGCCCAGTGTCAGTATTGTTTCTTGGAACATCCTTATAACTGGATACGGTCAGCGGGTTGCTATGATAAGGCAATGGCAGTGTTGGACCTTATGCAGGAGTCAGGGTTTGAGCCCAATGAGGTCACTTACAGTAACATGCTAGCGTCTTGTATTAAGGCTAGGGATGTTCCGTCTGCTCGTGCATTGTTCGACAAGATATCCAGGCCCAGTGTGACAACGTGGAACACACTCTTGTCTGGCTACTGCCAGGAGGAACTGCATCAAGACACAATTGAGTTGTTTAGGAGAATGCAGCATCAAAACGTGAGGCCTGACCGGACAACTTTGGCTGTGATCCTCAGTTCATGCTCTAGATTAGGAATTTTGGAACTTGGCAAACAAGTGCATTCCGCTTCAGTAAGACTATTGCTTCATAATGACATGTTTGTTGCTAGTGGTCTGGTGGATATGTATTCAAAATGTGGCCAGATTGGTATTGCCAGGAGTATTTTCAGTGGGATGACCGAGAGAGATGTGGTCTGCTGGAATTCTATGATCTCTGGTTTAGCTATCCATTCTTTGAATAAAGAGGCATTTGACTTCTTCAAGCAGATGCGAGAAAATGGAATGTTCCCCACCGAATCCTCCTATGCTAGTATGATCAATTCATGTGCTAGACTGTCTTCCATACCTCAGGGTAGGCAGATACATGGTCAGGTGTTAAAAGCTGGTTATGATCAGAATATCTATGTGGGCAGTGCCCTGATAGATATGTACACGAAACGTGGCTACATGGATGATGCACGCCTTTTCTTTGACTGCATGATGATGAAGAGCATAGTTGCATGGAATGAGATGATACATGGATATGCTCAGAATGGTCTTGGAGATAAAGCTGTCGAATTGTTTGAGTATATGTTAACCACAAAACAGAAGCCAGACAGCGTGACTTTCATTGCTGTCCTGACAGGATGTAGCCACTCTGGACTTGTCGATAAAGCCATTGCATTCTTTAATTCCATGGAAAGCACTTATGGAATTACCCCATTGGCTGAGCACTACACTTGTCTCATAGATGCACTGGGACGAGCTGGTCGTCTTGTTGAAGTGGAGTCCGTGATAGATAAAATGCCATACAAAGATGATCCTATAGTGTGGGAAGTTCTGCTTGCTGCCTGTGTGGTACATGACAATGCTGAACTGGGCGAATGTGCATCAAAGCACCTTTTCCGCCTTGACCCAAAAATCCATCACCTTATGTGCTTCTATCGAACATATATGCTTCCTTGGGCAGACATGGTGATGCATCGGCTGTTAGAGAACTGATGAATAGTCGTGGAATTGTGAAAGGTCGTGGATACAGTTGGGTAGATCACAAGGATGGTGTTCGTGCCTTTATGGTGGCTGATAATCTGGGAACGAATGCCGGAGAGTTCCCAATGTCCAGCTATAACGATCACACTTCTCAAATTATAGAAGTGCACGAAGACAAAGATGTGCTGACTGATTCAAAATCTGATGTTGCTGAGGTTCACCGGTAAATATAAACCAATGTTACCTGAATTCAACAAGACCTCTCCGTCTCGTGAGCCTTGGGTTTCACTCGTCTAAAGCTTCATATATTGCTGCAAACCACGCATGGCATGAGGAGTGACAGGATGAACTGGGAATCAGGAATGGGCTCTTTAACTTTGTTGCAAAACACTCGTCTTGAACTTTGCTGCAAACCTCGATTGCTCAGTGCATTTTTTTTTTAATTCGCTGCAAAGGGTTTAATGAGCTGTTGCTTGTGGTGCAAACCACTTCCTGGGTTCCTGCTCCACTAGATTGGTGCAGTAAATATTTTTAGTACATGAATTGTCTTATTTGATGAGTGTTATTAATCTATTTTGTGTACCAGATCACTATCATTAATACTTCAATCACAAGCTTCATAAGCAATCTCTTTCATGTGTGAGCTTCATCGAAATACAAAAAGCAACACCACTGTTGAGGTGCAACTTGCATGCATTGGGCCCAAAATGTTGTCTATGTGATGTTGCAGGATAGAACTTATTGTGCCCATTTGGTTGCACTGTTGATAGCATGATAATTTGTACTGTAAAATTGTCAATGTACACATTGTTTGAAAATATAGCCTTGCTTTTGGGACAAGATACCTAGGGTAATAAATTTTTTTTACATCATCAATCATAATGACAAAATTTCAAATATGAAGTTTGCAGCAACACACTTCCTTTTCACATTGTCGATACCTCGGTCGGTCAAAGTACATTACAACATAGGAGTAGAAGTATATTGGTCATTTGTAGTCCATGTAAGCTTCACTTTGGTAGAACTGCAGAGGTTGTCACACAAAAAAAATATCTTCTTGCTAACAATCTAAAATTGAGCGGATACATAATCATCGGAGTTGATGATTTTAAGAAGCAGTGGCAGTAACTTTTGGGTAATCGGAGTCTGGTTGTGCTTCCCATTCTGTCCAAGATCCATCATAAACTGGAATATCATGCTTCCCGACCCTATGGAGCCCCTGTATAGATATATTGTTAGGAGATCGCTTTATAAATAGAAGATACAATCTAAGGCACAGGAAAGATTTACAGATTTACAGACCAAAGCAAGTATGCAGGCAGTTACACCAGATCACAACTGACGACGATTGGGAGATCAATGGAAATCCCTGCGACATCAGCCGGTGCCATCATTGTTAATTCTTGAAGAATTCTTCAAAGCTTGCTGTACATACACAGCATTTCTAAGAATTTCTAAGAATTGAAATAGTTAAATTTATTTAATATCAATGTTGCTGTATTCCAATGTTTTGTACTTTGTCGAAGCTTCTTTTATGCCAATGCCCTTGGTGAAATTGCAAGTTTCAGGTTGAATAGTGCCCTACTTTTGGTGGGCCTAAGGAAGGAGAAACAGAAGAATGTTTCAACATGAAGAAGCTTCATTTATCAAGATTGCCAACCTTATCTTTGAAGAAATCAAGTTATTCAGAAGAGTTAATAGAGTTGACCCCTAGCTTCCGTTTTTATGCATTTGCTTTGTGTCTGGTTGTTTTTTTATACTTTCTGTTGTATCTTTTTTTTAATTTGTACTCCTGAACCTCTTTTGTCTACTTAATTAATAGGTAACTCTCCTGGCCATTTTCAGAAAAAGAAAGGATAGAATAGTGAGCGCATAAGAATTGAGACCTGCTTGCTGAAACTTTTTACGCAACTCATCTGTGGGGAGAAGCCTCGGTGCGCCATCAAACATCTGGGACAATGTGACGAGGCCGTTTCTTAGCAATTCATGGTTATCCAAGTATCATGCAATGGAATCAATATATGCATTGTACCCACCTCAGGGAACGGTACACATATGCTTCCAGGTATATGTCCACTTCTTACTCCTTTCCGTGGTTCTGGTGCTACACCGTCAAATCTGTGAACGAGAAGTCACTGGTGTTCTTGAGAACAGTAAGAAAATGCAGGCAACTCAAGGGAGAGGATCATTAAGAGCAACAAATGGAGTCAGTGAGTGTATCTGCTCACTTGTTGTGAGAGTTAAAAGAAAGACTGAAAGTGGAACTCATTTGCAGTACTATAGAGAGCTGTTTAATGTAATCCATTTGAGCACATACAATTAGATTATTAATCCTATTTGCTTGAAATTGAAAGAGCTTATATGAATGTGCTCATTAAATGAAATTTCAACGCAATATCCATGTACCATCAGAATTTCTATAGCCAGCGACTGCAATCCGAGTAATCAAGTTCAGAAACTTTACCTGCCCGTTGAACGTGCATCGATTTGTTGGTGAGTCCGAGCAGCTATCTTGTGCGCTACCTTTTGCATGACCCAAGCAGCTCAATGTCATTGGAATAATCAAGCAAATACATTCTAAACCATTTTTCAGAGAGCAAAAGGTGTCTAACTTTTTCTAGTGTCCAGAATAGTTGCGGCTGAAATTCTGCCTGAAATGTGATTGTACTTGCCTGCATGAATGAAAACGCAACTGTTCTGTTAGTAAAAGGAAATCTGAATAAGTATATGAGTTCCTTCTTTATAATCTCTTATATACTTACCATCCCACCATTATAAACTGTTTCAACAGCATTATTTGCAGCTTTGGATTTCAGAATTGCGTCATTGTTGATGTTGCTTCCTAGATCAAACCCAGAAGCTCTCCATTGAGGTAAGCCTCCATCTAACACCCAGACTTTACTGTGCCCAAAAACTCTGAACATCCTATTGATAATAAAGTTGCATGGATGGTTACAATCTTGTGCATATTAATAGTAAAACTAAGGATGGCACTCTAGCTATCTGACATTCATGCATGGTATGCTGCAAAGGTTTGAGTCTGATGTGATGCTTCCTCAAGGTATAATAGGTTCAAGATTGACGCATAAAACTCTTTCCTCATAGCAGCAGACCATTTTCTACATTTCTATCCCTCCCCCATGTGATTCTCATGCTTTTGCTATATGATCAAAATTTCCTTCAGTAATGCATCGGCTGCACTGGTTCAAAAAGGAATCAAGTTCATTGGCAAGACCAAGATAGCTCAACAGAACAGTGTACTTCATAAAGGTGTTTAACCATATTATGCATTTATATGCGAACAGCTCAACTGCAATAAGACTACTCCCAATCCATAATACTATACGTTGTATCAAATAGTGCCATGTCAGATTGACACCTCGCTTGATACTCAAGCCGCAGTGCATCATCTCATGGCCGGGACCCACCTAATCAATAGCCCAGTTTTCTATTCTTCTTTAATCTAATGCCTTCTCTGCTCGGCCTGATCTTTTGTTCCTAAGACCCTGTAGCTCCGTCGGCAAATCTAGCCAGCAGGAAGAGAAGACTGACCGAACGTGCATAATAAATCCTGCTGGGGAGAGAAAGCGCGTGCGCTTGATACCGCTACAGCCCCAGTGCAGTACCGTGAGAACTCCAACGCGTTGGATATCGAACCCGAGCGGTATCATCCCCGTGATACCGTTCTCTTCTCTTTCCTCTTTAATTTGTGTCCACCTCAGCAAACAATCCGACGTGGCACTCATTTATTATCCATGATCCTCCCCATTGGGAGTAGTCTAACAAGACCAGTTAGTTTTATCATTTTGGTAAAGTGGGTCCAAGCATTCTGCATACCACCAAACACGAGGCGCGCTGAAGAATCCCTTGCCATCATAAATAATAACTTTATCCTGATTTCTGATATCAAGGGCAGACGCTGCGGCAGCAAAAGCCTCTTTGGATGGCAACATGTGTGGTAACTGAAAACAAAAACATGGGTTACTCATATATGATAATCACATCTACGTCATTACATATACGCATTTCAAAAAGGAAGACAAAAATGAACTAACGAAGGTTTTATTAACCATCTAGCGAACACTAAATGAGAACAAAATCGATGAAATTTGGATTCATGCTTTTGCAAGAAGGATTTTATTTTTTAATTCATTTATTTATTTCTTGCTAAAACCTTCTAGGCGGCGGCTACCTCACGAGTCGCCAGTCCAAATCGCATCTCCCCTCGTCTTCCCGAGCCCTCGACCACTGCTGGGAGCAGCCAGGCAAGCGCTACCCAATCTTGGCCGTAATGGCTTACGGGCCACGGCAGCTATCCATCTGATTTCTTGCCTTCCTGAGCGTAGAATCTCACCTCCAAGCTTCGTTTTCTAATCCAGTTCGGCGACCTGCTGAATCTCGCAGTTAGCCCGCACGTCAGCAATGGCGCAGGATGATCCTGTTGTTTCTGCTCAGTGGCTACACCAGCACCTAGGACTGCACGATGTTAAGGTAACAGAAAAATCGCCATCTACTTCGCATATTTTTCATCAATTCGTGCATATGTTCTTTTGTTTGCCAGCATTCCAGAAGCAATAGTCATCCCCATGTAGGTAGCATCTGGAGAATAGTTTGCCATTGGAGAAACTGTAACTGTTTGCCAAATCTATTTTACTTCATCGCACGATTCGTTTTCTTATTTTGCTCAAATGATCAGAGGACTGCAATTTATTTATTTATTTTTGGTACTAACATTCATCAGCTTGTTTCAGGTATTGGATGCTTCGTGGTATATGCCTGAAGAGAATAGGGATCCATGGCAGGAATACCAGGTTTTCAGCATCTGTTGTACAGTGTTTTATTTCCCTTTCTGTGAGAATTCTTGGAGCTAAAACGCTCTCATATTCTCAGATGGCACATATACCTGGAGCGCTGTTCTTTGACATAGATGGCATAGTTGACCGGACAACTGATGTGAGAAATGTTTCTGAATTCCTTTTTTATTTTTTAATTGAGTGAATATGCATAGTTGACCGGACAACTGATGTGAGAAATGTTGATTTGGTTGAAGGATGTAATGCGGGAGCGAGCTGTGGATCCATGCCTGTGTCGACAGGATGTAATAATGAAGTGCAGACTGATTTGCTGCGTTATGTACAACGGCTAAAAAATTGGCACTATCTCGATGCTAAACACCAACCTGTCTCGGTGCTAACTAACCTATAACAACTCGCGCATGCGTAAAGCACGGGTGGTTTAAAGTAGCACTCCTATACATTTTTTTTTTAAAAAAGATTCACTCGAATGTTAATAGGAAAGGGTATAGACAACGAGCGATCTTTCCTCCACAATCTCTCCTCTGGCTGTACTCAAAAGGTTACACTACTGTTACATTGTCCTCTGCACCGCACTCCTCAAAAGGCTTTCAAACTCAAGACACTAAGACAATCGTTACATGCTAATAATATAAAGAAACGTTAACAACACATTAAGAGTGGCGTATCACAGAGGCATGCTTGATGTCCTTGAGGCTTCCTTGGTGTTTGTTTCAGTTGAGGTTTCGTATCCTGATTGCCGTTGCAGGTGATGGTGTTGATGTTTGTTTAGATAACGCTCGCGTCCCATTTTAACTGCCTGTCGTCCCCTGTACACTACTTATCTCTATATCGGCGCACTATGCTTCCAGTTTTCTACTAACCAATCCTTTGAAGAAATCAAAGCTGCAGTACATACAATGTCAGATGGTCAGTATGCCACAGACAACATTTTCAGAGCACATATATGCAGTATGAGAAATATCAGTGACAGATAGAGAAGCATACAGATATGCGTATACAAGAGAAATATCAGTGACAGATAGAGATGTTTAGTGGACAGCACCTGTTGCCATCAGGATGCAGCACATAACTCTGGCCATCCTGGCCAATAGCGTATAAATAACCAGTTGGTGTCAATCCCTAAAAAAAGACTAAATGTTAGAAAAGAGGATATATCACTTTGATTATCTTACTTAGTTAAGTCGAGCGCTAACCTGGATAGTTACAACACTGCCTGAAGTCTGACCTTCGTGTACATCCTGAACAATAACTTTTTGGCCACTACATAACAATGAAAATTTGCAAAGTTCTTTCATGTGAAATAACAAAAATATAATATACAAAATATATGTGGTGTTTTCAATCATTCATTTAACTTTCAAACACTTACTTCGGATAGTTTCACATAAAAACATATGGTAACAATGAGTGATCATATTGAGTACAAAATGTTTTTTAGTTAACCAATACCTATGAAGCCATGAGCCGTAGTATTTCTTCTCAATAGCCTGAAATCCTGCAAAGTCAATTCATTACGTAATACATAAGAAATAAAATAAAAATTTCTGACAATAGTAATGATTATCATAAAGTAATAGTATGATTAACAAAAGGCTTATCAATGCTCGAATATCAAAATCCACCTATCTAATATGAATTTAATCATGTAATATAAGGATAACACCCAAATTACCTTGATTTGAGAACATCTCAAAGAGAAGTTCGAATTTGTTGAAGAATGATGCCATAATGTCTTCGCGTTTTAATATAGGTGAATTAGTCATTACTTCTTTAATTGCAGCATTCAAACATGTGGTAGGCTTTTCATTGTCAACATTCAAACCAATACCTGAAGAACATAAAAGGAGTGTACGGTTATCATAAAGACAATTGATGAAATAAAACAATCCATATTGACATTATATTTCTCCAAACTATCTAATAATAGGAACACTCAAAACACATGTTTACCTGTACAAATATTGTACACCTTTGATTCATAAGATGACATGCAGATAATGCCACCAACCTTTAGTCCCTTCAGATAAAGATCATTAGGCCACTTTATCCTTACATCCAATTCTGGTAGTCCCTAAATTTTGTAAAAATAAAACAATACATGTTAATAAACTGAGTAATCAGCCTAAGAAAATAGTTGTAACTCAATCCATAACAACATTTATGCATGTATGTATGAAAAGAAACATATATATAAAAACTCACCTTAGCTCGACATAATTCTTTGATGGCTTCGGTCATAGAAAGACAAACAACATATTGCATAAGGGGCAATTTCCGCACATCTTGCATTTGTGATGTGAATGAGAACATCAAACAGCCAGGCGGCGACTCCCAAATATTTTTTGATCGGCCTGTAGGATTTGTTAGGAAAGATCAAATCTTTAATCTAACATTTTCTCACGATGCTACAATAATTCAGAAAAGAAAACAAGACTAGAACCATTGATTTTCTTTCAATAAGGAACACGAGATCCAAGTATTTGTTATGGCAAGGACAAGTGTGGCCAATTGAAACTCAAATCACACAAAAGATGCCACAATACAATGCAAAACCAAAAGTAAAATTTTCAACAATACTTCATTGCAAGCAATTCGTTCTAGAGATAACCAAGCTGGCACCACCGTCAGTTTCGTCCAACACATCAGATGCAAAGGAGGAACATCGATCCTCACTATGAGCTATTCATAACAAGACTGCAAATAGCGGTAAAAACTAATAGGTAAGGTCTAATTTCACTATCAAACTCACCTCGTCCTTTGAACTGAACGTCAGCTACGCAAACGACGCCCACCGGAAGCTTCGAGGAGTTCCTGCAAACATGAACCGGAGCCGACGCCTATGAGGGGACAAGAAATCAAACACTGGGCCAAACGTTCAAGGAGGAAAATTGCACTCACTGCACGACGAGGTCTTGCGTGGAAGCCAGCCTTGGCGACCAGAGCATCCACCTCCCGAAGCGCCGCGCCCGGAGTTCTTCCATGTAAGCACCGGCATCGAAGCCTCCGTCCTTGCCGGCCACCGGCGCGTCGGAGGAAAGAACTACGGTGATTTCTCCGCCGCCCTCCTCCTCTCCGAAGGAGAGGGCACTGGCCGCGGAGGCGAGGAGCTCTTGGTCCTCCGGGAACTTGCCGGAGACCACGAGAGTGGCGGGGCTGTTGCTCCTGTGCGCGGACATGGTCACAGAGGCAGGGGGGCGTTGGTGGGACGAGGACTTGTAGCGGCGAAGCGCGAAGGCGGCGAGCACGGCCCCAGCTGCTGCGGCCGCGGCAGTGACCGGCGGCGAGAAGCGCACAGGGAAAGGCATCAATTCTTTGGTTTTTCTTTGTTTTCTCCGCCACATGCCAATATATTAGCGGGCCGTCCGTTTCTTTTCTTCCCCTTTCCGAATCGGCCGTGCGCTGGTCTCTTACACAAGCCCAACTACTCCTCCCTATCGAAACATCCGGTGCGGAGTAAAAGTGAATCTGCATGTTCTTCGTGTGTGGAGCTGCCTCCGATTGCTGTCGCGGTCAGCAAACTTTATTTTCCTTCGATCTTTGATGTGATTGTACTGGGGTATTTGTTTTTTGTTTCATTAGCGGACGCGGAAAGTTTATTGAATGCTGCAAGTGGAATCCTGTTTGATAGCTCCTGTTTATAACATAATAATGTAATGCTGAACATGTCTTAGGTTGGAGGATCAATTTTTAAGTTACACACTTGGAGGCTAATCTTGGAACATTTGTAAGACTTCTGTTGCTGGGAACTGGTCAACTAGTGTGGTAGATATGAACCACATGAAACCAAATTTGCTATTCTAATAGGACTTCCCTAATCTTGAGCGGAATTCATGTCTGGCCTAATTAACCTATGTTTGTGATCCAGTTTTGATTATGAGACATCTTCCTTAATTTCAAATTAAAGATCTTTGCTCTGCCTCATGCATGCTACTAATAGCCACCATTTCGATCTACCCAAGTGAGCAGGGTATAACAATACATTATTTATGCGATCAAATAAATGGAAGCGAAATAGTAGAACCAAGGTTAGTAGTTAGCACGGCCTTGGTTATACCTTGGTTAGCCGGCCTTGGTTATAGCAAGATATTTATCAAGGTAATTACACATGCAGAATAGTTCGAAAGATACACGATGACTATTCCCCCTGGAATTTTTTTCTTGACGTTAGGAGTCTTAAGATATGATAGTTAATAGTTATACAAAATTTGAACTAATGCCCATGTTCTAACGTCAAGATTTTTCATCCAGAAAAAGTAGCACAACTCGAAAGAATGATAGAGAGATACAAAGTAATGCGAGAGATAAATGATTTTTTTTCTACGTGTTCTCAAAAAGTTGGCTCACTCCCCTGCCCCTCGTTGGGCACTCCTCCTTGTTACTCCATGCTCATATTGCAGGGTTTTGGTGAATGGCAGCATGAGCATTGTGGTTAAATTTATGAATATTAGAATGGAGGTTTGATTTCACTCTCTCTTGCTCTTTTATCACTAAGATAAGTGGGCATCAGTAGTGAAGATTGCAGAACATAGAACTTGTGAGCCAATCGTCCAGTCTCCTGAAAATTGGGATCATCCATCCCCGTGCATCCTGGCGTTGCTTGCTGACGGCCCGTTGTAGGAGTTCGGACCCTTTTTTCCATCCACGTGTTGACAATTGACATGTAGTTCTGAAGTCCTGATTATCACATTCACAAAAAAGAAGAAAAGAAAACGTACTAGCTCACATAATTAAACAAGTAGCATCACTCTCGCAAGTCAATACAACTCACTGCACACTGCACTCCCTTTTCTTTTAATTTTTTTTTGAGGGACCCCTTTTCTTTTAATATCACCACTTGTTTTTTTTTTAAACCTCTCAAACTGGGTACAACTGTAGCATCTGTTCATGTGCGCTACTCACACACTCACTCCACCACGCACACCAACACACCCTTACGCACACAACCAGACCTACAACTATACGCAGCAACCAAGATCGCGTCCTTCGAGAAGTCACCAGGACCAGCTGGACCTGATGTGCGACGAGGCACGTCGCTTCGCTGTGGCTCTACGCGAGTGAAAGGTACCTGAAATTATTTTTGGGGACAAGCCCCGGTGAGAAACACAGGTGTCGATTCTGGGAATCGAACACCGGTGGGCAGCCTGCCAACTGCAAGGCACCTGTTTGCTTGAACAGAGTTCTGAGTTTGGGCTTTTGTTCACAGTTCACTTATTCAAGACATTGTTCTTTCTTATAGAGGCCGAATAAAACTCAATTTATTTTCGGCCCAATAGGCTCTTCGCAATGAGGCCTGCATTGTTTGTCATATAGCGAAATGCTGACTACGCTTGCTGTCTTGAACTGAATTATTTGTCCCTTGTCCTTTTGTCCTCCATGTCTCTGCAGACTCCTAAAAGTCAAATGCTACCACTCCTAAAAGTCAAGTGCAAACAATCTTATCATGCCGATCAAGAAAATGAGATCTCTTTTGGCCGAGCCACGACGCCATGGCCGTCAAGCTTCTACCTACGAGATTACAGGTAGCAAACACAGGTCCACGCGCACAAAATTATCTGTCCTAGCAGCACTCGACTTTAAGTTTTGCACGCACTGTTCAACCTCAGCCTTCTGCACTGGCTTCAGTTCGCATTGACTGAAGCTTTGGATCAGCTGCGTCTGGTTTTAATACGACGAGTCTCCCTCCTTTCTCCATGGCCCGGCGAGCTTTCTCCCCGTACTCCCTGGCCTTTCCTCCTCTTGTCGTCGGCCTCCTCGCCTCCGCCCATCAGCGCCGACACGGCTCACACGATGTCCTCCCGCGCCACCGCCACGGCCTCGTCGTCGAATACCATCACGGGCACGGGCACGCCGACCGGCACGCCCACGCCGAGCACGTTCAAGAACTGGTCGGCGAAGTGCGGCCACGTCACCACCGGCACGTCGTGCGAGAGATCGACTCCAGAAGCGAGTTCCAGCCGCAGTGGGTGACGAAGCCGCGCGTGGACGGCGAGGTGCGACAGGAGGGCGAGCTGCGGCGCCCACCCACGCACCGCGAGCCCCCGCCCGCCGTGCTCACTCGAAGTTCTGGCGGCTTAGCGTCTAGCCGGTCGATGACGACGCCCTGCGCAGCGTGTTTTCGTTCTGAGACGCGCATGCCCGCATGGCTGCTGAAATTCCGTGTCGACGCCCACGCGCCGTGGTTCCGGTGATGGATAAGGGGAGAATGGTGGCGTTCATGGAGCATGGTTGCACTGTCCGATGTTGTTTACGATCGACGCACCCCCAGAGATCGCAGAGTAAGTTTGCAGGTTCAAAGTCTAACAGGGATCAAAACGAAGACAAGCGTAGAGATGGCAGACAAATGAGCTGCCTCACTCATTTCAATTCAAATCTGCAATCTTCAGCAAAACGAATGTTCAGAAGAGGAGAGAGAACCAAATAAAAGTGTACTGTGCTAAACAATGAGGTCATGTGCTATACTGTAAACCGCACAGTTACCTTGCGATACTGGACTGTACATCAGTCATGTACTGTACTAATCAAAGATGTTAAGTTTCGTTGCCATTCAGCACGTGCTTTGCATGCCCAATCCGGTAATTTTGATGGTAAACGTCGCAGTTGCAGTTGCAGGCTTGTCGCATTTGAGAGCCCTAAACAAACTCCACAATATTAGTAGTTGGGAGTTTAGGTACCAATAAGGAAACCGTCGTCGCTACGTCACAAAAATCGAACCGAAAACGTATTGCAACATGGCGCAGTCGAAGTTATTGCGCCGCGCCGCACCGCACGATAGTCTGGAAATCTGGGTATAGAGAGGGAGGACTCACCGCGCCCCTTCCCCTTCCCCTTCTCCCTTCTCCCCTTCTCCAGACACAGTTGCACGAGACGAGCGAGAGAACTAGACACAAATCATCAGGAAGTGGTGGAACGAAACAGGAATAGCGCCTCCGCGTGATGACGACGACAATGGTGGGCATTCACCTCCGCCCTCGCCAGCCTAGCCATTCGCTTCCTTCGGCGGCCTCGGCGCCAAGTTCCAGGGTGATCGTCAGCGACAGCAGGCGCGGCAGTCTGTTCACGCGGCCCTTCCCCGTCCCGAAGATGCAGATGGGAACGGCTCCCCTGCGCTTTGTGTCCCGGTGCGCCGGCGCCGACGGCGCTAGCGAACCCAGCCCCGAGGAGGATCCAGGAGTACCTTTCAATCCCAATTTTTCTTTTTATCGATTCGATTCGATTTGCATTGATGGAATCCTTCTCTTTCTCATGCATTGGATGAATATATGCCAATAATTACATGTTTTTTTTCCATGCTTGAAACTATGATCCCCTTTGTGTGCAAAGTAGAGAAAAATAATTAGGCATGTTTTAGGCCTTGTTTACCTGCAGATTATATAATTGAGTGTTCTATTATGTATAAGCTAGCTTATATAAGCCAGAGGTTCTAAGCTTGTAACATTATTTGTTAACTCAAATTATAAGCTAATGGATTCTTGGTTTTGGGTGACAGACTAGAGTATAAGCTGAAATAATCTAATTTGGGACGGTTTGTAAGATTATGAAAAACTAGAGGTCCAAGTTATATTATCTAGATAATATTGCATTACTCAACCAAGTCAGATAAAAAATTCTCTTATCATCGAAAAGGCGCGCAGCGAGATAACAAACACATAAAAAAGGATATGCCCTAACTATTCTTGTTGTTTATTTCAGCTCAGAACTAAATAAATTAGATTATATAATCTAAAAAGGAAATAAACCATCACTTAATCTTGTGTGTTTAGCCTATGTACCAGAGATTTCGCGAGGCGATGGACAAGCACGACAAGGAGTACGTAGCAGAATTGACGGCCCAGGGTGCTTTTACGGCCCAAGACGCTATGGTTTGTTCTTATCCAATACAGTATGTACTTTTTGTTGAACCATTTATTATATGCGATCGAACAACTCCTTACCCGGGAGAGCAGCTAGTGAATTGAACTATCCATGCAACCGTATGCTTTCCACATTCACTGAAAGAGGGAAACATATTTTTGCTTGGCACTTTTTGTGAGTCATGACCTTGTTTAATTTTTTTAGTGGAAAATTCCTACCAAAACCTTTGTATTTGAACTTGTTTGTTTTGGTAGGGTTGTGTTGACACCGGATTTTGGAAGTCCTCTGACACGCGGCGAAGAGATAAGGCAAGGGGAGATAGTATCTGGAAAAGACGCCGCGTTGACCGGAACAAAAGGAAGATTTTGATTGTTACGATCAGAGGATTAGTTAAGATAGGAATAAAATATTTTCTTGTAGCGAAAGTTGGGAGGAGTCGTGTTTGTTTCAAAGTCGGTTACCTCGGGTGTATAAATATAAACCCAGGTGCTTGTAATCAGAATAATACACAATTCAATACAACTCTCGGCGCATCGCCAACCTGTTTTTCTCGACGGGTTTCTTGTTCGAGCGGGCTGCATCGGCACGATCTCCGCTAGGGCAGGGAATTCGTCACCCCACGGTAATTATCTCGACTATCTAGTAACCTTCTCGTCTCGTGCTTTGATCGAATTATCTCACTGCATTGAGTTGATCGAATCTGCTAGTGGTGTTGGTTTAATTATCAGTTATCCGGTATATGAGATCTATCTAGAACTGTTAGCAAGATCGGCGTCGTTATTGCTGTCTCGGTTAGGTCCGATCCTACGCGACGTTCGTCTGATGAACATAGTACAGATAGATTAAATATATTCGAGTCATCTTAGATCGATTTATTAGTTGGTCTTCCACCTAATTATCTCCGATAGAACCTTATTGCTGTCTCGGTTAAGTCCGATCCTACCGGTTTTATTGGAATAGTTCTGTGACGCGTCTGGCTGATAGATTGATCTAGGGTTCGATCGGGACGTTTAGCCGATTAGTTACCATAATCACTTTGGATTTGTTTATTGGTCGATCTTCCACCTAATTGCTTTAGCAAAACCTTATTGCTGTCTCGGTTAGGTCCGATCCTACGGGTTTTTGCTGGAGTAATTCCGTGACGTGGTTAGCCGATAGGCCGATCTGGAGTTTGATCGGAGTGTTTAGCCGATTAGTTATCACACAGATCTTTCTTTCCTGAAACCCTTATATTCTTTATTGCACTGCTTGGCTGGTTACGAAGCATTTATTTAATTATCTAAATCTAGCCGATAGTCTACTGTGGTTTGTTAGATCTGTTCCTTTACTGTTCAACAGCCGATGATAGGAAGCCGATAGGGCATAGCCGATAGCAACGGTCGATTGTTTCGTTTGTCTTTATTTGCATCATCGACTGTTTTCCGCGACATTCATTTGTCGGCTATACATCGGCCTGTTTCTCGGGCCGGTGACCAGGTGAATTTGACCTTTTTATCCTTTTGTTAGTTTTCAGGAAAAACTGACTGGCACGCTTCGGGATTCTCACGGCGTACGAGATTCGGTCCTGCACTGGAGTTAAGCAGATCTCCCAGGCCGTTTGTGTGTGATTTTCGGATCAACACACTTTTTGGCACGCCCGGTGGGACACGTTCATTGAAGTCATGTCGCAAGACGGAACACCAATCGACAGGACCAAGATCGGAGCGCATAATGTCCTTCAGGTGACAGAAGAACAGCTGAGTGATGAACAGAAGCAGCTGCTCATGAAGAATTTGGAGGACTACAAAGAGCTGTGCCTGCAATCATTCAAGAAAACAAGAGCGGGCGTTGTTCAGTCCAATCCTTTTCCCATGCCGGTTGTCGTGGACACTTCCAAGAAACCGGCGGGGTCATCAGATGAGAAGGCAGCAGCTGAAGAGATTCAGAAGGTGGTCAATATTGCTGTCGAGAAAGCGTTGGCAGAAAAGTCTACCCCCTTGGTGAACTCTATTAAGACTATGTTTGAAGAGGCGCTCAAAGTTGCTAAAGAAGTCAGACCGACAGAAGAAGTACCGGAACAACCACCACCGACGTCGGCTGCTGGGTCGTCTCAGGTCCCATCTGGAAATCTGAGTGATATGATATATACTGCCATGCATCAAGCATTGATCAATCAGTCTCCAGTATTGGTCAATACCTTGAAGGACCTCATCATCAAGACAGCTGATGGTACGATATACAATGAGGTAGGAGGTGGGCCGGTGTACTCTACTCCTCAGAGGAGTTATCGGCTGCCTCTTGGTACCCCTACAAGAGACGTGGGAGGTCGTACTTTTCAGATTTCAGAACAGTATGTGCCGACTGGGTCTGGAGGTAATCAAGCATGGCCGGATCAGCAAGGACCATCGTCAGCAGCGAGGAGCTCGGGGGCAGATGATTGGGCTGTTAAGATTGCTGACATAATGAGAGACCAATTTGGCTTGAAGGCGAAGGATCAGACTTCTGTGTACCGCCGCCCATATCCAGAGTGGTATGACAGGACTCCTTTCCCTCCACGGTACAAGGTGCCAGATTTCTCCAAGTTTTCTGGACAGGATAACACATCGACCATGGAACACATCGGCCGTTTCCTCGCGCAGTGTGGTGAGGCTTCGGCTGATGACATATGGAAGATCAGATTGTTCCCTTTGTCGCTGTCAGGCCCAGCTTTTACATGGTTCGCATCATTGCCAGCCGATTCCATTAAAGAGTGGCGTGATCTGGAGCAGAAGTTCCACAAGTACTTTTATGGCGGCACTACTGAGATGAAGCTCACAGATCTGACTGCTGTTCGTCAGAGGTCCGGAGAGTCGGTGCTGGATTACATTCAGAGGTTCCGAGATGTTCGTAGCAGATGCTACAGTTTGGCTCTGACAGACCAGCAGCTAGCCGAGTTAGCCTTTCAAGGGCTCATCGGCCCCATTCGGGAGAGGTTTGCGTCTCAGGAGTTTGAGAGTATCTCCCAGCTGGCTCAGAAGATCTCAGCTCACGAGAGCCGATTCCAGAGTGCTGTGAAGGGCAGGCATGCTGCATATGCTGATTATGCATTTGAATCTGATTCTGATGAAGATGGAGAAGAAGTGGGACTGGCTGAATGGACCAGAGGCAAGAAACCAGTGGCGTGTCCGTTCATCAAGCAAGCTGCGGCCCAAGAAAGATATGATTTTGATGTGAACAAGCTGGACAAGATCTTTGATTGGTTGTTACAGGAGAAGCAGATCCAGTTGCCACCGAATCATGTTTTGCCTTCACCTGAAGAATTGAAGAAGAGGAGGTGGTGCAAGTGGCATAATGCCCCATCACATACTACGAATGAGTGCAGAGTCTTCAGGCAGAGTGTTCAGGCTGCGATTGAACAGGGTCGCATCAAGTTTGATGAACAAAAGAAGCCCATGAAGATTGATGGGAATCCTTTTCCTGTGAATATGGTGGAATTTGGTAGCTCATCCATGATCAACAAGTATCAGAGGAAGAGGGAAAGGGATGATTATGAAGAGCACAGATCTCGGGATGACTCGCATTGGGATTGTCCTTTCTTCAGGTACTGTTGGGAGGAAGGCATGAAGTTGCCGCCAATCGAAGGGTGCCCAGGCTGCAGCAATCAGTCAAGGAGGCTGTACAGAGAAGTGCCATCTCATGTCTATGTTAGACAGGAGAGAGTTCCGGCTTTTGATCGACTGCAAGAGAGTGGGGCATCATATCGGCCAATGAGAGAGGCGCCGCGTCGACCGAACAGAGAGTTCAAGCCTTCTGTTCATGATCGGCTAGGGCCAAAGCAGGACGATGAGGCTGAGTTCCAGGAGCTGATCGATGAAGAGCAGCAAGAATATAGGCCTAAACGCCAGCCACAGTGGTGTCCCACTGGTATCTTCTCCAAGAGCCAAAAAAAGAAGGGTACAGAGACAGCGTTGCAGGGAGATGGAGGCCGAGCTCCATAAACGTGATGATGATGATGATCGGCGTCCGCGTACCAGGAAGGAATGGAGGCCCAAGGTGGCGTCTGAGGTCCAGAAGTTGGAAGCAGCAGTCAATGTTTGCATCATGCCGTATGAATTCAGAGCTGTTGATGATGAAGAATCTGACGATGATGCTGCAGAAGCTATGGCACAGTTGGTCCTTGATCCGCAACAGGCTGTGTTTGACAAGCCAGAAGAATCTAAGCGCCGGCACATGAAGGCTTTATATGTCAAAGGGTATGTGAATGGTAAGCCGATGAGCAAGATGCTGGTCGATGGAGGTGCTGCAGTCAACATCATGCCGATGACTACCTTCAGGAAGTTGGGCAGGACCGATGACGATTTGATCAAAACCAACATGATACTCAGGGACTATGGGCGCAAGACGTCAGAAGCAAAAGGGGTGCTCAATGTGGAGTTGACCATCGGAAGCAAGACGTTGCCCACTACGTTCTTTGTTATTGATGGTAAGGGATCTTATACCATGTTGCTTGGGAGAGATTGGATTCATGCCAACTGTTGCATCCCGTCCACTTTACATCAGTTCCTTATTCAATGGGTGGATGATGTGATCGAGGTGGTTCCGGCCGATACCGCGGTGTACGTCGCTTCGGCCGATTTGGGTCCCATGCGTTTGGAGTGCATGGATTGTTTCTCTGGCAAGGTTTGGGATGGAGAGTTTTTGGAGTTCACCGATGACAGCGTCGAATTGGTGGATGACTTGAATCCTAAAAAGTTGCTCTGACAGGCGCCACAGAGGACGCCAAGGAGGAGGGCAAGTTGGGGCAAGGATTTACTTCGGCCGATGAGCTAGAGGAGGTAGATATAGGTGATGGTAGCAAGCCTAGGCCGACTTTCGTCAGTAAAGGATTATGTAAGGAATTTAAAGATAAGTTAATAGAGTTGTTAAAGGATTATCGAGATTGTTTTGCATGGGAATATCATGAGATGCCGGGTCTTAGCCGATCAATTGTTGAACATCGGCTACCTATCAAACCTGGATTTCGGGCACACAAGCAAGCTCCAAGGAAATTTGAGGCTAAGGTTGATGAAGCGATTAAACAGGAGATTGCTAGATTGTATGAGGCAAAATTCATACGTCCATGCCGGTATGCTGATTGGATATCAAATATCGTCCCGGTGGAGAAGAAGAATGGCAAGTTACGGGTGTGCATTGACTTTAGGGATCTGAACAGAGCAACGCCCAAAGACAGTTATCCGATGCCAGTAGCCGATACGTTGATTGATGCTGCGGCAGGACACAAGATTGTCAGCTTCATGGATGGCAATGCCGGTTATAATCAGATTTTCATGGCCGAAGAAGATATTCCAAAGACTGCCTTCAGATGCCCAGGTGCGATTGGTTTGTATGAATGGGTTGTGATGACTTTCGGCTTGAAAAATGCTGGTGCTACTTATCAAAGGGCTATGAATTACATATATCATGATTTGATTGGACGATTGGTGGAGATATACATTGATGATGTCATTGTTAAGTCAAAGGCCGTTGATGATCACATAGCTGACTTGAAGGAAGTGCTGGAGAGGACCAGAAAGTATGGTGTCAGGATGAATCCCAATAAGTGTGCCTTTGGGGTATCGGCTGGGCAGTTCTTGGGGTTCATTGTGCATGAACGAGGTATAGAGATTGGCCCAAGGAGTTTTGAAGCCATCAACAAGTTAAAGCCCCCAACAAATAAGACAGAGTTGCAATCTCTTGTTGGGAAGATAAATTTCGTGAGGAGGTTTATTGCTAATCTATCAGGGAGAATTGAGCCGTTTACGCCATTGCTACAGTTGAAGGCTGGTCAAGGGTTCAAGTGGGACCCTGATCACCAGAAAGTGTTAGATGAGATTAAAGAATATTTGAAATCTCCTCCGGTATTGGTTCCTCCTAAGACGGGTGTTCCGTTCAAATTGTATTTGTCAGCCGACAAGAAGTCCATCGGCTCTACGTTGGTGCAAGAACAAGAAGGAAAAGAAAGGG
Source organism: Eragrostis nindensis (assembly GCA_012490785.1). Classification (NCBI taxonomy): domain Eukaryota; kingdom Viridiplantae; phylum Streptophyta; class Magnoliopsida; order Poales; family Poaceae; genus Eragrostis; species Eragrostis nindensis. The sequence continues at coordinate 418,498 of JAAXCT010000083.1, forward strand.
TGGTATTTTATTTAAGCAGAAAATTGCTTGACGCTGAAACCAGGTATTCTGATTTGGAAAGATTATGTCTTTGCCTTTATTTCTCCTGCACCAAATTGAGGCATTATCTTCTTTCGAGCGAGTGTACTGTGGTGTGCGGAGCCGATGTAGTCAAGCATGTCCTATCGGCTCCTATTTTGAAGGGAAGACTCGGAAAGTGGATGCTTGCTCTAGCTGAATTTGATTTGAGGTATGAGCCTCTTAAAGCTGTTAAAGGTCAGGTTTTGGCCGATTTAATAGTTGAGCATAATCATGTTGAGCCCTTGCCATGGATTTTATTCTTTGATGGATCTGTTTGCAAAATGGGATGTGGTATAGGCTTGGTTCTCATTTCGCCTCGGGGGGCATCATTCGAGTTTTCTTATTCTGTTGATGTTGGCACTAACAATCAAGTTGAGTATCAAGCTGTGTTAAGGGGTCTACAATTGCTTGGTGATGCTGGAGCCACTCATATTGAAGTAATTGGAGATTCATTATTGGTGCTTGGACAACTCTCTGGAGAATTTGAATGCAGGGACGAAAATCTGCGGTTTTATTATGAAGAATGCGTATTGCAGCTGCAGAAATTCGGGGATGTGAAATTCAAGCATGTTCCCAGAGAGCAAAATATGGAAGCTAATAGGTTGGCACAAAATGCGTCAGGGTATCGGCCTGATCATAGATGCATTGTGCTGGATGTTCCTGATGTTGAGGTTGAAGATTGGAGGGCGGAAATCATTTCATATTTGAAGAATCCATCTCAATCTGTATCCAAAAAGGTTAGGTATCAGGCTCTTAAATATGTATTGTTGGATGGAGAGTTATATTACCGAACCTTGGAAGGTGTGCTGTTGAAGTGCTTGGATCTGGAAGAAGCAAAATTAGCAATGGCAGAGGTGCATGAAGGAATTTGTGGAACCCATCAGTCAGCTTACAAGATGAAGTGGTTGCTGAGGAGGACTGGTTATTTCTGGCCGACCATGTTGGAGGATTGTTTTGAATATTATAAAGGTTGCCAGGATTGTCAGAAATTTGGTCCAGTTCAGAGGGCTCCTGCTTCGGCCATGAACCCTATCATTAAGCCATGGCCGTTTCGGGGGTGGGGTATGGATATGATTGGTCAAATTAATCCTCCGTCAAGCAAAGGGCATAAATACATTTTAGCTGTGACTGATTATTTCACAAAGTGGGTGGAAGCTGTGCCATTCAGGAATGTGACTTCGAAAGATGTGATCAATTTTGTGAAGGAGCACATTATTTATCGGTTTGGAATTCCTCAGACGATTACCACTGACCAAGGGTCCATTTTCATATCTGAGGAGTTTTTGGAGTTTGCTGCAAGTTTGGGAATTAAAATATTAAATTCTTCTCCGTATTATGCTCAAGCAAATGGTCAGGCTGAGGCGTCCAACAAGAGTTTAATCAAGTTGATTAAACGCAAAATCGATGAACAACCAAGGAAGTGGCACACGACATTAGCCGATTCGCTTTGGGCCTATCGGATGTCGTGTCATGGGGCTACACAAGTCACGCCTTATCAGCTGGTATATGGGCATGAAGCAGTTCTTCCTTGGGAGGTAAATATTGGGTCTCGCCGAATTTCATTGCAAGATGAGCTTACAGCCGATGAGTACAAAAACTTAATGAATGATGAGTCTGAGGACATAGTACAACTTCGGTTGCGAGCTATGGAGAAGATTGCTCAGAATAAAGCTCGAGTCGCGAAGCATTATAATAAGAAAGTCGTTTCCAAGCAATTTTCCGAAGGGGATTTAGTGTGGAAGCTTATTTTGCCGATAGGTTCCAAGAGTAACCGCTTCGGTAAATGGTCCCCAAATTGGGAAGGTCCGTTCAAGATTAGCCAATGTTTAGTTGGTAATGCTTACAAGTTGCAGAGTTTGGATGGGAAAGAAATAGAGCGAGCCCTTAATGGAAAGTATTTGAAGAAATATCATCCAAGCGTCTGGGTTAATTCTTGAAGAAGTAGCATACAAGAGCCGACAGCACGTCGCCTACAGAAAGCCGATGACTGCTAAGCCGATGCAACGGCTAGGCACATCGCCTCTAGAAGAAAAAAATACAAAGAAGCCCAAATCAAAGTACAAGTTCTTACACCAAGAATACACACTGCGGCTGCTGTCAAGTGTCAACCAAGTGCTGACACAGGATAGGATGGGTCGTTGCTCCAGTGTACGAGGAGAGGAGCAAATGCATGGACACCATCACGTCAAAGAAGATGTTATCCCTGAGAAGGAACCTTGTCTGACGAAGAACATGAGTTCTTCCTCGAAGTCTGAAGAGGAGCCGCTGTCTCCAGGGATTAGCTCAAGAGGGATAGCGTCGGGATGAAAGAGATTGAAGAGAAGCAAACGGAAGGCAAGAGGCCAGAGCATAGGCGTGTAAAGGGAAAAGAAGCTCATGGTTATTATCTCGCTGTTTGGGATATATGGCTGAGGTTTTGTGAAAGGGGTTTTTCTTGCTGGCCATGGTGTTGTGATTTCGATGAAGGGAGGCATTCCTTTTATAGGCCAAGATGCGAAAGGAGATAAGATCGTGGAACAGTGAAAGACCTGCTGCAATTAAAGTAATTGGTACGGATTGTCTGGTGCACGCCATATGAAGACAAGGGTACAGCTCATTATGTCAGGTATACTGTTTTCACGTGAAACGCCATCTAGAAGCTTGCATTAAAATAAAGAAGTATAGCAAGAATATGCGGCAGAAGATTCGTGCAAGAGGCAAAAGGCCGATGTCTTTACGTCGCCCTTGAATTTAAAGTGTTTATACAAATACTTTAGAGTTCAAAAGAAGCTTTTGCTACAAGACTAAGCCTACAGGTACTCCTGGATCTTGTCGATGGCGTTTTTGCGAATCTGCTCGATGCTGTTTATGAACTTGAGGTCTTGTTCCATTGAGCCGATGTCCGGATGAAGCACTAAGAGCTGCTGACGTGCTAGATCCTTGGCCGATGATAGTATGCTTTCTTGAGTTGATATTTCATCGGGGAGAAGGGCTAGCTTGTCTTCTTCGGCCTTAATCTCTTGTTCTTTGGCTCTTACTGTGGCTTGGAGATCCTCAAGTTCTTTCTTCAGCCGATCTAGTTCAGTTCGAATTTCTGCGGGCTTGGTCCTTAGCTCGTCAAGCTTGGCTTGCTCAGTCTGGACCTGGGAATCGGCATTGACCAAGGCTATCAGACGATCTGATCTAGCAGCCCTTTCGGTCATACGTCTTTGGATCTTGATGATCTCCAGCTCATGATAGTCGACGTGTGCAGCGGGATGCAGAGCTTCTAAGAGATCATATGGGATCAGACGACGGATCTCATTGAATCGGCTTGAAACTGGGCCGATGTTGGATGTCAGCACGTCAAGAGTTGGCTCCGATAGTCTTTCTGAAATTTCCCTCAGGGTTGTCTTCACATCATCAGGAAGGTAAGGTTTTGAGGAAGCCGATGAATCCAAATTGATGGCCGATGGTTGAGGGTCCGATAGCTGAAATGAGAATAGAGTGATGATGCATTCAAGATGAAATGATAAGAAGGGCTATCTTGATTTTACCGTCTTCTCTGTATCGGCGTCAGGAGATGTTGGGATCTGCGTGCCTACTAGACCGGTTGGAAGGTTGAAATCTTGTCCGCTTTCTCCTTGAGGGGTAGAAGTATCTTCGGCCGATGCATGTGGTACTTCAGAGCCGATGGCGGCATGGTCCCGAACTGGCGACGCTTGGGTATCTGTGTTCGGAGGAACATTAACATTAAGGTCCTGCAAGAAGCTCCGCAAGGTTTTGCATATTTTGTGTGGGGCCACAGGCTGATCCGCAGAAAAGGTACCTATCTAGCCACATCATCAAAAAGGCTGCATGTTCCTTATCAGTCACTGGTCCTGAGGTGTTGCTATATTTGGTAATAAAGCCCTTCCAGCCCCCGATGCCTTTGGTTTGGAAACCATGAGTCAGTGTGACTTGCAAATTGTCAGGAGCAAAGGAGGTGGCGACATCAAGATCTGTGAGCATGGTCACATCCATAAGTGAAGGGGACATAGGGCCATGACCGAATGTATATGCGTTGAGGGCATCAGACCAGAAATAAGATGAAGAAATCAGCAAGGGGTCGTTTCTGGTTGTTTCGGCAATAGACAAATTGATGCAATGATCTATGCCTAAAGCAGTCCAGTGAGCGAGTTTGGCCCGACGAACTCGGCAATACCAGTTTTTCCAGCCAGGAAGGGTGCTCGGCCAAGATCTGAAACTAGCGCTCCAATGAGAAGGGTTGAGCAGGGTGTTTTTGAAGGGGATCCTAAAAGTTTCAGATCTAATAAAGTGAGTGGGGTCCTCATCGCCCATCGGCCCTAAGAAATAGAATCTCGAAGCAGAGGAGGGAATCACGAGCTGCGCCCTAAGGTTCTGGAAATAATGCGAGAAAGAAAAGGGGAATAAAAATAATGAGGAACTAATGGCGGAAACAGTTAAGCCTAGGGTTGAGAAAAATAAAAGGGAAATCAGATTTGAAGGCGATGGATTACCTCAGGGATGGATGCGGTGAGCACCGGCGGGCGCTTCGTCCGAGCCTCGGCGTCGGAATCGGAAGAAGACTGACGCGCCATTTCTTGGTCGGCGACAGCGACGGCGCGGAAGAGAGAGAACCGATGAAGAGCGGCTTCCTTGAGAAGAAAGTGGAGGAAGAAGATGAGGGGTCGGTTCTGTATTTATGAGGGTCGTGAGTGGTGCTTGCTATAAATGTGCACAAGGCACTAGGAGACAAATTCGGCGCACAAAGATTTTGTACTCCGAACTTGGGGGGCATGTGTTGACACCGGATTTTGGAAGTCCTCTGACACGCGGCGAAGAGATAAGGCAAGGGGAGATAGTATCTGGAAAAGACGCCGCGTTGACCGGAACAAAAGGAAGATTTTGATTGTTACGATCAGAGGATTAGTTAAGATAGGAATAAAATATTTTCTTGTAGCGAAAGTTGGGAGGAGTCGTGTTTGTTTCAAAGTCGGTTACCTCGGGTGTATAAATATAAACCCAGGTGCTTGTAATCAGAATAATACACAATTCAATACAACTCTCGGCGCATCGCCAACCTGTTTTTCTCGACGGGTTTCTTGTTCGAGCGGGCTGCATCGGCACGATCTCCGCTAGGGCAGGGAATTCGTCACCCCACGGTAATTATCTCGACTATCTAGTAACCTTCTCGTCTCGTGCTTTGATCGAATTATCTCACTGCATTGAGTTGATCGAATCTGCTAGTGGTGTTGGTTTAATTATCAGTTATCCGGTATATGAGATCTATCTAGAACTGTTAGCAAGATCGGCGTCGTTATTGCTGTCTCGGTTAGGTCCGATCCTACGCGACGTTCGTCTGATGAACATAGTACAGATAGATTAAATATATTCGAGTCATCTTAGATCGATTTATTAGTTGGTCTTCCACCTAATTATCTCCGATAGAACCTTATTGCTGTCTCGGTTAAGTCCGATCCTACCGGTTTTATTGGAATAGTTCTGTGACGCGTCTGGCTGATAGATTGATCTAGGGTTCGATCGGGACGTTTAGCCGATTAGTTACCATAATCACTTTGGATTTGTTTATTGGTCGATCTTCCACCTAATTGCTTTAGCAAAACCTTGTTGCTGTCTCGGTTAGGTCCGATCCTACGGGTTTTTGCTGGAGTAATTCCGTGACGTGGTTAGCCGATAGGCCGATCTGGAGTTTGATCGGAGTGTTTAGCCGATTAGTTATCACACAGATCTTTCTTTCCTGAAACCCTTATATTCTTTATTGCACTGCTTGGCTGGTTACGAAGCATTTATTTAATTATCTAAATCTAGCCGATAGTCTACTGTGGTTTGTTAGATCTGTTCCTTTACTGTTCAACAGCCGATGATAGGAAGCCGATAGGGCATAGCCGATAGCAACGGTCGATTGTTTCGTTTGTCTTTATTTGCATCATCGACTGTTTTCCGCGACATTCATTTGTCGGCTATACATCGGCCTGTTTCTCGGGCCGGTGACCAGGTGAATTTGACCTTTTTATCCTTTTGTTAGTTTTCAGGAAAAACTGACTGGCACGCTTCGGGATTCTCACGGCGTACGAGATTCGGTCCTGCATTGGAGTTAAGCAGATCTCCCAGGCCGTTTGTGTGTGATTTTCGGATCAACAGGTAGGTAATCGAAGTCTTATAGTAATAAAATCCACAACAGTCAAGTATTTAGTGCCCCTGTAGGCCTAGTAACTCTCCCAAGTTCTTTTATTTTATTGCATCTATTTTTTGTTACATATTTCTGATTTCTTTATTGTTTTATTTGAGGTCCAAGGATTAGAGTCCACCCTGTTTCGAGACGAGGAAGACAAACTTCAAACTTACGTGAGAGGGATAGATTCCAACAGTTGTTTTTTGGTTAGTATTTGCTGATAATATATTTTAAAAAAATTATATTGTCAAGTTCAAAGTCATTTATTTTGTGCTCAAAGTGCCAAAAGTATGATTTTTGTCCTGTTTATGTTACAGTTATTTGTTACTTAAAGTTAGTTGTTGGGAAAATATATGATGGGATGGAGCAGATTACGATTAACTAAAACAATGCTTTATTGCACATACAAGTTGTAAACTAAAAAACTCTACATTTCAGCTAATACATTATAGCACTTCTAATTAGTAGAATGCCTACTTTAATACATAAACAGGGGTAATATTTTCATCAAAGTTATAAATTTCATGATTCTTAATAATTTATAAAAACAATTAAATCTATGCCATGATCTATTGACACTCAGAAGTACGTTCCTTCCTTGGCTAGGTGTCCAGGCCATCACAAGAACCACTTCTTGCCACTCCAGTGAAGAAGAACAGGAACAGAGGCGAAGGACATGAAAAGTCTGACCTCAGGCGCAGTGGCAGAATTGCAGAGCGAAGGAAGAATATGGGAAATAAAAACACGGAGGAGATTGCACAAGAAGTGTTGGTTAAGAAATTAGGCACCCTTTCGCCAACCGAAAGCTTGACAGAGGTGGCCAAAAAAAGACTCATTGACCTGTTTGGAGCGCCCCTTACTGAAGAAGCAATGGAAGCCATTGAAGCCCTCCTGAAGGCAATGAACTTGGACAAGACAAAGGCAATCAAAAATGGGAAGGCAGGGAAGACAGGTAGTGCAACAGTGGCCAAATGAAGATACAAGAAGTAGCAGCCATGTTGTCGTTGAGCTTTGCTCCGATGTTGTACCCCTCTTTATCTGTTTACAGAGTTTGTGATGTTGTTTGCTGGTTGTGTGCATGCCCAGCGCCCCACGCCAATTGGGCTGGAACCTGGCTCTGTTCCTGGCCGGTACCATGCTACCCAGGACATGGTGACTACTACTATATTGGTCCAGAATTTGATTTCGTCTGGACAAAGCGAACCTGCAATACACTTTCTGTTGGCATCCAAATGAGAAGTGACAGAAGCGAGTGGGTACTAACTGGAGTATATGGACCACAAAGCGATCAAGAAAAGATCTCTTTCATGGAGGAATTAAAGACATTAGGACAGTTGGGATGGGATAAATGGCTCACATTGGGAGATTTCAATTTAATCTATAAAGCCCAAGACAAGAACAATGGCAGGCTCAACAACAGAATCATGGGAATGTTCAAAGCGACAATTGACGACCTGGAATGGAGGGAACTAAATCTGAATGGGAGGAAGTTCACTTGGAGCAACGAGCAGCAGCAGCCCACCATGACGAGGATTGACAGATTCTTCTGTACGCCATCATGGGAGGTCTTATTCCCAACCTCACACCTCCAGGCGCTTGCCTCCACACTCTCGGACCACTGCCCACTAATCTTGCAGGGGGATACGCAATCAAGAAAATATAAAGGATTTCGATTTGAAGCACACTGGCTGCAGCTTGACGGTTTCAAGGAAGTAGTGGAGGAGGCATGGAACAGACCGGTCCAGGCAGAAGACGCCATTAGGAAGCTGCACATCAAACTGTCACGAACAGCAAAGGCCCTAAAAAGGTGGGACAAAAAGTGTGTAGGGAACATCAAAATTCAGTTGGCCATTGCAATTGAAGTCCTTTTGCTGCTGGACAGTGCGGAGGAACGAAGGCAGTTGCAGCAAGAAGAGAGAAATTTTAAGAAACGAATAAAGACTAAATACCTGGGTCTGGTGGCACTTGATAAAGCAAGGGCAAAGCAAAGAGCTCGAATTACAAATATCCGAGCAGCGGACGCGAGTACACGCCTATTCCACCTGAGAGCAAACGGGAGGAGAAGGAAGAACTACATACAGATTCTACACACAGAGGAGGGCATTGCAATTACACGTGAAGATAAAAGTGCAGCCATCGAGAGGCACTTCACGAAGCAGCTGGGTAGTACAGAACGAAGAAGCACCACACTGAACTGGGAAGCAATTGACTGTCCCAGTTTCGACCTCAGGGAGCTCGATGATGATATAACAATGGAAGAGATCAAGCAGGCAATTTGGGATATGCCGAAGGACAACGCGCCGAGGCCGGATGGATTTATTGGTGCATTTTATAGAGCATGTTGGGATGTGGTCAAGATCGATCTGTTTTTGGCACTTGTCCAGCTTATGAGCCTGAGGGGAAATGTTTTCAACCTTCTCAATTCTGCTAACGTGGTCCTCATCCCAAAGAAGGAAAAAGCACAGAAGGTGGGGGATTACAGGCCAATCAGCCTCATCCATAGTGTTGCAAAAATTCTCTCCAAAGTCCTGGCAAACAGACTAGCACCACACCTGAACCGAATGGTATCTGCATGTCAAAGCGCTTTCTTAAAAAAGAGGTGCATCCACGACAACTTCGTTTTGGTCCAGAACATTGTAAAAGAGCTACACAGGAAAAAAAGGCCAGCCTTATTCCTAAAACTAGACATCGCCAAGGCCTTCGACTCTGTACTATGGTCTTATCTTTTAGAGCTGCTGGAGAAAATGGGATTTGGGCAGAAGTGGAGAGATTGGCTAAGTATCTTACTTGCAACCTCATCGTCCAGAGTCCTTCTAAATGGAAGCCCCGGAAATCCAATCAATCATGCAAGAGGACTAAGGCAAGGAGACCCGCTATCCCCAATGTTGTTCATTTTGGCCATTGATCCTTTGCACAGAATCTTGCAAAAGGCATCGGAGTGCGACCTCTTAAAGCCGGTTTTGGCTCGAGCAACGGGCGTCAAGGTCTCGCTATACGCGGATGATGCAGCTATCTTTGTAAGGCCGTGCAAAGATGATCTGCAAAATTTACAAGGACTGCTTTCAATGTTCGGGGAGTGCACTGGGCTGAAAACAAATATTTCCAAATCGGAGTGCTACCCGATCAGATGCGAAGACATTGACATGGAGGATATCATGCAGAACTTTCCAGCAACAACCATGGAATTCCCATGCAAATTCCTTGGATTGCCGCAGCACACAAGGAAACTTAGGAGGATCCACTTCTAGCCACTAGTCGACAAGGTTGGTGGAAGGCTACCAGGCTGGAAGGGCAAGTTGATGAACCGTGCGGCTAGAGTAGACCTCACCAAGTCAGTACTCAGTCCCATTGTTACACACCACGCCATGGTGCTCAATATGCCAAAGTGCATAATCAAGAAAATTGAAAAAATCAAGCGAAATTTCATATGGAAAGGGGCTGACGAAGCAAACAACTCTGGTGTAGTCTTGGTAAACTGGAAGGTAACTAAGCGGCCAAAGGAGTACGGGGGACTCGGAATACTGGACATTGAAGCTTTCGGAAGAGCACTTAGGCAAAGATGGCTCTGGCAATCATGGACTGAACCAGGAAAGCCTTGGCAAGGAATGGTGGTGCCTTGCGACGATAAAGACAGGGCTCTATTTGCGGCATCGACAAGAATTGTTGTTGGGAATGGAACTATGGCCTCATTCTGGCATGATAAATGGAACGGGGACACAGCCTTCTTTGTTATGGCACCCCACCTGTACAGACTCGCAAAATTCAAGAAAAGATCAGTTGCAACAGAACTGAACATGGTAGATGGATGACTAATCTGAGACCAATCACAACGACGTCAGAGCTGAGAGAGTTCGTCGCGGTATGGTTAAGGGTGCGAAACTGCACACTGCAGCACGACGTCCCTGACAGCATAACATGGAAATGGACCTCAAGTGGGATATACACCTCAAAATCAGCGTATGAAGCTCAGTTCATAGGGGCCGCAAAACCGTTCGATACGTCGAAGTTCTGGAGGGCACTAGCAGAACCAAAAGTGTCGCAGTTTGCTTGGACAGTTTTGCATGAGAAAATTCTCACTGCTGATAATCTTGAGAAACGCGGACTTAATAACAGACCAACTTTTAATCTGACATGCCCCCTTTGCAGCCAGGAGCCGGAAACCACCAAACACCTTGTGCTTCACTGCGTTTTTGCGCGGGAAGTAACATACCATATTTTTTCCTGGTTTGATTTTGCAGGCTACCAGGGACAACACAGGCAGGATGAAGAAGTAGGAGAGTGGCTAAACAGGATGGTGCGGTTGATGGAAGGGAGGAAAAAAAGGCTTTACACAGGAGTAATCTTATATGCTTGGTGGAATGTGTGGAAGGAGAGAAACCGGAGAACTTTCGAAGGAAAATCGAGAACAAGCCTTCATGTTGCCATGCTAGCTAAAGAGGAGATAGAGACATTCCTTTGGGTGTCAGGTCGAGAACAGCCAAGGAGTTTGGTCCGCGAAGAGCACGGCGAAGGATGAAAGCACTCATGCTGGGAAGGCTGTGGACATCAGACTACAATATGCCTGGCCGGCTTCGTCAGCTTGAACTTGTTTGTTGTCGTTTTTCTTTTTTTCCTTTTGTTTTCTTTCTGGGCAGCCATGGCTGCTATGGACTATTTCTTTCTTCTTAATGAAAGGGCAGAGCACCTGCCGTTATTATCCTTCAAAAAAAAAAGAAGTAAGTAGGGTTGCTTCATTGCCTTTGAACATGGTTCGATACTTTCCAATGTTGCGTTGAACACTTCAAGTTTATACAATTTATATGCGTTGTGTTCTTATTAATATCGTGTAACTGTCCTTCCATTTTTTTGTCCTTAAAATTGTACAACACTCTATGTAAGATTGTTGTAAGCTAGTAAATTATCATGAAAACAATTATTTTTAGCAAAGAAGGAAGCTTAGTTTTCATTGGATAACGCCCATGCAAAATAGAAGTAAGGCGACTTAACTACTATGCTAAAATATTATGAATTGCGCTTTTAATTGTTATAAATTTTGTTTGGTGAGGAATGTAGTGTAGAGAAGGCAGGGCGCTGGCACAGATGGTTTGCTTTAGAGTTGCTATGGCTCTCCGTTTATCAGCTGTGATTACGGTACGTAACTAGTACAATATAATCTCTCTCTCTCTCTCTCTCACACACACACACACACGTATTTATTGCTGATTCTCACTAGCATTTTTATATTACTAGGCTAATGCACATTTGAGAATTAATGCGTCGAGTGGAATGTCGTCTCATACAGTGGAGCAGGTAACCCATCAGGTTTAATTAGTTTGTTGGATTTTTAAACATAGTGGTGAGTTTATTAATTTCTGCTCTAAAATACAGATCATTCGGACATATGTAGCAACGTTTCTTAAGACCTCTGAGCACGCATGCCATAGGAAGGTTGATAGGACGAGTATCATTTCATTTATTGACGCTCTTAGAGGTCTGGCTGCAATTAGCCATATCTTGTTTGAAGATACCTTGGCGTTGGTTAATAGCCTCGAGCTTAGTTCATCTAATTATAGCCCGGAGTACAATGTGGAGGCACTTCACCATGAATTGCAGCGTAACATAACAGAGTTGGAAAAGAACTTCGCAGCTGGTTCAGAGAAAGAAGCTTATGAGGTAGACTAAACAGCTACCAAATTGTCGCTTTCCTTTTGTGTTGTGATGTTACTGATCGGCTGATATGATTTGCCCTGCAGCTTTTGCGACCCACAATGAGAAGTGCCACAGATCAAGTAGCACTTTTTGTTTACCGTACAACTACCCTCCGCAAGAAGGCAATAGCCCATGTATTGTAAGGTAAATTGTTTTCATTCATTTGTTTATTTGGATATTTTTTCTTCATACTGTCCTTTAAAAAGCTCAAAATGGTAAAACATTTCACAATTCACATCATAGCGTGCAGTAATGGTAAGGAGTACATCAAGAGCGCGCAAGAAAGGCGAGGCTTCAACAGTGATGTACTTGGGTCATAGCGACATTGACAAGGAATGACAGAGAATATGAGCGTAACATAGATGAGCCAAGCGCCCAAGCCCATTTCCAAGCTTATTTTGTAGTGAAAGCACGGACATTGATAAATGATAATTACTTAATGTGAAAAAGGCTTGCATGCCTACGGTTCAAATTATCCTCGTTACGCCTGACGTCCTACAGTTCTGGCAAGCGGCAACTATGGTTGAGCCCGTGTATTTGGATGCCTGAATGCAGCGCGTTTGTTTTTGGTTGGTGCCCCGGACTTATCCCTCGCTCAGGAAAATCCTGTTGCGCGTCTCTCAACCATGGGCGCCTAACTGCTTCTCACTTAATTAGCACCACTACAAGCAGAGTCGAGCAGGCCTAGCTTTCTCCTTTCAAGCAGACGACCACCGCAAGCAGTTACTCCATAACACCACCACAACAAAGCATGCGGGAATGCAGCCGAGGGTGCTCGGCGCCGGCGTTAAATTCGTCTGCTCTGGAGTTTTCCAGCTCGATTCATTCGGCATGACTTCCTCGTTCACCAGCGTAGCTCCCTCATCTCTTCTCTTCGTGGATGAGCAGCTGACGATGCCGGTTCTTGATGTTTCTCAACCGTCAAGCCCAACAAGTTCCGTTGACTAACGCGAGAAGCTTCACTTCCCCGAGCTTCTTTACGTGAACAACACCTCCACGAGCTGGCAAGAAGATGATGCCTCTCCATGAGCACGGAGCTCTCCTTGTTTGTGGATAATGAGATCTCAAATCTCATGGTAGAGGATGTTCTAGACTAGTTTAGACACGAGGAATGGCGGAGGAGAAACTAGGGATAGCCCTTGAACCTTTGGCCTCAGCCACCTTTCAACCGGATGTTCTTGACCAGTTTTGTGTTTTATCTGATTGGAAGCGTCCTTGGTGCATGGCATCATCCAAACAACTAAGCTAGGCCGTGCCTGTGCAAGCAATGTCGCGAACGCAGTCATGCCTGATTAGGGACTGTTTTTCCTCAAGCAACACGCTTCTTTTTGAGAGCAGCGATTGAGAAGTAGCTAGATCCACATTCAGCTATAACCACCACGAAACAAACTTAGAACACTAAAGATACAGAATCTGCTCATAAGATTCATCATGACAGTTACTGAAACTGAAAGTTCGTCCATTTAAAGATAAACAGCACTTACTCAGAGCACAAGATACGCTTCTAGGGAATACAGTGATAACTGATAACCGAGATGGCAGCAGGTTCACTCGATGACCGGGTGTTCAGCGAACAAGAGCCAACGTTTTTTAGGAAAATTAAAAGATGCACGATAACCAACCAACTACTTGATGATTGCTGAAGTTCACTTGTAGCGCTGCTCCGACAGCTCCGCCAGGAGCTCCACATCCTGAACGAAGCTGGTCAGGCCATCTGACAGCTGCTTGAATGAAGCACCCCGGTTATCCCAGGAGCTTAAACACTTTATTATACCAGTCCCTGGATCAGTCGCTGGTACAATCAAGTCTTACAACAGGTGATATTACAAGTCGCGACCTGGCTAGGGTCGATCGATAAGCAACAAGAATATTAAAAGATAACAAACAACAAGTACAAACCAGACCCCGATGATAACATCTAGGTCTTCAACCATAGCGGAAGCAACTAAGCGGTAGACTAATGCCACAGGCAGCTCGGGTGCGGACGAGACCAAGCTTAATCGTCTTCCTCACCGTCGACGTCGACGAAGTCTGGATCTTCCTCTGTAATCAGCAAGCAAGAATGAGTACAAAAGTACTCAGCAAGTCGCAACCCTTACCCTACCATCAATGGATAAAGGTATGCATTTGGCAGTAGCAAGGAAAGGCCATCAGGTTTGATATTGCAATAAAGCAAGTTTTACACATGCAAGGGTTCAGTTTATAAAGCATTTTGGCAAAAGCATCAAATTAAGATATTAAGGGGTTGGTCAAGTTTTACGTTGCCGGACACCCCGTCCACGACAACCTTCGGCGGAAGGCCGGACCTATTCTCAAAAACAACTCACACATCAAGGAGATAGCACCCATCCCATGCTAGTTCTTGGACCGAACCAAAGCCATGTCCATGACCGTGGACTCGGCTATTCGAATAGATTTTAACACTCTGCAGAGGTTGTACGCTGTACCCACAATCTGAGTGCATCACAAGCCACTGCGCGGGTGGTGTGAAGACTCACAAAGCCATTACCCATCACAGCATCGTCCCGACTAATCGCCATGGGAGTTATCCAGGGGTCTAGCCTCTGATCTAGGCCTCGACCGGGTCGCACACGTCTGCAGCACGTCCACCTGCTCCATGGGCTCCCATTGCATCTCCAGCCTCCAGGCGATTAACAGACTAGCTGGCGGGGTTTAGACTAAGCCGTGCCGCATACACGGTAGTGTGGTCGTACTGAATAAACGGCTAGGTAGGATGTCACAAGCAACTCGGTCCTTATACGAGCCAAGGCAATCATCTCCACATATATGAACCCACCACAGAGGCGGCATTCATCTCCCATATCACTTGTCATAAGCACACCACAGAGGCGACACTTAATCTTCCATAAATATCATCAGGATCACCTCAGCTCTAACCCAAGTTCATTCATTCATCTTTCTTTAGTTATCACCCAACCTTACTACTACCACACAACACCAATCACGGTTTTCACATTTGCAAAAGCTAAGTATAAGTAGAGCACTTAGTGATACACAATCCTAAGCATTTCTATAACAAGGAAATCATCCATGCGTAAATAATATTCATACATGGATATCCTAGGTTTAACAGGGAATAAATTAGGACAGATAATATAAGGCTCAGTGGTCTTGGTAATACTACACAAAGGTTTTGCAAACATCAGGGCAATCATTTCATGCAATAAAACGGCTGCTACGGGTTGTGTTTATAAAACATAGGAGCAGTATGATCAAAGGGAAAACGGATTGTGACTTGCCTTCGTTGACGTTCTCGGGGAGATCCTCCTCGAAGTCTCCGGCTCCTGGTTCCTGCTCCTCCTCCTCCGCGCACTCGTACTCTCCGTTAGCTACGCGACCGGCAAACAAGCAAACAAATACAAATAAATACAAAAGGAATAGAAGATGAGCTCTATAAAAGATGAAACTGGTAGAAATGGATAGAGCTCGATTTTAGATGAATTTAGGAGGAAGAATGAGGTCAATCGGAGCTCGGACGAGGGAGATACGGATTTTACAGTGGAGGCTTTGGATTAATTACGAAAATAAATTCGTGGGAATATTTCAAGTCGAGCAGCACACGAGTGCTTGGGCTGCTGGTGGTGCTCGGTTGACAAGGGAAAGGTGTAGATTAAGTGGGCCGGGGAGGTGGAGATTGACGGAGCGGCGCTCGGTCGGGTGGAGGAACTGAGAGAAGGATGGCAGAGGCTCACCTGCGACTGGTCTGGGCAGCGCGGTGGCAGAAGGGCTGCGGGGAAAGGCTATTTATAGGCGCGCGGCGAGGCGGGAGCTTGCCGGCATGGACGGGACGACGGGGCTGATAACGTGGCGTGCAAATTTGGAGCGACGGGACGCGCGTCAGGCAACTTGGCCACTTGCGGCGCGGATTCGCATGCGCGGTGTGGGGCGGTGCAGCGCATGCAAGTGGTCATGCGTTGGCGTGCGGGGTAATAGTGCGACAAGACAGCTCATGCAAGTGGACATGCAAGTGGGGCCAGGTAATAGTGCGACGAGACGGCTCATGTAAATGGAGTAAAGATGCTTGAGTGAGGTGCGCGCGTGCTCACAAGTGGGCATGGCTCGGCGCAGCGTGCGGCTTTGGTCTGAGTAGGCACAAGCTGCAGAGAGGAGAGGGGCCAGGGCGGTGCGTCGCTTTGTGGCGTGCGCGGTGCGGAGCGACGAGATTGAAGCAGCAGTGGCACAGGGCGAGGTGTGGAGCGAAGCGGCGTGCGCGAGCAGTAGCGACGGGACTAGAGCGAGCAGCGTAGTGAATGCTCTGCGGAGCACGAGGAAGGCTGCTGGATTGGAGCGGCATGCACGCGGGCAAGTGGGTACTAGCAGTTTGGCGTGGATATGAATTGATGTGACGACGCGACGTGACAACATAAGCATAGTGTATAGTGTCGTCACGTGGTTTGAGATGACGAGACGACTCAAGCATAGTGCATAGTGTCGTCACGTGGTTTGAGATGACGAGACGACTCAAGCATAGTGCATAGTGTCGTCACGTGGTTTGAGATGACGAGACGACTCAAGCATAGTGCATAGTGTCGTCAGGTCATTCGAGATAATTAATGTGACGAGATGGCTCAGGATGACTTTGGCGTGTGGTTTTGGATTGACGAGACGACTCGAGTGACGAGACGACTCGACGCGACGAGACAGGCAGAGGAGTGAAGGCACGGTAAAAGGTAATTGGCAGTCAACACTCATACGTGCTGCGCTGAGGAGAAAGAATGAAAGGGAGAGAAAAGTTTTGAAAGGATTTTGAAAACTTCCGATTATGGTTTCAATTTGATTTGTGAATTTTTTTATGGTGAATTTTCAGGGCGTTACAAACCTACCCCCCTTAAAGGAATCTCGTCCTCGAGATTCAGGCTCACCTTCAAAAAGATGAGGGTACTCCTTCCTCAGAGCATCTTCTCGTTCCCAAGTAGCTTCTGCCTCTGTGTGCCGACTCCACTGAACACGGTACAGACGAACTGTTGATCCTCTGGTCTGACGGGTTGTTACATCCAAAATCTTAATCGGCACTTCCCGATAACGGAGGTCATCTTGCAAGTCCAAGGTCTCTACAGAGACATGCTCTTCAGGGATCCTCAAGCACTTCTTGAGCTGAGACACATGGAAAACATTGTGCACATCTGCCAACTCTGGTGGTAGCTCAATCCTGTATGCCACTGTACCGATCTTCTTTAACACTCGGTAAGGTCCGATGTAGCGTGGTGCTAACTTGCCACGGACTTGGAAACGACGCGTACCTCTAATTGGGGAAACTTTAAGGTACACATAGTCTCCAACTTGGAAACTTAAATCCCTTCTTCTCTTGTCTGAATAACTCTTCTGACGAGACTGTGCTTCCTTCAGCTTTTCTCTAATTTCAGCAACTTTTTCTTCTGCCTCTTTAACAATGGAGGGTCCTGTAAGGGAACGCTCTCCAACTTCTGACCACATCAGAGGTGTTCTGCATTTTCTGCCATACAACACTTCAAAAGGTGACATCTTGAGGCTGGCTTGGTAACTGTTGTTGTATGAGAATTCTGCATAAGCTAGACTCTTCTCCCAGTCTTTGCCATAGGTCAGTGCACAAGCTCTCAACATATCTTCAAGGATTTGGTTGATCCTTTCTGTCTGACCATCTGTCTGAGGGTGATAAGCAGTGCTGAAATCTAACTTAGTTCCCAGAGCAGTGTGTAAGCTTTTCCAAAACCTAGAGGTAAATTGGGTACCTCTATCAGAGACAATTCTGCTCGGTACTCCATGTAGCTTCACTATGTTGTCAACGTACAACTGGGCTAACTTGTCTCCTCTATAGTTGGTTTGTACAGGAATAAAGTGAGCGACCTTGGTGAGTCGGTCCACTATTACCCATACAGAGTTATATCCCTTCTTTGTTTTAGGAAAACCAACTATAAAATCCATGCCTACTTCGTCCCATTTCCACACAGGGATTGGTAAGGGCTGGAGCAATCCTGCAGGCTTCTGGTGTTCTGCCTTGACTCTCTGACAGACATCACATTCTGCAACAAACTTGGCTATATCTGCCTTCATTCCATTCCACCAGTACTTTTCCTTTAAATCAAGATACATCTTGGTAGATCCTGGGTGGATGGAATAAGCTGAGTTGTGGGCTTCATCCATGATTATCTCTCGGAACTTTCCTTCTTGTGGTACACAGATTCTGTCTTTATACCACAGAGTTCCTTTATCATCTACTCTGAAGTTTGGGGCTTTGTTTTCCCCAGTGTGGCTGCGGATCTTCATTAACTCTTGATCCTTGAGCTGGGCTTGTCTGATCTGTTCATCCAGTGTTGGTTGCACACTTAGATTATTCACACAAGCTCGAGGCACTATCTCCAGATTAAGCTTCTTTATCTCGGTCGACAGGTGATCATTGTGGTTCATGAGATAGTTGCAGTAGGCTTTTCTACTTAAGGCATCTGCCACAACATTTGCTTTTCCGGGATGGTAGTGGATTTCCAAATTATAGTCCTTGATTAACTCTAACCATCTTCGTTGTCTTAGATTCAGATCTGGCTGAGTAAAGATGTATTTCAAACTCTTATGATCCGTGTAGATTTCACACTTAATTCCAATTAAGTAGTGCCTCCAAATCTTGAGGGCATGCACTACTGCTGCTAACTCCAGATCATGAGTGGGATAATTCTGCTCATGAGTCTTCAATTGCCTTGATGCATAGGCAACAACTCTACCATCTTGCATTAGAACACATCCCAAGCCTTGTCTTGATGCATCACAGTAGACGACAAAATCTCTGTGAATGTCAGGCAGGACTAACACTGGTGCTGTTGTCAGTCTTCTCTTCAACTCTTGAAAGCTTCTTTCACAAGACTGGGTCCATTCAAACTTCTTGTCTTTCCTGAGAAGTTCTGTCATTGGTCTGGCTATCTTGGAAAATCCTTCAATGAATCGGCGGTAATAACCCGCTAATCCAAGAAAGCTTCTGATCTCTGACACATTTGTTGGTTGCGGCCAATGGGTAACTGCTTCAACCTTCTCAGGGTCTACAGCAACTCCTTCTGCTGTCAGAATGTGGCCAAGGAAGGCAACTTTCTCAAGCCAAAATTCACATTTACTGAACTTGGCATACAACTTGTGGGTTCTGAGCTTTTCCAAAATTACTCTCAGATGTTGCTCGTGCTCTTCGGCACTCTTTGAATAGATCAGTATGTCGTCAATGAAGACAACGACAAACTTATCTAATTCTTCCATAAACACCTTGTTCATGAGATTCATGAAGTATGCAGGGGCATTGGTTAGTCCAAAGGACATAACTGTGAACTCATACTGGCCATATCTGGATATAAAGGTTGTCTTTGGGATATCTGCTTCTCTGATCTTCAACTGGTAATACCCAGACCTTATGTCAATCTTGGAGAAGTACTTAGCACCTTTTTAACCGATCAAACGGGTCATCAATCCTGGGCAGGGGGTACTTGTTCTTGATGGTCACTTCATTCAAGGATCGGTAGTCTACACACATCCTCATACTTCCATCCTTCTTCTTGACAAACAAAACTGGTGCTCCCCAAGGGGAAGAGCATAAGATGAGAGAAGAACCTAAGATCTTCTTTATGTTATCATTTAATTCTCTTTGTTATTATGTTTTTCTTTTTATAAAAGGGGAGCAGGGCACAAAGGCCTTGCTGGCACACACAACAAGCAATTCACACAAACAAGCAGCACTCACAGATTCATTAAAACAACAGGGGGGGGTACAACACTAGCGAAGAGCTTCTAGCGATTACACTGCGACTACAAGGGACAAACTAAGACTTCGGGGGTACAGTCTTCCACAGACACTTCCTTGAACTCGGACCGGTAGCTTCATCCCATGATGATTGGATCTTCATCTTGGTAGACACTCAGGGGTCCTGGGCATCCATGAGGTTGGAGGCATCTTCCAGGCCTCTAACTGGGGAATCTTCATCCGAAGCAATGGGGAGGCGATCTTCATTCTCCTTTGGAAAAGGCTGGGTCAAAGGGAGGGGCTCTTCTTCTTCTTCGACTTCTTCTTTACCCTCAGCTTCAGAGGGCGGTGGTGCAGGAAGATCTTCTGCGTACTTCCTCTTGATGTTGCTTCCCGCAGAGCACATAGGAGTTCCATCCAGAACGGGACGTTCTCCTACTCCGGGAATATGCAGAGTCCTGCAGTGGGCACGCCCAGTGAGATAGGCGGTGCCAACGAGCTTGTTGTAGCGGTCTTCTGCTGACTTCAAGGCTTCTGCGGCAGCAACAGCACGGCTTTCTGCCTCTGCTTCACGAGCTTTGGCTTCAGCGAGCTGAACACGTAGGGTCCTAACTCGTGTCTCAGCTTCTTCGGCTCGAGTGATGCACCTTCGCAGTCTGGCTGCGGTTCCGTCATACAGCTCATCCAAGGCGAGCAGATAACGGGTCATAGCAACCACAGTGGGGTCTCTTTCAGCCATTCTCAGGCCTTCAATTGTCCTCATCCTTGCAAGCCAAGTGGGGCGGTTTCTCTCCATGGGAGGGAAAAACCTCATTGGCGAGCGACCGATAGGCCTCTCATACATCTGGCACAAGTACCGAAGGGCCTTTCGTGCCACAGCTTGGTAGGCGTCTGGGAATCGCGACCCAGTAGTGGTCACGTTCCAGGGCTTCATATCCGGATGGTCATCACTGGCTCCAATGTGAATGGTGACTTCACAGCGCTCAGTGCCAAACTCTTCATATTCTCTTCCGACATACTCGGCAGGCTCCATAATGCCAAGTCTGACCATGGCATCACGTAGCACCTTTGGAAAGCCAGGGGTCTCCAAGCAGTAGTCGGTCACCCATCCATCTTCTTCCATCTGTAGAGGAGGGATTAAATAAGATTTTTGCAAAAGAGGGGGAAAGAGCTAAGGAGTTTTCCAAAATAGTTTTTGCAAATAATTTTCACGTCCAAGCCTAAGGTCACGTCCTACAGCCAAGCACGGCTCTGATACCACCTGAAGCACCCCGGTTATCCCAGGAGCTTAAACACTTTATTATACCAGTCCCTGGATCAGTCGCTGGTACAATCAAGTCTTACAACAGGTGATATTACAAGTCGCGACCTGGCTAGGGTCGATCGATAAGCAACAAGAATATTAAAAGATAACAAACAACAAGTACAAACCAGACCCCGATGATAACATCTAGGTCTTCAACCATAGCGGAAGCAACTAAGCGGTAGACTAATGCCACAGGCAGCTCGGGTGCGGACGAGACCAAGCTTAATCGTCTTCCTCACCGTCGACGTCGACGAAGTCTGGATCTTCCTCTGTAATCAGCAAGCAAGAATGAGTACAAAAGTACTCAGCAAGTCGCAACCCTTACCCTACCATCAATGGATAAAGGTATGCATTTGGCAGTAGCAAGGAAAAGGCCATCAGGTTTGATATTGCAATAAAGCAAGTTTTACACATGCAAGGGTTCAGTTTATAAAGCATTTTGGCAAAAGCATCAAATTAAGATATTAAGGGGTTGGTCAAGTTTTACGTTGCCGGACACCCCGTCCACGACAACCTTCGGCGGAAGGCCGGACCTATTCTCAAAAACAACTCACACATCAAGGAGATAGCACCCATCCCATGCTAGTTCTTGGACCGAACCAAAGCCATGTCCATGACCGTGGACTCGGCTATTTGAATAGATTTTAACACTCTGCAGAGGTTGTACGCTGTACCCACAATCTGAGTGCATCACAAGCCACTGCGCGGGTGGTGTGAAGACTCACAAAGCCATTACCCATCACAGCATCGTCCCGACTAATCGCCATGGGAGTTATCCAGGGGTCTAGCCTCTGATCTAGGCCTCGACCGGGTCGCACACGTCTGCAGCACGTCCACCTGCTCCATGGGCTCCCATTGCATCTCCAGCCTCCAGGCGATTAACAGACTAGCTGGCGGGGTTTAGACTAAGCCGTGCCGCATACACGGTAGTGTGGTCGTACTGAATAAACGGCTAGGTAGGATGTCACAAGCAACTCGGTCCTTATACGAGCCAAGGCAATCATCTCCACATATATGAACCCACCACAGAGGCGGCATTCATCTCCCATATCACTTGTCATAAGCACACCACAGAGGCGACACTTAATCTTCCATAAATATCATCAGGATCACCTCAGCTCTAACCCAAGTTCATTCATTCATCTTTCTTTAGTTATCACCCAACCTTACTACTACCACACAACACCAATCACGGTTTTCACATTTGCAAAAGCTAAGTATAAGTAGAGCACTTAGTGATACACAATCCTAAGCATTTCTATAACAAGGAAATCATCCATGCGTAAATAATATTCATACATGGATATCCTAGGTTTAACAGGGAATAAATTAGGACAGATAATATAAGGCTCAGTGGTCTTGGTAATACTACACAAAGGTTTTGCAAACATCAGGGCAATCATTTCATGCAATAAAACGG
The DNA here is from genome assembly GCA_012490785.1 of Eragrostis nindensis. Classification (NCBI taxonomy): domain Eukaryota; kingdom Viridiplantae; phylum Streptophyta; class Magnoliopsida; order Poales; family Poaceae; genus Eragrostis; species Eragrostis nindensis. Next base: position 440,837 of record JAAXCT010000083.1, read on the forward strand.
CTGCTACGGGTTGTGTTTATAAAACATAGGAGCAGTATGATCAAAGGGAAAACGGATTGTGACTTGCCTTCGTTGACGTCCTCGGGGAGATCCTCCTCGAAGTCTCCGGCTCCTGGTTCCTGCTCCTCCTCCTCCGCGCACTCGTACTCTCCGTTAGCTACGCGACCGGCAAACAAGCAAACAAATACAAATAAATACAAACAAAATAGAGGATGAGCTCTATAACAGATGAAACTGGTAGAAATGGATAGAGCTCGATTTTAGATGAATTTAGGAGGAAGAATGAGGTCAATCGGAGCTCGGACGAGGGAGATACGGATTTTACAGTGGAGGCTTTGGATTAATTACGAAAATAAATTCGTGGGAATATTTCAAGTCGAGCAGCACACGAGTGCTTGGGCTGCTGGTGGTGCTCGGTTGACAAGGGAAAGGTGTAGATTAAGTGGGCCGGGGAGGTGGAGATTGACGGAGCGGCGCTCGGTCGGGTGGAGGAACTGAGAGAAGGATGGCAGAGGCTCACCTGCGACTGGTCTGGGCAGCGCGGTGGCAGAAGGGCTGCGGGGAAAGGCTATTTATAGGCGCGCGGCGAGGCGGGAGCTTGCCGGCATGGACGGGACGACGGGGCTGATAACGTGGCGTGCAAATTTGGAGCGACGGGACGCGCGTCAGGCAACTTGGCCACTTGCGGCGCGGATTCGCATGCGCGGTGTGGGGCGGTGCAGCGCATGCAAGTGGTCATGCGTTGGCGTGCGGGGTAATAGTGCGACAAGACAGCTCATGCAAGTGGACATGCAAGTGGGGCCAGGTAATAGTGCGACGAGACGGCTCATGTAAATGGAGTAAAGATGCTTGAGTGAGGTGCGCGCGTGCTCACAAGTGGGCATGGCTCGGCGCAGCGTGCGGCTTTGGTCTGAGTAGGCACAAGCTGCAGAGAGGAGAGGGGCCAGGGCGGTGCGTCGCTTTGTGGCGTGCGCGGTGCGGAGCGACGAGATTGAAGCAGCAGTGGCACAGGGCGAGGTGTGGAGCGAAGCGGCGTGCGCGAGCAGTAGCGACGGGACTAGAGCGAGCAGCGTAGTGAATGCTCTGCGGAGCACGAGGAAGGCTGCTGGATTGGAGCGGCATGCACGCGGGCAAGTGGGTACTAGCAGTTTGGCGTGGATATGAATTGATGTGACGACGCGACGTGACAACATAAGCATAGTGTATAGTGTCGTCACGTGGTTTGAGATGACGAGACGACTCAAGCATAGTGCATAGTGTCGTCACGTGGTTTGAGATGACGAGACGACTCAAGCATAGTGCATAGTGTCGTCACGTGGTTTGAGATGACGAGACGACTCAAGCATAGTGCATAGTGTCGTCAGGTCATTCGAGATAATTAATGTGACGAGATGGCTCAGGATGACTTTGGCGTGTGGTTTTGGATTGACGAGACGACTCGAGTGACGAGACGACTCGACGCGACGAGACAGGCAGAGGAGTGAAGGCACGGTAAAAGGTAATTGGCAGTCAACACTCATACGTGCTGCGCTGAGGAGAAAGAATGAAAGGGAGAGAAAAGTTTTGAAAGGATTTTGAAAACTTCCGATTATGGTTTCAATTTGATTTGTGAATTTTTTTATGGTGAATTTTCAGGGCGTTACATTGAAATACAGCTCGGTGTCACGGGGTGAAGCTTCTGGGTCTCTTATTTCGATCTGCGGGAAGATCATCTGCGTAGCCTGAACTGCCTCGACCACCGTAGCCACTTGAACGTTCCCAAACTTCGGGGGTGTTCGGTTCTCTAGGTCTAAAGGTCACATCAAAACTAATCTTGTTATTTAAGCGTCTTAAATAAGTCTAATTATAAAACTAACTGTAAAACCTTGTACTAATTTGCGAGACGAATCTAATAAGGATAATTAAGTTATGATTAGACGATAGTTACTGTAACATCACTGTAGCGAAACATAGATTAATTAGGCTCATTAGATTCGTCTCGCAAATTAGCCCACACCTGTAAAAAGGTTTTGTAATTAAACTTATTTAAGACGCCTAAATAGCAAGATTAGTTTTGATGTGACCTTTAGGCCTAAATTGCCGAACACCCCCAGCTTGTAGGGACAAGCGATGAAACGACAGCCCGGCCAGGAGCAGCATCTGTAAAGGTTGGGAAATGTCACAAGTTAAAGATTGGATAGACCGAATTAAAGTGCAATGTAGTACTGTATGATCTGTAATTCAAAGCAAGTTGGATGGGGGATTACATTCTTGCAGTGTTCTGGGTAGGTAGTGATGACTTTGGTATCCATCATCCTACGCAGGGCCGCAATTGCCTTCTCTGCGTCGATCTTGAGTTGGCTCACATCCCCGATGGTATGCCTCTGGACGATAAGTCCATTTCACAGCTTCCCACTGCTCAATCACACTACCTTTCCAAGCGTTGTACTACAGCAGAAATATAGACAAACATGATCAATAGGACTCGGAATCGTAAGTTACCACATGAGAAAACGAATCCATCAAATGAAAATGCAGCAAATTCATCTCAAGACTCATTTTTTCTTGTACCCAACGCGCGGCTTGCCGTCACGGCCCTGCCGGCCACCGGCCTGCACCCTCAAAGGCAGCGTCCCCGCCGCTGAAGCGCTGACAAATGCAAATAACGACTTCCCTAATTCTATCCCGGCGCTAACGCAGCCGCAAGCAGCAATCAACCGAAGGCCACGGCCGGCGGCTTCACGCACAAGTCCCCCCCTCCTCCGCCGGCGTGGCCTCCTCCTCAGACCCGTTTCTAAGCCTGCTAGCCATGGAAATCCCACCAGAATTTCGATACACTAAAACCCCACCATTCCCATCTCGGAAGGCGCGCGAGTTCGCCCTCGCCGTCGATATGAACCGGAGAAGACCAAGTACTTGCAAAAGACTTACCTTGCTGTCGTCGGCGTTGTTCCCCGGGGCCGGAAGACCTGCCGCTTTCACCACCATAGCACGGAAGCGGCCTGAGCCTGAGCTCCCACCAAGACCCGTACCGAACAGCTCAGCCGAGGAAGAGGAACGAGGAAGGCCGCGACGACGGGGAGGCGCACCCGCCTGCGAAGCCCGCCCCGCCTGGCGCCGCCGCGCGCACGATGCCCACGCGTGCGGCGGAGCGGCCGCCCGCACCGGCCCGCAAGCCCGCCAGGGAGGCGGCAGCGGCTGGCGCTGCGGCGAAGGCGACTGGCGAGGTGCGGCCACCAGCACCGACCAGGAAGCCCGCCATGGAGCCGGCCGTGGGTGGCGCCGCCACGGACGTGAAGCCGAGGCCCGCAGCGGCGGCCACGGCACCACCGCGGGTCGTGGTGCGAGTCACGCGGCCGTGGGGAGCCGCAACCAAGGCCACGGGGAGCACGCCAGCAGGGAGACGGGCGCCCGCCGGCGCCACCATCAGCTGTGGCAGGCCGAACGCGGAGTCCATCAGGACAAGAGTGCCGGCGGAGGGAGAGCTCGAAACGATAGCCATGGCGAGGCTTTTGCAGGAGTAGCGCAAGAAGTTTTGGTGGGTTGGTGCGTTTGCAAAAGAGCGACATTTATAGAGGGAGGAGGGCGAGGACGGGGGAGCGAGTGCTAGGGTTTACTTGTTGATGGCGGCGTTGGAGCCAATCGAGTACGCGGGCATGGAATCGGGGGTGGAAACTGGTGAGCCAAAGCGAACGGGAATGGGAGCGATTTTGAAAGAGAGAGCTGATCATGCATGTCGCCAAGCGTCGCGGAAAAAAATTCTATGCAGACCGGCCGCAAACAACCTCCTGTGCGGCCCCGCCTGGATTGACGACAGGTGGATATTGTAGAGAATCCAACAGCGCTACAAAGCTTGGCTCCCGCAAGCGCACGGCTCTCAGCAACGCAAGCGGCTCGGTTCCTTTGCAGCTCTCCTCGACTTTGCTCCGGGTGTTTTGGCTCCAGGCGAGCGAGCCTCTACTCCTAAACTAATGTTCCAGGTCTTCATCGCCGTGACAGCATCCACCTCCTCTCCTCCGTCGGCCACATTCACTGCCGGGAGTGCGAAAGAATGGCGATGGCCTCCAGTCCGTCCATATGTTTTCTTGCTTGTTGCAACCTCACAGCCTGGTGACGACGCGGAGCAAGAAGGCTCCGTCCGGTGCTTGCGCTTTGGTGACAGCGATTGGTTAGGAAATCAACGAGGCGTATAGCAGTAGTTCGATTCGCAGGTACAGGATGGTTGATTTTGGTTCTTAGATGGCATTTTGGTTCAGATATAAGCTACTAGAAGTTTTCTCAATGCAATCAGCGAAATAGAATGCGCCACAGCAAAAGCAACGAAATTTGGCTGAGTAGTCCTATAAAGAAATTGATTGATTGTTGAGGCAAGTAAACGACAAGGATCAAGAAATTCAGAGTTTCCAGAGTAGTCCTATAAAGAAACGACATTTGGCTGACATGTTGCGGGAGAAGCCTTGATTCTACCCTGAAACTCAGTTAGGTTTGAGTGACCGGGAGATCCTCGTGGCCGGCGATTCAGGCAGCGGCGGCGCCCTCTTGCCCAGTGGCAGCGAGGGCGAACTCATGCCGGCGGTAACGGCGTCGTCCCTAGATCCTGTCATGGGGGGGGGGGGGGGGGTTTGGTCGAGGGCGACCAGCAACGAAAGTCTCGACGTGGACCAAGCCGAAGCTGCTGAACGGCTGGAGCCGAGGGAGCCCATCGTGAGGAAGCCAAGCCGTGCGGGAGCGTCGGGCAGGTGCCAAGCTGACCTCCGATCCGTTCGATTCATCCACAGTGTCCACGCGTCGGCCATCTAGGTGGGGCCGCAAAGGAGGTTGTTGCGGCCGGTCTGCATAGAATTTTTTTCCGGCGTCGCGTGGGTGGGGCCACTCGCTGAGGTGATGCAAGCTGTTTAAGTGAATTCCCTCACGGCATTTTTTGGCGCCATTCCTGTTGTTACTGTAAATGTGTTTTGCTACTAGTATTCCCATTTTTAAAAAAGAAAAATGTATAATAATTCAAGAAAAGAAGCACCTTGTTGACTGTCCAGATTTTTCTTAGGCAGGAGGAAAAGAAACTGAGCCGGATCATGCCAAAACCCAAAAGAGATTTCCTTCCATTTCCATCTCATCCTGACACGCACCGTACCTGCGCACTGCGCCTGTGCGCGCGATCAGCAACGCGACAAGTCCTGACTGGCGGTCAGACTGCAGAGTGCAGTCGCAGGGAATAGAAGGGGCCTCCTTTTCTACTAGCTTTCCTGATGCCTGATCAAATGGAGCAAGGGAGGTTGGGCGGATAGGAGAACGGGAGAAATATCATGATGAACTGACTGAGATACAGATGAGTTTTTGGTCCGTCTATACGTTGCCTAGGCATTCTAGAGGATAATAATGCCTGAATTTTCAACCATCAGATCTATCTTATGTAGATGAGATTTAGTCTCACATGGTAGAGAACAAAAATTCAGGCATTTTAAAGGATCCTAACGCCTAAATTTTATTTACACCATTCATACTCAAGAATTACATCGAAATAATCACTGTAAATATGGTATACAATGAGTATAACTTTGATATATATTGCATGTAACTCAAGGTGAGAAAAAAATTTAGGTATTTCAGGCCTTAGAAATACCTGAATTTTATTTTCTTACCCATTCATACATGCAACTTGAGAAGAATATGTAGGAAAGAAAATATGGGCGTTATAAAACAACAGATTGCCTGGGCAATTTTTAGCAATCCCCCAGTTTTAACTTGAACGGTATACAGACTAGACATCAAAATGATGCATGATCAAATGGCGGTATAGCATGCTACGTCATGTGAAAACATATTTGTCGTCGCTCGAATAATCGAGAGAACGGCAAATATTTGGTTCGGGGAACAACGATCAATCGAGGAATCAATCTAGGGTACGCGGAGAGTTTTTATACTGGTTCGGGCCTCCCGGAGGTTAATAACCCTACGTCCAGTGTATGTCGTGTTGAATATGGTGGTGTGTATGATGTATGATGTCGTCCCCTCTCATCGGAGGGTTACATGTATATTTATATTCCTGTTACCGCCTCTAGGAGTCCTTGCCTTGTTCTACAAGACTTCCGATCTGTAGTAACAGATTCGGAGTCTATCTACAAGTTTCCTTTCGTGCGATACAAGTTTTCGGAAAATACCAAACTAAGTCTTCAGGAATATCTGAAAATATGGGTTACGACATAAGCCCCCGAACATGTCACTTGGCAGATTCATCTTCTCTTCGAAGGGATTATCATCTTTACGTGAACTTCTGACAAGGGATATGTTCTTCAATAGACCCTTTATTCTTCAGATATTCTTCAGGAGATTCGCCATACTCGTGTTTGACTTCACGAATTAATCCTTCAATAAACAGGCGTCAATATATGTCTTTGGGAAATAACAGTCTTCATGAGAATGTCTTCGGAAGAGAGTCTTCCGGAGATAATCTTCGGCAGATAGTCTTCGGAGAGAGAGTCTTCTTAACACATGCGTCTTCGGCGGTATTAGGAAGTGAAGTCTTCTGATGAAAGAATGCCATGTAGTAATTCCGAACGTGCATAGTCTTGATGTCTTCAAATATTCGAAACTGGTAGAACGGGCGAAGCCCCCGAGCTTAGTAATCTGTTGAAATATGAGCATCATCTCCTCTGCATCCTTCTTGATCTGGGCCAAAATAAATAAACAAGTAGCGGCCAGGAGTCACTTTTCTTCTTCCGAAGTCTTGTAATAATCCTCCTATAAGCCGTTTGATAGAACTTGCTTGTAGGAAAATTAATTGAAATATGTGTTTCTCATAACATGTTGACTGTTGTCTTCTGAGATGTGTTAATGTGTGGCAGCTAGGAGCCACATCATCCGATGCCTTCTCGTCACCATAATCAAGTTATAGAGTCACGTATCTTCCAGAGATGATAATCTTCAGAGAAAAGAATCTTCTTTTGTTGTTGCTTGATCAGACTAGTACAACTTCAGATACCAGTTCAACTCCTTCAGACTAAAACTTTTTTAAATCTTGACGTGAATGCTAACTTGATCTGACTTCTTCCTCGAGAAAATACCAGTACACCTTGATTATCTCTTGTTGATTGAAGGCTTCATAGCATAGCTTGTTTGCACGGATAGCACAGATGACAATATACTCATAGCATCAACAGGTATCAGCACTCAAACTTTTCTTCATGAGAGATGAAATAAAATATTTATATCAGCGATGATCTTCTGTAGACAAGAAAATTAACCATGCTTATATAGCCGCCATGCTTGTACTGGAGCCAATGAACAAACTTTCTGTATGTCGCCATCTTGGGCTGATGATCAAAGACAAAATATATGGGAAGTCTTCTGCTGCAGCCTTGTATTTGAGATAATGAGAAATAATGCTCCAATAAGATGAGGTGCTGCTGCTCAGAATTGTTTCTGTTAATAACGTCAGCACTGGAATAATCTTCAGATCAGACATATTAGCACATGAGCAGTGCAATAATAAATAGCAAAGCTTGACTGATTGATGCAAGAATAATCTGGAGCCAGCTTCAATGAGAAATAGAGCAGCTACTGTATAGAATAAAATTCCGTCTTGCATTTTCAACTCTTGCAAATATATAAAACCCAGAGAATGGGCATATATGTGGAGCCCCCTGCTTTTATGTATACAGTGATAACTGAATGCAGGAAAGTAATAAATTTGTAAAGTGCGCATTCTAGTAAATAAATAAATACCAGAGATGCATCCTGATATGTTCCTTGATAGGAAATCCAATTAGCCGTATAACATTTTACTTTGCACTAGGCAAGTTATGTTTCAAGCTAATTAGCTGTCAACTGTAAATACATGTAGAACTAACTCATTGACGCTTAACTTTGCTTATAGCAAGCTACGTTTGAGATTAGCCACAAGATTGGGGGTTGTCGATGACTCTTTTCCTTGATAGGAAGTTTGATTAGCTGTATAACATTTTACTTTGCACTTGGCAAGTTATGTTTCAAGCTAAATAATATTAGGTGTTGATCTTGCAACGTGGTCTGAAGTTGGCACTTATAACTCGATGGCTAAGGCTCTTACTTCAGACACTCGGGGAGACTTACGAAACTTATGAACCATCGGCAGCTATCGTGTAGCACCGTATGACATAAGACTTGCAGTCTGTTGGGTGGTTGATCGTGCAACCGGTCTAGGGAGAGCCACTTATTAACCTCATGGGCTAAGGGTCCATCGCTAGAACATCATGGGGTCAATTAACTTATGAACCACAGTGTGGCTAAGCCTTATGACGAAATTTTGCCTGAAAAGGCTGTTCGTACCGATGCCTTATAACCCTCATGTGGCTAAGACATCAGCCAAACTAGTAGACCGACCTGGGTCAGCCTTTTCCATGCTGAATGGAAGTTGATATGACTGAAAAGTCAATACTCCGTAGAACAATAATCATGTCGATGAATCTGGTCAATAAATATTTGAAGAGCCAATAGAATGCCCGAAGATAAATATATGATGGCCAGTGAAATGACTGATAATGAATACCCATGTAGTCAGAGATGACTGAATGTGAATTTAAATTCCAGAGATGAATATCTCAATTATCAATATGATTCCGGATGAATATTCCAAAGATTAATAAAATTCCAGAGATGAAAATCCTGGTGATTCCGGATGAATATCCCAATAACGATCAATAAAGTCCGGATGAAAATCCTGATGATTCCGGTTGAAAATCCCAATAATGAATAAATACCATGGATGAATGTCCAGAATACAATAAAGTGTCCAAAGACGAATATCTTGCTTAGATAATCAGCTAGAGAATATAGATAATGAAATCTCTATTTACTGATAATGAGCAAGAAAATATAATTCTGTGATATAGAAAAGCTTTCTGCTATGCAATATGCTTGATTATGCAGTTAACGTGTGCATAAGTTAAATAAGCAGTTGAAATAGCATGCAGAAAGGTTAAATATAAGGCTGCTCGTAGTTCTCTACTTATGAGTGCTGAAATATGCATGTAGAGAAAGGAGCAAACATAATATAGAACAATAATAAAAGATAGCGATTTATTTGGCTTATCTGAGAGCCAAGATGCTCGAAGAGTTGTTCTGAATGCCTCGAAAGTCGACTTGGGGTCTTCGGGATTATTGAGTAGCCCCCGAGCGTAGTTTCTGGAATTGACGATCCGGTACCGACGACATGGTGTCCGTCCAGGACACTCCGACGACGTCAGCTGGGTCGACATCTCTCCATCGCTCTGTCAGGACTGCGTGAAACTGCCGATGAGATCATCCGATGAGCGGCGAATTCCATGCCAATAACCTCGAAGATGTCCGGTACATGCGTAACAGTCAACAAAATCGAGTCTTTGATTAGCATGATGTTAAGACAAATAAGTGACGGATATTGTCAAAATAATGCACATCCGTCTTTGCTTAATAAGTAATCCAAAGGTCATGCCAAATAACAATTATAAATTGACACGCTAGGAAATCAGATAACAAAATTAATGAAGAGCAAATCTTCCGTGTAGTAAGTCTTCAGAATTGATTTAAGCACGTTCGCCATGCTCATGGATCAGCTGAGCGATCATGTCGCTGGACCCTCGACGACTGCTAGAATTCCCGATGTCGCGCCAATCAGATAGCAGAATAGCGTTCGGGAGGCTACGTGCCCACGCCGTCTTCGGGTGACGGCAATTTGGAAGCACCGATGAGGAAGCAATCCGAAGACTAGTTTTCAATTCACTGGATGAACTCTCTCCGGGACAGGTTCGCGTCATCAATCGCCGTATTCAACAGGTTGGCGTGTGATCAGAAGCTGGATGTTGAAGCAAGTTCCGATCTATATATCACCTTCCATAGAAATCCCTGCCGATCTGGCAAGCAAGGCAGGATCGATCCGAACTAGTGTTCGGTGGTAGCTGATCTTTGTTCGTTGTCGTCGGCTTGATCTCGGGACGGGAACGAACTCGTTAGCCTGTGGCGGCTTGATCAGCGAGATCAGACTCGCCATGGCCAAGATCGATGCAGTGAATCGAAAGTGTTGAACCATCGAAGGCTCGATCTCCATGCATGACGTCTTCTGACACCAAGCATGGCTCGGCGTAGCTCACCCATGCAAAAAAGGCATAATCATGATTAGATCAGATCGTTAATACGTTACTGTCAAGAACTGATCAATAGGCTAAAAGTAAACGAGAAGGAATCTTCCTTGTATATCCGTGATGTGTATAGACTGAGATCAGGACTTTCTCCACATCGCAACTGTAGACTTCTACTGCAGCCGAAGACAACAAGATTGAAGCCTCGGGACTTGATGCGAGGGTCCTTGCCATCGCGAACTCGTAGTAGATGGATTAGGCAAGGAGAACTCCAAATCGACATTATCGGCAGAGCTGCCGTCGCCGACTTGGTCTTGTGGTGGAGACTGCAACACGACTCGTGCCCCACGAACTCCGCGTGATCAACGAGCCGCGGCTTCTTGACAGTGTCGATCCGTCGAACGAGCAACATACGCCGCCGAAGACTTGCTTGAAATTTCTGATGCTCTAGACGGACCCTCAGCGCTGCCCTCCTACCTGGCGCGCCTCTGTCGTCGCTCGAATAATCGAGAGAACGGCAAATATTTGGTTCGGGGAACAACGATCAATCGAGGAATCAATCTAGGGCACGCGGAGAGTTTTTATACTGGTTCGGGCCTCCCGGAGGATAATAACCCTACGTCCAGTGTATGTCGTGTTGAATATGGTGGTGTGTATGATGTATGATGTCGTCCCCTCTCATCGAAGGGTTACATGTATATTTATAGTCCTGTTACCACCTCTAGGAGTCCTTGCCTTGTTCTACAAGACTTCCGATCTGTAGTAACAGATTCGGAGTCTATCTACAAGTTTCCTTTCGTGCGATACAAGTTTTCGGATAATACCAAACTAAGTCTTCAGTAATATCTGAAAATATGGGTTACGACAATATTGAACAGAATTTGAACGGTTTATATACTTCGCATGAACCGGAAGTTAGTGGGTTTCAGTAGATCGTACAAGAAGGCAGGAGGTAGCAAGGCCTAGTCGGACCAAAAACGGTGACATGCACAGCGACACGGTGGCATCAAGCTGCGGTGCACGGGGTACCGCACCGGCAACATGCATAGCGGCAGGCAAGGATTGTTGCCGTGGCAAGCTGGATTGCCTGGAAGCCTGCACAGTGAAATGAAGTAAACCACGTCGCTGCGCCGCTCCGTGTGCCCTCTCATTGGCGTCCGGCCGTGCGCGAGTACAGCCAGGAGATCGATGGCACGCGTGGTACGTTAGGCTGGCAGGACGCAGGTTCCCGAATGTTGCAACTCGCGGCTTCGAACGTGGTGGGACCGGCACCCGCTTGCAGGTCCCCTCCAGTTCTTCTCCCTGCGTGCGCCGTCCAGGCCGGCCGGACACATGCCCCAGCCCCATGTAAAAGATGAAGTGGAAGGCTGGAGAGATCATGAGGGAGCTGACTTTGATTGAGTCCATAAACGTGATTATCAGACGTGTATTAGTTCCTGGCTTTGAGTCCATGGCATATATATTGACATGGTCTCACCTTGAATTGCCTTGCCAACATGCTTCTCTTGTGCGTTGCTCCATATATATGATCTAGTGCGCACTGAGTTCGCATGACATTGGAATTGGACAAATAATACGGAACTTTTAATCAAGTCCCCAAGCAAAGCAATGTGGACGCACAAGAGGAAGATAGGATGTCCATTAATGCATGGCACATCAATAATCGAAACAAATTGAGAAGAGAGAGAGAGAAGAAGAAGATGATGATAAAGAGAGTGTTCGTTGCATGGGGTCTAAACTTTAGAGGATTTTTCCAACGAATATTGTGATTACAAATAAAGTTTAATTACAAAACTAATTTCAGGACTCCGCTCGAATTCGCGAGACGAATCTAATGAGGGTAATTAAGGCGTGATTAGACGATGGTTACTGTAGCATTACTGTAGCAAAACATAGCTTAATTAGTCTCATTAGATTCGTCTCGTGATTTAGAGGGGGGTCGTGACATAAGTTTTGTCATTAAATTAATAAAAATATGTTTAAATAGTAAGATTCTCTTTGATGTGACGGGCGTTAAAGTTTAGAGGGAGTGCAACGAACACCCTCCAAAGTTTCTGCAGTTTGTACCGATCCGATCAGCAAAACTGCAAAAGCAAAAAACTGCAGACGGTGCAAGCAGCAGCCGTCAGAAAGCGGACCTTGTCCAAAGGAGACCAGCCAACCTCATTTGCCAGCGCATCAGGTTGCATGGCGCGGTCCAGGCAAGAAAAGTTCGTGAAAGCGTTGCATTGCGGTGGACGACATGGCGCACTGCAGGCCCGATGGACGACATGACCGGATCGGCCCGCATCCTGGCCGGCAAAGGATGGCAGATCGGCAGCGGCCTGGTGTTCTGGCCGCGACATGATCCCAAGCATGTATAGCCAGTACGGTTCGCGGTACTGGACGGCGAACGGCGAACGGCGACTTGCATCTCAGGGGGCATGGTTTTCGGGAGTGATGCTTGGCTTATGCGTTTGTCAAGACTGAATATTTTCAGAAACTGCGCAACAGAGCAAGAGAAAGCAGAGTTTCAGACTCACCTAGCAGCAGCTCGGTTTTCGTTTTCCCATTTTTGTGCCGTCCTGTTGGTGACAGATGTGCAGAAAGCTGTACAAAGATGTCGGTAGTTCAGGCGCACAGAAGAAGATGCCATGCTCTTCTAGGTGCAGGTGAGAAGGAGTTCCCAGGAACGATTATCTCACGGCATGCGAAACCAATGAGGATTACAGAGGTGCTCAATGGCAAGGTCGCACGCGTAGCCAACAAATCAACACAAAAGCAGAGTTTCAAACTTTCAGTCAGTGCACTGGTTGGTCTGTTTCTCTTCCTTTCTTTTCAAAATTGTTGGTCTGTAATAATATACTAGGACTGGGGGGCGCGCTCCGCTGCGCATTGCCTTGAAGTAGGAGCAGCTTATTAGCCAGTACCCGTGCACATAGGTTGCGCGCGGAACGGATCAGTGGGTCGATGCTTCTGCTTCATCTAGGTCTCTTCTGCATAAATCAACAGTAAATGAGGCAGTATGTGATGGAAGAACATGTGGACAAATTATCAGAAAGGAAGTTGGATGTTCAGAAAAATGGCACTTGAGTTTGCCGCATTTTGCTTGGAGCTGCTCCCTTGTGGTTTACGCCGTCGATTTTGAAGGAAGGTATGGACCCGTGCAGTGATCCACGCAAGACGGAAATCCTGAGGCCAAATTGTCTGGCACACAACCTGGCAATCTGCTGGGGCAACACATCCTGGGCACCTCCTGCGATTGCAAGGAGAGAGCTTCGACTGGTACAGTGGTACTCCAATTACTTCCTGAGCCTGGGGACCAAATGCCACGAGGTCAACGACTGCATTTTCTTCTGAGTCGTCTCTGCATGCGAGGCGACGTAGGCCGGCAGGCGACGGAGCACCACAAAAGAACGCAGAGACGGAGACACACTCACCATGCGGCATGCGAGGCGACGATTCGGTCACCAATCAAGTCATCCCCGTCCTCGAAGCAGGCCTGAGAAGGAGCCGCTAGTGTGAAACAACATCAGGGGAAAAATACAGATTGAATGGCAACGCAAGGAACCTGGACTCGGCGGTGTGGAGGAGACTGGTGAGGATGACGACGACCCCAATCAGGCACACACTGCGCGACGACGGACGGAGACAACCCAGCGCAGCGAGAGACGGCAACAGAAGGCACCGCCGGCCGAGGAACGGAGGAAAAACACGAATCAGAGCTAGATAGGAAAAAGGAAACGAAAAAATGCAGATGAGGGGAGCTTACCAAGAGCCGCACCAGCGAAGAGGCGAGAACGGTAAGGGAGCCAGGAGCGGGAGAGAGGCGGAGAGGAAGGGGACGGCGCGGTTGCGGCGCCAGCGTCAGCGGACACGCGACAGCCGGTTGACATGGCGGCGGCACGGCTGCGACACGAATGAGTCGGAGAACGCTGAGAAACGATGGCCCATGAAAACCAGGCCCGGCGTCCGTTAAAAGGAGGCCGAAACGAATTGGAAAAGGGCCTAGAGGCCGGATGAGGGAACGCAGGCCCGAAAAAAGAACAGGGAAGAAAGACACTACGGAACGCATCAAGTATTAACGCTACGTCGAGAGTCGGTTGCAGAGTAAACGTGTCGACGCCAGAAGCAGGCTACGTATGCCAAAACGTCCTGGAACGCTCGTGCCTCCCATGTCTGAAGATTAAGATATGTGAAGCCGGAAATCCCCCGGTACTGTAGTCGCATCCAAATGATTTTATCCTAAAGAATTGCTAGAATCCACCGAATTTCTGCCACTTGGAATATCTAACCATTCAGAAGCTGCAACACTAACCTAATCGCCAACTGATGCCTGAACATTGAAATAGATATTTCTCGGTTAGACAATAGTACCTTTAAATGTTGTGAAATGTGAATGTTTTCTCTAGGAAGATAACCCAACGAGAAACGATGTTCTCATTTGCATATCTATATAGATGCCCTTTTTTTTTCCAGATCGATCAGTTCCTCATTTAAGTGCATCTATTATATATATATTTGACGACGAAAAGAAGTCACCACGTTCGCTCTAAAATGCTAGAAATTCCTACGTTAATCCGAGAAAATAAGAAGAGAAAATTACCCACCGCTGCTATTATGAAAAAATAAGTCACAGAACCCCTTAAAGATATTTATAAAATAGCCAAAAATACCCCTCACACCTATTTCTAAATTACCCACCGTACCATTATGAGTAAAAAAATATCTAAATTTGGAATAATAAAAAATAACCAAAAATACCCTTCACACTTATTTCTAAATTACCCTCTATGCCATTATAAGTCCAAAAAGATAAATTAGGATTAAAAAATGCTAAAAATATCCTTAATTCTTATTTCTAGTTTACCCACTACACCAATATGAGTCAAAATAGTTAAATTTTAGAATAATAAAAATATTTAAAATACATTTAATTTCTGTGTTTGAATACATCGCCATATGTATGTCTAGCTTGCATGACACGTTTTCTTCAAAACATTTATTTGTAGTACAACACTTACTTTTTTCCTAACACGATATATGTTAGTAGCTTAGCATGGCACATTTGAACCGATCTCAGTTCTAAAAAAAAAAAAATCAAATACAATTAGTAGCTAAGACACAATCCAAGATAAATGATGATTCTCATCTCACACTCAAATTGAGATCGACCTCATTTCTAAAACGAAATTAAATACAATGGGTTAACTAAGGCACAATTCAAGATAAACGATGACTCATCTCACACTCAAATTGAGAGATAGTGAGAAATTCTCCAATCTATTTACACTATTTTATAAATATAGAGTATAAAATAGATAATAATAAACTATGTTAAACTTCTATAATAATATAAAAATATTATAAATAGTATAGTAAGTCTAGCCGCGCCAATGCGCGAGCAGCCCTACTAGTTGGAAATTAACTTGCAAAATTTCTCTGGACAGCGTTGTGTTTTAGCGGCAGAGAAGCCCATAGACCTGATAACTCAACCAATATAGCAGTGACCTTGGAGAAAATCTTCCAAAATCTGCAACTTGCGGCCATGGCATGAAAGTTCCAGAGATCGCCGGACGGCGGTCGACGACGGTGGAAGCATGGCGGCAGGCGCGGGACGACGAGAAGGAGAGCGCTGGGTTCTTCCACACGCGTTTGAGACCCAAGTGTAATCTCTGGTGCTTTAACATGCACCGCGTATGGATCGGACGGCTGCTCAGCGAGACCATGACGCGCTCGTGCTCTGGCAGCGGCGCACGGCGGCCAAGGCCGGACGGTGTAAGCGAGGAAAAGGAGAGTGACATGCCCGCCCTCGCTGACGGGCATACTGATTTCCGGGCACCGTGCGGGCAGGGCAATGCAACTCGCGCGTACTTGCAATAATCTCGGCACCAGCACGAAGTACGCAAGGCACGCCAGCGCTCTAGCGGCTCACAGCGACCACGACGCCCTAGCACCGCGTGCGTTCTGACTACTGAGATGCTGGCTCCGTTGTTTTACTTCTTGTATTGCACGTAACAAATTTTCTTCCTCAGTTCCCAAAAAAAAAAAAAAATTCTTCCTGTCTCTACAGATTCCTAACCCTGATTAAATTAGCAGATCATATGCCAACACTTGGAGCCGATTCGTTGCCTATTAATTTTAGATGAGAGAGAAAATGTTTTTACCATTTAGAGTACTAAACAAAGTCTAATTACAAAACCTATGTCACGACCTCTCCTTTAATTCGCGAGACGAATCTAATGAGCCTAATTAATCTATGTTTTAGAACAGTGATGCTACAGTAACTGTCTTCTAATCGCCGCATAATTACCCTCGTTAGATTTGTCTCGCAAATTAGATGAGAGTTCTGCAGTTAGTTTTGTAAGTAGACTTGTTTAGTACTCCTAAATGGTAAGAATTTTTTCTCTCTCATTTAAAATTTAGAGCCAACGAACAGGCCCTTGGATTCCCAGCGCAAACAATCTTATCAACCTGACTAGAAAATGATTTCTCTTCCGGCCGAGCCACGACACCAGCCGCCTAGCTTCTTCGAAATCACAGGTACCCAACCACAGATCCACACGAGCACAATTTTCTGTTCGAACCGTACGACACCTGCTCACCCACTCCAATTTCAAAGTCGCGACTCCAGGTACTCTGCTTCCAAGCAGGATTCCAATCAGCCAAGACGACTCCGGCATGTCGTCGGGTAGGGGCGGCGCGGCCGTTGACGAACCGGCGCCTCACTTCGTGCTGGTGCCGATGATGGCCGCCGGCCACGCCGGCCCGATGCTGGACATGGCGCGCGTCCTGGCCGGCCGAGGCGCGCTCGTCACGTTCGTCACCACGCCGCTCAACCTGCTCCACCTCGGCCGCGCCCCGGGCGATGCCGCGCTCCCCATCCGCTTCCTCCCGCTCCGCTTCCCCTGCGCGGAGGCCGGCCTCCCCGAGGGCTGCGAGAGCCTCGACGCGCTCCCCGGCCTCGACCTCCTCAACAACTTCAACAACGCCTGCGCCATGCTCAGCGCCCCGCTCGTCGCGCGCCTCCGAGACGGGGAGGCAGCCGCCGTTGCCACCCCGCCCGCGAGCTGCGTCGTCTCCGACGCCTGCCACCCCTGGACCGGCGCGGTGGCGCGGGAGCTCGGCGTGCCGCGCCTTGCGTTCGACGGCTTCTGCGCCTTCTCCTCCTTCTGCATGCACCTGATGAATTCGCACAGGATCTTCGAGGGCGTCGACGACGACAAGCGTCCCGTGCGCGTCCCTGGCTTCCCCATCCACATCGAGATATCGAGGTCGCGGTCGCCGGGCAACTTCACGGGCCCCGGCATGAAGGAGTTCGGCGAGGAGATCATGGCCGAGAGCGCGCGAGCCGACGGTCTGGTGGTGAACAGCTTCGCGGAGCTGGAGCCTCTGTTTCTTGAGGCCTACGAGGCGGCCATCGGCAAGAAGATATGGACCATCGGGCCCCTGTTCCTGGCCACCACGCCGCTGAAGCCGGCCACCGAGGACGCGAACGCCGTCCGGTGCGCGGGCTGGCTCGAGTCCAAGAAGCCCCGATCCGTGGTGTTCCTGAGCTTCGGCAGCCTGGTGCGCTCGTCGCTGCCTCAGCTCGTCGAGATCGCGCACGGGTTGGAGGCGACCAACCGTCCGTTCATCTGGGTGGTGAAGCCCGGCGACCTGGACGCGTTCGAGCGGTGGCTGGCCGACGACGGCTTCGAGTCCCGCGTCGGCGAGAGAGGGCTCGTTGTCAGGGGCTGGGCGCCGCAGACCACGATCCTGTCCCACCCTGCGACGGGCGTGTTCGTGACGCACTGCGGCTGGAACTCCGTGCTGGAGTGCGTCACGGCCGGGCTACCGATGGTGACGTGGCCGCACTTCGCGGAGCAGTTCATGAACGAGAAGCTCGTCGTCGACGTGCTGCGTGTCGGCGTGCCCGTGGGGGTCAAGGACGCGGCGCAGTGGGGCGTGGAGACGGAGGCCGTGGCCGCGACGAGGGAGGACGTGGAGAGGGCGGTGGCGGCCGTCATGGACGGCGCGGAGGAGGCGGAGGCGCGGCGTGCGAGGGCCGCCGAGCTCGGAAGGAAGGCGCGGGAGGCCGTGGATGGTGGCTCGTCGTACCGGAACGTGGCGCTTCTCGTGCAACACGTCGAGCAGAGCCAGAGGAAAACGACGTGAGACGAACAAATAAGGTAGCCGAGTGACAAGTCAGCCATATGCTGCATCCATGTACCCACTGACGTTAGAACGAAATCCTCTGCTGTCGTTAGTATTACGGCACGGCTGTGCCGTTTCAACTATGACGCATCTTGACTCTCCCTCAGATCGTTTATAGCCCAAACACACTTAATTAAGCCCATTAAAATAGTAATCCAGCTGATGGCACTAATACTTCGCTCGCCGCAGGTGCTCATCGGCTGTTGTTCTTTTGCGTTCTCATTCTGGGCGCCGGCCATGACGCATCCTTCCAAGCGAGACGAAACAAATCGGAGGAAGAAATCAACGGAACTGAACTATATTGAGACCTAAGCGCTGGTGCTGGCGGCATGATTCATGGATTTAGGAGTTACGGACTGTTCTCCCAGCATGATTAGAGATCGACGTGGGGAAGAATTAGTTCAAAGGTGATGGCTCTGCTTATTGGGCTTAACATGGGCAGATGGGCCGCCAGAGAAGGCCTGAAAGAAAATACCGTGGACTATTGTCTTAGCAGGACTAATCACCATCGTCAAATCAGAAAGCGGCCGTCTGGATGAAGGACGGCACGGTTGTGCAGTTATAGTAGCGACAGCAGGCGATTTGATTCATTCCCTGACGTTATGGCTAACGCGTGAACTCTGTCAAAGATTTGGCAAGTCGATTGGGTGAACATAGCATAGCTCGCGTGAATCATTGTTCAACCACGTCTCTAAGAACATTCTAATCCTATAGCAGGACGCGACAACAAACTAGCATCGGTGTTGTTGCCATGGTGGTCATCCAAAGTGGTAAGCTAAAATGCTGTAGACACAACCGAAGTCATTTGTTGCCAATCAGACAGGAATACCTACTCTTGAAGGACCCGGCTTTCTGACGTTGTCCGCGACGTTCTTCATCAGACGACACCGATTTCGACGGAGATGAGAATGCAACAACAAAAGCTCGTGGCATGCAACATGGTGGCTCTATGCCTTTTGGTCAAACATTTAGTTAATAGATTTTTATGTGTTTACACAGGAGTACAACATGTCATTTTTTGTTAGGGTGGGTGGGCTGGGCTGGGCTGGGGGGGGGGGGGGGGGGGGGGGGGGGGGGGGGGGGGGGGGGGGGGGGGGGGGGGGGGGGGGGGTTTGTTAGCGGACCTAGGAAGTTTGTTACGGGTAGGCTTAGTACACTGCATAATAGGATCATACAAAATTAAGGTCATGGTAATAGAAAATTCTCACTGATTTGACTTGTGTCAAATCAGCCCAGGCACATAAGGACCCCCACCTGGATCCGCCACTTTGTGTGTGTGTGTGTGTGTGTGTGTGGTGCGCGGAGGGGGGGGGGGGGGGGGGGGGGCAAACAAACGCCTCTTCCATAACTTTTTCACAGTGTAGCCGGCTTTCACGAACCACACCTAGGTGGACATGTAGATCTCCTGCCTTGTGAACACCAACTGCATAAAGACTTCATAGCTTGGCAAAAATACTTGATAGCTCAACAAATTGCTGGATGCGCGTTCGCCCACTTTTTGCATAGCTAGTTATTAGAGATTTACAATTTCTGTGACAAGCATAATTAGTCACTAAGAAACGGGTAGGGGTGCTGAGATGGAAGTTTGGTGGTGATTCATCGTCACTCTTTGATAACATTCCAATGACACTAGAACACTATCAGCCATCAACGGAGAAAGTAATAATTAACTCGAAGAAAACAATTGACAATAGTTTTGAACATTATTACGTACGCTAAGAAAGTGCATGTCCTTGTTGCAACGGGCTAGAGGATGGGACATACAGCCGTGGAAAGGGACATGCTTCAAGCAACTCTCGCAATGCAACAATGTACACTAGTTGCTACTATTGTCCAACTATGACATGCAAAACCATTATTATTTAGTTCGTAGGCAAAAGTTAATGAATGAACGAGCTGCCTCGTGCCTCAACAAATCAGCGGTGAAGCTAACAAGTACTTCATCTGGTTTTAAATATATGACACCGTTGACTTTTTCGTTATTTTGACCATTTGTTTTGTCTCTAAATATTTGTGCAAATAGTTAAATGACTTTAAAGTACTTTTGATGATAGATCTAATAATCTTCATTTCGTATTAGGTGGCTAAATAATTAAATATATATTGTTGGTCAAATTTTAACGAAAAAAATAACGTTATATATTATAAACCGGAGGGAGTACCAATATAGGCTTGCATGTCAAATCGTTTTCTTCCTTACTCTTTGTTGTTGTGTAACCTCTCACCTACACTCACTTGCTGATTATGTTGTCTCCATTGCTCCAATGCAATTAAATAAGGACATTTTATATAAACCGAGCTTACCTTAGTTGGTCAGATTTGCGAAGAACACACGTCTATCCGGGATTCATTAAAATTTATGTTTTGAGTTTTCCTTTCTCTGAAAATAAATTTGACAATATAGAGGAGAGAAAATTGATGGCCCACCCGTCATTGAGGAGAAAGAGAGCATAGAAGTGGACTTGTTCGCAATGCACGTCTGATTTTCGAAGAAGTAGATGTTAATTGAGCCGAGAGACATGTGGCTATGCCTACGCATATGTGCGGCGGAGATATGAGCATGCGTCTTATTTCCTCATATGTGCGGCGGAGATAACATCCTGACGCTAGGATGTTGTCAATCTGCTTTAGACATGCACCTCTTCCTCAGCACCAGCGTGCGTAGTGTCTACGCCAGCATTCAAGCTTGGGCGTTGGCACATTGCAGTCGAGGATGACAAATTGGCATTGCCACCAAACAATTACCTGTAACGGAACAGACTATTTTAAAAGTGTTCGTTTTCGAGGAAACCGATCGCTCATTTTCAATCATTATTGTTAACAAAGACGCAACGTGTTCGTGGTCTGGATCTCGAGGGAGAGTCAAATCTTGATTCAATTAATGCTTCACACAGACCTGATCAGTGAACGTTATTATTATTATTTTTTCTGAACGAACGTTCACTGAACATTAGTGAGCTTGGCTGATGACACTCAGTTTTGGCGGTAACAAATACAGCAAATTAACAAAATCTCACTCGCAGGTTCAAACATTTTCAGTATCTTTAATCCGAAGAAATAAGGAGCCAGAAAATACTGCTGCTTTCTAGTATTATTACCAGATTCATTGCGGTCCGAATCGAGCACCAACGACACTGATTTTCTCGTAGAAGAGAGTAAACAGAACAAGAAACAGAGATGCTTGATGAGGGGGGTGAGCTGAGCACATCGACGGCGCCGATCCGTCAGGCCACCAGCGCCTCCTCGGCGTCCCCGTTCGCGGCAGCAGGACCGTAACGTCGAACGCGCTCGTCGATCCAAGCGCGCATGTCCGCGAGCACGCGGTCGCGGTTCTCGTCGGACTCTCCCTGGATGAGCGAGTGGTACATCCCCTCGTACAGGATGAGCTCCTTGTCCTCGCTGGGCGCGCGCTCGTACAGCCTCCTGGACCCCTCCGGCGCGGTGACGCCGTCGTCGGTGCCGTGCACGGTGAGGAACGGCGCCGTCACCTCCCCGAAGCTCGCCTGCAGCATCTCGGTGACGCGGGCCAGCTCCCGCATCGTGCCCACCCGCGGCGCGCCACGGTACAGCCTTGGGTTGGACGTGATGACCTTCAGCCTCTCCGGGTCCCGGATGGACTTGCCCACCATCTTCTTGTCGGGGAGCACCGCCCATGTGTCGGCGAGGCCGAAGAGCAGGCCGTACAGGAACAGGCGCGCCCGTGACGGGTACATCTCGTCGGGGATCACGAAGAGCGGCGCGGAGAAGATGAGCCCCGTCCACGCCGCGTCGCGCCGCGGCGGGGACCGGAGGTACATGAGCAGCGCGGCGGCGCCGCCCATGGACTCGCCGAACAGGAACGCCGGGAGCGGCGCGTAGGGCCCGCTCGTCCGCACCGAGAGGAAGAAGGCGAGCGACGCGGCGGCCGCGGCCTCCATGTCGCCGAGGTAGCCGTGGACGCCGTCGGAGCGGCCGTGGCCGAGGAGGTCGGCGCAGAAGACGGCGTACCCCCAGCGTGCGTAGCTGATGGCGATGGACTGGAACAGCCACGAGGTGTCGGAGCCGTAGCCGTGGGTCATGAACACGGCACCCTTCACGTCGCCGCCGTCGCGGGATGCGGTGGACAGCGGGTGGAAGGAGTGGGTGAAGAGGCGGCCGTGCGGGGACTGGAAGTAGGACTCGGCGTGGCGGACCCCCTGCGACGCGTAGTACTCGTCAGGCTCCGGGGCGTCGCCCCAGAAGTACTTGGTTGCCGGCGGCGGGTCCCCGGCCGCTGCCATCGCCGGAACTCAGGGGAACGGTCTGTTTGAGAACTGGCGGCGGAAACGGAGCGGCACTGTGCTAATTTATGACGAGTTCGGTGGTGGGATGGGATCCCGGCGGGAGCAGTGTCCACCAACCAAGCTACGGCGGTGGTTGACTTCAGCTCTGATGTGTGGACCCGGCCCCGCTGTCAGTGACTGAAGCGGTCTTTTCTTATGGTAGTTGAGTGGGGCCTGCCTGGATGAGCACACTGGTGCGTGATGAGGATGGTGGGGCTGGAGCGGGTGGGCTCGTCTCCTCTTGATCCGGGGCACTTGTGACGTGCCGAAGTTGGGGAAGGGGAAACGCTGCATTGTCACCAGGTTGTCACATGGCTAGAACATCGCTCGGCAGACGCAGATAGCCATGGGAATACGTGGCTCCGATCAGCGCATGCCGTCGGCATACGCAGCGTTTTGCGGGAACCGACGGGCGCCATGACCAACGGGCGAGAGCGGCAGGTGTGGATGTGCGCGGGGAGTCGTGGTGAAGTGTCGTCCGCTCTGCCCATTTTGTCAGTCGCAGTCTGGGCCGCCGAAACACATTTCTCAGCGACACGACAATAGAATGGACTGAACGTACGGGCCAAATCACAGTTTCTGTGGAAACCCGATCCATGTATGCTAGTACTTGTCTTACTTCGCGGAGGCTCGGCCCGGCCACCCCATGCAAGCCCCGTGGGCGGAACCGCGGGAGCAGCGAGCAACGCTACAATGGCAAGCAAAGCCCAGATTCCTGTCCACGGGCTTAATTTGAATGGGCTGCAGCCCTTGCCGCGACCAGCAGGAAGATTCCAGTCACCGACGCAGGACAGATTCTAATCACAATACACCGAGCAGGGGAACAAGACAAAATTCACCGAGAGGGGAATCCAACATTGCCTTCTATAGTACATGCTTTGATTGATTTGCTTAGTACTAGTATCCACTGATAAACAACCATTGATTTCCTAACTAGATCACCGATGGACGTCGTAGTATGTTCTCTTCCCGATGAACCACCCTTCGTGCACACGTGGAGCACGCACAACCATGAAGTGCGGGGTACTAGCAACAAAAGTGCACGAGGGCGAGGAACGTGCTTACGTAGCCGAGAGAAAAACGTTCAAAGCAGCATAGCTGTCCACGTAGAGATATTTCCACGCAAAAGAGCGCCGAGAGCCCGAGAGATCCGTGACGCCCAAGCGCGTCGAGCCAAAAGGGCCTAAACAACTAAACCCATACTCCACTCCAATCACAGATTCACAGTCACAGTGCACCCGCTCGTTGTCCCTCCGTCCCGGTTTGACACGGAATTGCCCGGGACGCGAGCAGCCGCCCTGTATTTTTGCTTCAAGAAAATCAGGGCATTGACAGGCAGTTTTGGCTCTGCGTCAGAGATCTAAGCATTTTCGATCGTCCAGGTTCCGTCACAGCTTTGTCCAGCGAGCGTCGCGTGGAGCCCCCGGTGAGTCCGTGGCGCAGCCAACGGCCGTAAAAATGACGCGGGCCACCGGCACGTGAAAGAGGAGCGGCGGGACCGAGTGTCGAGCGTTCCTGGCCGTCAATTCACGCGAGGGGACGCCGCCTCGGTCCCCCGGAGATTCGGGCGCCATACACGACGCAACACCTCTGCCCCGGCGCCAATGATTCGACCTGCCACGGCGCGGAAGAGCATGGCGCGCTGCGTGTCCCGAGACCCGACACCAGCGCGGCGATTTTTTTTTTTTTTTTTTTTTTTTTAACCTCTCAAGACTGAATATAAATGTAGTAACTGTTCGTACACGTAAAAACACGCCAACACTGACGCACTCCAACGCACACGAACACTCCTACAACTATACTCAGAATACATTACCCGCGTCCATCGAGAGATTATCGGAGAACCGATGCCCGACTGTCACCACGCGGTGAGAGGTACAGAGAAACAAAAACAGCTACGACTAAACACTGAAGCCCCTAGAAAAAAGAAAAAAAGAAGGCCCTCGAAGCTTCACGATCACCAGCTCGGCCGACGACAGGAACGAACGCCGACACCGGACCAAGATCCGGCAAACCAGCGCCGGCAAGCCATCGGACCAGCCCGGAAGCCGTAGCCGCCTCCCTTCCTTCAGTCCACAAGCTCGTCGATCGCACCAGAGGGAGGGAAGGCGCCATCGACACGGCGGGAGCTTGGGAAAGCTATTCCCCGGCGCGCCGTCGCCGCCGTTCCTCCGGCGCACCTGGAAACAACGATCCACCGCCAGCCATAGGCCGACGACAGAACCAAAGCCGCCCACGAAGCCGAAAAAACTTCGCCGGCACAGAACTCACCGCCGCCACCAGCGTTGCCGCGGTTGGAGGAGACGCCGGGCCGAGCACCCGCTCAAGGCCACACATCGAAGCTACAGCAGCAGGAGCGCCATCACCACGACGCAGAGCGCGACCGCAAGACCGCTGCAGACCACCGGCGACGTTGAGACAACGGCGAGCCCCAAACCTAATCTACCCTAAAACTAGCTAGATAGGTCGGGCTATACACATCCTCCGTCGATTCGACCGACCGCCCTCCTCCTCCAACGCCGACGAGGACGCCAGAGACGAGGACGGCGGCGAATCGACGGGGGAACAGTGAGATCGCCTTCGGTTCGCCGCTCCGCTACTGTAGCAGGGGAAGGGGAACGAAGAGACCAGAAGTTCGGATGTTCCCCCCAGCGCGGCGATTGGTTTGCGTCCCGTCCGATTCTTCCAGACAGAACACGCTGTGCGATGTACCATACTGATGCTTCTGTTCACTTCAGCTGATTCAGGGTGTGTTTGGCAAGGGCTTCTTGTGTGGCTTATTAGCTGGTTTATGGTGAAAAAGGAAAAAGCCCTGTCAAACATCTCTCTGCGAAACAGCTTATGGGTCATTTGAAGAATAAGCCGTTTTGCAATCTGAACTAGAATAAGCCATTTTGCATGGGAACGTATCTGGTGGAAACCAACCTCTCCATGCAAACTATGAAAACTTTAATCTGAACCATACGATATTGATCTATGGGGACGCTCAAGGGAGGTGGGAGGGGTGATTTGCAAAGGCGTTTTTGCAAATCACCCCTTGCATCTCTCATGAGCTTGCAAATTACCCCTCCCACCTCCTCTGAGCGCTCCCTTTGGATCAACATCGTGTGGCTCAGATTGGAGTTTCCATAGTTTGCACGGAGAGGTTGGTTTCCACCTGATACGTTCCCATTTTGCATAAGCCAGAAAAACTAGCTTTTTGTAGCTCACTCTCTGGATAAGCTATTTTATAAGCTGTTTTGCCAAACAGCATGACTGAATAAGCCAAATAAGCTAGAATAAACTGATAAGCTATTTTGTGAAAATAAGCCAAAGCAAAAGCTATTTTTTGTATAAGCATAAGCCGTGCCAAACACACCCTCAATTGTGTTCCAAACTTCCAATGCGTGCCATGCACCAGCGTAGTTCCAAGGATGCCCGCTGTCGCTCGAGCTAGTTCCTCATCCACCATATGTTGGCTCTGGCTTTCGCTAGCTTCTGGTCGAGCAGCGCCGCTAACCATGACACCTCCATGCTAGCATATGAGTCACTCCTTCCTTCCAACGTCAAATAAAAAAAAGTAAGGAGGGAGTATTCCATTATATTTTCCAATTCCTTCTACGGTTCAAATGGTTTGATGTGCTAAACTCGTTGTGTCTCCCCAACGTCAGCCAGTCTCTGAAAAAAATGGTAAGGTAGACATTGAGTTGGAATTTTGCGCAGCTCATGACAAAAGTTCTTGCCATGAAAAATTGTGCCATTTTAATAAAAGTTGTATTTGAAATTTGACGGCTAAAATTTCGTTGAGCTCAATTATACGTAGTACATGCTTCCAATTCCATGTGCAAGGCGAGAAGCCAATTTCAGTGCAATGGATTCCTCGCAAAAAAAATTCAGTGCAATGGAGAATATTCCCTCGTCCCTTCTGCGGTCCCACCCGTCAGCTCGTTCGTTCCCCTTCACTCCCCTCTCCACAATCAACGAAAGGTCAGTTGCGATAACCTCACCCTCAGTCGCTAACACAGTGTCATCTTCTCTAATCAATGCGCCACCACTCGGCCATCCTTCTATAAGACAGAACCCTCCCCCTTCCCAAACCCCTTGCTTGCCGGGCGCCCGACCTTATCTCCTCCATCCCCGAGATATTTCCACCACCCCACCGCGCCATGGAGTCCGGCCTCGTCGCAAGCCACCGCCTCCGCCTCCCCGCCGCCGCCGCGGCGCACCACCCGCACCTCCTCCGCCACCGGCCCCTCGCCGCCGCTGCGTCGCTCCGCCTGCCGCGCCACCTCCCCACCCCCACCCCGCTCCGCCTCCCCGCCGCGCTTCCGCTCCGCCCCTGCCTCCCGCCGCTCCGCGCCGCCGCCTCCGCCGCAGCGTCCCCGGCGCCCGGAGATGCGGCGTCCTCGTCGCCCAAGTTCCTCGGCGTGGAGACCAAGACGCTGAAGAAGATCGTGCCGCTGGGGCTCATGTTCTTCTGTATCCTCTTCAACTACACCATCCTGCGCGACACCAAGGACGTGCTCGTCGTCACCGCCAAGGGCAGCAGCGCCGAGATCATCCCCTTCCTCAAGACATGGGTCAACCTCCCCATGGCCGTCGGCTTCATGCTCCTCTACACCAAGCTCGCCGACGTGCTCTCCAAGGAGCAGCTCTTCTACGTCGTCATCTTCCCCTTCATCGCCTTCTTCGGGGCCTTCGCCTACGTGCTCTACCCCATGCGCGACGCCATCCATCCCACCGCGCTGGCCGACCGTCTCCTCGCCGCGCTGGGTCCCAGCTTCCTAGGACCCGTCGCTATCCTCCGTGTTTGGAGTTTCTGCCTCTTTTACGTCATGGCCGAGCTATGGGGCAGCGTCGTCATATCCGTCCTCTTCTGGGGGTTCGCCAATCAGGTACACCAGTTCTGCTGTCCTCTCTGGTAAAGTTAATTGAGGTTCGAGAATTGTGAATTCTTTCCTGAAATGACGATGACGGAACATTTCAATGACTGACTGAACATTTAATCAATTGAGGTTCGGAAAATGCTGATATTTATATATTGTGTGGCTGGCTGTATGTGTAGTGATTAGACTCCTGATAAATCAGGGCAGTACATAGCTCTAAGATAATATGTGATGTTTATATATGGATACTCACGTGCTCATAACTATTGCAGATTACTACGGTCGAAGAGGCCAAAGAGTTTTACCCACTGTTTGGGCTCGGGGCCAATGTGGCGCTCATCTTCTCCGGACGCACCGTGAAATACTTCTCAAACATGAGGAAGAATTTGGGCCCTGGTGTTGATGGATGGGCAATTTCATTGAAGGCCATGATGAGCATAGTGGTCGCTCTGGGTCTTGTCATTGCTGGTATCTATTGGGGAGTGAACAAGTTTGTCATCGATAAATCATCGATGCCAGTAGTTGAGCGGAAAAAGAAGGTAGGACTTGACTAACTTTCTACTGTTCTGCTTTTGTTTATGGAGCTCCCCTTAATGGTGATGTGAACATAACATTTCAGGATAAGCCAAAGCTCAGCCTGGGTGAGAGCATGAAGGTTCTGCTGTCGTCTCGGTATGTGAGGGATCTTGCCACATTGGTCGTTGCTTATGGAATAAGCATTAACCTTGTTGAGGTGACATGGAAATCGAAACTGAAGGCACAGGTAAGTTTGTCCACAAAACATGCATTGTAATCTCTTAGTGATATGTGCAGAAAATTGTTGTTAATTAACATTCTGTTACTGTCCTGCAGTTCCCGAGCCCTAATGAGTATTCGTCATTCATGGGCGATTTCTCAACTGCTACTGGCATAGCTACATTTACAATGATGTTGTTGGGGAGAGTAATTCTTAGGAAGTTTGGGTGGGGAGTTGCCGCTACGATCACACCTGCAGTGTTGCTTCTCACAGGAGTTGGGTTCTTCTCACTGATTTTGTTTGGTGAGCCATTGACTCCTCTTATGACCAAGTTCGGAATGACACCTCTGCTTGCGGCGGTCTATGTTGGGGCATTGCAGAACATTTTCAGCAAGAGTGCAAAATACAGCTTGTTTGATCCTTGTAAAGAGATGGCTTACATTCCTTTGGATGAGGATATGAAGGTTAGTCTCCAAAGCTACCTGTTCTCTTTGCATAGATTTATATCCAATGCATAATGTGCCACAATTAATCATACTCTTATCTACATGATAGCTCCCATGAACAGAATGGTTTGGTATGGTAGTAGCCAAGGTCTGTAGTTACTTGCTTGATTCCAGAAAAAAAAACATATATTTCACTAGTTTTCTCATTCTCATCAAAAGTTTATAAATTTGATACTTCACCTGATTTCTTAATCGCGTCAGAGGAACTGATCAGCATATATACTCTAATTTGCAGTGGGATATAGACATTAGAATGTTGCTTTTACTGAAGTAAAACAGTAATTTCTTTGGTATTGGAGACTGAAAACTGTTGATATTTTTAGCACTATGCTAATGATATACTGAGACATTGCAGTAACCATTCAACCTTTCTCATGTTGCTACAACGAAAAGGCATTTTAATATATTCTTTATTTTCAACCGTATGAATTAGTTCATTGCTTTCATCAACAATTGTCAATGCTGTCTCCCAAAAACAGTTACATCGCACCTTCATATTTATTTGTTGGCTTTGTTCTCAATGCTTTCTTTTTATGATATTGATAACAGGTGAAGGGTAAGGCAGCAATTGATGTTGTCTGCAACCCCTTGGGGAAGTCTGGAGGTGCTTTGATCCAGCAGTTCATGATTCTATCGTTTGGATCTCTTGCGAATTCAACACCCTACCTTGGTGGAATACTCCTAGTGATTGTTCTTGCGTGGTTGGGCGCTGTAAGGTCCCTCGACTCACAGTTCTCTCCCCTGGCAAAGCAAGAGCTTGAGAAAGAGAAGATGCTGAAAGCAAAGACAATCGAAACAACTGCCCAAGTTGTTGGGACTGGAAATGGTTCTCTTCAAGGCAGTGAGAACTCCACAAATGGCTCGGCCATCAAGCAGTCTCAAGAACCTGAGAGTACCACCCCAGAAAAATCGGGCCAACAAGCTCAATAAGTTTTTCCTCTAGAAATTTAGTTAGCATAAGTGTTTGGAGGAACCAAAAGCTTCTTAGGCCTGTCATTGGGATCCGTTGAAAATGGCGGCAATGGTGTGAAAATAAGAAGGCCGATTCTTCTGTTGTTGTAGCTTATATTGTATGTCTAGTTGTCTGCTTAAGAGTTCCTGTAGCTGTTTGTTGTTTCATTCCATAGATATAAACCGTTTCTATTGGTTATAACAATTTTGGGAAATCTGTTTTTCATGAAAATTTCCACAAGCTTGCTCTGAGTTCTGAGTACTATTTGGCCCTGATTTTTGTTAGATGTAAATTCTGCCCTGGTTTTGATATTGATGGGAAATAATCATACTATATTTCTACTTAATCTTGAGGTTTTCCTGGACCGAGCAGCTAGTTCTTACACACGATTGCTTAGATATCTAATATAAACTTCAAAATGCTACGGTCGATTCCTATCTCTTGTTAATAGGCGTTGATCTAGACTAAAAGATTGGAAGAACTAATAAGCAACTTCTAAACTGAATCCCAGCGTGGCTGCGAAAGTAGAAGCAGAATTCTGTAGGGACACGGTCACACAGACCACCGAGTCAACGACAGTACTTATGTTTGGAGAAAGTGGTAAAAAACCTTAAGATAGTAGCAAAGTCATATTCTTGCTACATATGCATTCTTTCCTCACTTCACTCGTGTCGTGTGATGGCAGTTTTGCCTGCTTGTAGACGTACTATTGACTTGTAATTTGTCCTTATGTTTTGGTGCCGCAAAGCACGTGCAACATCAAACTCATGCGAGCAAGCAGGATGCCGTGATCGTGTCGCAGAAAAAGGAGACACTCGCAGCAGAAGAAGAAGAAGAAGAAGAAGAAGAAGAAGGTCAAGGATTTCACTCGGCCATTTATTTCCCCACAGGCTGTGATTGCAGACAACAAACACGTCGAGCATTTGAGGGTCCAACCCAGCCCACGATCGAAACGGGACAACGGGTGGCGCTCACGATCAAAACGGACGCAGAGACGGCCCATCCGCAGATAGCGAGGGGTCGCGCGCACGCACGCCGCACGCGGATCTGGCCGGGATTGGATTCCATCCACACCGCCCACCAGCTCAGATCCGACAGCCCTTCTCCTCCCTCCCCACCCCAACCTGGTCGTCGTCTACGCGCGAGCGAGCCAGCGAGCTAGAGAGAGGGAGGGGGAAAGACCCAAAACCCTAGCGGCCCCGTCGCCGGCGGCTGCCGAGATGTCGGTGGACGAGGTGACCTCGGTCTACGTCGGCGGCCTGCCCTACGAGGCCAACGAGGACATGCTCCGCGACGCCTTCGAGTACTACGGCACCATCGTCGCGGTCAAGGTCCGCGCCCACGCCCCCCCTTCTTCTTCTTCCCTTCCCTTTTGGTTCTCGCCCGTGCTCTCTGGAAGCTTTGCGGATGGTCACGGGTTCGGCGCGGTGAGATGTGTGATGGCTGGTAGTTTGTAATATTTTTTTTCTCGAAGCGTGAAGGAAAATCGATTTTACTTCTGGGTTTATTATGCTGCGATTTCTGCTTTCAGTTTGGTGATAGCTACACTTGTCAGAAAAGTATTTTCTTCTATAGGCTATAGGATTGTATGGGATGATTATGCGCAGATGTTAGCACATGGGGCGCCTGGGTATGGTCTGTGATTCTGAAGTGAGAGATCTGGGCAGGCAACTGCTAACCAGGGTAATGCATGTCGGTCTTCGAAAGCGATAAGTATGAGGTAGGGTTGGGGCCCTCTGCTGACCAGTAATTCAATGCCAAGGTGAATAGGGGAAACTGGACTGCTTCTTAGTAGAGTTCCTCTTTTCAATTTTTGTGTTAGAGGTGCTGTTGCCTTCCAAACGTTTGGTGTTCTTTTGGGTGCTTAGTTGTTCCTTTGTGATTACTTGATTTAGTGCCTTTGAAATGGCGAGCTTTAAGCTGTCATTATGTTCTATTTTTGGGAATCTTGGTTCTGTTTGAGTAAAAGCGATGTGAAGATGGCATCATTAAGCCTGGATTTTGAGTAGATAGGGTTGGAAACGTGAACTGCTAGATGCCGAGAGAGAGGGTGGTAGGGATGGATAGATGTATTTATGTTTTTCTGCTTTGTTTGCTGTATGTATTAGCAGTCAATGACAATGCTATGGGTTTTGTTAAAGTGGCTACTTGTAATGTAGTCAGTTGTATGTGATTATATGTCACATATTTACTAATTAATTATTGCATTCCAGGTGATAAATGATCATAAGGTCAAAGGCAAATGTTATGGCTTTGTTACTTTCACTCACCCCAAAGCTGCTGAGAGTGCAATTGCAGGCATGGATGGCAAGGTATGTTTCTTATTTCAGTATTGGCTTTCTTTTAACTTGTATCATACATTCTTTTCTTTTTGCAACAGAAAATAGGCAGTCGTGTTGTTAGAGTAAATGAAGTGCGTACAAGAGGCCCCCGAGATTTTGGTCGGGATGATTTTCGACGAGATCGTGATGATTTTCGGCGGGATCGTGATGATTTTCGGCGAGATCGCGATGATTTTCGACGAGATCCTAGAAGATATGGTAGGGATCCATACTGGGACAGAAGGGACAGGGAAAGGAGCTACGAACGTGATAGAGATCCGTACCATGACAGGGATAGTGATAGATCCCGGGACCATGATAGAGAAATAGACTATGAACATGGTGGCTTTAATCGAGAAAATGATTATTCCATTGATCAAGATCGAGACCATGAAGCTGACGAGAGGCGTCCTAGAGACCATGAAGCTGACGAGAGGCGTCCTAGAGACCATGAAGCTGACGAGAGGCGTCCTAGAGACCATGAAGCTGACGAGAAGCATCCTAGAGACCATGATCATGCAGTAGAAACACATAATATGGATTCAGATAATGATAGAGACAAGGAGCATGGACCGAGAAAAAGGTTCAGGTACCATTTCTGTTATTGGAGTTATATTTACTATGATAGCTATTTGGATAATTGTATGAAAGTAGTTGCAGTGCTTGTGCAATCTGACATCGATTTTCTGCAACATCTTCGTCCCTTTCTTAGTTTTGATGGTATCTGTTATGTTACTGTGGACACTCGATTCTTTCAAGATAATATAACGAACCTCCTGCCCCACTGATTACTAATTTATTATTGCTGAGAAGTTTTGATGGCTGCCTTGCGCCTTTTTGCTGCCATTTTTATGCTGACTAGTGGATGTGCATATTGCTATAGTCCATAACCTTCAGAGTATTACTTCATCACTATAAATTGAAAGAGGGTATGTTGCATTATTGACTTGAAAATTACTTGCAAATACGTTGCATGCTTCTGTTTTATTTAGTTTTGTTGGCTGGTAAGATATTCACCTAGAAGAATGAATTGGAATCCTCAATAGGAATTTTACATCACCACTTACCCTAGTCAATCCATATCAGTTTGTTTCCTCATTAATACACATTTACACCCAAGATATCATAGTTCTTATATTAGTCATACTCTCTTTAACAATCAAGGTATTTACTTTCCTTACATCTTCTATGCAGCCGCCCAAAAGGTCGTGATAGCAGAGAGATATCAAGTTCCAGTGATGATATTCAGAATGACGTAAATGCATCTCTATTCTGTGCTGTTGTGAATCTCTGTTTGTAAACAGGCTCTCTTGGCTCTAAATCTCATTTCCTTCTTGGTTTGTAAGTCTGTGATTCTTTCTTTGTATCAGGGAAAACATCAGTTGGTGAAAGCCATTCAGATGCGTGAAGATCTTGAAAATGAGGTACTCCATTTTCCTAGACTTGTCTCTTGTAGTTTGATACGTAAACCATTTCAGTGAGTGTAAAGCAGAGATGGTTTCCATACAAGTTCACATGCTGCTTTGCTTTGGGCAAATCTTTTTGAATATGAGCTAAGTATGAAAACATTGTAGGCCAAATATTAATCTTCAAAGTGATCTAAATACATAATGTTGTAAGCATGGTAACGTTTGACGATGCGGAATTTCAACATAGAACTTCTTTACATTTTTGAGATACGAAACAAAAAGATAAATGCTTGTCTTATTTTGTAATGTCCACTTATTGTATTTTGTGTGCCACATTTAATTGATTTTGATGATTCCTTTTTCGTGTTTACCTCATTTTCATTTGACACGCTACCACTCTTGAGTACGGTCAAATGGCCAACCAAATAAATCACTGAATACACTGACTTCAATTGCTCAAAAGAGCTTCACGTAGTCGCCTGTCTCCATTACAATTTTCATTCTTTTATATTTAACAGAGGTCCGTATACAGTATGTAGAACCCATGATAGACTGATTATGTACTCAACATGGTTTTGGACGCCCTCAGCTGCTCAGCTGATCACAAGTAGTTCATGATTTATCTATTTTTTCCATCTCATATTGTCAAACAGGAGTTTGAATGTAGTACTTTTGCAGGTTAATCTTGTTAGAGATAGAGTTGCAGCGAAGGAACAGCAGATTGCAGATTTGCAGAAGAAAGCTCAGGTGATCTTCTTCCTATTTATGGAAATTCTATCTTTGGCCCCATGCTTATTTGAGACAGGCACAGTTTTACCTTCTGTGCCCCATCTGGGTGGAGGTATGATCACAAGTCGTAAACATTTTTATCCTTATAAACTGCAGAAATTAGAGGATGATCTGGCTACTGCGCGGAAAGTTTCTTCAGAACGACAATTGGTTGTTACAGATGTATGTTGGCTGCTCTTTACTTATTGCCTGCTTAATTATGAAGAGAAGTAAAGTAACTGTTAACCCTGCGATGATATGAATGCTAAAACTGATATTTGCAGCTGTACAAACATTTTCTGCAACTCCAAGACTACAATGACAGGGTCAAGACGGCGGAACAGAAGCTCCAGGTAATACTCTACATTTTGTTTCCCTTATGACTCATGAATTGATTAGTGATTGTTGATAACTGTCGTAAGTGTGCCTTGCTGTCATGATTAGAATATATGGCTGAGACTGGGAATACTCTTGAAATCTAATATTTATGAAATCACCATTCCTAGCACTGTTAGATCATTTTCTTGCTGTATTATACACTACTGACACACTTTTTCGTACCAGTCTCTTGTTGATTCTGCGATGGCTGAGCTTGATATGGCTGAAGATGTTACAACCAAAGATGGTTCATATGAGAATGGTGTGGTTTGAACAGCTGGGCGCTGCAGATTTGTAATGGTTCCTAATATTACTAATTTTCTTAGTGTAGTTTTCTTTGACTATGTACTGGTACTGTAACTAGGTAGCAGTCATAAGAACGATGTATCGTGTGGCTGCACAGTTTCTATTGCTTTCAAGACGGTCAAGTTAAAACTTATCAGCTGGCCTGACTATTGGTGATATAAGGTGAGCTCTGCCCGTGCTATGTCAACCAGTGTAGTTATTTAAGATTGACTTTGGAAATGCTCCACTCCAATTCCGGTTGTGTATCATATGTTGGGCGAAGCTTTGGGAGCAGTCATGTTCTCCCTTCTAAGTGGTGCTCCCTTTCTGTGGATGACGTTTTGACAATATTTAGTTTATTTCTGAGCTAATTGTTCTAATGTCATCAATTTAAACAAAAGGATGGATGCATATTATAGTAAATTTGGGTGCCGAAAGATGTGGAGATACATTTATAACCTCCTGTAGTCTATAAGCCCTGTTCGGCAGGCTGTTTTGTAGTTGTTTTACTGTAGCGGCTGCTGAAGAAATAACTGCGAACACTGTAGTAGCTGCTGAAGAAATAACTGCGAACATTGTAGCTGTTGATAAGCAGGCGAACAAGCTACATGATGTTTGAGAAGGCGGTCAGGGTTGCGATGAAAAATATGATTTTCAAAAGATGAACTGGCATGTCACTAGTTCGCTGCCAAATGAAGTGAACGGGAAGTTGTGTGTGTTGATTTCCACGTGATCTGTGTAAATTGTTGAGTCCTTCGTTTTTAATTATATGACGTCATTGACTTTTTTGTTGAACTTTGACCAACAATATAGATTTACATAATTAGTTTTTGAATATGTAATAAATATCATTGGATTCATCATCAAAAGCACTTTAAGATTAACTTATACATTTAGCTATTTACACAATATTTTGAATAAGACGAACGGTCAAACGTAACGAAAAAAGTTAACGACGTTATATATTAAAAATGGAGGGAGTGACAACTAACAACAAAGGAGAAAATGAGCATGTAGCTACGCACGTTGGTGAATTTTGGGGCACGCTGAAGCTGGGACACTACGCAGGTCGCTTTCTCTCAGGAGTCTGGATATAGAACCACCATTTTAAGGGGCATGAGATTGTGGTTGTCTGGTTTTAAGAGCTGAGGGACTAATGTTAGGAGGTGTCTTTTTCTCAAATGACTGAGATTTTACTAATCTCTCAGTCACTGTTTTTAGTCATTGGATTTTGATCCAACCACTCACATTTTTCATTCACTTGTGGAAAAAAAAGTTCTTTGGAAAAACGAAATTGTTTCACTTAAGAACTAATTGTTTCAACAGTACAGTTTCATTGTTCTATTAGTGCAGTTTTATTGTTCCAGTAGTATGTTTTTATTGTTCTAAAAATATGAGAGATGTACGAAATCTCACCTGAGAACAAGCAAATCTCCTAATGTTATCCAGTTTCATTGATGAGGAACCAAAATCGAACTGACGCGTGAGTTGAGAGATTTTAATACTCCCTCTGTCCCAAAATAGATGTCGCTGTTGACTTTTTTGACTGCTCGTTTTATTCAAATTTTTTACGCAAATTTTATTTATTTTTTTACAATTTGTTTTATCATTGAATATATTTTAATCATGACATATTTGTTTTTATATTTAAATAATTTTTTTGAATAAGACGAAGAGTCAAACATGATGTCCAGTGACAACTATTTTGGGACGGAGGGAGTACATATTTTCCTATAGTGGCAACGTTTTATCTCGAACGCCGTCGGGCGCCGGTGCACTCGTGCACCGTTAGCCTGCCATGCGGGCCCGGCGAGTTGGGTCACTACCCCTGCAGTCGTGGAACTGGGCCACGTCGGCCATGGCAACCTGAATGGTTGTATGACCACCTCAAGAAAAGACAGCTGCGTGCATATGCTTGATGCTTCAGCACCACTTGAAGCAGGACTACTCAAACCCATGTTTGACTAGAGGAAGAACACTTGCTGCCGCCTTAATTGCCCAGGGGCGCCGTCAACGTCAACGGCGCAGGCCCATCTTGACCTCTTCTGAGGAACGCCAGTGTGCTCTCTTGACCTCTTTGATTATCAGCGAGGATCTGATTAATGGATTGAATGGTTATCCTCGTCGTGACGGCAATGGGAAAATGCGACTAATACAATCGGTTATTCTTTGCTCTGAAGTACTCCATATATGGCGTCAGCTGGTCGTCAAAACGTAGAAAGACGACTTTTCAACGTAGAAAGACGACCAGATTTACTGGTACTAATGGCTCAACGCTTCAATGTGTCAGTTTCTTAGCTTCACTGGTCGTGAGTGCTTCGACTCCTTCAAGCAATTGCAGTTTCATGCTTGTGATCACTGATCTCACTAGAGACGTTACTTCAGTATCCACAATGAACACGTATATGATACGGTGCTTCCCAGAATAATCGTAAATATTTTTGACGGCAAGAACAACGGAGTATTCGATAACACCATTGCTTCCTGAAAAGTTATACGTATCTGAAGTCCAGAAGACTAGCAACACCGAACGATTGACTCGACCACTCAAAGCCCTTTGCCGTACGAAACAAAGCTCGCCATGGCCCACCGCGTAGTGAACTCCTCACGCGCCCAAATCCCGTCCATGCCGGCCGCAGATCCGCAAATGGACGGCGGAGACGAGCCCGGCGCCAATTTGACGCGTAGCGCTCTGGTCAGGCAACGGCGACGGGGCCCGGTCAAGCTGCGCCAACGGCTGAGCTATTCCAATGGTCAAAGTATTTACGCTGGACAGCGATAAAGAAAGAAACTTAACGGCCAGATTTCGCGGGAAAAAAATATAGTAATCGCGGCAGGCAAGCGAGGCAGGCCTCAGTCCGCACGCCAGCGCGCGCCCGCCAGCTCCCTAATCTACTTGCTAAATGGTGATTAACGCTTAGTAAGCATCGGGAGAGCAGGAGAGTATTTATACACCTCGCCGTCTCATGCCCAGTTCAGACTCGACACGCTCTTCTCCCTCTTCTCCACGAAAGCAGCTAGCAAAGATTCAAGAACGCAAGATAATCCAAGGGGATCAAAGAACAAAAACAAGACAAGAAGAGGTGGAGGGAAGCACAGTGGAACTGAGCTGAGGTTACACGAGTTGCGAGGATGGACGTGGTTCGGATGGGGAGCATAGCCGCCGGCGGGAGCATGCGGCGGACGGCGTCGTCGTGGCGGGGGTCGAGCCGGCGGAGCGACGTGTTCGGGCGGTCGGTGAGGGAGGAGGACGACGAGGAGGCGCTGCGGTGGGCGGCCATCGAGAGGCTGCCGACGTACGACCGCATGCGCAAGGGCATCCTCACGGCGGCAGCCGGCGCCGGCGTCGAGGAGGTGGACATCCAGTCGCTCGGCATGCAGGAGCGCAAGAACCTCATCGAGCGCCTCATCCGCACCGCCGAGGAGGACAACGAGCGCTTCCTCCTCAAGCTCCGCGACCGGATGGAGCTGTGAGCACTCGATCAGCACACTTGCTTTTGGCTCTGCTTTGAATCTTTGCCTACTTCAGAAAATTTTCACAAGTCTTTGCTTTTGCATTTAACTTTGAGTAATCAGAAACTGCTTCCCTTGGGAACAGGGGAAAACAATTGTTTTTTTTTTCTATTTTGAAATGGCACGGGGGGATGAGCCCTCCCCGGGTCGATTTTCATTATTGAAAACCAAGAGAAACTACAGAGTTTAGGGAAAACAATTGTTTCGTCGAAAGAAAAGAAAAAAACAGGGGAAGACAATTGAAGAATTTTTGTTGGCTTCTAATATGAAGTTGCTTCTTGTTTTTGCAGAGTTGGGATCGACAACCCGACAATAGAAGTGCGGTTCGAGCACCTGAACATTGACGCGGATGCGTACGTTGGCAACCGGGGAGTACCAACATTCACCAATTTCTTCTCCAACAAAGTCATGGTATGCATCGGCAGCAACAGCTCATGCTTCTGATACATGGAAAAGGATTTGTTCAGTTCCTTCAGCTTCTGACTCTTGAGAGCTGTTCCTATCTCAGGATGTGTTGAGTGCTCTGCACATCGTTCCAAGCGGGAAGAGGCCTATCTCCATTCTCCATGACGTCAGTGGAATCATAAAACCCGGCAGGTTTGAAATCAAGAACTTCTGAATACAGGATTTCAGTTTTTCTGCAGATTGGAGTTTACTTACCATATGGAATTTGTTCAGAATGTCATTGTTGCTTGGCCCTCCTGGATCTGGGAAAACAAGTCTACTACTAGCTTTGTCAGGGAAACTTGACTCAAGTCTGAAGGTACCACATCTTGCACAGTTTCAAAAATGCCAGAAAAAACTAGTACTTTTTTTTTACGAGGAGAAAAAAGTAGTACTTCAGAGAAGGATTGCTGCATGTTGTAAAATGCATAAACTTGAATTGGAAATGTTCAGGTGTCAGGAAGAGTGAGTTACAACGGGCATGACATGGATGAATTTGTCCCTCAGCGGACATCAGCATACATCGGACAGCATGATCTCCACATCGGTGAAATGACGGTCCGGGAAACACTGGCCTTCTCTGCGAGATGTCAAGGAGTCGGAACACGTTACGGTATGCAACAGGGCCACTGGAAAGTGGGATAGATTATTGTTCACCTTTTGTGAAGTGATTCTTATGGTGTTCTGAAATACAGATATGCTTGCTGAACTCTCAAGAAGGGAGAAAGAAGCCAATATTAAGCCGGATCCTGATGTTGATGTTTACATGAA
Source organism: Eragrostis nindensis (assembly GCA_012490785.1). Lineage (NCBI taxonomy): Eukaryota > Viridiplantae > Streptophyta > Magnoliopsida > Poales > Poaceae > Eragrostis > Eragrostis nindensis. The sequence continues at coordinate 480,331 of JAAXCT010000083.1, forward strand.
GGTAAAATGTCATTGGATTTGAATTTAACCCCTTATTTACAGTGGAGGTAACAAGGATTACTGAGTTATTGTGGTCTTCTCTGAAAACAGGCCATCTCCGTGGAAGGTCAGGAGAGTGTGGTCACAGATTACATCCTCAAAGTGAGCAAAATATACAAGAAACATGGTCGATAGAAAGGGATAAGCCCCTAATAATAATTGCATATCTTTTTTGCAGATCCTGGGCCTGGAGATCTGTGCAGATACAATGGTTGGAGACTCTATGATCAGAGGCATCTCAGGAGGACAAAAGAAGCGTGTCACAACCGGTATGTGCAAATAAACAGTCGAAGATCTGTGCGTAAAGCCCTTTAACCTCCCAGAAAAATCTGACCTCTCAACCCGTTGAATTTGCATAGGTGAAATGCTTGTTGGCCCAGCCAAGGCACTATTCATGGATGAAATCTCCACTGGTTTGGATAGCTCCACAACTTATCAGATAGTTGACTCTCTAAGGCAGACGGTTCACATTCTTGGCGGCACTGCACTCATCGCATTGCTTCAGCCTGCACCCGAAACATATGAGCTCTTTGATGACATTGTTCTACTCTCCGAGGGCCAAATTGTGTATCAGGGACCTCGAGAACATGTCCTCGAGTTCTTTGAGGCCATGGGCTTTAAATGTCCCGAGAGGAAAGGTGTTGCGGACTTCTTGCAAGAAGTGAGTGATCCAGCAAACTCATGCAAACTGCATATTGCAACTTGGAACTTCAGTTTGACATTTTTTGTTTTATTTTCTGGTGAAACCACAGGTTACATCTAGGAAGGATCAGCACCAGTACTGGTGTCGAAGAGACGAGCCATACCGGTACATCTCAGTCAACGACTTTGCAGAGGCGTTCAAAGGATTCCATGTTGGGCGTAAGCTGGGATCGGAGCTCAAGGTGCCCTTCGATCGAACCAGGAACCATCCTGCTGCTCTGACAACATCAAAATATGGTATCAGCAAGATGGAGCTTCTCAAGGCATGTTTCTCTAGGGAGTGGCTACTGATGAAGAGGAACTCGTTTGTTTACATCTTTAAAGTAGTCCAGGTATGCTACTTGCTTCTTAAAATTTTCTATGCTTCTGAAATCCGATAGTAAATTCTGATAAATGCAACATTTTCCTCCCACCAGCTCATAATCCTCGGATCAATTGCAATGACGGTCTTCCTGAGAACAAAGATGCATAGACGCAATGTTGAGGATGGAGTGATTTTTCTGGGTGCAATGTTCCTTGGCCTAGTCACACATTTGTTCAATGGGTTTGCTGAGCTTGCCATGAGCATTGCAAAGCTACCGATATTCTATAAGCAGAGGGACCTCCTCTTCTATCCATCATGGGCATATGCATTACCTACATGGGTGCTCAAGATCCCGATATCATTCTTGGAATGCGCTGTGTGGATCGGCATGACTTACTATGTCATTGGCTTTGATCCAAACATCGAAAGGTTCTTCCGCCATTACCTGCTGCTCGTACTGATAAGCCAGATGGCATCTGGTCTTTTCCGGCTTCTTGCTGCACTAGGAAGAGAGATGGTTGTCGCTGACACGTTTGGATCATTCGCTCAGCTTGTTCTTCTGATTCTCGGTGGCTTCTTAATAGCAAGAGGTATGCCAAGTCTTCATTCAGCCGTTGTTGAAATAGCGTCAGAAGCATGAGAGTATGGAACTAAGTTATTTTTCTGCAGATAAAATCAAGAAGTGGTGGGTTTGGGGCTACTGGGCCTCTCCTCTGATGTATGCCCAGAATGCCATAGCGGTGAATGAGTTCCTTGGTCACAGCTGGCAGATGGTAATGCAGCATCCCTGAACCAATCCAAAGCTTTAGCACTCTAATTCAGATACAGATCTGACAAGCAATGTCTACCTTCCACAGGTTCTTAATGGGACAAGTGACACACTTGGGGTCCAAATCCTGAAGGCGAGGGGCATCTTTGTAGATGCAAACTGGTACTGGATTGGCGTTGGTGCATTGCTTGGATATATCATGCTCTTCAACATACTCTTCGTTCTATTCCTCGACTGGCTTGGTCGTGAGTACCTTATCAGCTCAACAAATAGATCGATTCACATATTTCAAATCATCTTGTGTTTGGCACTGACCTCAATTCTTCTAAACACAGCACTTGGAAAAGGCCAGGCTGTTATTTCTGAAGAGGAACTGAGGGAGAAGCATGTAAATCGTACTGGAGAAAATGTCGAGATGCTGCCTCTTGGAACAGATTCCCAGAATTCGCCTTCCAATGGTCAGTAATAAGCAGATTCTTGTCCAAACTGCATTAAACATATCTGCCTTTTTGCATCATTGTAACAAGTTTAGCAAATGCAGGAAGAGGAGAAATCACAGGAGCTGACACTAGGAAGAGAGGAATGGTACTTCCATTTACTCCATTGTCAATCACCTTCGACGATATCAAATATTCTGTGGACATGCCTCAGGTAAGCATGAATCAGGATGCCTGTCCTATCTTTAACATGGAAACAAGCACTAATAATAATTATATGAAATTTCGACAGGAAATGAAAGACAAAGGTATTACTGAAGACAGGCTGCTGTTGTTAAAGGGTGTGAGTGGAGCCTTCAGACCGGGAGTCCTCACGGCATTGATGGGCGTTAGTGGAGCTGGTAAAACTACTCTGATGGATGTCTTGGCAGGAAGGAAAACTGGTGGTTACATTGAAGGAGACATCTCCATCTCTGGATACCCAAAAAAGCAGGATACTTTTGCTCGGATTGCTGGTTACTGTGAACAAAACGATATCCACTCTCCACATGTCACTGTCTATGAATCCCTCCTCTACTCGGCATGGCTTCGCTTGCCCTCGGAAGTGGACTCAGAGGCAAGAAAGGTAGGTCAAATAATCTTTGTTTGGGTAGACCACTACTAACTCATTACCATTTTGCACTGCAACTGATAGCTCGACAACTGGGCTGATTCAATCCCTTCATGGGTGCAGATGTTTGTGGAAGAAGTTATGGAACTAGTTGAGCTGACATCACTGAGGGGAGCATTAGTGGGACTGCCAGGAGTGAATGGTTTATCCACTGAACAGAGGAAGAGGCTGACCATTGCTGTTGAGCTTGTTGCCAACCCATCCATCATATTCATGGATGAACCAACTTCAGGGCTAGATGCGAGGGCAGCTGCAATCGTGATGAGGACAGTCAGAAACACTGTCGACACTGGAAGAACAGTTGTCTGTACAATCCACCAGCCCAGCATTGACATCTTTGAAGCTTTTGATGAGGTAAGTTGTAGAAATAATAAGTTGGGGAAGTTTTGGACGACTCTTCTATCAATGCTCAAAACTCAATTCTTGAACTTCTGCAGCTATTTCTGATGAAACGAGGAGGTGAAGAAATATATGTTGGCCCATTGGGACGCAACTCATGCCATCTGATAGAGTACTTTGAGGTGATCTTCATTATTAACCTATTCCACAAACCACCTAATTTACAACTTATCGCATTCATCATAACCTTGTTTGGTACTTCCAATATAGGGAATACAAGGAGTGAAGAAAATCAAGGATGGTTATAACCCTGCTACTTGGATGTTAGAAGTGACCACCCTAGCTCAAGAAGATATCCTTGGGATCAACTTTGCAGAAGTATACAGGAATTCTGACCTATACAGGTACGTGAAGTGACATCAGCCTTGGAATGATGTTTTAGCCTTATCTGATCTTTTTTCTGTTCTTGAACGCTGCCTTATCTGTGTGGGTGTTTAATGTCACTTATCGCGATGCAACATTGCAGGAGGAACAAAGCTTTGATCAGTGAACTAAGCACACCTCCACCTGGATCCAAGGACTTGTACTTCCCAACCCAATATTCACAGTCCTTCATCACACAATGCATGGCTTGTCTGTGGAAGCAACACAAGTCATACTGGAGAAATCCATCATACACTGCAACAAGAATCTTCTTCACAACAGTTATTGCCCTCATCTTCGGAACCATCTTCTTGAACTTAGGAAAGAAAATGTAAGTACCTTAACAACTCCCGTCGGTGCTTAGATCACGTTGGCATATAGAGAAGAACAGATGAATCGACCTCCTTTCTTTGCACAGGACTGGTCCTTCATCCTGTCAGAAACGTTTGTTGTGACAAATAAACTTACTTGTGCTTCACCTTTCTTTTCAGTGACCAGAGGCAGGACCTATTCAATGCTCTAGGATCCATGTATGCAGCAGTCCTTTTCATTGGCATTCAGAATGGCCAAACAGTGCAACCAATTGTAGATGTTGAGCGAACAGTCTTCTACCGAGAAAAAGCTGCTGGAATGTACTCTGCTCTACCCTATGCTTTCGCGCAGGTAAAGGGTCATAACGAAAGAAGTAATTGCCCGAGCTTCCATCAACCCCCATGCGTGAGTTCTAATTAATTTTTCCTTTCACCAGGTCTTTATTGAGATCCCACACATCTTCCTCCAGACAGTTGTGTATGGCCTCATTGTCTACAGCCTTATTGGCTTCGACTGGACAGTTCAGAAGTTCTTCTGGTACATGTTTTTCATGTTCTTCACCTTCATGTACTTCACATTCTACGGGATGATGGCAGTCGCCATGACACCAAACAGCGACATTGCCGCCATAGTCTCTACTGCATTCTATGCGATATGGAATATCTTTGCTGGCTTCCTTATCCCTCGACCAGTAAGTGTCCAAACCCCAAGTCTTGTATATTGCAATGTTACATCTTCTCTTTACTGTTGATACTGAAGCATAAACGTCTGGCTTGCAGAGAATACCAATATGGTGGAGATGGTACTCGTGGGCATGCCCAGTTGCTTGGACACTCTACGGACTTGTGGCCTCACAGTTTGGAGATATCACACACGTTACACTGGAAGATGGGGAGGTGGTGCAAGATTTCATCAACAGATTCTTTGGGTTCAGGCATGACTACTTGGGATATGTAGCTACTGCTGTTGTTGGATTCACTGTTCTCTTTGCCTTCGTCTTTGCCTTCTCCATCAAGGTCCTTAATTTCCAAAGAAGATAATAGAAGCCACCTGAAAAAGATTCAGCTCTGGTTCAACTCAGTTTCAGTATATAGGCACGAAAGCAGTGCAAGATGACAAGACTAGAGAGTATATATATATATATTATTTGACCGTGTGTATTTGTTTCATTTTTAGAATAGTTTTTTGTTTGTAAATCACATTGGCCTGTATAGAACAAAAAATCGGTCCGTATGTAAATTGTAGGAGATTGTCCCTTCTTCTTTTTTTTTGAGATCGAATTGTAGTAGATTTTCCATAGTTGAGTCCAATGTAAATTTCCATTAAATCATACATTTGGTTCATCTAACACTCATTGCATTCTACAAATGGACATGTTTGACAGACACGAGAAATTCTACAAACGTTATTGATCAGAAGAGGAACATTCTAGAGCTATCATGATAGACATAGAGCCCTACACCTGTTTATCTAATAGTGAGGTGATGCAGCAAGCATTCGCCATTTTTTTCCCCGAGCAGGAGGGGTAGCATATATCCTTCTCAATGCTGATGACTAGAGAAATTTAGGGAAAAAACAAAAGGTTGCTAGGGATCTGCCCAAGATCAAAATCCAGTCATGTGCCCTCTAGGCCCAAATGGTTTGTGGCTTTGGTCTTCAACGGAAAATTATATCATGGACTATGATCAACAACACAGTCAAATTCTGGCAGATCCGCTTCCACCAGGAACAGAGACATTGTAATCTATCTGATTTCCAGTCCGACAAATGTGTTTAGCCTTGTTCCAAGAAATCCTGCTCACAAATAAAAAGAGCTATCAATGGGAAAATGTGTTTAGGTATCAGAAGCAATCCGAACATAAATGAATTGACATAATGATTCATATGAAACAAGGTCACCAAGTGGTTGAGAGGCAGGTAGGGTCCGAAATAACATCAAGCAGAGCATCGTCCAACTCTCGCCTACTACAGATACTGGACAATATTTCACTATTGCATTTTCCGGTTTCCAGGTTGAGGCAAACCATTGCAAAAGTACAGTGAATTTCCCGGTCTCCACAGCCTTGTACATTTACACACTGATTCATGTATCAGGAAATTAAACAACAGATTTGAAGCAAAAATAGATTTTCACCACATTGAAAACATAACCCTAAAGCTCTCCTTTGTTCTATTTGGTGATAGAACTTGTTATACAGATTTGAACCAGCTTCTCAGTTGACATTTTCAGCACAGAATTTGTCAGTGTTAGACCACTGATGCACGATGATAATTCAGATAAATGAATTCGTCAAGAGGGAACAAAAGGCTACAGAAGAGTCCCTGAGTTTATAGATACGTTCCAGTTCTAGTGTTTAAAGTTGTGTTTTTACCAAGTACCAACAGAGCAGTGAAGCAGTAGGCTTTGGAATTTTCTAGTCCCGGTATTAGTGTTGAAAGTTGAGGTTTGAAATTATCATACACGTCACTCAGCACCCACTACAAGCGCTGCAACAAGTACCCCAAAAATTTACACCGAGTCATTGGGGAAGAGTAGCAGCAGGCATACCATGGCAGAGGAGCAGAGCTGGCCGGATTCAATCGCGAACCAAAGCAGACATCAGCCATCTAATCATCACCGAAATGGGAGGCGTCGGCATGTTGGCACGGTCGCCGTCACGCCCCACGCCACCTGGACCGTAGGAGCTCCCGGCGCCGCCCAACTCCATGGCCGCCGCCGCGGCGTCCTTGTTTCCCGTCTACTCCATTCTTCTCGTTCTAGTGCGGGAGGTGGCTTCGGATGGAGAAGATAGAGGTCTGGGCGGCGGGGCACGAAGCGGGGGCGGTCTGACTAAGCGAGCACGACGCCCGGAGCCGCCGCAGCGGCGGCGCAACTTTTTGCAGGGAGCCCCTAACGGCGGTTGCAACATTTACAATAAACCCCCTAAACTGGATTGCGACTATTAATCGAAATATTTTCATTTAACCCCTATAGTGGATCGCGATTGTAATCGCGATCCAAATATTTACATTTATCCCCCTAAACTGGATCGCGATTATTGATCACGATCCAAATATATACATAAAGACCCCTAATTGCATACTTGTTTCGCATTATAGTCCCTCGGCGCTCTCTCCGTCTTGGGCCCTGGCAACTCAGAGCTCCGCCTCCCCGCCGGCGAGGTCCACCTCGCCGGCCCGTTACGAGTACGAATGCAGTTCCGCTCCCCTCCAGATCTCCCGGATACATTCCCACCGGTATAGCTATCAAGTAGAAGTCTTTCGCTGTGACTAGGGATAGACAGGAGATGATCCCTCGGTTCGTCTGAGCCGGACCGGAGTCGAATACTTCGGATCCTGCATCTGCTTCAGTTGATTAGGTGCAAATGTGCCTTTCGGACCGATCCTACGAATAAGAGGCATTAACAAAGCATTTATAAGATTATTCGTAGATGATAGTTACATATATTTCATTATCTTAGATGATACAGTTCACATAACCAAGGTAATAATGTCAATCCACCCTCAAAACTATCTATTCTGGAGCTGGAGGCAGCCTTCTAGCCAAACAGCACTACAGTCAACTCGAACTTTACGACAGAGCAACTTCAGAGTGGAGTTTTAGAGTAGAACTGCTCTACTATAGAGTGGAGCCATGCCAAACACGCCCTAAGACACCATACTTTCAATAGGCAAGGGCCAGACTTTCAGGTCTGAAATCTCAGTGGATACGGCAAAGATTAGGTGCCTTTTTCTTTACTCTTTCTAAGACTACTACTCCCAGTGCGTCGTCTCATGGGGCAGTATCAAACTACTCCACGTCACATGATACTGGCCAAAAAATTGCCTTCCCAATGCGGAGTACCATCACTGAGACCCGGAATAATTACTGCCGTCTTCTTCCTCTCGTTTCCGTTTCCTTTTGCCTGTTTATTCCTCAACACAGCCACAGTCGGAGCATCTCTGAGTTGCCGTGGAGCTTGTGCTTGAGGCCGAGCTCGCAGGGCATGGCTGACGATCCTTGATGAGCTTGCGAAAGGGCAACGGAATCGGCGGCACGCGTCTTGGCGGCGGCGAGTGGGGCTGCTGGTTCCGACTTGAGCGACGAGTCACGCTCGACGCATGGCTGCCAGTTCCGGCGTCAGCACTCGACAAGATGAGCAGCGACGGTGGTGCCTCACGAGCGTCAGACCGTCAGTACCCTTCGGCAGTGAAGCGGGCGACGCATAGAACGCTTGTAAGCTTGCAGCAACTACATGGTTGGCTCATGAGATCCGAAGGGAAGCAGAAGATCTGTATAGAGACGCGAGGAGGCTGCCTAGGCGATTGAACCAGAGCGGTATCACCAGGATGATACCGGTTCCACCTCTCTCCTCTTTAATTCTTGTCTACATCAGCAAAAAATCCTATGTGATAGTTATTTAATGTCTATGATACTCCCCATTGGGAGTAGTCTAAGATGAGGAAGATTTCCGCTGAGGCGGGCAAGGAAGGAGGAGGCAGGTCGTCAGTTACCAAACGCCTCCAATTCTATCTCTCCCCCGCGGCAGCGCGCCATGGCCACCCCCGATTGACATCCTCTGTCGCCGTCGTCGCGGCGCCACGCCTCTGCGCCGGCCTGTGTTCGGCTCGAAGCTGCTGCGGGAGGACTGCGCTGCCGCGGCAAACTGATCACGGCCTTTAGTACCTGGAGGCTCAACTGCCATTGCCAAGATGAACAACAACAACGATCTATATATACACATGGACTGAAAATACTTGTTTTCTGACATGGCAAACGAATCACGATTTTTCAGTCACATACATATACATCTGCTTCACTCAACTCACTCGCAGACAGTTAACGTGTAGTTAACACTTAAATTTAATTACAGTGCAAAGCCAAGAATCATATGGCGTTTTATTTTTGACGAACAATCCCACATCGATCAGCATTCACAACTGAAACGTATCCACAGCAAATCCATCATGGCGCGGCAGCGGGCTTGGTTGATCTGATCTCAGTCATCCTTCTTCCCACAGCAGCAGATGCACTCGAGGCAGTGCTCGCAGGTCTCGTAGCAGCAGAAGCAGCAGCAAAGCATGAAGAAGCTGCAAGGGAAAAAAAAAATCCAAATCAATTCTACGTGATGCACCTCACATTTATTTGTGTTACCAGCAAAAACAATATATGTATTTGTGATCAGAAATTGTTGGACGGTTGTGCAGAACTGTAAATTCTTGCAGTTGCATGCACGAAGCTAGTGCTCTTCAGAATTCTGACACGGAAGCTATAGCATGGGCCAAGAACAAAAGAGGTGATCTTACTGACCAGGCATAGAGGAAGCCCTTCTCATGGGTGGCGCTTCTTGACATGCTCCATGGCTGACAGCTCCCGGTCCTCGCTCTGGTCCATCGTCTTCGCCTCTTCGATCGTCGCCGAGGATTATGAAACTTGTGGAAAGAGGGTGGTGAAGAGGGTTAGCTAACGGTGGTGGCTTCTTCTTGCACCTGTGCTAGTGTGGTATATAAGGAGAAGGCTTGCTGTAGGAAGCTGCCTTACCTAACACCTTGCTCCGGTCAAATCGATTGTTTCCACAGCTGTTGACAGCGCAATATTTTCATTTTCGAAAACATCATTGACAGTACATTATTATTTCATATTCTTCTTTGATTTCGTGCTCCCCACCGACGGGAAGATAACTGGGAGATACCCAGCAAGATGCTCTCTAATGTCACCGTGATATGCAGGTGGGATGTATAAAAATAGCTGACTGATTCAGTTGAAACAAATGGAAAGAAAAAGCAAAATCACAGCGTCGTTCACATAAGCACCTCGTTGGCTTTAGACTTTGAGACTTTCAGAAGAAAAGTATAGTTTGCATATGAAAGCAGGTAAAAAGGAAGGAACTTGGCGCCTAAATGACAGAGCTCTCAATCACAAACAGGCGAGGGAATGCAATTGGAACTCAATGTGCGAAGATGATCTCTGCACCATCGATCAGATTTTGATTTTGCTTGATCAACTGGCTTATTTGTAGTATACCATTTTAGCTGCTGTATGATGATTTTGTTTGATAAAGATTTCCATCAAAGACTTGACTGCAGTCAACTTACCATTCTCCGAATAACTTGCAGTAACATACAGATATTTATTTTGAAAATGCACGTTACGTGTATTACAATGGAATTCCTAACAACATAAAAATAAGATAGGCTTCTGTTTATATTACAAAAAAAAAAGACATTCAAGGTTAATAATTAAAGTCTGCAGCAAGTACCACTATGTCCGAGACTTTAAACCACACCAAGATCTTAGGAGTACTAGGTTGGCTTGTTTAAATCATTCATCAAGCACATTCCAAAAGGTCAACCTATATCAAGATGACATGCCACCAGATCTTGCTTCCATCCAAACAAAGGAGCCACGTTTTAGTTATTAGTTATTTATGTCAGATGCGTGATGATTTAAAAAGTAGACATGAAATTGTTCGTGTTGGATGAACATTCTAATATTGTTTTTTTTTCATACACAGTCGTATCATTATTTTCAGACGTTATTTTCAGTGACTCATGTGTGCCCGTCTCCACTAGCTGCACGCATCAATGTGAGCACTGAGCAGCTAGCAGCACTATGAAACCAAGTCAAGTATATTGAACTAATCAGATAATTAAATTGCCGTGTGTGGGTGTATAACATGACTGATTTTCTGGCATGGAACGGTCAGGGTTCAGCGAATATCTTCAGCATCAGCATGTCTCGCTCATGAAGAATGAATGTTGGTTACAGATCATTATGGATATATCTTTCAACCTTTCTTGTCTGGGTTGAACTAGCACTACTCCCCTCTAAATCTTCCCGAGAACATGTCTATAATACAATATCACCATGTAAAAAATGCAAAACTCATTAGAAATTATGAAGCAATTCAAATTCTATTGTTCCAAATGACGTAAAAGCTATTAAACTGCTAGTTTAAAGCGAAGGTCTAAAACAAATGTAAGTTCCACACATGGCTCCTACAGAACAAGATTTTCACCGCTGACAAGATGAGAAAGAGGGGAATAGACGTGGATCATGCTAGTTACGCCATATAAGAGATGAGACGGCATACCATATGACTATGCGCTGTTCCTTCGCGTGCTTGGTGTGGCAGGAAGTGGAGAGCTGGGCCGGCATGTCTTTTAGTCTGAACAACCAACAACAGCGAAACACCAAATCTTGGTGGCGTAAGCTCCTAATCATTAACGCTGCACAAGACCGGAAGAAAAGGTTGCAACTCGCAATCTACACATGTTGGAACATTTGAAAGGAATGGAATCGGAGGCGTTTCGACAACAAATTAAACGATGCAGCCAAGCCAAGTCTTCAAAATGATAAAGCATGACATATCGCTCTTACAACGGGCGGCGGGAGATGAATCGGGTGAGATACAGGCCTAGTCCATAACCCAAGCTGAAAACATTGTAAATATGATTGCTTTTGCATGGCACTTTTATCACTCTTTCTACTACTGAATGAAATGGAAAGGCAGAACAACTGCCTGAATTACTTAAAAAATAAATAAATTAAACTGCTAGTTTGAGAACTGCCAATTGAATTTGACGCTGAAGCTGAAACATGAACGCTGCTACCTCCTGGTGCAATGGATATTTTGGTGTCTTTCTTATTATGGCATTCATTTGCAGGAATTGTTATCCTCGGTTTTGATTTCTTAGCAGGAGCGCTGCATCTCTGTCGACACTGCAGATTGCAAGAAATCTGCTCCACGACTGCCGCCTGTTGATGTGGACTTGTATACTTATATCAACAAAATCATGATTGATTGGTAACGAATATTACAAGATCATCCCATTACCATATTCAATGTACCAATTGACTATGGCGGCTGATTCGCAAAAAAAAAAAAGAAAAAAAAACTATAGCAGTTCTAAATCAAAAGTGTTAAACTATAAGTGAATTGTTCTTCTTTTCCCATCAGCTTAAGTTGGTGGTGCAACTGATTGCGTAGTAAGTAGGTTAACATGGTATCGAGCCAGATGTATTGAGTGTCCTGATGACAGTATTTTCCACCGCGCAGCTCTTATTTTCACGTGTGATGCCTGAGAAAGCCTCACATGACCGTAAACGTTGAACCATAAGTGAACTATCGATGTACTGTAGCTTAATAAAAAGCACATGATGGATTCAATATGAACAAGTCCAAATGTAGACAACAAAGGTATGACTTAACTAAACCACCAACTTCCTTCGACAAAAACAGATGCCATAATTTTTTTTTAAAAAAAACTCGACCTGCGGGGTGTATGACGGCCCTCGGGCATTTTTTAAGGAGAATGATCTTTTCACACAGATCGAGAAAATCTCTGAACCCCCCTCCGCACCCGTACACAGGGACTTAGCTGGCCGGTGAGAATCGGCGCGAGTTCTTAACCTGAGCTTTGGCGTGCGGAGGAGCGAGGGGATTTTTTTCTCACACTGCAGCTCGTGCTACAGTGCCATGCGTCACCCAGGCTTCGAACCCGGGCGGGAGCGCTGCAGGCCAGTGGCCTTTGCCACTGCGCCGCGCGCCCCTCCGCACAGATGCCATAATTTTCAAGACTAAGTTTTTCTTGTCTTTTATCATTGCATATAAGTTGATATATATAAGATAAAATAATTCCGCACCTATCTCAACTCAGTCTTTACAAGCACGGTAAGCTGTCCATTTCAGTTCACCAAAGCCACAAGCTTCACCATACTTCAAAAACTGCGATTTTTGCTAGAAACATGAACAAATACAATAAACAGAATCAGGGACATGTTCAACCAAAACTTGCTGCTCGCTGGGCTTTATAAAGTGTGAGGAAGAGTCGTGTTCAGCATCATGCTCGATACTTTTTTTTTTTGCGAGGATCATGCTCGATACTTATGTTCACTAGGTAGCCTTTGGTGAGATTAAAGAATGGCACCACCTAACAGCCAATGTTTTCTAGAAGAAAGTTATGTGAAAAAAAAAAGGCAGCTCAGAAGATAACAGAGTCCCCTTGGCACTTGTTCATGATGGTATAATATGTATGCACTGGTTCTCTCCTCGGATTCATGCAGCGTGGCCAAGGCACTAGCACTTTAGTCCGAGATCCTCAGTTGGCTGCAATGGCATTCCTCATCCCTGTGCCCAAAGTTATGCAAACCCTGGTGTTCTGCCGGTTCCGGTTGCTTAGAGCATCTCCAACAATTCCCAATACTCATTCCCAAAAGTTTTATTTTGGGAAAGAAGGCAAAATCAGCCTCTCCAACAGGTCCCAATCACGCTCCCAAATTTTCCGCCACTCCCGATACAGGCGCGCTCGCTAACCTTTTTTCCGCCGTCTGCTCGCGCTCCCAATCGCGAAAGCAACGCCGCTCCCTGGTCGTGGCTGCAGTTTCCTGACCAATCTCTGACGAAAATAGCGTTGCCGCTCCCTCATCAATCACCGCTCATTTTCGTTGATCGCGGCCGGAACGAGCTGGAATTGCATGCCCGCCACCGTCATTCGGCCTGCTTTAATTTCTTGCCCCTCGTGCACATGCGTCGGGCTGCAATTTGCTTGATACACCTGCTGAATGCTGCATCAGGCTTGACTGCCCGCTCTTTTGGATCTTCTTCCTCAAAATCTCTTCTCTACCTTTCCAATACCAAGCCGCAAATCTGTAAAATTCGCGTCACAGGTCACATACCAGACCAAATTGACCACACATTTACCCTTTACACTTGCTAATGAATCCATTTTGGTCTTCACGGGCATCAATCGGGGGCATCATGGCGTGCCGTCAATCTGCTAGAGGCTGTGCATGTTGACGGTGGAGTGAAACACACTTTGAATTCATGTTTGCAGTGAAAAGACATATATTTATGGATTTTGGGAACTAGCTATTGGGAACGGTTGGAGAAGAGATTAACATTTGCTCCCAATATTTTTTTGAAAAGCTCCCAAAAGCAGTTTTTTGGGAGTATTTTTTTGGGAACTCTTGGAGTTGCTCTTAGTGCTAACCTCTTTTTTTTTTTTGGACAAAATATATAGTACTAAGCTCTTGGTTGTAAGTCTGGTATAATCTGCACTCTAAGCGTGTTGAGGCATTTAAAATCACTCGTGCAATCCATAACACAAAGATTTGCAGTTCATGCATGTTCTGAGAAATTGGCACGACAATGGAGCAAAATGTTAACCCGTTCTACGTATGAATGCCTAGTTTATTTTATATATATATAAAAACAGAAATCGCTAGGTTTTTTAGGAGAGTAAAAAAAATCTTTTGAGAAGTCATAAAAGCTATTCCCTTCATCCCGATTTAATTGACGTTTTAGCTCTTGGCACGGTGATTAAGAAAAGTTGATAGAGGTAGGTGCGGAGGAAACGAGGAGCAGAGATATAGAGATAGAGGTGTATTAGGAAGAAATAAATGTGCACTGGGAAGTGAGAACGATAATTATTTTGGAAAAACTGAAGGAAGCTAAAGTAACAATTAAACTGGAACGGAGGGAGTATGTTTTTGTAACTTCTGTCTTCTAGTACAAAATTAAGAGGTGCTTCTTAAGAGCAACTCCAACAACAGCCCTTAAACCAGAGCCCCTACCTCCTGAGTAGGGGTTGCCCAACTTTCTGAAGCCTTCTTTTTTGCCATTCACTCCAACAATAGCCCCTAAATTTCAGCCCCAACTTTTTCTCTGGCTGGTGGGACCCGCATGTCGGTCTCTCAGACCTTTCTTCTTCCCTTTATCTCCCACCGGGCTCTCTCTTTCTCTGCTCTTCTTCACGAACCACCATCGCTTTCTTCTCTCTCCCTCCCTCTCGATCTCTCCTCCAGCGCCAGCGAGGTCCCTCCCCTCCCCTCCCCTCCCCTCCCTCTCTCCCTCTCGATCTCTCCTCTGCGCCGGCCCCTCCCCTCCTGCCCCACCCAGATCGCGCCTCCTCCCCTCTCTCTCCCTCTCGATCTCTCCTCCGCGCCGGCCCCGCATGGGGGCTCTCGCCGGAGCTGAGGAAGATGGCGCAGGAAGGAGCGGCAGTGCGCGGGAGGGAGGAGGGATGGTGCGCGGAGGTGGGGCCCGCATTTGCGGGCTGCCCTGCTCGCCCGTGGGGTTGGGGGCTGATGGTGAGAATTTAGGTGCCCCGGATGGACTGGGGCTTTGATTGGGGCCTTGTTGGAGTAAAATTTTTAGCTTGGCCCCTAGATATGGCTTTGGGGCTCATGCAGGGGGTGTTGTTGGAGTTGCTCTAAAAAAAGAGCAGCAGAATCTAGTTTTTTTAACTGTTTGACTAGCTTTTTTTTGTGATTACACTATACAACTTAGACACTCACAATGCACGCACATGCATCCCTATAAAGACACATACGCAAAACCTACTTTATAAGCATCTTTAAAGACTGTTTGACTAGCTTCTAATCTCAAGCAGAAGCACTTTAGAGTCCTGCCAAACAGGCCCGAATGACCGGATCAGCCGATGAAGTGTCGGCCCAACTACCACGGAGAAGAAAAGCCTATCGAGGCCCATGAAAAACAAGCCACCTGCCTCAGATACTGACTGCGCCGTACAGCACGCAGTTTGCGCGCAGCAGGTTGCGGATAGAGGACCTCGCCCGTCTCATCCACATGAGCAAATGGTGTGGAAAACTAAATAAATCAACCTAACCAGTTCGCATCGCTAACCCTAAACCCCCAATCTTCACGCCCCTCGATCCCGATCTCGTCGCCGCCGCCGCCGCCGCCGCCGCTGCGCAGCCACGGGGCTCCCCGGCCGGCTCCGTCGAGCGCTGGGCCCGCGCGTCGCCGCCCCGCAACGGCCTATCTCCGAGGTACGTTGAGGATAATGTTCTACGCTCCTCTGGAACGTATCCGACTCTCGCGCAATCGATGGCGCTGTTGGTTTGTTTTCGTCTATTCCCTTCGTGGAGCTCTGGGTCGTTGGTGAACTAGGGGAGCGGGGAATTTTTTTCGTTGGTACTTGCATTATTTGGGCGGAGGTTATGCCTGGGGCTAGCTTAATCTCAGGGATTCGTTTTCGGTGCGTGTCTAATGGTCTGTGGAGGGGCGGAGGGCGCCCTTCCGAGCTACGGGTCTGGTGCCCATCGCTACAAGATTTATATCGAATTGGATGGGACTACGACCATGATTTTGTGTTCTAGGTTAGGACACGGCATGGTTGCTGCGCTGGGGATGTTCTAGGTACACGTTATATTATGTTAGGCTGTCGAGAGATTGATCCATGCTATGTTTAATTCATTCCATTTATCCTGTGTTGCATGGTTCAAGAAACAAACAAGAAACAACCCTTGTATTTTTTTGTATGTATTAGCTTCAATATTTTTTGACGAAACTATTAGCCTTCAATATTAACCATAATACAACGCTTACATGCCTTTTTGCGGTAGTTGTATTGCCCTGCAGCCCTGCTGTATCTTTTATGGTTCATTCATGCTAGGCTGATCATGCCCTGGTAATTTTTATTTTAGTCCAAAATAATCTTAATAATTCATGTCATGATGCCCCCTCCCTGAACCAGCACTAGATTGTTTACTTTCTTATACTTCAGTCACTTTGAACTGGTGCACACATTCTCTTGCGATACACACTCAGTGTTTAATTTTATTTTTTGTTTGGTGGATCTAAGGTGCCTCTACTTGTATGGCTCATTTCAGATACCTGGGTTGAAATTGCGTTAACAAACACAGCTATTTGTCCTGGGAACTGCGGGAGTTTTGAATGTGGGTTTTGTAATGGAGTTCTCAAAGCAAGGGCAGGCATCCATGTCAACCAACATGGGAACTCAACCGGTTCCCTCTTCGAATGTCCAATCTAATCAACCAGAGTATCCTTCTATGTTTTATTCATCCTTGCCTGGTGACTGGGGTGCGCAGTCAGTGTTCTCGATGGGAGCTTCAGTACCAGTTAGCTCATATTATATTGTCCCTATGAGTCAACAATCAGTCCAAACTGGCGCTTCCAGGCCAGAGGCTTCACGTCCTTTAGGGGCGCAACCATTACTAAGCAGAGTATCATTAAGGCCACCCCAGCAGGTGCTAAATATTCAAACATCTTTTCCATCTATGGTTGGATCACAACCCTCGCCACCCACAACAGGCAAAAGATCACAACAGGCTGTTGCTTCTCCAAAGGTCCAGATGCTAAAATCTACACAGCTAGCATCCAATAAGCGTTCTGCTCAGAAGGAGATCCCATCAAAGGTTCAACCTCAGCAACTTGAATCTGTTAGATTCAAGTTCAGAGAGTCACTTGCTGCTGCACTGAAAACGGATTCTGATCAGCAAAATAAAAGTCAGGCTTCCGAGAATGTGCAGCCTGATGGGTCTGCAGAGAAAATGAAACCTGCAGAGGAAGATGAAGTACAAGATCCAGTGATAACCACGTCAAAAGATGTGAGCACAACCAGTTCAGTTCTGGCCACAACTATAGATGCCAAGAAATGCGAGGAAGGTGAGAAGTTAAGCAGCGATTTAGTTCCAAACATGATCACCAGTGTAAATGGTGACATGCAGCACCAGTCAGTTCATATTTCTTCAGAAGATGAATTGTTAGGTCAGTGTATGGTTGCTGCAGATGAGCTCTTGCAAGGTCATGGACTTAGTTGGGTTTCTGATTTTGATGCTGGGATTTCTGAGCCTGTTACAGAACCTAATTTGAAGAGGCCGAGATCTTCTGATGTGGACCCTGGGGTTACAGTATCTCTGGCAGAGTCGGAGTCCAAAAAAATAAAGTCTACCAATGAGGCAGCATTAGATAAGGATATCGTCAGTCAAAAGGCTGAAAGCTTGGCATGTAGAATTGAGGAGGAGCTGTTCAAACTGTTTGGTGGAGTTAATAAGAAGTATAAGGAGCGAGGTAGATCTCTTTTGTTTAATTTGAAGGACAAAAGCAATCCTGAACTAAGAGAGAGGGTATTGTCCGGAGATATTGCGCCTGAACGCCTCTGTTCAATGACTGCAGAGGAACTTGCCTCAAAGGAGCTCTCACAGTGGCGGTTGGCTAAAGCTGAAGAGCTTGCCCAAATGGTTGTTCTTCCTAATACTGAAGTTGATGTTAGGCGTTTGGTTAGGAAAACACACAAAGGAGAGTACCAAGTTGAAGTAGAAGAACCGGATGGTATATCAGTGGAGGTTGAGCTTGGGGGTAATCTTAGTAATATCCCTTCAAAAGCTGTGGAAGATCAGATGAAGTCTAAGGACAAAAAAAGCACAGAAGATAAGGTTGCCGTTCAAGAGAAAAGCAAGACGTCTGATAGCAGTTCACAGGATGAGGATTGTGGGACAGGCAAAAATGATTTGTCAGGTGATTCAGACTATATTGATGGTGAGAAAGCTGATCTTATCATGCAGGAACTTATTTTGGATGACACGAAGGATCCAGAAAATCTCCCACCAATTCCTTCATTAGATGAATTCATGCAGGGCTTAGATTCTGAGCCACCTTTTGTTGATCTCTCAGTTGGGACCCCACAACAGGATAACAAAGATCTTGAGGAACCTGAGACTGCCTTGGAGTCTGAGGAGCTTCCTGAGACAGAAGATAAGGCTTCTGCACCGGAGAAGGCTGCATCTATATTAGATAAGCCATCTCCACAGATCAAGAGTGAGCCCAACTTAGAGTCACCTGGACATGAAGGGGGTCGGAGTTCTGATCTTACAGAAGCGCATGAAGGAGATGATATCAAATCCTCCCCTAAAAAGGATGAAGTCAAGCAGACTAATGACGTTGTTGTTAATCCTGATTCTGTTCAGCCCAGTAAGGCAGCTACTCTTCCGATGATACGTGAGAGTATATGGGAGGGTGCAATCCAGCTGACTTTGTCTTCACTCACTAATGTTGTTGCCATCTTCAAAAGGTTTGTTTCATCTGCATCTTTCCCTTTGGATGGCTCTCAATTACTATTAGTATATCATACTGATTTAAAACATTTGTCATTGCTGTCTTCATCTTGAGACTGCTCCTAGGTTATGTTCGACACATTCTCGTAGCCATATTAAGGGCTTGATATTTGAGAAAATATTTAAGGGCTTTATTATATTTCGCCACAAAGCCAGAGTGTTTTATGAACTTGCATCAGTAACTTTACTGTTTAGGACAAAACTTGTTTGTCCAAGACGTATTTATATTTTTTGCTATGTTTTTAAGGCGGTAAGGCGAGGCGCGGCGTGCTGCACCCCTCCAGATGCCTAGGTGTTCATAAGGCGAGACAAGGCGATGCCATACCATCTAGAAAAACTGGAAAACATAGGAAGGGTGGAGGGGAAAAGGAAAAAGGAAAAAAAAAGAAAAAGAGAAAAGGGAAGGAAAGAGGGAAGGGCATTTGGCCCAGTCCACTACTGGCCCAGGTCGTTCCCTTCTATGTCGTTCTACTCTTCCAATCCTCTGCTCGACTGCCGCAGCCGCTCCTCTTCTGCCATTGCTGCTCCTCCCTGCTCCTCTTCTGCCGACGCTCCTCCCTGTCGCCGCTATCTCCCAGATCGACGGCCGTCGGAGCTCTTCCAGCCAGCAGCGCTGAATCAGATGGGGATGGCGGCGGCGGATCTCCTCCCTGCCGCCGCTCTTCCTTGCTTGTTGGTTTCCCCTCCCTTTTTTCCACTCTGCTCCCTCTATCCCCCGCCTTGGCCCATTCCCTAGTAAGGCAATGAGGATGCCCAGAAACTTTTTGCGCCCTGATGCCAAAGCAACGCCTTAAAAACATAGATTTTTTGTTTGTAGTTATGCAAACACACCACTTAATATTACAAAGATAAATATTTAGTATCTCAGACAAACAGTATCATTAGTGTTGCTTGTAACATGGTCACATGATTATATATCTAGCAAATGGATAGCATACGGAGGGCGCTATCTCCTGGATTTTATGGTCTATATTTCTGTCAAATTATGTTTGTGCTATAGGACCATCATATGAGAACTGTAGTTGGACAGATGAAATAATAGCTAATTCTGTTTGTTCATCTGTACATGTTTCCTATAATGCTGTATGAACCTTAATTAGTGATTTTCTTGTAGGTTTCGTAATTCTTTGTGTTATGTTTTCACATAGTTTCTTAATTTAGCTTGCCTAAATTGTTGTTTTGTATTATTATTTTGTATACATGTGGATGTTACTTGCCTACAAACTTATGAATGCTTTGAGTTGTGGAGGTTTATTTTATCTGGATTGCTGCTAAACATCTCTTAAATTTTACATTTTCAGTGGTGAAAAGCCGCCGATAAAAGAATGGCGTAGCTTTGTTGAAATCAAGGGAAGAGTTAAACTTGGTGCTTTTCAACAGTTTGTTGAACAACTTCCCAAATCTAGAAGCCGTGCTGTAATGGTAATCCTTTTCTAGCTTTACATATATGTTCTTCTCGCTGGAAAGAGATGGATTAATATCTGCAGTTTAGTGTATGTTTGTGAAAATACATTATTTTCGTTTCTAAATACCTTGTGGATTGTTACTTCACTGCGCGATGGCCTATATAACCAGAATGAGAGAGCTGTGTGCTGGATCTTTTTTTTTTTGATCAAATGCTGGATCTTATTTGAGATTGAGCATATCCTGATAATTTTTGGATCATTGTTAGAACCTATAGACAATTTCGAAATCCTTAGGTTCGAGGGAAAATTTAACCATGACTTCTACCCTAGTGGGATAATCTCTGAACTGTCCATCGTGTACGAAAAACAAATCATATCCATTGCATCCTTGCATTGCATGGCACCATTATGTTAATGCATGTATGCAATTGGCACAGTATATACCCTGTTTAAACTTTGGAATCCTGAATGAATTTTAAGTAACCATCTGTTTTAAACAATTGGGTATTACTCGAGTAGATCGTAGATGGTCTAGAAGCTGTGTATTATTGTGTCACTTATTTAACATTCATACTGGGTTGCTCCAGTTTTGTGTTTGTAACCTGAATATTTACTGTCATGCGCTAAGTTGTTGGATATCCATTACATCTATCTAACTACCTGGATAATTTTTTAGATAACTGAGCTGTGTTGGAAGGAGGGTTCTCCGGAGAGTGGTCGGCAACATCTCTTGCAGGTTTTTTATCTATCTTTGCCGCTCACCTCTGCAGGAGCTACTTACTAGAAGGTTGAAGAATGAATTTACTAAATTTGTCTATTCTTCTGCAGACCATTGATTCATATATTTCAGATGAGAGAGTAGGATTAGCTGAACCTGCCGATGGAATAGAGCTGTACCTGTGCCCTTCTCGAGGGAAAACGATGGAGATTCTCTCCCGGTACTTCCCAAAGGTGGAGTCTCTTGCTGTTGAAGGATCATCCTTCATTGGAGTCGTCGTCTGGCGGAGGCCCAACGTTCCTAGGGTACCCTCCCACCATAGGCGTGATGTTTCCAAGAGGCAGTCAATCCTTGGGAAACCACAGGTTAACAATTCAATCCCTAGGCCCTCCTTGCCTCTGAACTCATACGGCGCACCACCAGGATTTCCGAATCAACGTCACCAGCATGAGGAGGATGTAACTGATGATGTTCCTCCGGGCTTTGGCCCTGGTGTTGCTAAGGATGAGGACGATCTTCCTGAATTTAACTTTGTTAACTCGTCAAATCCTGCTGCTAATGTAACTGCACATGCCTACAAGGGCCGGCAGCATGTACCAACTGCTCGCCCAGCAGACCAAATGAGGGAACTGGTTCAGAAGTATGGTAAAAGATCGTCTGTTCAAGTCCGTTCCTGGGATGATGACGATGACGATGACATACCTGAATGGAACCCCAACCAGCCAATTAGGCAGCCGATACTGCCGTCCGCCTCACAACAACAGCCGTTGCCTCCACCACCTCCCGTTCAGCAGATGCACACCTATCACCAGCAGCAGCAATATATCAGTCCAAATGCACTACAGCCTCAGGTGCCCATCAGTCCAGCACTGACCCAGGCTTACCTCCGGACCCAGCAGCAGCAGCAGCTCCAGCCTGCGCAAGCCTGGCAGCAGTCTAATGCTTGGTGGCCGGCGCAGGGAGTGGCCACCGCACCGGCGGCTAACGTTGTACAGCAACCCCAGTATGGTGTCGTGCCCGGTAATAGCAGCGTCCAAGGCTACGACTCTGGCAGCATGGGTGGCATGGCATGGAGGCCAAGATAGAACAGTGTAAAATTCAATTGGTTTTCTTTCTAGCCGTGGTACAACCTGCGCTCGTCCGTTGTAGGGTGTCTTTTTTTTTTCCTCTTGTTTTTGTTCGCCGTTCATGTAAGTATCAGTGGTGTACACCCGTACAAGGATGTAATCTGGATAGACTAGACATAGCTGCTGGTTGTATTTGTTATCTTTAGGACTTTCTTTTTGCTTCGATTTCAACAATAGGAAAATCTTCTCGGACCAGTCTCTGCTCGCAGGCTCTGCGAATAACAATAATATTGTAATAATGCAGCGTTCGACTTTCGAATGCCATCAAAACATGCTCGTTTAAACGTTTTAGGCGAACATTTGATGCACTGATATATGCGGATCCACTGCGCCATGCCGGAACGGTGGCATCGCGTAGCACAAATTTGTCAGGTTGATGTTGACGTGGGCCGTAGTGCTGTGCTATGCCTCTTTTGTGAGTTTCTGACTGGTCTGGTGCTTACCATTCCGAGAGTTGTCCATATAAAGTATTAGTGGTCCTTAAACTCGTTTTAGTGTGTCATCTAGGTCTATAAAGTCTCAAAATAGGTATTCAGGTCTCTAAATTTGTTATAATGTGTCATCTAGGTTCAAAATTTCAAAAATACCCCTATAGATGCCGATGTTACTGCTAGTGGAGCATTTCATAATTTTTTTTCCTCAAATCCGTATAATCATCGCAATTTGTGTTAAAGAACATTGTTTGACGTCATCATGACTTGATCACAGATAAATTTGATGTAAATCTGTGTCATACAAAGAGCCGCATCATCAACGTAGAGGTATTTTTGGTATTTTGGACTTAGATGACATGCTTTAGCAAGTTTAGAGACATGTATATCTATTTTGAGAGTTCATGGACCTAAGTGACACCCCAAAACAAGTTTAGGGACCACCAGTGTATTTCAATTTTTTTTTTCCTTGTCTAAGCAAACTGCAGTGCGTGTTGCTGTATTTTGATGTCGGATCCTCTGTTTCCAACTAATCCTGTCTGAGTTCGCACCTGGCAGGCAAACTGCGCCCCGGATCAAACTTTTCATTTTTCCGTTTTGTCCATTTCGACGAGAATCTTGTGTAGGGATACTAAACTGATTCCGCCGCCGCCGCCGCACAGCCACAAACCACAAGTTCCCTCCCCAACCGTGCCTCGCGTCGAGCACTTGCTGGACGCCTCGTGCGGTCGTGCCTCGGCTCGCCCGGGCGCCCACGCACACGCCGCCGTCCGAGCTGGGTCATCTTCGACGTGCAGGTTTACATCTCCGCTCACCACGAGAACGCCATCACCGCGCAGGCCGCCGAGGGCCCCGTCGAGCTCCTCCGCGTCGCCATCGCCCTAAGAATCACCAATAGGCAGAGGGCGCCGTACCCATATCCGATACGGCGGGATACGATACTGCTACTGCGATACCTCAATATTTCGATACTCTCTATGCATCATTACCGTGCTGTTTTGAAATTTGCTGTATCGCCGTATTGTATTGTATCGTCGTGTCAGTGAGGTCGTATCGGTGATTGCCATCGGCCCCATGCAGTGCCGTAGCATCCAGAGCTGCAGAGCCGATGCGGAGCCGATGACAATTACACGGCCGTTTCCGATGGCCTCGCGTTCCTCTGCCAAAGCCCCCCTCGGCGCGGTCGGTGTGCATCCGCGCCCAAACCTGGTGGTGCTGGGCGGGTGCCGGGTGGGACCTGGACACAGGAGCGCCGACGAGCGCGCATCTTCCCAGCGGGCTCTGGTGCGCGGGTGTCGAGGCCGTTCTCCAGGTGCGCAGGTGTCGAGGCCGACCCGTGATGCCGCAACCGGACATGGCGCGGAACCGGCCAGAGGCGCAGGCGAATCCTCAGGCTCCGGCGAGCGCTATCGCGTTGCTCGACAAGGGCTGGTGCTCTCGTCGTCATTTCTAGCACCCCGGTCGCGTTGCTCGACTTGAGCTGGTGCTCGCGTACTCGCGTAGTTGTGGCGTCTTCATAGGCATCGCGTCGCGTGCCACCGGAGTTTGTCGGGGGCATGTGCAGACCGCGCGCAGTGTACACTGTACAACCACAGTAGCGCAAATAAAAACAGAGTACTACAAGAGGTTACAATAGATCACAAATGGCGCTGTTTTTGCTGAAAAGAACCCCAGTAATTCCCTTTCTAGTGGCATTTACCAACAAATTAAGAGTAGTACTCCCGATGCACAGTAGGCTAACGAAAGGAAACTAACGAGAAACAAGGACATGGTAATAAGTACTCCCTCCGTCCCAATTTACTTGGCATCCTACCTTCATCTAGTTTTCTCAAAATAATTGTCATTCTCACTTCCCGATGCACCTTTTTCTCTTCCCAATACACCTCTATCTCTATCTCTCTCATTTTCGTTTTCTACGCATCTACTTTTACCAATTTTCCTTAATCTACGTGTCGAGAGCTAAAACGACAATTATTTTGGGACGGAGAGAGTATTGAACTAAGTCTACACATGTCGCTTTCATATTTGCACAGATTACATATGGCACAAGATAACTCCGAACAGATTCCACTTCCCTTTCTTCTATTTGGCCTTCACCTTTGAGGATGAGGATGAGGTCTGCTTGGTCTTCTTCTCCATCTTACGCTCTTCCTTCTTGGCTAACTTCTTCTCTTTGTTCTTTGCCACCTTCCCTTCTTCTTTGATCATCTTCTTGGCTAGCTTCTCTTTGTTCTGCCTTCTTCTCTTTCTTTTAGTCATACTTGCCAGGATTTCTCTGCATGAGGGGTTGAGGTTGCAAGGGTTGCCCAGATAACTTAGTGATTATAAAGTTGCAACATCCTTCTCATAGCCTTTGTATTGCTCCAACAGCTCCTTTAGAGAGGAATCAGCTTCCTTAACGAGCCCCTGCCCAGTGCAGCTTCTTCACATTCCTCTTGGCCTTCCATTTTATGGCCACACTATGGTAAATCTCAATGTAGATATCAAACATTAAAGATCATTGCAAGCATATTTAACTCTCAGCGGCGCTCCCACGTTCGTCTCCATCACCAAGTATGTAGGGAAGGTAAAGCTCTTTATTGTCTTCATCGGGCTGTTAAATTTACAGGTTATATATGCCATTCTAGAAGCAGCACATAAAGCCAAACTAAGCACACGATCTAAACCAATAGAACGCATAAGTCTTAGTGTCTAAACAAATCCTCATTACCGACCAAGCCACCTGTTGATGCCGAATAGGAACCAAATGTGTCCTAATTCATGCCGCAAAGTTCAATCGCTTAGAAGACACTGATAAACTAGTAGTGCAGTTTATACAATTTGTATTAAATGATTTTAGAACAGTAGCCATGCACCTAGTGCAACAATGAAGGCACAAGAGAACAAGTGTCAGGAACCAGGATAGCGATGCTGTTTTTTATACCACAAAATATACGACACCACATCACCATAGAGCATGAAAAATTGGGAACTAAAGAATTAAAATCGCCATATACATGTTTGTTGTTCCCATCTTCTAAATCAACCACTGGGCGAAGCAAAATGAAAAAGTTGTTTGGCCCTTAAATGTACAGAAACTTGGAGCGAATTAGATGTCATCTTTTTAGTCCTGCATGTGATTACATTTAACCATACTTCAATTAATTTACTCTTGAAATTACATAAGCCGTTTCATATTTTTAAATGTTTGATTCAATAAATAACAAAACATCATGTGATGGCATAGGAGGCTGTGATACCGAGCCTTGACACAATTTTTTTTAAAAAAACATTCATCCAAAAAATTTGAACTATGGATTATTTTCTCATATTGTTTTTTTATTCTAAGAGGTTCTACACAAACATCATTCGTGTCGCCGACCAATTATATCATGGAAGTATTCTACCATAAGACTTGTTTTGACCCCCATTTAATAGATTTTGCGCCGTAAAATATCTAACATATAATTAGCATTTCAGAATAAAGAAAATCTCTATCATTATTACTTTTACCTTGGATTTTGTCTCGTTTTGTTGTGCTGCTCGTATACAAGATCTTGTCATATTTGATCCACACGAAAGCTTATGTACGTTCAATCGATCAAAGCTCATTCAGTGGAGCACGCCAAACTATATTAAATTAAAGGCCCATGGAGAAACAGAGTTATACTTTAATCACACTCACGATTCACGAAAATCGAACTGCAGCACAAATACAACGAAAGATGATCACCTAGTTAAGCTAGAACTACTAGTATGACATAGCAGCCTCCCTCGCTAGAACTAAGAAGTTCTATTCTCCGTCTTGAAGTTGTCCACGAGGTTGTAGACGACTGTGGCGGCGAGCAGGATTCCAGTACCAGAGCCAATGGCGCCGGTCATGTCGGCCAGGATGGTGAGAGCTCCGACGCAGAGGCCACCGAGAGCGGCAGCCGTAGGGATGTAGCGCTTGAGCTGCGAGTAGACAGCCCCATCGCGCGCTCCAGGCACGGCGAGGCGCTGGTCCGTGAGCTGCCTCGCGACGTCCCTAGCCGACGACCCCGAGGCCTCCACCCAAGCCTGGGAGAGGAGCGCGCACGACGTGAGCAGCAACGCCGCGTAGAAGAGCGCGTGGAGCGGGTCGGCCGCCACATGCGCCAGGCCCGACGGCGGCGTGACGTAGTAGGCGAGGCCGCCGACCGGGACGGCGGCGTAGCTGGTCTCCTTCCAGCTGCCGAGCATGCGCGCCACCACGCCGCCGCCGTACCGGCTGTAGTAGACCAGCTGCGAGACCATGTAGAGGAACGAGACGACGGCTGAGTGCAGCACGATGGGCATGGTGGACGTGTACAGCAGCTTGATCGCGAACGTGGCCGTGGCCCCGCGCCGCCCGTCCCTGGGCTGCAGCGGCAGCACCACGCGGAAGCCCTCGAGGAAGACGGCGGCGAGCAGGACGACGCCGGTGGCCAGGAGGTTGGTCATGTTCGGGAGGTGCTGCCGGAGCAGGGTGGCGGCGACCTTGCCCGGGCGGACGAAGGCGTGATGGACAACGGCGAGGAGGAGCCCCTCGAACTCGGCGCCGCGCCCGGTGTTGACGACGACGGGGCTGAGCGCCTGCCACACCACCTTGCCGCACGTGTTGGTGGCGGACAGCAAGGAGATGGCGGACGCGCCCCGCAGGCCGTAGCCCTTGTCCAGGAGGTCCTCGAGGAAGACGACAACGGCGCTGGCGGAGACGAGCTGAAGCACGATGAGCCCGCCGTTGAGCGCACCGACGGCCCCGTACATGCCAAGGGCAACGTGCGCGGTGGCCTCGCCGAGCGCGATGGCCATGGCCAGCGCCTTGCGCGCGGCGTCCATCAGCTCGCGGTCCTCGCGGACGCCGTGGTCGACGCGGAGCAGCTTGGAGCCGGCGAGCAGCTGCATGACCGTCCCGGCCGTGACAACGGGCGCGACGCCGAGCTCCATCAGCGTGCCGCGGTTGGACGCGAGGATGGAGCGCACCCAGTAGAGCGGGTCGGCGCCCGAGGCCGACGCGAGGTTGGTGCCGTACAGCGGGAGGTGGCTGCACACCAGGAACACGGACACGGACAGCCCCGTGTACAGCGCGCGCTGGCGGAACGGCACCGTCCGGTCGGCGCGGCGGACCGACGGCAGCAGCGCCGCCAGCGGCCGGAACAGGTGCAGGGCACCGGAACCGCGGGCCATCGATATGATCCTGTGGCCGCCGATGAGTTTAGCGGCAGCCGAGAGTTAGCTTGCCCTTTGCGATCGAACTGCGTGTTTTCCTTGCGTCGATCTCTCACAAGTGGTTGCGATTGTTGTATCCTTCCCCTGCCTTTTATAGGGGCTGGGATTGGCGCCCACGTCCAAGTCGGCTAACGAATCGGAGTCAGCCTGGCCACAATTACCTCGGTAGTCGCGGAGTCGGACAGAATTTGTTGCTAGCGACTCTGAGTCGGCTAAGCCAGGGTATACACTTGAACGCAGCACGCGGCCTGCACGTAACCAGCAAACTCCGGCGCGGCGGGCGCGCGCGTCCACGACGGCGTCCGCGCGTCCTTGCTGAGAACGTGCACGGCCTGCTCCGCGCCATGGCAGGCGGAGCCGATCACAACCACACGGCCATCCCCGATGGCTGCGACGGCCGTCACCACGCGCGCGTCCTCCGGCGCGCGCGTCACCGGTCGCCACTCGTCGCTGCCGGTCGCTGCCGTCGCGATTCGCGAACCCTGTACATCCTACTCCCCGCGTCACTGGGCGCGGCGCAGCACGTCCTTGGGCTCGCGCCATCCTCGAGCACGCCCTCATCCACGGACCCCACGCCCATGCTACCGGATCGAACGGCTCGCCGGAGCCGGCGAACTGGCCCTGCGCCTCCGTCGTGGAACACGAGCGTGGTAGGAGGCAGATGCCAAGGCGGCATACTTGTGGGCCGGGCCGGAGGTGGCGATCGGCATGTTTCGGCACTCATGGTAACTTAGACCTCACATGGGCATGCCAGTTACAATGAACCCTCAACAGTAAGGCAAATTTCGGTAACCATGGTAAGGGAATTTAAACCTCAAAACCAGACATTTGCATGACAGTCGAATAGGAAACAAAATGCCATGTGTGACTCTATATTATCTGTCAGGCTATCCAGTACAGATGATCCAATCACAATGACTCCACCACGCGCTCCACGTGTCAAAATTAGCATAAACCCACAATGCTTAGATCTCTAAAAATGGTGCCTTTATTCCCAATCAGCAATACCCTTTAACACCCTTATTCGGTGTAAGTTGATTTAATTTGCACTGATTTTACTTCGAGGAGGCATTTGGACACTCTAGCTCAGTGAAACACCAAAGTGATTATGAGATGACAAGAGAAGCATAGTCCCACCTGATTGTTAGGGTTCATAGAGGTTTCCACTGTCACTGCATGTTGGAGTGTAGCCGTTGCCGGGGCTGGCGTACTTAGATCGGAGAGCTACTTTAGTTCTAAATCCGCCTTCGGTGTATTACAATTTAAACAAAAAAATAAAATGGGCTCATTTGAAGTGCCAACAAGACGCGAGCGACCACGCGGAGAGTCTTCAAAGTTCCACTTATTTGACCATATAGAATGTAATCATATTACTTTTCAAGTGACATATATCATTTCATATTTTCAATGTTTGGTTCAATAGGATTCGTAGTATTTCTTGATCTATATATTTTATATAGGGACAATAGATTTCGGAACAACAAAATGTGTGTGGTGGCGTAAGGAGGCCAAATAGAGGGTTGCATATTGTAATATTTTTACTTGCGAGATTTGATTTTCTTTTTTAAAAAATAACTTATGTTGAATATGTGAGTATGTTATATCTTGGTAAGTCTTCATTATTATTATTTTAGGCGACAAATCTTCATTATTTATGCAATAATGTGCAACATCAGTTGATCCATATTGTTGTATATGAGTCTTTTTTACACCATTGAGCTCTTGACACATCTTAAAAAAATATTCACCCAAAACCTCTAAACTATGAAATATTTTATCATATATTTTTTGTTATAATAAGGCATTCTACACAAACATATATATAGATATCTATCATTTTGCAATCCCACCATAAAACTTTTTTTGTCCCGTTTTGTAGTCTTGTAACCAAAGTTTATGTACTGTAGCATAAAGCCTCAGTAGCATCTCAGGTCCCGGATTCGACTTTCCGTGGGAGCGAATTTTCTAGGATTTAACGGCATTGTGCTTTCAGCGGTAAGCGACGTGGCCGTCGACAGCGAGGCGTCAATGGTGACTTCGTCAATCTCGAGGATTTGCCGGTTTATTCTTCGAAGATGCTCATGCATAGGGGTAGGATTTGCGTAGGTGCGTTCATAGGGGTGAGTGTGCGTGCGTTGTGAGTGTCTAAGTTGTACTATGTAATCACAAAAAAAAAAGATTTTTGTACATTCCTATACAATAATTTTTCTTATTTCATCCCCAGCCTCAAAGATGAAAAGTACATCAGCATTTTTCGCAACACTTGCAGCCAAATAAGGAAATTTTGTACATCTGATTACCGTTCACAAACACCGCAACTGCATTGAGCAATATACTACGTGATATGCGGCCTACAACACCTACACGTGAATACGTGATGTTACACTTGAAAGCAGCACGCGGCCTGCACGTAACAAGCAAACTCCGGCGCAGTGTGGGCGTGCGCCCACGACGGAGTCGGCGCGTCCTTGCTGAGCACGTGCACGGCCTGCTCCGCACCATGGCAGGCGGAGCCGACGACAACCACAAGGCCATCCCCGATGGCGGCGACGGCCGTCACGGCGCGCACGTCCTCCGGCACGCGCGCCACCGGCCGCCACTCGTCGCAGTCGGCGCCACGACGTGCCCGTCGCAGACCCTGTACATCGTCCTGTTTCCCGCCTCCCCGGGCACGGCGCAGCACGTCCTTGGGCACGCGCCGTCCTCGAGCACGCCCTCCTTCACGGGTCCCCACGCCCACGCGACCGGATCGAACGCCTCGCCTGAGCCGGCGAACCGGCCCTGCGCCTCCGTCGGGTACCCGCCGAGCACGACGAACCTGCCGCCGACGCAAACACCCCGAGCCTCGTCCCGCTCCCGCGCCATGTCCGGAGCGGCGCCCACGCATCGGCCTCGGCGTCGTACGCCGCCGACGACCGCAGCGCGTTCTTCTCCCCGTCGTGCCCACCCGCGACGAACACCCTCGCGCCCTCGGCCGCGCACGCGAAGAACGACCGCCGCGACGGTGGCATGTCCGCGCTGCGCCGCCAGGACCCGGCGAGGAAGTCGTACACGTGCACCGCGCCCGTCGGCGCTCACGTGTCCGGATCCCAGCCGCCGAGCACCACCGGCTTCCGCCTCGGGCCGTCGCCGACCGCCACGAGCTGGCAGAACAGCGGGAGGTCGCGTACTTTTGGGCGGGGCCGGAGGTGGCGACCGGTGGCCGCGCCTGGGCCTGTACGAGCAGCGGCCGGTGGAACGGCGACTCGACCTCCGCTTTCCACTGGCGCGACACGCGGCGCGCCACGGGGAGCTGCTCGAATCCTACCCGGACCTGGCATTCCCGGGCCAAATCATCCGGCAGCCCCGGAATCAGGTCATCCATGGCCGATGGCTTGGAGCTTTGCTGCCGCTTCTTGCTTGCGAACTGTGTGATGTCAGTTTGGAAGTGGGAATAAAGTCGTGAGCTGTTGGTGTTTGCGAGATAAGGCGGCGTCAAAATGATGAACCACAAGAGCACAACCCCGTCAATGAGGCAACACTTGATAAACAGAACATAGGAAATGAAGAGCAAAATGTTAAAGCAATATTGGAAAACACCTATTATAGAGTATTCAAAGTTAAACTGGTTCCATATGCCATCATCTCTCAATTCATGGACCAGCCAGCTATTACCATGGAAGTGTTCAGTCAATAAGCAAGGAAATAAGTATTGGAATTAATACATTAAAATACTACAGAATTAAGATTAAATATGCCAGCTTAAGCTATGATTTCCGCCAAGCTCACTTAGCCTTCTTGCCGCGGTCCGCATTAGTTTCCGTCATTTTCTTCTTCTTTGACACGTTATCCTTCTTAATGTTAAAATACTATCTCAAGCTCTTTGTACTTGAAACCTTTTTTTTATCCATCATCGTAAGTTCCTCCCAAAATACACTCAAGGTAGCTTTAGGCTGCGTTCGGATCACTTTAGAGGGGTATAAAGGGGTCACATCAAAGATGCCGGCAGCATTTATGTGTACTAAACAAAGTCAAATTACAAAACTAAGTTCAGGACCCCCCATCTATTTCGCGAGACGAACGTAATGAGGGTAATTAAGCGGCGATTAGACGATAGTTACTGTAGCATCAATGTGTCAAAACATTGATTAATTAGGTTCATTAGATTCGTCTCGAAAAATAGCGCTCATCTGCAGAAAGGTTTTGTAATTAAATTTTATTTAGTACTCCTAAATAGTAAGATTCTTTTTACTTTAGAGGGGTATAAAGTTTAGAGGGTTTTTAGAGGGGGAACCGAACGCACCCTTAGATTTGTTTCTGTTTTCCAAAAAAAACCTTGTGAGGACTATTATTCTGCGAGTTGTGTGTTCAAAACAGTGACTCGATCAACTTCCTTTCACACTGCTCGCATCTCACCCTAGCCAGTTGCATGTGACAAGTAAAGGAAGGGGTTTTTTGTGATTTAAACAAGAAATAAAATGGAATCATTTGGGGTGACAACAAAATGTGAGGGATGACACGGAAAGAGGCTTCATACTTTCATAGATTTAACCATATTACTTTTTAAGTGACATATATCATTTCATATTTTTCAATTGATACAATAAGTTTTGTATTATATTCCTTGATTTTTCATATTTTCTTTGGAGACGGTTAAGTTTGAGATAATAATATGTTTTGTGTTCCGGCATCCGAGACCAATATAAGTTGCATATTTTCATATTTCTTACTTCCAATATTGGTTGGTTTTAAAATAAAATTAAACTTTTGCTAAATATGTCTTAGTATGTTATAT
This sequence comes from Eragrostis nindensis, assembly GCA_012490785.1. Lineage (NCBI taxonomy): Eukaryota > Viridiplantae > Streptophyta > Magnoliopsida > Poales > Poaceae > Eragrostis > Eragrostis nindensis. The sequence goes on from JAAXCT010000083.1 coordinate 512,850, forward strand.
CGGGGTAAGTCATCATTATTTATGCAACAATGCTAGAGCAACAGCAACGTCACTTGATAATACTGTCCGATATAAGTTTTCCTTTTACACCATTGAGCTCTTGACACATCTTAAAAAATCATCCAAGACCATGGAATATTTTTCTCATATACTCACACTTGAGGATGCATACTGTTGAGAATCATTAAGTCTTAAATGCTCTTTTGGGGAATTGCCAATTTATATATGATGGGCCTATACCAATGTTATTACTTAAGTTGAGGCCAGGCCCATGCTTCCTTGAAATCATTATTGTTGGTTTGTTTTATTTCACGACTGTTTTTAGGAAGTGGGGGCTTTAATGGTTGAAGAAGCGCAATGCTATACAACCAACCCAACCATTTGTATGACCTGAGATCCGATTGTATAAATAACTTAAGTGGTAATCCAGTTGGAATTAAACCATTAGATCTCTGGCTGTATCGTGCGTGATGTATTTTTTTTTATTGAAGAAGTAATAGCCAATGGTAGTAACGAGACACCAAATGATTCTAATGTAGCGGTGTAGGATCGCGAATATGGGTTCGTGCGTTTGTGAACGATTGCATGGCCGGGATGCCATCAGCGTATTTCACAACACTTCCAGCCAAATAAAGACATTTTGTACTTCTAATTACCTCTTCACAAACACCGCAACTAGTGCTGCCTCTTCACGTGTAGGTGGTGTAGGCTGCATATCATCTACACGTGCTGCTACACTTGAACACAGCACGCGGCCTGCACGTAACCAGCAAAACTCCGGCGCGGCGGGCGCCCGTGCCCACGACAGCGTCGGCGGGTCCTTGCTGAGCACGTGCACGGCCTGCTCCGCGCCATGGGAGGCGGAGCCGACGACAACCACACGGCCATCCCCGATTGCTGCGACGGCCGTCACGGCGCGCGCGTCCTCCGGCACGCGCGCCACCGGCCGCCACTCGTCGCCGTCGGCGTCCCGCGCCACGACGTGCCCGTCGCAGACCCTGTACATCGTCCTTCTCCCCACCTCCCCGGGCGCGGCGCAGCACGTCCTTGGACACGCGCCGTCCTCGAGCACGCCCTCCTCCACGGGCCCTCACGCCCACGCGACCGGATCGAACGCCTCGCCGGAGCCGGCGAACCGGCCCTGCGCCTCCGTCGGATACCCGCCGAGCACCACGAACCTGCCGCCGACGCAGACGCCCCGGGCCTCGTCCCGCTCCCGCTCCATGTCCGGGAGCGGCGCCCACGCGTCGGCGTCGGCGTCGTACGCGGCCGCCGAACGCAGCGCGTTCTTCTCCCCGTCGTGCCCGCCCGCGACGAAAACCCGCGCGCCCTCGGCCGCGCACGCGAAAAACGAGCGACGCGGCAGCGGCATGTCCGCGCCGCGCCGCCAGGACCCGGTCAGGAAGTCGTACACGTGCACCGCGCTCGTCGGCGCCCACGTCTCCGGGTCCCAGCCGCCCATCACCACCAGCTTCTGCCTCGGGCCCTCGCCGACCGAGGCGAGCTGGCAGAACAGCGGGAGGTCGCCGCCGGGAAGCGGCGGCGGCATGGTGGACCACGTGCCGGCGGCCGGGTCGTGGAGCACGAGGCGGTAGGAGGTGGATGCCGAAGCGGCATACTTTTGGGCTGGGCCGGAGGTGGCGAGCGGTGGCCGCGCCTGGGCTAGCACGAGCAGCGGTCGCTTCTGGCGGAGGCGGTGGTGGAACGGCGACTCCACCTCTGCTTTCCACTGTCGTGACACACGGCGCGCCACGGGGAGCTGCTCGAATCCAACCCGCACAAGGCATTCCCGGGCCAAATCATCCGGCAGCCCCGGAATCAGGTCATCCATGGCCGATGGCTCGGAGCTTGCCGCCGCTTCTTGCTTGCAGAGTGTGTGATCACAATTTGGGATGTGATCGAATCGAGTCGTGTGCTGTGGTGTTTGCGAGAACGAGGGCGACGGGGTTATATAGACGCGGATTTGGCTGTTTAAGGACGAGAATCGATCGATTGGGTTGGGATTTAGATTGAGGCAGGCAGTGGAAGACGGCGACCGAGGATTACGATTGCTAGTCCACGGGAATGGCTTGCGACTGCGACGGCGGGTGGCGGTTTCCTATCCGGTGTGTTTTGGCGGGGCCTCTGGTTTGTTTAAAACCGTGCATATCCCCTGCTGGTTTTGGGTGCTCCTAACCGTGTTAATGGATGGTGGGCCCATGTGGTCAGAGTAATGTGCAGAAGTAAGAGCAGAGTTTCTCTGTATTCAGACTTTCAGAGTAGAGAAAGAATTGTGCAGGCAGCGTCGTCTGGGCCTTTTTTTTCTGTCTGATAATTCATTATCAGCTTACCTTTGCGCCATGTGGGTCGAAAATCTCTGCGTATCAGCTTACCTCTGCGCCATGTGGGTCGATAATTCATTATTAACTTATCAGCTTCTGGTTCGACCCTTTTTTTTAGATAAAGTTTCGACCCTTTTTGTAGGAAACAAAAAGATTTTGAAGAAACTGTTTCGATAGTTTTCCCACATCTGAGTTTCTCACTCGCTGTATTCTCCCGCAATTTGTTTTTCCATGCAGTGTTGGCAAACGAAGTTCGACATACATGCTGCCTGCCTGCCTGCCCGTGGAACATGTCGACAAATGGTACCAAACGGCTAAAGAACATCAAGCATCACTCGATCCCATCTCGGAGGAGTTGCCTCAACAACTGTTTTGTGTGTTCACAAATAATGATGCTTTCACGCTTTTCGTTCTTGCAAAGCCAAGTTGCAAACCATATCCAAAAGATAATCATGCAGGACTAATGATGGTTAACATTCCTAACTAACGCCATCGCGTATCTTTGAAAGAGACGCGGGTGTGGGGTTATCGTTATCCCTGCAGGCTGCATCAGATTCAGATATTTGCCGATTCCCACGGCAGCGATTAGATATAGGCGATCAGGCGTCGGCCACACTAGAGGAAGCGAAGCATCATCAGCTGATAAAGACGTCCGTGGCAATGGCAGATCACCATCATGATGAAGCAGAGGCAAGGTAAATTAGAGAAGGTGAGTTCTCGTTGCACCCAAGAGCCAACGTTTGATTGACCATCAGGTGTCGAACCATTTGTCCTAAATTATAACGTGTGGTGTGGATCATGCTCGAAACTCAGCTGCCTTTACCCGTCAGGTCCGCGTAAGTACTATCCAAGAAATTAACTCAGCTGTGATCTGATTTAAAGTGTACAATGGATAATGATCGCAGATGATGAGGAACATGGGACGAGCGAACAACGTGCAGTGCAGAATCAGCAACATAACTGATGTGACATAGGCTGCATGTCTGCATATCATCCCTCCCAAATCGGTAGCAACCGCCGTTACGGCACGGCAATTCGCTTCTGCCTCGGGCCCTCGGCCTTATCTGGGGACTGTGAAGTGTGAACTGTGGATTGTCCCGCGCGCCCGGGTTCTGCTCCGCCTTTTGGTTTGAATGGTCGAACTAATCTGACACGACGGAGTGGTCGAATACATGGGACTGTTTGTGTTGTGCTGCGCTGCAGCCCAGTTGGTGCGTTAGGTTGGCGGCGCGCGAGTTCTTGTCAAAAACAGGTGGCATCGACAGGAATGGATGTGAAGAGGTCCCGTTCTGTGTACTATTTCCTTCTCGTTCAGCTGGCATACACATACTAGTCGATGAAGCGTGAGAGTGTTAAGGCCACTATACATTAGAAGGGGTACAAACTCTTGCCGTGTTGCGCCTCACCGGGCACGGCGCATGCAAATACTTAAGTAAAAAAGACGGCCATTGCTGGATACGACGGGGCCATTTGATAGTCATCATACACAACACAAACACAACCCTTATACAGGCATCATACAGCAATGGATCCTCCTCTCCCTCGCCTGAATCATAGCTTGTACGAGCAGGATTTGGGGAACCGGCGTGCGATGTCCTCCAAGACCTTGGCGCAGCTGGCGTTGGCGGCGGCGGACTGGCGAACGCTCATGTCGGCCTTATGCAGCAGCTCCTGGATTTTCGGAGAGAAGTCGCGCGTTGCGTACCCACAGTCGTCAGGCTTGACCGTCTTCTTCCAGCGCAGCTCCTCCTCCCGGCGCCGACCCTTCTCCACCCCCGCGGCGTCCTCCGCAGTGGCGCGCCTCTTCCTTCCCTTTCGCCGGCGCGACGTCGACGTCCATGTCCGTCTCCATCACGACGCCTCTCCAAGATTTTTTTTTTCTTTGTGTGAATCACGCCTCTCCCAGATTTGATGGATGGATGGCTCGTGCGTTGTGGGGAACCGGTGGTGTGCCCGTCTGGGTAGTGGAACAACGCTGCGAGTGCGGGTGGTTTTCTCGTCGCGTGTTCCTTCTTTGTCGTCCACTCGTCCGTCCCATACTCCCATCCGACTCCGACCTGAACTGCATGCCTGGTTTGTCGTCCGAACCAAATCCCAACCCCCCTATCAGTTTGCCCAACTGATCCGCTCGCAACCGTCCTCTTTTCGTTAATATTCGTGGGCTTCAGGCTACGTGTCACATGTTTAATTTATTTAGGAAAATAATAACATAAAATTCACATCACACCTTTTTTTTTAGAATCACGTGAATTGCTCACCTGTGACATGGGGTTTTGTCCCAGGTGGCATGCACAGGGACACAAAAACACACCATTTCTTTAATAAAAATGTAATTGGAAACACAAATTTGTAGCTGGCTGAACACAAGCTAACTCGACAAGATTGTTAGTTAAAATTCTGTCAATATATCAGAAAGTCCCAACAAATGATCGGAGCTTGGCGGCTTATGATTAGGGCCGTCCCTCAGCGGCTCGGCCTATGCGGTCTGGGCGACCGCACAAGGCCCCCAAATCTCAGGGACCCTCAAATATTTCTACAATCCATAACTCTCACTCTCTTTGAACTATCTTGTTCGCCTTTGCCACCCGTTGTATCCCGTCAGGTGCAGTTTCATCCAGTGTTGCGCATCGTCGAGGCCAAGCCGGCGAGCCGCGGCGCGACTACGCGAAGGAGGTTGCGGCGGCTTCGGGCTAGCCAAGACGATGTCAACGAGGCTCTGGGCGCGTTCTTGGAGATGCTGAGGATTATTGTGGTAACTCTCCGGTGTGTTAACGGTCGTTAATCGTTATCTACACTATTCAAGCACGAACCATGACAAACCATCAGATGGTGCAACTTCTTGGGTAGTTCTCGACACTCATATTTATATCGCCCATGTGCATAGTGATGCAAACACATTGCAACATTTTTTCGCCAAAACACCACAAAACTCTCTTGAGAGATGTGGTGCCGCTGGAGGTGAAAAGCCCATCGCCGGCGGGCAAAGCGCAGCTATAGAGAGAGGCGTGAACGGCCTTCCCTGCTCGTCGTCACGTGTCGTACCCCATTTCTGGGGCACTAGCGCTTACCGTATCAGTCCCTGGATCAGACGCTGATACGACGCTTACACAGAATGATATCACAGTCTCATACCCTTTATAATATTACCAAGTCTCATACAAGCCCTTTTATTATACAAAAGGTCTTACAACAAAGGCCAGCGGCCTGACCAAAAGAACAGACAACACACCGATTAGCTGCTACAGCAGCAGCACTAGACTACTACTCCAGCGGAAGACGGAACGGCACCACTCCAACAGGCAGACTTGCGGGCAGGCTGAACCCTAATCTTCACCTCCATCAGCTTCTATCTCTGGCTCATCTTCTGAATGATTGAAGCAAGAGTGAGTACTTAAGGTACTCAGCAAGCCTAACACGAGGGGTAAGTTATGCAAGGGAGTTCATCAAAGGATAGGCTTGTGGTTTATATCAACGAGGCAAGAAAGCCAAGTTTATGCAAGGTTGTTTTGAAATCAAAGCAGTTCGTAATCTAATCAAGTATCTGTAGAGATTAGTGGGGTTGGGCGGCCCTGGGGGAGTTACTGTCCATCCCGCCAGTGCCTCAAGTTTTACCACTGGCCGTCAACCAGCACACGGCTCCAAACCGGTGTATTCCGAAAACACGCCAAGGACAACTCACACAGAAAAGTCTAATCATAGTGTGACCGATGCTTTCGCGTTGTCCAATACCGTGGAACACGGCTTTCCGGAAAGTTTCTTAACCTTGGCCAAGGGTGCACAAATTTCCCCACAAGGTGGTCCAGTCCTCCCTATCGTCATAGTTTGGACAGTCCCACTAAAGGTTCCATACCTACTTCGTACCACCACGGCATCCCCCACGGACATCACCAGGGGCTTCACAATCAATAATATGGCCAGTCATAAATGCCGGATCTCGAACACCCACCAACGAACGAGTCTTCTCCTGGGACTCCGTTGCATCTCCTGCCTCCGGGGGGTACCGGGTGAGTACTAGTAGGGTGTGGTTCCAATTCCGTACCCATTTACGGCTTGTGGCTGCGCGAGAGGTGCTAGGCAAAGGCGGCACAAGAACCGGTCCTTATACGACCGAACCAGGCATCTTCAATAGCCAATCCACGAGTGGAAGGGCATCCCAGAGATAGCCTCCCCACTGAGGACTACCTCGCCTGATCCCGCCACAAAGATCCCCCACTAGGGTTGCACTTATTATTATACCACCCAATTTCACATTTACACACACCACCAAGACGCACGCATTTTACACGAAAATCATGTGAGCAGTATTAATTAAACACATGTGAAAGTCCTAAGCAGCGAGCATATCAACAACTCATTAATTAAATTAATGATGTTGATTCCTAGGGGTAACAAGGATACAGGATATATTCAAGTCAAGGCAGGCAATCAAATATTGCATAGGACCATTCTAGCATTTAAATTCATTTAAATACCATGCAATTTATTTGTAAACAGCTCTAATTAGGATATTTTGTAAACATAGGATCAATATGATCAAAGGGAGTTAGACTTGCCTTCAACAAGATCTTCTTCTTCTAAGTCCTCGTATTCCAGGTCCTCGGGTTCTTCAACGATTTGATTATCTAGCGATAAAAGAAAATAAATCTACCGCTCAACAAACAATTAAACAAGCAATAAATCAAATGAAACCAAATAGAGACCAAGGTTAGATTGGATCTGGTGGTAATGAATAAAGGATGATTTTAGATGAATTTTGGCGAAAGAAATGCCAAAATCAGAGTTGAAATGGAGGAGATATGGATTAAACAAGTTTAAGAAAGGAAATTGATCAGGATTAAGCTAACTTAATTAAGTATAGCCATAATCCTAAATAATCTGGAGAGATCAAGGGTTGGAAAAATATTTAGAAGTGAACAAGGTATTTCTGGGAATTTTCTGGGATTTTTCTGTTATTGGAAATTGCTCGGAATATAAATGCGTGTACACTAGCCGGGTGCACTTAGCATTTTCCTGAGAGAAAGAGAGGCTGACAGATGGGTCAGGGGATCTGAGGGCTCATTTGCAAGAATAGAAATATTATGAGGGCTTTTTGGTAAAAACAGAAAGTTGAAAGGGACCTATCTGTAATTTTGGGAAAGTTCAGGGGTCTCGGTGTAAAAAGATAGGGACCAAATTGTAGATACACAAAAGTATAGGGACTTTTCTGCAAAAAGATAGGACTAAGACAGAATTACCGGAAAGGTCAGGGGTTTATTTGCAAAAATACAGGGTCTGGGAATTTCCAGGGATTTTTGGATTTATTTTCCTATTAGAAAAGACGGTGGACCGGGTTCATGGTTCTGTGGACCGGGGTTGGGCGGCGGTTCATCGGTCCACGGTGGACTGAGGCAGGGCGCGCGGCGGCGGCTCGCCGGACTTCTCGCCGGCGGCGGCTATAGTGGCGGAGGCTCGACGAGAGGTAAATGCCGGGAATGCGCACGAGAAGGCGAAGGTGATGGCGGGAGATGTTGTCGACGGCGACGAGCAGAGCTGCGGTGCGACGTCGCCGGAGGGAAGAGCGGCGGCGGTGTTTGACGGAAACGCGCGAGCGAGCGGGTTTGGGCGAGTACGTGTGCACGAGGAGGCGCGGTGAGGTGTGGCGAAGGGTTTGGGTGGAGCGGCGTGGCCGGGGAAGGCTGGGAAAATGGCCGGCGATGATGTCGACCGGCGGCGGACGGCGGTGCTCGGTGCTCGGGTGGTGCGGGAGCGCGAGAGGGAGAAAGAGAGGGCGCAGGAGAGTGAGCGGAGCTCGAGGAGTCTCACCGAGGGTACGGTGAGGCCGGAGGACAACGGAGGGCGGCCGGAGCCGGAGGGGAAGGCGGTGACGAGGTGGGCTCGTCGTCGATCTCCGTCCTCGTACTCGGCTGCGCAAAGAGGAAGGCGCAACGAGGTCCGTCGTGGAACGGGAATAAGAAGGAGAGAAGGAAGAGGGAGTGAGGCTCCTCGGAGGCGGCGGGGGATCTCGCCGGACACCTCGTCGGAGTGAGGAGAGAGGGGGGAAGGATTGCGAATGGCTTCGGAGCTCAGGAAAGGGGGTTCGGCCCCTATTTGAAGGCCGGCAAGGCGGTGGAGTAAGGCGGCGGGGGCTCGGCTTGACGGGCGCGGCAAGTAACGCGAAGGCGGTGGAGGCGACCGGGCGGCATGGGCGCGGCGCGGCGACGGGACGCGTCGGAGGAGGAAGAAAGAGAAGGAAGGCGGGCTGGGCTGGCGCGCCTGGGCGCTGGGCTGCGTGGCGCTGGGCCGGGGAAAGAAAAGCGGCCCGCGGTCCAGAGAGGAAAGAGAGGAGGGAAAGGGAGGCGGCTGGGCCGGGAGTGAGGGGCGCGGCCCGGGAAGGGAGAGAGGGACTGGGCCGGCCGGGGAAAAAGGAGAAGGGGCGGCCCGCGAAGGAGAAAAAGGTTTGAACTTTTTCTGGGAATTGAAAGAATTTGAATTTGAAGGAGATTCAAATTCGAACGAGGTTTTAAATCAAACAAACACTCAAAATAAAACAGGAAAACCCAGAGATGCTCATGATGAGATTTTTGTGCAAGTTTTCAAAAGAAAATTTTAAATTGAGGTGGTTTCACTAACTTAAACACGCACTTATTTTTAATTTGTTTTAAAGATTTGAAAAATTCAAATTTTTAGTGAATTTTCAACATGGGCAAAAACACGGGACGTGACATCACGACTCTCGGCCTGGTGTTAGAGCATAGGTGATGGCAACAGGGGTGGCACTCGCCATCCTGGTTTCAGCCTATGAGTTCCGCCATTTGCTCGGAATCCTACATATATTGGATGCCCATATAGGAAAGTGAGTGCAGGGGCGTATCCCCCCCTTCCCCCCCCCCCCCCCCCCCCCCCCCCCCCCCCCCCAAGTGTATCCATTTGGGACATAATGACTCATATTTGATGACCAAATAAACTTTAATATGATAAATTCTTTTATTTCAGTAATGCTCAATTTATACACCTGTATATATGTAATACGGGTGCTTTTTAATAATTTTAATGATAGTTAATATTTAAAACATGTGGATGGTATTTTGACAAATTTGTATAATGTCGTGGTAGATAAATTTTCGATTAATGATGATTTTTATAGCCCTCGAAAGCAAACGTGATTCATTTTATTAACTAAATATTAATGGAATAGTTCATGAGATCCCGGTGCTCCTTTCATTTGCTAGCGGGCCAAATAGGGCATATGAGCCAACCAAGAATTGTTGCCGTGCGTGAGGACAGAGGCAAACAAAAATGTCAATCTATGAATTCATGTGAGCAATGTGGTTAACATGCGAGGATAGGGTACGTTTGCATTTTGTAACAGGTCATTTGAGATGTTTTTTTTAAAAAAAATCCAAACTACAAGCATATGGTCTGTACGTATTTGCGTAATTGGATTGCACCTATCATTCCCAATTTGCTCATTTTTTTATCAAGGCTCATTTGGAAGGGATTCTAAGCTCCTCTTTCCACTGAAGAAACAGAATAAGAATCAGTTTATTTCAGTGATGACCATTCATGCATCCAGTTCATGAGATCGAAAAGGTTCACTGATTAAGGCTCTCTTATCAAAACTCGATCGGGTTCAAAGTTTCAATGTTAAACTTGTTAGGCAACGCTATTTCCTCGCAATTAAAAGGTGTGTTTTCGATGTGTGAGAAGTTCTATAGCAGTCCGGCTAGGAGTTTGAGACAAATATACTAATGACACCGGCCAATGCTAGCTCACCTGACTTACTAGACAGATGAAAATTTTGTTCAAAAGTATAGGTGAAACTGTTGCACAAAAGAAAAGTATATGTCCAACACTGAAACTACTACCGTCTTCCTAGCTAATAGCTACCGAGTTGCAGAAGCTGGCGTTGCACGTGGGCGAGACATCTCCTCTGATGAGGACATCACTCCTTCGGATACAACCAACACTCCTCCGCTGCACATGCAATGTCCAATCACTTGATCTCATGTACGAGAATTGAATTTACAGGTGAGCTTGTTCCTAATAATGCCTTCTTTACATGTTTTTGAGAATAAATTACTACCAAATGATTTAATTATTGTTAGGAACCATAGAGATGATGAGAAGATAGCTGAAGAGGTGCTTGGAGACGTAAAGGGCCAGCGAGGGCGTCCGTCAAGTTGGAGGCCCAATCCAAGTCGACTTCGAGTCCGTTTCGGAGTCCAGGAGCAGTCTGTACTAAGGGCGTGTTTGGCATGGCTCTGGAGCTCAACTTCATTCCAGAGCTGACCAAAACCAGCCAAACATCCAACTCTGAAAACTCTTGGAGCTGGCCAACTCTAAAGATTTAGTGGAGTTCTAGTTTATTTCTGTGGAGCACTTCAAAACTAACTCTACGAATTGACAAAACGAGAGTCCTCGCGGAGTTCTTAACTATTTACCCACCGTTGCCACTGGTTACACAAAAAACGATTCGTAAATTTCTTCTGTCTCCCTCCCGTTCGTCTTCCCCGCGCCCCTGCCTCCTCTCCCAAAGGCTACCAAGTCCCAACCCTAGCCGCCATCCGGTCGCTCACCCCGCCTCCTCTCCCCGCCCTGCTCCCAGGCTGCCGTCGCTCCACCGCCCTACGTCGCAGCCCGCCCCGTCATTCTACGGCAGCCCGCCTGCTCTTCCGCCCCGCCTGCGACGAAGAAGCCGGCCCCGCACGACTGTTGCTGCTGAAGCTTCGCGCGACGGTGGTGCTGCTCTGCTGGTACTGCTGCTGCTGCTCTTCCGCGCCGGACGGCCTGCGCGCCAAGGTGAGACATCTCGAATGGCGTGGGGATGAGTGGATCGAGGAGTGACTGGCGTGGGGATGAGTGGCGGAACCAATAGAAGACGACGAGCTCGCTGCAAGAGAAGACGACGAGCTCTCACAGGGAAAGTGAGTCGCTGCCTGCAAATTGAAGCTTTCCTTAATCGATTGAAGCTCTTGCCACCACGAATTTACAGGTCTGTGCTGCCATTGAAGCTTTCCCAATCCGGCGATTGAAGATTTCCCAGTCCGATTGAAGCTATCCCAGTCCAATTGATGTCCGTGTCCAGCTTTCCTAGGCCTCCCGCACAAGAACTGCACAAGTGCGTTACTCCGTCCACCGTACTCTTGATGCATCGCCGGCAGAAAGCAACACGAGGTTGATAGGAGTGAGCAGCGAGCGCTGGCAGCAAGCAGACTTGACTTTTTTTTCCCCTTGTTGATTTGTTAAACTGAAATTGTATTTCCGTTTCCATTCTTATTTTCCATTATTCTGTGCAATAGTTACATTAATCAGAAGAAGAATTGGGAAGAAGAATGAGGAGGCAAGGGAATTAGTGCAAAATATTATTGTAATATCTATGGATGCTTAGGCTTTCATGTCATTTTGATGTAGATCGTGACCATGTAAAGGATAGCACTTAATCAAAAATTGAATTTCCTTTGAAAAAATATAGTTTATTTGACATTGTATGACGAAAAACAATTACATATCTCTCAATGTCCGTATTAATACACAGCTAGACAAACCAAGGGCAATGATGTCAATTCACCCTCAACTCTCTTTTTTGGAGCTGAGGACAACCTCATAGCCAAACACCTCCACAGTCAGCTCCAACTCCACAACAGAGCAGCCACTTCGTGGAGTTTTGGAGTGGAGCTGCTCCACTGTAGAGTGGAGCCATGCCAAACACGCCCTTAGGTCGCATACGGGCTTGGATTTGGACGTTCTTTATATGAACGGAAAGATAATTTGATAATCTTTCCAATGGCACTGGTTTGATGTCAATATTCATCCGTAGTCATCGGGAATCGTCGAAACAAGTTGACTTCCAGAATCTGTCTCGATGCTGCGCCACCGTAATTTGGCCTTTGGGCTTTGTATCGTGTTGGAGCCCATTAGAGGCGCGTCTAGGGGTGTTGCACGCCCCTAAACCCTATATCATCAGTAGCCGCCGCCCAAGTTAGGGTTAGGTTTTGCTTATATTATTCTGTCAAGAACAGTTTCGCCGTTCATCGGTTTGTGAGACCCCAACTTGTGAGCTTAATTCAGTTTTCAGCAATTTTGGTTGCAATCCACTGTGTTCTTACTTGTGTTCTTCAATTCGCAGGCAAGGATAAGCCTTCTTGGTGAAGTCGACCGTGCAACATCGGTCGATAACTAGAGGAGAGGTGGTGCTGCGATTGCGGGGTTCGGAACGTGTTGTTCGGAAGCCGGATCGATTTGTGTCAATTCTCCGCCAAATCGTTGTTTATCTAAACCTTTCGAAAGATCGGAAAACCTAGTCCACATCATCCTCCCTGGACTTGCGGCCGCGGGCGACATCAACAGCAGCTCGGGCCCTCAGAATGCGGCTTTGGCGTATGAGTTCGCTGATGACGGGAGAGAGGTCCCAGTAGTTCCCCTTGGGCACCTTCACGCGCATCATCTCCTCGCATCGTCGCTCATCCTCCGGCCCGACGTTGTCGTCGACGGCCGCGGGCCTCTTCGTCCCCTTCGCCGGCGCCGCGAGGTCCATGTCCATGTCCATGTCTATCTCCATCGACTTCTCCTCTCCTCGATCTGATGGGTGGCGTGTGCCGCGTGTGCCGTGGACGTGGCGCGCGGCTGCGGATGAGATGGCGTGTGCTTTGGCTTTCTCCGGGGTCTCCCCTGCTATTCATCGAAGTCACAAGACTCTGGTCGCATCCGACTCGGAATCTCAGCCAAGTCCGAGTCCGCCAATCAGTCAGCCGAACTCAACTCGAACGGGTCCCTCTTCGTTTAATTCTCGTGGTATGTACGGAGTATCTGGTTACCACGAATGAACTAATATGTTTAACTTGTGCAAGCTCATGTGCAGTTTGAACCTCATATAATACTATTATTCAAGTGAACAAATGCCGCAAGCACTGTTTCCTCTCAAAACCTATAACTGACGTTAATCAGTTTGTAGCAGCGAATGCACATCGCTCCCGACTCCGTGAATTTACAAGACGATAGGTGAACTATCATTAATCTTCCATGCAATTTGTTAACAATATACTCGCATCATAAGGATTAAGGATCCATCAACACATAACAATCGTGCATGCATAACGTAACTGTTAGAAAATTAGGCAAATTACGGCATATTTTAATTCCAAAATAATCAAGGTAAAACAAGATTGTGTGTAGCAGGAGTGATCTTGTGACAAGATTAACCAAGTGCGTGTTTATTCCTATTTCATAAAATAGCAAGAACAAGATAGAAAGCCAGAGTTTGTTCAGGATGTACCCAGAGGCACCAGCGGTGCCGTTCCTAACAAGCGACATGTTGGGCTGCTCGAAGTAGTCGATCTAAGTCGGTGCAGGATGATGTTCGCAGTGCAGTCTTTCGAACAGACACCAGGAAGTAGTCGATCGCAACACCAGGAAGAAGACGAAGTAGTCGATCGAGTCGCGACAACGGGAAGTAGTCGATCCGTGAGCAGTCGCGCCTTGCGCTCCCTAAAAACCTGATCGCCCGCCTATCCGTGCAGATGTCGCAGCGAGGCGTGGTTCCGGAGGCCTGCTCTCCCAATACCTATGCGCGCAAGTACCGAGATGGAGATGCAAGAGTGCAGCGATAGCAACTGAGAAATTGAGGTGTTTTCACATATATGTTTCTCCTTCAGCCCACAAGTACTTATAGAGGTTAACAAGAGGATTAAAGGAGCAATGCATGAAAGCATCCGTTACTTGTGCTATAGTAATGTCCAGACCATTAAAATCATTATTCAGGCCATTGTATTTGATTATTAATCCAAGGATTAACTCTCAGTAAACTATGACACCATGTAGTGCTCCAAAAAATTTCCATTCCAACTCCACGGCAGGTGATGTACACCTTAATTAAGTTGGTTTATTCCTCCGTTACTTTTACATGGGACTAAAGGCTCATAACCTCTAGCAATTCATGGGCCTTGGATTTATTTGATTTAATTGTAAATTAAAAAGGCACACAAATGCCTATTGAATCTAACAATCCCCACCAAATTCAAGGCACATGAAAATGCTCTCAATTCCATTGCTATTTTGATATACCGGTGTTTTGATGGAGACTGTTAAGTTGAACATCCATCTAGAACAGAGGCTACACTTATTCACAACTGAACAATGGACTACGTCTTGAATTGACAGTTTTGTGCGAACAAGCTTGACCAATGCCCTTTAATGGTACTAGGTTGCCTGAAGCATCCCCGCGGGTTGAAGCTTAGAAGTCATACTCCTGGCCTTTCATGAGTATCTAGAGATTACTCGGTCTCATAGAATGTGACTAGCATTCGAACTCACATAGGTGTGATTCTTATAAGATGTTCTGTAGGACAACATCTTTGCTTAAATAAGCCACTCGAATCACATTAAGGTATACTCCAACCTGCCATACAGCTTAGAAGAGAAATGCATCTCTAATGGAACTTCTCTCAGTCAACCAATAGCTTGTTTCACCATCCTAATTCACGGGATCTCCGATCACATAGGACAGGTTACCACTATGGTATGACTCACGTGGGCCTCAAGCCTAATTCCTTTGATGCATTGTCTATCACATTACGTGAAAGACCCTTTGTGAATTGATCTGCCAAGTTCTTAGCCGTCTGGACATAATCCAAGGCTATCACTCCGGAGTTTCTCATTTTTCTGACAGATTTCAGCCGCCTTTTTACATGCCTTGATGACTTCATGTTGTCCTTAGAACTGTTCACTTTGACAATCACCGTTTGATTATCACAGTTCATTAGGATAGCCGGTATCGGTTTTTCAACTGCCGGCAAATCCATTAGGAGTTCACGAAGCCATTCAGCTTCAACAGTGGCGGTGTCGAATGCTGTGAGTTCTGCTTCCATTGTTGACCTCGTTAAGATGGTATGCTTGCAAGACTTCTAGGAAACAGCGTCACCTCCAAGTGTGAACACATATCCACTTGTGGCTTTTATCTCATCAGCATCAGAAATCCAATTTGAATCACTATAACCCTCTAGTACCCTCAGGTACCCAGCGTAGTGAATTCCATAGCTCATTGTACCTCTTAGATAGCGTAGTACTCTTTCAAGAGCATGCCAATGATCATCTCCCGGGTTTGAGACAAACCGGCTTAGTTTGCTCACAGCAAACGATATATCAGGCCTCGTGGCGCTAGCTAAGTACATAAGAGAGCCAATGATCTGAGAGTATCTCAGCTGATCTCTTGCTATCATTTTGTTTTTCCGTAGAATCACACTAGCATCATAAGGTGTTGGAGCTGTTTTACAGTCACTGTAGCCAAAGCGACTTAAAACCTTTTCCACATAATAGGATTGCAATAGTGTAACCCTACCATTACCTTCTCTCACTAGTTTAATGTTCACGATAACATCAGCCTCTCCCAAATCTTTCATCTCAAAGTTATGAGATAAAAATTCTTTGACTTCCTTAATCACATTAAGGCTTCTCCTAAATATCAGTATGTCATCAACATACAGACACAAGATCACGCCCTCACCCCCACCATAGCGGTAGTACACGCATTTGTCAGCTTCATTCACAACAAAGCCAGCAGTGGTCAAAGTTTTATCAAACTTCTCATGCCATTGCTTAAGTGCTTGCTTTAGGCCATACAGAGACTTTAACAACTTACACACCATGCCTTCCTGACCTTTTGCTACAAACCTGTCTGGCTGATCCATGTAGATCTCTTCATCTAACTCTCCATTTAGGAAAGCCGTCTTAACGTCCATTTGATGAACAAGAAGACTATGAGATGCAGCCAAAGAAAGTAGCACTCGAATTGTGGTCAATCGGGCAACGGGTGAATAAGTGTCAAAGAAATACCTTCTTTTTGAGACACAAGCCTTGCCTTGTACTTTCGATCGTACCATCTAGCCTAAGCTTTTTTTTGAACACCCACTTGCACCCTACGGGTTTGCACTCATAAGGACGTTCAACAACCTCCCAAGTACCATTAGACATAATAGAATCCATCTCACTCCGTACCGCTTCCTTCCAATAGTCAGCGTCAGGAGATGAATATGCCTCTTCAATAGTTCTAGGAGTGTCATCTATGAGGTATACAATGAAATCATCGCCAAAAGACTTTGCAGTCCTCTGTCTCTTGCTCTTTTTAGGAGCTTCAATGTTATCCTCCTCATGACTCTCTACAAGTGTTGGTTCATGGGCAATTGGGGTAAATGATTCAGGGAATATCATTGACTCATGACTAGAATTGTTAGGTATTTCCTCCCTCATAGGAAACACATCCTCAAAAAATGTAGCATCTCTGGACTCTATAATTGTACCAACATGCATATCTGGTACTCCAGAGTTTACAATTAAGAATCTATATCCAACACTGTGAAATGCATAACCAAGAAAGACACAATCAACAGTTTTCAGTCCAAACTTACATTCCTTGGTAATTGGCACACTAACCTTGGCCAAACACCTCCAAGTACGCAAGTATGAGAGATTTAATCTTTTCTTTTCCCATTCCTCGAATGGTGTTATTTCTTTATTCTTTGTAGGAACTCTATTCAGGACATGACATGCATTCAATATAGCCTCACCCCACCATTGCTTCGAAAGTCCCGAAGTCTCTAACATGGCGTTAACCAAATCAGTTAGAGTGCGGTTCTTTCTTTCAGCAATCCCATTAGATTGAGGTGAATAAGGAGGCGTCCTTTCATGAATTATGCCATGTTCCTCACAAAATGAAGAAAATTCATTTGAAAAGTATTCTCCACCACGATCTGACCTTACCCTTTTGATCTTTCTCTCGAGTAGATCTTAAAGAAATGCAATGCTTCATCTTTCGTTTTTAGGAGATACACATACCAAAATCTAGTACAATAATCTATCAATGTCATAAAATACCTTTTACTACCTTTAGTCAACACGCCATTCATTTCACATAAATCAGAATGAATTAGTTCTAGTGGTGCCAAATCCCTCGCCTCTGCAGCCATGTGAGGCTTGCAAGTTTGTTTAGATTGCACACACACATGGCACTTAGAACCTTTGACCAAAGTGAATTTTGGAATTAAATTTAAACTGGCTAGCCGCGTCATACAACCAAAATTAACATGACAAAGTCGTGAATGCCAAACATTAGACTCGTCAATATTACTCACGTGGTTCACTACATTATTACACGCATCAGACAAAGACAAGCGGAACAAGCCTCCGCTATCATAACCTTTTCCAATAAAAGTCCCATATTTAGACAATACACATTTATTGGACTCAAAGACTAATTTAAAACCATCTCTACATAGTAGAGATCCGCTGACGAGATTCTTCTTGATGGATGGGACATGCTGCACGTTCCTCAGCCGCACGGTCTTTCCCGAAGTAAACTTCAGATCGACCATACCAGCACCACGTACACGCGCATAAGAACCGTTTCCCATCAACAAGGAGCCAGCTCCGCCGACCTGATAAGACGAAAACAAGGAGATGTCAGAACAGACATGAATATTAGCCCCAGTGTCAACCCACCACTCAGGTGAATGACAAATTGAAAGAACAGTGGGTAATAGATTACCATACCCCGAAGTTCCTTTAATATTATCGCCAATAACCATATTTGCAGACTTTTGTTTTGCTTCTATTTGCGATTCTCACATTCACTGGCCCAATGACCAGGTTCACCGTAAACAAAGCAATTTCCCTTGTCCTTGTTCTTCTTCTTTTTGAAGGTGGTTGTTTGCTTAGTCTTTTGATTATTCTCTGGCTTGTTCTTGTTCTTCTTCTTGTTGTGGGATGCATTGAAGTTCTTCTTCTGCATCATATTGGCGCTAGAAGACCCATCAACTCCTTTCCCGCGAGTGTCTTTTGCCCTCGCCTTCTCCTCAACATCCAGAGACCCAATGAGATCAGCAACATTGAACTCTTGTCTCTTATGTTTTAGAGAAGTGGTAAAATCCCTCTAAGTTGGTGGAAGCTTAGCAATAATGCCTCTAGCCACAAACTTGTCGGGCAACACGCACGGGAAATTTTCGAGTTCTTTTGCCAGAGCCTGAATCTCATGAGCTTGATCCACTACAGAACGCTCATCGACCATTTTGTAGTCATACAATTGCTCTATGATATACAGCTCGCTCCCAGCGTCAGAAACACCGAACTGCGCATCAAACGCATCCCACATGTCTTTGCGAGACGTCTTGGTCGTGTAGAAGTCCACAAGATTGTCAGCAAGAACGGTAACCACGGCGCCTCGAAACAGGTTATTCGCCGCCTCGAAAGCACGCTCCTCCTCTGGAGTGTACTGTTCGGGCTTCCCCTGTGCGACATGGTAAACGTTCATAGCTGTCAACCAAAGAACCATCTTTGCACGCCACCGTTTGTAATTTGAGCCATCAAAAACATTTGGTTTCAGTGCGGCAGCAAAACCAGTAACCGAAAGGTGCCTATCAGGTTTTTGGATTGTTAGAAAATTAGGCAAATTACGGCATATTTTAATTCCAAAATAATCAAGGTAAAACAAGATTGTGTGTAGCAGGAGTGATCTTGTGACAAGATTAACCAAGTGCGTGTTTATTCCTATTTCACAAAATAGCAAGAACAAGATAGAAAGCCAGAGTTTGTTCAGGATGTACCCAGAGGCACCAGCGGTGCCGTTCCTAACAAGCGACATGTTGGGCTGCTCGAAGTAGTCGATCTAAGTCGGTGCAGGATGATGTTCGCAGTGCAGTCTTTCGAACAGACACCAGGAAGTAGTCGATCGCAACACCAGGAAGAAGACGAAGTAGTCGATCGAGTCGTGACAACAAGAAGTAGTCGATCCGTGAGCAGTCGCGCCTTGCGCTCCCAAAAAACCTGATCGCCCGCCTATCCGTGCAGATGTCGCAGCGAGGCGTGGTTCCGGAGGCCTGCTCTCCCAATACCTGTGCGCGCAAGTACCGGGATGGAGATGCAAGAGTGCAGCGATAGCAACTGAGAAATTGAGGTGTTTTCACGTATATGTTTCTCCTTCAGCCCACAAGTACTTATACAGGTTAACAAGAGGATTAAAGGAGCAATGCATGAAAGCATCCGTTACTTGTGCTATAGTAACGTCCAGACCATTAAAGTCATTATTCAGGCCATTGTATTTGATTATTAATCCAAGGATTAACTCTCAATCAACTATGACACCATGCAGTGCTCCAAAATTTTTCCATTCCAACTCCACAGCAGGTGATGTACACCTTAATTAAGTTGGTTTATTCCTCCGTTACTTTTACATGGGACTAAAGGCTCATAACCTCTAGCAATTCATGGGCCTTAGATTTATTTGATTTAATTGTAAATTAAAATATACACAAATGCCTATGAAATCTAACAGTAACTCGCCCCCACTATGACACAGCAGTCGGTCAGAAAGTAGCGTCGAACGCTTAGGCCGCAAAACGCTGGTGCATGCTGTGGCCTAATCGATCAAGTTTCAGATAAGCCTTCGCCGAAGTGCAGGCGTTCGAGATCCTCCCTGACCTTGCGGCTGCGGGCGATGGTGGCAGTGTGCCGGATCTACAGCATGCGGCTCTTGTGCAGGAGCTCGCAGATCTTGGGAGGATGGACCCAGTAGTTCGCCTTGGGCTCCTTCAGCCGCATATCCTCCTCGCATCGACGCTCATCATCCGGCCCCGCGTCGTCGTCCGCCGCAGCTGGCCTCTTCAGCCTCTTTGCCGCCGCGACGGCCGGCATGGCGATGGCGTCCACATCCATATCGTCCATCCCTGTGAGATTGCGAGCGTACGATTCCATAGTTCTCCTGCGCCTCGCCTCCTCCTGCTATATATAGTCGTATAGAACTTCAACTAGCCGAGTCCAAATCTGCCTAACAGCCACGGAACTTAACTCAGATCAGATCCTCTCGATCTCCCCTCGAGCTGAGCTTTCATATATGCATCAGCACCTGAAATGCTTGCGGCATTTGTTCACTTGAAGTTGAAACTATATTTTTTTAAAAAGATTCCCATTCACTCCTTCCTCCCTGAAACTACACGTTTAATTTGTGCAAGCGGCCAGGCGCGCATGTGCAGTTTGAACCTCTTATAATACTATGACAGCACTTGATACTAATGACAATTTTTACAGGTTTCAGAACAGCGTTCATTTCATAAGCCGTGGCAATTTTTACGAGGCCGTAGCATGATATAACAAGTTACGAACAACGGTAATTAAAAACAAGAAAAGAAAAGGGCTTTTCAAGGCCAGGGGGAGGGTGCGCCATCTCTGAAAATAAATTTGGAAGTGAAAAGGGCTTACGCAGCCTGACTTGTCAAAGCAAACACACAATTTGCTCTCAAAATCCATAACTGACGTTAATCCGTTAGTGGCATAGGATTAATCTTCCATGCAATTAACAATATACTCGCATCATTAAGGATCCATCAACACATAACAATCGTGCATGCATAACGTAAGCCCCCACTCTGATACAGCATGCGCAGTCAGTCAGAAATTAGAGTCGAACGCTTAGGCCGCAAAACGCTGGTGCTGTACGGGCTAATCAATCAAGTTGCTGATATGCCGGCGTCGCGTCGTAGTCGTACACAAATATACACAAGGCGGTGCCTTATGACTGGGAATTTGTGACAAAGGATCACAGTTTCAAAAACTTATAAGACAGGTGAAGTTACATTACAAAAGGATAGCTGAAATGACATTACAATCATGCATAATTAGAGGGATGAAACAACTACTATATAGGATCCGTCAAGCGAATAGCCACCACAGAACACTTAGGCCACTACACGCAGCTGCCGTAGCCTAATCAAGCTGCAGAGAAGCCGTGCTTGCGTGCGATGTCCTCCCTGAGCTTGCGGCTGCGGGCGATGGAAGCGGCGTTCTGAATCCTCAGCATGCGGGTCCTGTGACGGAGCGCACTTATCTCGGGAGGAAGGACCCAGTAGTTCGCCTTGGGCACCTTCACGCGCATCTCCTCCTCGCACCGCCGCTCATCCTCCGGCCCCGCGTTGTCGTCCGCCGCAGCTGGTCTCTTCAGCCCCTTTGCTGGCGCGACGGCCGGCACGGCGACGGCATCCACATCCATATCTTCCATCTCTGTTTGTTGATCTCTCCGCACTCCTACTATTGGTCAGCTGCGAACGACGTCATAGATCCTCTTGAGATTGCGAGCGTACGGTTTCGCCTGCGCCTCAGCCTCCTCCTGCTCTTCTATAGCCGTCGGCCGTATCCGACTCTGACCTGGAGTGGTCGTACTAGCCGACTCCGAATCTGCCGAACAGCTAATCCACGGCGCTAAATTCGGACTCGGAGGCCTTCCATTGTTTCTTTCCTCCCAGTTTGAGATCTACTCGATCCGTGCTTTAGCTAGCAGGACCCCGCTTAGCCTGAACTTTTCTTGCTTATCACGTCGGTTCAAGCAATGCCCCTCTCTCTTTCAGAATTGTGGTCGACGCAATGCTAATGCTCGAGTGACGACGGTCGTTGAGCATGTGAAAGTAACGGCTGCTTGTCTTGCTACCTGCATGCATGACTCGAGGCACAAATAAATACTACACCTTACTTACATCGTCAGTCCAGTTGACCTGTGGCCTGTGGTCGCAGGGCTCACCCAATGCAAAGTCGTTTAGGACGGGAGAAATTTGCATACAAGTATCAAAACTCAAAGTAAACTCTAAATTGCCTGGCGGCTACTCTCAGTCAAACACAGGCATATTGTTCTTCGTTAACTAATGTTCACTTGTTTCAGACAAGCTAGCCATACCCTCCAACATTTTTTTTTTGATAGGTACCCTCCGACAATTTAATTCCATGTGGTCCGTCAAATCCGTTGGTCTTGGTTCTCACCGACACCATGTCACGTGCTTATTGCAAAGTATAAACAAAGCGTCTATACACGCCAAAAATGCTCTAGCTGCCCGTTTACCGTATAGGGAAAAAAATTCATCAGCACATCCTAGCTTTGAATCAGTGGCGAAGCTAGCGCTACAAAAACCCAAGTGGCACTTGGTGCTCCTAGGTGATTTTGGGTGGTGCACTTGAGGTGAAAACTAAGAGGTCCTGACTGAAATCTCTTTTTTTCCTTGGATGCCGGTGCACTCAGGTGAACTAAGGTATTTCCGACCCCTACTTTGAATCCTAAGCCCCGCCACTGCATATTGGTTGCCCTATATATCTCCCTATGCGCGTGTGGACACGTGCTTTCTTGAGCTGCTTATTTTTTCAAATTTTTTTCTTCACATGGTTTGTTCAAACCTTAAATAATTGATTAGCCAATGTATGTTTATTTTGTCTAGGAGCTTGTTTTATTTCTGGCCTGGTCAACATTTATTTCTTCCTTCATTATGGAAAGAAAAGGAACCTGCTTTTGATGCTTAGTTGAAACAGCTGTTGAGGAATCCATTTCGTACTAGAAGAAAAATAGAAAAAGAGAGGCAAATGTTATTTTCATTAATTGAATTGACAGTGACCAACACATGATGGGCTGCACATCCTCATATTATCATTTCAAATGGCTGGTCATCATGTATCAACATCATCGCTATTTAAATATTTCTTTCTTTTCCTGAAAAAAATCCTTGTTCCTCTCTCTTAAGAGAAATTCACAGCCTAACTCTTTATAGAAAAACAGTAAAAAGGAAAAACAAAGAAAAACCACCAGATCATCTCCATACGTGCTACCAACTCATCATGGCTTGGCTGCACAACCCAGCCACAAATTTAAAAGCCAAACCCAGGTGTTTTCTCTTCTACAGTAACAACCCTCTTGTCGGTGATTAGCACTCTCCAGAAATCATTAGCCAGCTTTTTTTTTTTTGGAGGACAAGAAATCATTAGCCAGCTAACCCAAACCACAAAACAAGCCGGAATCGCCGAACAACCCATCTCCAGCTCACCCGCGCAAAACCCAACTGCTTCTGCCATGCGGGCCCATAAGACCCCCGGCCCCGCCTCTCCTCTAGAAACCCCTTCCTTGGCGACCGGCTGCAACCGGTCCTCGCCCGTGGCTGACCGGCAGCCTTCGCGCCGCCTTCGTCTCCCTTCCCGGTCACCGCCTCCCCTAACCCCACGAGAAAACGAGACGTTTTTAACTTAACATTTGTTTTCGGTTTAATTAACAGCAACACGCGCAGCGAAGCAACTCAGCAACAGCAGCAACAAAAGAGGCGAGCCTTTTCGCTCGTCGCCGCCACCACCTCGTCGTCTCGCCTCGCGCGCTCGGCCTCCGCGCGTGCGCGTGCGGGATCTCGTGCTCGCTTTGCCTGGCGCGCGCGCACCGAGGAGGCGGGCGCGTCCGCAGGTGAGGGCTGGTCCCATCGCTTGCGTGATTCTGGGGGTGGATCTGGCGGGGTTCGCCGGATCTCGAGCCATTTTGGTGGGTTTTGGTGTGATCTTTGGTTCGTCGCCGGTGGTGTTTAGGGTTTGCGGCCAGGCGATCCGGCGGGGATGGCGAGCCGGGTGAAGGAGGACGAGAGGAACGAGCGGATCATACGCGGGCTGCTCAAGCTGCCCGCCAACAAGAGGTGCATCAACTGCAACAATTTGGTGAGTATCTCGGCTGGATTTCTTAGACTTCTCTTGCTAAATGTGGGCGGGTTTTGGGGTCGGTGAGCTAGGGGGCGGGGAAGAGCTGTTTTGAGCTGTCATCGCTTGGTTTCATCCTCTGCAATGCTTTAGTTGCTGGAAATGGTAGACGTAATGCATACTGTGAGGTTTCTTAGCTGGATTTGTAGTATTTTATTTTTTTTAGGAAAAGAATTTGTAGTTGATCAGGGAGTGGTGTCATATTGGGCGGGTCAAGATTTGAATTGTTGGTTGCAGAAATGGAATGAAATGTAGCCCTGATACAGTAGATTATGGTTTGCTTCCCCATTATGGCAGTCACACATCACGGTTGTATGGTTGACAGGTTTTGCTACTGCCTGCAATATATGCACCCTTGATGATTCTCAATTTCGGTTCTGCAATGTGTTTGGACCTAGAATCAACATTAGCTAACAGGAACCTAGGCTGTTAATTAGGAAAACCAGACTGTAGATGTCTCAGAGAGTCAAACTTGACTGCTGGCTAGCAATGCAGTCACAAGGGAAAGTTGCAATTGAAGCATTAGCCAATGGGTGCTTGCACCGCACGAGGTGTATGGAATAAAACAGAGAGCACACTCAAGTATATCACGACTTTATGAGCATATATGAATATGCAAAAGGTACCAATTTATAATGAATAATGACATAGAAATTCTAGTGATTCCATAGAAGGAAAATTTATGCAAGATGAGTTAAATAGCATTGCAGTTCATTTTTCATATCGAAATGTGCCACATCCACGTTCGTAGCATATGTAGCATGGGAAGGAATTTATTTTTAGCAAAAGATGCCAGAACAACAGCATTTTGTGAAGTTCCTTTGATCTCTATGAATGCACTATATGACCGGTGGTCTTGTTTCTTATTTGACCCTGACTTAGTTCTTTTATGTGCTACTCTTTTTTCCTTCTGTTTTTTTGTGCATACCTTAGGTACTGCGCCTTCTGAAGCTTGAGCCACTTTTCTACTCCCTTAGTCGTCAAACTTAGATTTATGCCCATTGTTTTGCTCCAGTCTAGTGTTCCCTTTGAATAACACCCAAGGCTATTATAAGGGGCCTAAGTTTCCCTTTCGGTATGGTGTGTTGATGTGTCAGTACCACATTCGCAGTTGAAAGTGATTAGTACCAGCATTTAATGTCTCTTGGGCTTAACACAGCACCACAGTCAACTTTTTTCTGCTAAGTGATGATTTAAGTGTAAAAGCATGATGCCTGCATAGGCCTGTCCAATGTGGGGGCTGGGCTTTGAGCAAACTTTGGGCTTAGGGTGTCACAATGAGTGGTCTACATATATTTTATTTGCCTTGTAAAGTGATCAAACAACTCTCGGCTGCTAAATGAGGTGTTTATATCTATATAAAACTGTATAGTGAATTAACAAGTCTCAGCTGCTGTATAAGTAGAATATCTTGTTCCCTAAAACTATGTTTATGCAGAATAGTAGAATACTGATGTACATATGTTGATGTGAACAGGGACCACAATATGTATGCACAAATTTCTCGACCTTTGTTTGTACTAATTGCAGTGGAGCACAGTAAGTTTCTTATTCAGTCTTTTTTAAAATGGTCAACCTCTCTTCATTCCCTTACTTTTTTTTTGTTAAAATCATGTTACAGAAGGAACTACACCCCACCTTTCTAATTGGAATATACTGTTTCCTTTTCTTAGTAAAGCATTTTTTTGGAATACGTTGTTCCCTTTTCTTAATAAAGCAATTTTTTCCTTCTTTTGGTCCTCTAGTCGGGAGTTTACGCATCGAGTGAAATCAATTTCCATGGCTAAATTTACTGCACAAGAAGTTACTGCACTTCAAGAAGGAGGAAATGAGGTAACTTGTCTCTTTCTCCTATTTTTCTAGTTTTCAACCTGTTTCATGCCTTTTATATAACATAACATGGGTGTTTTTTGACCTGCAGCGTGCCAGGGAAATATTTTTCAAGGAGTGGGATGCTCACCGCAATGCATACCCTGACAGCAGGTTACCTTCTTTTTCAGTAATTCCGTCTTTAGATTACAAGTTATTATTACTTTGTATTTGGAAGTATGACCTGTTTCTTTTGGTCTCAGTAACGCTGATAAATTGAGAAACTTCATTAAGCATGTGTATGTGGAACGGAGATACACTGGAGAAAGAAGTACTGATAGGCCACCGAGGGTACGGGTAATGCTACCTCCTAACTGCTCTAAATTCTTCTAGTAACCAACATCTGGTTTTAGAAATGTATTTATATCTCTTCTGTATTTACTACAAGCTGATCTTAATCTTTCAGGACGATAAGGATGAATATAGTGAAAATAGGAGATCTGATGGAAATTGGGGTGGATCAAGAAGTCCACCAAATGGAAGCTACTCCGACCGCCGAAGTTATAGTGGGCGGAGTGATGACAGAAATTCCAGATATTCCTATGGAGATCGGAGTCCTGGTTATGACCAAAATGATTACAAGAAAAGTCCCCGCTACTTTGAGGTTGTGGACGATAGATCTGGTAAAACAACTCCAGTCCAAAGGTTTGAGGACCGCAGATCTTCTGATCCAAGGAAGCCAGATACTGGGTCTCCAAACTACCAGAAAGAAGCTGATGCGTCTAGTCCTGTTGTACGGCCAGTGAGGGACATATTGGGCGACGACGCTCCTCAACTTCGGGTTGGTGAGCCTTCAAAGCCAGTTGCTGAACCCCCCAAACCAGTCATAGCTAGACCGATTGATCCACCAAAGCCAAATGGAACCAGGGTACTTGATCCTCCACCACAGGCAAAGGTTTTTTTTTCACTTCTCATATATTGTTTCCTTTTTTAGACAGTCCATCTCAGATTCTCTTGGGAAATATCAATATTTTCTTGCTTTGCATGTTCACTTGGAACTGGGAGTGCAGTCAGCTAAATTTTAATATCTTATATTTTCATAATGTAGACGGTGTCTGCCACCAATAATGTTGCTGCTCCTGAGGGACCTTCTGCATCTGTAGCACCACCACAACAGGCCCCTGCAAAAGCAAGTGCAGTGAGTTTAATTGATTTTAGTGAAGATCCTGAACCTACTGCATCTGCAGCGCCACCACAACAGACCCCTGCACCACAACATCATCCTGTTAATGCACCAGCATCTCATCCTGGTCTTGAACAAGGGAAAGGTGCTCCATCAGTGAGCGGTGGTGACTGGGCATCTTTTGATGCTTTTGGTCAGCAACAAACAGTACAATCAGGCAGCAGTGCGAATCCCCTTGAGTCTGCGCTTGCACAACTGTCATTCTCTGAAACGCCCTCTGTACCAAATTCATCAGCATTCCTTGATTCCAATTTGAAAGCAAATGATGGAGGCCATTCATCTGTGGTAGACCAGGCACCATCCTTGTTTGGTGCATCCTTTGGAATCTCAGGCAACCTGGTACTCACTTTCGCATAAGAATTTCAAGATATGCACACATAGGCTTTCCCGTTTGGAAACAGTTTTCACGTCATTCGTTTTTTTCAGGCCTCAACAGGAATGTCCACCCAAGGATCTTCTGTTCAACACTCGCCTCTTGTTTCCCCTGCACCTGGACTTCCATCTCAGATGAGTGCAAATCCACAAGGAACCAGTGGTATCCAAGGAGCAACGTCTTCTACTGATAGTAGATCCATTGGCCGGAAAGAACTTCCAGCGGTACGTTGTTTAACTTCCTGTGGAATATTGTACATCTAGCTATGTAATGTGTTTGTATGTCCTCAACTAGTTAGCTACTCCATGATTCCTTTCCCTTTTTTGACTGGTCTGCTAATAATATGCAATATATATGAATGCATGTCCTGCACTATAGCTATTCTGAAATACTGTACTTCCTTAAATCTGATTGAACAAGGGTCCTAAACTTGGAAGCTACCTGATCAGTCTAGTTTTTGTGTCCAGTAGCCCTACAAATATTTCACAAATAATGCAAAGCATCGTAGGCTAGGACTGGGAGAGTGGAATTTTTATTTTTATTTGTGTGTGTGTGTGGCTTTTGGGTTTAACAAGCATGACAAATGTTATCAGATAGGTAGCATGGTTCATCTTCTATATTTGTGCATTAACCGAGACTCAATGGTTACTATATTAAGTTGTTGCGTATGTTAGGGCTGTTCTTGGAATTGATTTATTTGACTGTATTGTCTAGTTTGCCTGCAAATTATCTGGGAAGAAACTAGTTAGTATATCAATACAAGTGGTTCAAAGCTTGATTGAATGGCAACAAATTGAATCATGATATTTATTATGTCAAGCCTTGGGTATTTTATTTAGTATGGTGTTGAATGCCTGGCAACATCAAGTTTTTTTTTTTACCATACTTGTAGGTGCGCATGTGTTCTGTTTGAATTATCACATGGTTTCAGCTGCAAGATCTTTGCATAATTGTCAATTACTGATAACTGTGCCATTTTTTTTCTTTGCAACATCTTGTTAGCCAAAAAATGATTTGATACCATGTCATAGTCATTTTCATTACCATGTTTGACGCGGACAAAACTTTTTGCAGGATATATTTACTGCACTATATCCAACGGCAGCTCCAACAATGCCTGGTTGGCAAAGAGCTCCCCAGTTTGGAATGGGATACGCCATGCACTATCCAGCTGGAGCGGTATCTATGTCATTCTCATTTTTTTAATATATTATGCTTTTAAACTGGGGCTATTTTTTTAACATTGTGTGTGAAATGCTCTGCCAGTATCAGGGAATGCAAGCATATCCTCAGGGAGCATTTCCTCAACCTACGTATCAACCTCCAACGTACCAACAACCTGCATATCCTCAACAGCCATATTCCCAGCCTGTGAAGGCTTCGAATCCCTTTGATCTTGGGAATGAGCCAGCTCCAGTTCAACCTCACATGGTAAGGTTATAATGCATAGTTAGAAATGAAATCAATTTGCATATTCGACATGCTAATTATGTTGCCATTGAATAACAACAGAACCTTTAGTCCCAATCAAGTTTGGGAAGGTTGATCTTAAACCAAACACAAACTGCTAGAAATAAAACTAGCAACATTGTATTAGTAATTATATTAATGGTGAAAGAAACTCTTTGTCTAGCTGGTCCTGGCCCATGAATAGCTAATTTATAACATGTGGTCGAAAAGGGAAACTGTTTTTTTTTATCGAACGCGCAGGAGAACTGTGTATCATTTCATTAAGAAGAGTTAAAGGGGCAAGAGCCAGTAGAACAATAGGCCAAGGTTGTTAAACTACAGAAAAGGGAAACTGTGAAGCCAATCATCTGTAGAAGTTCATGGCATACTCTTGACATTAGCATCAACTTGATTATTCACCGTACTCATTATTGGTTCTGTAATTATTTTCGTCACCTGTGAGCAGCCCCCATCTGGGCCACCGGGAGCAGCAGCTGGTCCGGCTCCCCAAACCTTGATTGGCACATCTAGTTTTGGCGTTCCTCCACAACAACCTCACCAGATGTACCAGTCATCGGCACCAAGTATATACATCTTTCCTCATCTCATTCTTGCTCGTGATTCCCGTTCTTTGTAACCTGTGCTAATTTGTGGATCAACTTCAGGCCATTTCATGATGCAGCAAGTTCCAAACAGCATGCCTCAACAGATGCCTAATAACGTGCTTGCAACGTGAGTAAAAATTTGTATTTGCTATGTCTCCTAAATTGAAATATGTTTCTAGATTGTACATATGAGCTAAATGTAGGCTAATTTTTCCCCTGATCTATACTGCATCCCTGGTATGGCCAGTGGGTATGGCATGGTATCAAAAGATAAAATAACTTAAAAATAGAAGAGCCAGAATTGTCAATGCTGGCTGCTCCATCAGATTGGATACTGGAGAACTTGAGATTAACTTCGGATGACCACCAGCTTTCAACTGACTTACTGTGCCATTCATCCATTTATGAGTAGTTCATATCATGGATTTGCTCCATGTTAACTGGGACTCCAAGGGCCTTTTATTTCCCTTTTGTCGTGTGTCAAATATCAATATGTCCCAATACACTGCATACGGCATTTTTCTGGTTCCAACCTACGCTGATGGCTGACTGTGTGACATCACAGGCAACAAGGAGGTTTGAGCTCCTTCAACATGGGTTTTGGTCAGCAAGCTCCTTCCAGGTACCCCCAGCCAAGCACCCCACCTACCTATGGCTCTGTTGGGGGTAATCCTTTCGGGTAATAGAACTATCAGTTGTGGACATATCATACCGCCTGCTATTTTTGGACTCTTGTGCATCTTTAGACAAAGGGTTTGCAACATTAAAGCAAGACGAACATGCATTGGAACCCTCAAGAGTATTTGTTTCACACAACTGGTGGTGTATTTTTGTCAGCCGTGGTCCTCTGTACAATTTAGTTTCTAAAAGGACAGTGATCGAATGTAATTCTTATCTCGGAGGGTATTAGCTCCAGGTGTGTTCGTGTGGTAAACAGCCCCATTCCTTGTATATTTCCTGTTCTCAGCATTCTGCTTGTATTTCATAGTATGTAAATTTCTTTTTCATTTGGATCTTGGATTAGTGTACGATATTGTATTCTAGCTAAGCATGTTGTTTCTAGCGCAGTTGGCTATTCCATTTCGTGTGGATCATATAGTATGAAGCTGTATACTCGATGAGGTGTATAATTGTGATAATTCAATTTTGTGGCTCCCTCGTGCTGTTGGACAATTGTGGGTCTTGGACAGTTTCTTCGCGTACTGGCTCGTGCTTGTGCCACCTTTGCAAAAATTGAAAACTATGGTGGGACGGATCAGCCCAAATTGAAGTAATTTTCTGGGCAAAATTATTAAGGCCTTTTTTGTTTGATTTTTACAATACAGTTTTTAGAACGTGGATTGTGGAATATGAGATTATGGAATCTAGGTGACAAATTCTAGGTGGTGGTGTTTGTTTATCTGGATTTCACTTACAATAGCAAATACGTAAATATTTATGTCACAATCCTACAAAAACTAGTGAAATTCTTTGCAGATTGTGAACCAAATGGAATTGTTTGGGAGAGTAAAGTGAGCCATTATTTTTTTAGGATGTGAAATGGACAAAGTGAATTGTTTGGAGGAGTAAAATAGACTTTTTACGAATTAATTTTGGTTAAAAAGGAGTCATGGTTTGGGATGTTGGTTTCCTCAACTCCAATAGCAAATGGACACGTGTCGCAATCCTAACTCCACTCGCGCGCCAGCTCGCAGGATGCCTTGGCCCGTTCTGTCTGCAGTTGCACGAATTGTCTGCAGTTGCACTACCCGCAGGTAGCCGATCATGGGACACTCGGCCCAGTAGGCCCAGCAGCGGAAATCATCCCCGTGCGGGCCAGGTAGGTTGTGAAGCTGTTTGTTCCACGGAGCCAATATTCCATGCTTCACACACGAATGTTCCAAGGTTTAAACACGAATGTTCCAAGCTTCACACGAATGTTCCAAGATTTGAACGTGATTGTTCCAAGGTTCAGAATCATTTGTGTCGGCAGCGAGGGAGGCGAGGGCGGGCCGGCGGCGGCGAGCGGTGAGCGTGAGCAAGAGGAAGAAGAAATTGCTGCACAAATATCAAAGGCGGATGCTCCAGATGCTGCGCTAACACTCAAATGTTGTATAGAACTAGTCTAACGCCCGTGCGTTGCTACGGATTTTTTGCTTAAACCAAAACAAAGAAAAATGCTCCAGTTTAGTAATGGACTCACAATGCTATTAATCTTTTGTATGACTCGCCCATGAAGTGCAAGAGAAAAATGTCAAAGAGAGAAATGTCAGAAAAATATGACCATTCTTTGTCACAAATTTATCATCTCTAAATTCGAGATCAAACCTGAATCCTGAGTCTAAATCAAGCCAAAGAAGACAACCATGAGAAAAGCAACCTCATGCACAAATCCTACATAAATCGCATGGAATGAAATTCACTTATAAAGTTGTTTTCGAAAATCAAACTGTAGATACATAGAAGTTTGGTTGTTTCCCGTAGCAAATGTACTATAAGCTAGATATACAGGTAGTACCTTGAACAAAATAAAAAATAGGATAAGGCAATAGCAAAAGTGCGCTTTGCAAATGGCAAGCGCCAGTTCAGTATCTAATCATCCAATCAGGCCTTCCGCAGAGAAAGAAGCGCTTGCAAAACGAGATCCTGAATTCCTGAGGCCGTAGCCTGTCTGTCAACCCGGGTTTCAGTCACACGTGCTCGCCGGTTCGCCGTCCATCTCGCAGCCACCGCTGTAGCACAAGTCACAGCGCATCTGCCTCCTGCAGTCGCAATCGCAGCACAAGCTCCCCACGCCGCGGTCTCCTGCTCAAGCCACCGCAGTAGCCCGTGCTCGCAGCCTCGCACCGCATTCGCTGTACCGACCTGGACCTGCGCAGCCGTCGTCGAAGCTCCCCCCTCCTTCGTCCTACACTCCTCCTCCACCTCAACCTGCCAGCCAGCGGAAGACGCGGAAGAGGAGGCGCGGCAGAAGACGCGAATGAGGAGCTCGGCGGAAGATGATTCTAGAGCTGCGATTTGGTGGAGGGACGGAAGATGATTCTAGAGCTGCGCCTGCGCCGGGAAAAGGGAGATTTTTTTTTTTCGCGTGCAAGCACTGCGTCGGTGTGGTCCACCTGTCGGCGCGTCTGTGAGGAGGGACGCACGACGAACGACCGCGAACCGGACACCACCAACTCGCGTTTTTATGGGTAGTAAAGAAAGGGACTGCTATGCAGGGCGTCCTACGGTTTACATTTGATAGATCGGCCCAATAGCCCATTAAATCTAGGCAGCCCAGCCCAAGTTCGAGTGTCAACATTTTAAAATAGAAGAATCAACATTTTTGTAGTTCTATTTCAACATTTTTAAAATGAAATCAACATTTTTTGAAAAAATGTTGACATAGTGCAAACAAAATGTTGACATAGTGCCAAAAAAATGTTGACATAGTACATTTAAAAATGTTGACAAAAATTTCAAATTTTAAAAAATTTAAAAAATATTCATATTAGATCTCATTTTGTAGAATTAATTGTAATAAACACGTAGGTTCAAACGGATTCGAAAATGGACTTACGGTTTGAGAGAAAAATACGTTTAAAGTTTGAAATTCGTTTCTTTTACTCCCACCTCCCACCCGCCCCAATCAGAGAGCGACACATGGTAGCTTCTCAGCCATCCCCTTCTCCACCTGCGCGAATCTGAGCCGTTGCACGAATCTCAAACACTGTTCTATCAAAGCTTAACCATAGCCCGCCCTCCATATAGGATCCACCGTAAAGAAATCCTAACACACTCAAAAGGCCGTATCTGGATGGGCCCGGCCCATTATTCCGTCTCGCTGATATGAATGCTGGTTTTTTTTTTGTTGCTTTTAGAGTTGCTGGACTACCCTGCAGGCCTACTTTTCATTCTGGGCCTGATACACGCGCAATACCCAAGCCTAAATTTCACCAAAGTACTTTTCCCAGAGCTGGAACCGTAAACATACGTATTACCATCTGAACACAAACGGATTACTGCAACAACATTTTTTATATATAAGCAACAGAGCCGTGCTGCTTATCTGAACAGGCTATTGGGTGAACCAGTTGCCGCAAATTTATTCACTACATTTGCAAAGGTATAACACAATGATACACAGCTCCCACCAAATCCAATGGTACATCAAGCGGGAATCATTCAGTCAAACAAACTACTACCCTATGTACTTTGTAAAGTATCACGCCTCCGAGCACCACTCATTCGGTCTCAGTGAAACAGAGTACCTGTATAAAGTCCGGAAACCTAATGACCTGACCTATATGTAAAAGAGCACAAAATTTTCTATCGGGCACAAAGGTGAAGTCCTGATTAATTGTGGTTGAACTTAGTAAGCGGGGATCTCAATCCTAGACCATATCCGGTGCTCACAGTTGGGAGAAAATGTCTCACGCAATATCTAGCAGTCAGCAACCTGCAACAGCAAATTTAATGTTCAGTCAATGTAAGAAAAAAAAACATGGTAAGCAACTACCACTGTATGTTTACAATAACACTTCACCTTTACAAACTAAACCGCTGTAGCAAAGTTGCTGTCCCATTGATCCACTATTGTTCAGGAGTCAGCACTGCAATGATAAGACAGCTACATTAGTTATTTATGTTCAAATCGTGTATAGCAAAACACAAAAACTGGTAGAATCAAAATAATGTCCATACAAGTTCTAACACTACGACTCTTCTATTTCTGTCCAGTTCAAAAGAATAGTTTTCTCTACATTAAAATGCACTTTGTGCCTATGCCTATAGGGTACAATCAATCCAGGGCAAGAAAGCAAAGGATGCAGTCACTAGTTAAAGAAAAAGGAATATTTTTAGGAGCTAAATAGCCTGGGGACCGTTTTCAAATTGACTTGAGATAGATGCCCTCTAAAGTGCTAAAGATTGGGCAAATGTTGAGGCAACTATCGGTCATATTGATATCTGTAATAGATCTGCAAGCACGTGTTTCCTATGATCATTGGTGCACTGGGAGGGAAGACCAGGAAAAAGGTTTTTAGGACTGTACACTTGCTCAACTACAGCTTTTATGCTGATGGTTCCTCATTTTTCGTACCCCACTGTTCCTCACTGCTATTTCCATTAACAAGGACACCATCAGTTGAACCCTCGGCCTCAACCTCAACAGCATCTTCTTGACCCTCCTCTACTCCACCATTCTCGGCCTCCACCTCAACAGCATCTTCTTGACTCTCTTCTACTCCTTCGTCCTCAATACCCTGTTGAACCAGGATTAGTCTCATATATTATGCAAGAATAGTGCATGAAAAGGAGCAAAATAAACAAGCAGTGGCAGTGAGAATAACAAAAAACCTGAAAGAAGTCTATATCCAAATTGAATATTAGTAGTACAAATAATAGCCTCTGTTGAATAATATTTAACGATTAGGTCATAATATTTAAGCAACTAGGCACGGGCAGGAAACAAGTGCTGCAAGCACTTGGAGGTTTTCTGACCGTTATGGCATTAAAAAACTCCATAGGCTGATTTGAGAAACAAAAAGAAAAGAAAAACGTGTACAGGTCATACTTATAAGAAATGATGCAAACCTACATACAGGTTCCTAAACAATCCGACTTAGTTAAAAGTATGATTTGCACATGATTATTGGTCATATTATCAATTAAGTACCAAAGGATACTACACTTTACAATAAATGAAATAACCATCAGAAAAAAACAAAACATCAGGTAACCATCAATCAACTTTTGTTGAGGATTCAATCATTGAACTAAAATCACAGATGAATTAGTCAGTGAACAGCGCTGTAAAACTTTTTCCATCCGTTTCTGTAACAGAAAAATCTGTACCTCGTGAACAGTATCCTCTCCGTCATCTGGTAGCTCCTCTTCGTGCATCTGCATATTTTTGAAAGCTTCCACAAGACTCTCATTTGACCTTTCAGCATGAAGCATGTACTCCTCAGCTGGTGGATAGATACCCCTATTCAAGTAATGTTTTGTGAGAGCTTTATTAAAACAAAATAGTATTGACATCATTTTTTATTTGACAGGATGATTACAGAAAAACCGATCATCAACAACATGCATGGAAGAGGTAAAAAGGCACAACTTGACAAAAGGGGATATAGCTATATAAATGATGATACAAAAGAATAAAAACCTTTTGGGGGCGATGGCAGCTTCCACATTGAGAGCAATCTGCCAGTCTTCAAATAAGTTTGGGTACTCGTCAGGATCAGCCAATGACTCTGCTGCTTTTGGGTTTACCTGTAACAGCAAAGGGAACAAAAAAAGTGCAAAATTTAGAAGGGAAAAAAGCCATAGGCATGCAATTTGACACCCGGCCCAAGTCTAAAAACTAGATAGAATAAATACCACATGATTTTAACTAATTTTTGGCAACCTCAACTAAATAATAGGCTACTACCCTGAACTGGAGAGTACTGAAACTTTATGACAAATTGTACTCAGATTTTAAACATTCTTATAAGCAAACTCAATAACAACTCCAGTAGGACTGTACAGTAGCTATTCTAACTTCTAAGCAACAAGATCATGTTTGCATGTGTAACTAATGACAATACAAGCACCAAACACTAAGTTACCCAAATAACAATATGCT
Source organism: Eragrostis nindensis (assembly GCA_012490785.1). Taxonomy (NCBI): domain Eukaryota; kingdom Viridiplantae; phylum Streptophyta; class Magnoliopsida; order Poales; family Poaceae; genus Eragrostis; species Eragrostis nindensis. The sequence goes on from JAAXCT010000083.1 coordinate 548,743, forward strand.
GAAAGATTTAGCATAGAACTGAGTAGAAGGGAAGCAAAGGGAATTTATGACCTTTTGGAGATCCTTTTTCCATAATGTTACTATTTCTGGGACTTTGCTAGGAAGATAAGATCTCGCCATCAATGCTGCTTCCGGAATTCGGTTGCTGTATAAAGAACGGTAGATGATCAACACAAAAGAATGCTGGAACCAGCAAATGTATTAAACTTGACGGTCCTGCCCAACTGCCCATACCTTTCTACCAACAGTTGAAGGCATTCTTCCAATTTTCCTAGCATGAATAAACAAAGGAAAGCAACATTGTTCTTTCCTTGTTCTTTAGCCACAGATGCCAATTTCGTAATCCCTTCAGCATCCCCAAGGGATGAATACAAAAGCAATAAACCACTGAGGTCCGTAGCATGTAGAAGGCACTCCTCGGCCATCTCAAGCTGCAGAAAGTTGTATGAAATGTAAGACATGGTATGTGACATTAAGCTTTGCAAGATTGCATCCCACACTAAATAATGCAGAATAAATTAGGTGTGCAAATCGGTGACCCTAAAGAGTCACCTCCAAACCTCTTTAGTTCACTCAAATGAGTTAGTTTTCTAAATTGAGCCCCCATTTTGAAAAAATAGTTCATTGGACTGAGCTGAAGAGGTTCGGAGGTGACCCTTAGGGTCACCAATTTACACCCCTAACATAAATGGTATAAAATCGTAATAATTTATGAACGATACACCCAACAGCTGTACCTTTCCACTTGACATAGCTAACTCCTCAAATGAGTTAGTTTTCTAAATTGAGCCCCCATTTTGAAAAAATAGTTCATTGGACTGAGCTGAAGAGGTTCGGAGGTGACCCTTAGGGTCACCAATTTACACCCCTAACATAAATGGTATAAAATCGTAATAATTTATGAACGATACACCCAACAGCTGTACCTTTCCACTTGACATAGCTAACTCCCCTAACTGCTTCCACTTTGACTCACTTTGCACCTCAGCAGCAATTGCCTGCAATGTAACTATTATTGTTAGCAAAATTTGAATCATGAAACACTTTGTCGAGAATGACGAAAACAATAGAAATCAACTATACCTTTGCAATCTCAAGCCGACCAAGCTGCACAGCCAGGTCAAATCTGTAATTAGTATCTGTTGCTATCTCAAGGGCTTCCTCCAACATTCCCCGTGATTCCAAGAAACGTGCCACACTGACAGCAAATGATTATGTTAGAATGCTAAACCTGAGTTGCGAATACAGCAGTTGGTAGAACATCGTGCACCTGTCATATTGTTCCTTCGGAATGGATGACAAAACAGCATTCGCACGATCAAAATCCCCACGCATTACGAGTGTTTTATACTCTATCAAACTAAGGAGTAAGGTGTACCCCACAACACTGCAATAAGGAAACACATTAGCCGCGGCTGCAGATTAAAAGCACAAGTGAATATCAAATCATAAAAGAACAAAACTTACTTAAACTGCTTATCGATCAGATAGACACGGCTTTGGTTTGCAAGATATCCCAATAAATACATTGGCCGATCCAAGTGAAACAAGGTTGTGACCTGCGACATATGCAATGGTTACATTAGTTAGCTCTAGTAAAAGGCGATACAACTGAAAGGGGTATAACAGTTTTATAAGACAGAAAAACACACCTCTCCTCCAACGCAGTAGTTAAGCCGCGATGAAGAATTATTGTATATGAAACAATCGCCAACCCATAGCCCAGTTCGGACACGTTCATTGATCTCATGAAGCAATTCAAAAGAATCTTCCACACCTTCCTCACCAACTGAACCCCCTCCATCCAAATGAGATGAAACTACATCTCTCTATAAGGTGAAATGTTACATATTAGTACATTAACAACTGAGAAGAAAACGCTTGCCTTTAAACACCCAATGTACGAGTTGCTGTTGAATTCATACAATGGACATAGAAGAAGGTATACTTGTACATAGAGAACAGATGTAAAATTACTAATAACAAAACTCACATTATACTTCAAAATGTAGAATGATGTGTCGCTTGCAATTGTTACTAAATCACCACTGTCAGCCCAGTAGAGGTTCTGCAGTGAAGACAATAGATCTTTTCAGTGTCATAGCAATCCAAATGGCATAAATCCAACACGTTGAGTAGACAAGTCAATAAAATTTACTCACCTTCACATTGACATCAATTCGACGAATCAACCTGCATTCTGCCCAGTCGTAGAAACAAATGAAGTCATTTGTACACATAGCCAGCAATAATCCACCAAATATGCGTTCTGCAGAGAATGATGGCCTTATACTTTTCTTCTCCTGAAATTATCAAGTTCAGTCATGAGAGTATGTTTCAGGAACCGTAGAAAAAGAGATTGATAAAGAATGCACTATCATAATTTTCAGGAACCATAGCTAAAGAGATTGACATGGAATGCACTATTCCGAGTTTTCTGGAACCATAGTAAAAGAGATTGATACAGAATGCACTATCCTAGTTACTAAATGTTCACATTAATACTTTGAACCTCAAACAATACAGTAAAATGCATCTTACACATCAATATATTTAACAGTTTATTTAATAGCGTATCAACATACTATAGTAATGTATATGGTCTACAGCTAATTTATAACCTCAATAACCCATGTTTGCAAATAATATAAAAGGATGTTAATTACGACTAGAAATAGTGATTCTAAAGATATTTGTCAGGACACTTCTAAGCTGTTAGGTGATAACAAAACAAAACTTGTGAAAACACAACTGCTTTGTATCGAATGAAACCTGGAAATTTTTACTGTATATCTTTATCCTCGAGGTACTTTCTCTGACAGCATATTCTCCATCAGTTGACCAAACAAATTCAAGCGCAGATCCAAAAGATCTATTTCTCCATGCTAATGCTGTGTATATTATGTATTCTCCATCTCCACATACAACAACGAATCTCCCATTCGGATTGTGCCTTAAGCTCTGAAACAAATATCCATATTAATAACCCGATAATTAAGCCAGCACAAAAAATATATGTTGACCACAAAACAAGATTCGCCGATAAAATAAGTTCATGATAGCTCAAAGTAGCATTGTTTAAAGGAAATTAAAATTAAGAACCTATTTGTGAACCACCCAGATTATATAATCTAGCTTATCTATAAGCTGGGGCAGGGCAGCCTGGTGGATTATGGTAATCTGGCTTGTGAATTGTTATAATCTGACTATAATCTGAGAACTGTTTGTTTCAGCTGATTGTAAGCCGGATCAATGTGGGTGGGAAACAGACAGGTCCTAACCCTCATTGCAGCTTTTGTGATTACAAGTAAGATAATAATAGTAGTAAGTTCCACGTCGTCCTTGCTAACCATGAACTGTATGTGTTTCCTTTTGATATTTGAACTTGTAAGCATTGCGAGTCAAATGCTTGTAACAACAAATAAAACTTCTATATATGCAAAATTTCAAATCATAAATATCATGGATGCATGATGAATGATGTATTACCATGATTTACATTATTTGAAAAGCAAGAAAAAACTTAACTAATCTCCACATATCTTGAATGATGTATTACCATGATTACATTATTTGAAAAGCAAGAAAAAACTTAACTAATCTCCACATATCTATTGACCCATGATGAAGAATAGCACTTATGATTAAATTCAATCTCGAATGTAACCTACTTGTGGGTAGAGGTCGCAGCTTCCTAACTCCTTCACAGCCAATGGTAATCTCTCACCATCTGCGATCTGAAAACTGAAACAGTTAGACCATATTGAAATCTTATAGTATACAAGTTTTATACTGTAACGTATTAGCATGGACAACAAAGACAACCTCATTATCTGCACCAATAGTCTTGATATTGACAGTTTGGATTTCGTTATGCTTTGCCCATATGATTTTTCCACTGCTGTCCATGCTAGCCACAGGAACTTCACGGCCAATTTTTATCATAATTGTCCCTTCATCATAACCAATCACAACCCTACACAAATCAAGATATTCCATATCACTTACCAACTGATACAGGAAAGAACAAGTTCATTTAAACATGAGAAGGCATGTTTAAGTGAGACAAATAATATCATTGTCATGTTGTAGGAGACTGGAAGACACAATGCACACTTACTTTCCATAGAAATGTTTAAAATAAAAATCCGTAATAAAGGAGAGAGGGAGAGTACCTTCTTGACCCTTTCATATATCCCAATGCCCAAACTCGCTCAAGGCCATAGTTAAGTGTGTTCTCAAGCCTGTAAAAGCGTCAAACAAATGGCCATGCCGTCAGTCTACAAGAATAAATAGAAATTTGATGCTTGGCAAAAAATTAAATAATCTGGAGCACAGAAATAGGATTGGTTTGGAATTCTCAATAACATATCTATACAGTAGTTGATTTACGATGGTGCTATTCAACCAAATCATAAGCAGCAGGCAGAGGATTTCCAAATATTGAGGTTTGACACAGAAGTTTAATTTCATCATGCTGGTGTGAGGTTAAACTTTGGTTGCTTACCATATTAGGCCACAAAATGACTACACGTTTGCAGTTCAATGCAAGGAACATGTATGCCGGGGGCACTAACTAGATGAGAAGCAATACCTGTAGGTAGTAGAGTGCCACATGCGAACTGTCCCATCCTCTGAGCCAGTAATTATGATAGGTAGCTCCGGATGGAAACATACAGCAGAGATATTATGTGCATGTCCTTCGAGTGTCTGAACACAGCTCTTTGTTTGATAGTCCCAAACCTGATTCAACCAATAATGTCATAACAGTGTCCATATATGCAGACGGCAAAAAAATTCAATGGATATGGCAAACCTTTGCGGTCTGATCATCAGAGCCAGTAATTAGATACGGCCTATCGCCGCCAGTGAAGTAATCAACACAGTTCACGCCTTTTGAATGGCCATCTAATGTAAAGTTAGGATCAGGAGAACCAAGACTCCATATCTGAAATTAAATTAAGACATCACAATCAAGCTCATAAAAAAGGTAATGTAATACACAACTGTAGCAACCTAAACTTTTTAAAGGGGAAAAACACAAACCTTTATTGTGCGATCAAGGGAAGCACTAGCAAAAGTATTGGTATCTTTTGGGTTAAATGTGATTTGCATCACATAGTGAGAATGCCCCTCAAAGATTTGAGTACACACCCAGCCTTTATCCCAATCCCATAGCTTAATCAGCATGTCATCGGAAGATGACAGAACAAAAGGCTGGCTCGGGTGAACAGCCACACACCTAATGTAGTCAGTATGAGCTTCAAACACCTTGACCTTATCCATCGTATTGTAATTGTACACACGGATGAACATGTCGTCAGCACCAGCTACGACCCATTGCTTTCGTGCAATAAATTTAGCCGAACGAACTGAAATTGGCATGGCTATATTAGCATGATGGCATATCAAGAAAGAGAAGCAAACAGTACATTGAGCTGGCGTACCTGGTAAATCCGTGACTTCAAATGATTTCACCATTGTCTGGGAATAAGTTCATACAATTTCATCAGTTAAATTTCAAGCACAGACCTAACAAAAAATCTTTCTCAAATTTTAAAAACCAGCCCATCTTTCAGTTCCATATCTCTTGTCCTTTTGCTGCCCAATAAATCATGACATTGACTACAATTATTTCACTTTTCTTGCATCTGTTAATTGAATCTACTTTTGTGTTTGCCTTTTGCTCGTTTCATCTAAGTAGCCTGTCAAACTTCGACAATTTGGCTACACTTTCCAGTAAAGCAACTCGCATCCGTCCATCTCGGCAACTATCAGAGAGGAAGGTTTACTTTTGCCCCAACTAATAAATAACTTTTGCAAATGATTAAAGTTTTCCGCTCTGAGTTTCGTATGATCAGTTCCTACTTTTCTATTGTTGGCTTATCACCAAGTTCACATTACATACACAATAACAGCCTCTTAACAACTTTGACAGCAATTATCTATTAGAATAAATTTGCAAACAAAACAAATAATATAAGACATTACAAAGGTATTCATCCAGGCAAATCTATGCATGGGACTTACATGTTCCCAAACTAAATATTTTAGAAGTTAGCGATAGTCAAAGTTTTAAACATTTGACTGGAACTTTGTCCAAGATAACAAGTGTTCAAAAACTGGAGGAAGTGATTCCCAGTGTATCTTGATCTCTAAAGCTAATTGGAATGTGCAAGTAAATGCTAGTAATCATTGCATCAAGCCATCGAGAATCCATCCAGCGATCCAATTCAACACAAAATTAGAGAGTAAGCTACGGTGAAGCAATCACCAACCTGTGTCTGGTAGTTCCAGATGCAAACGCTCCCAGAGTAGAGACTCGACAAAATCCTGCACCACACCAAATAGCAGCAATGTGATTAAGCATGAAGTCGAAGCACCAAGCATTTCTGTGAAAACGCAACCAGCCACTTACCATGGCTCCGTCGGGTGCAGATCCACAGACTTGACCCTCTCCGACCTCTGCGCGAGCTTCCTCTGATCCAACCAAACAGGTAACCGACATCAGCGAAACGAATCTACCGAAACATTACCAACGTGCCCACACAGAACTCGAACCAGAAAAACCAAGCGGATCCAAGCTAGAGGCGTCGCGATTTACCTTGATATCCAAACGGAGCGGCTGCAGCACCACGCCCATCGCACGTCCACCGCCGAGAGAAACCAAGCACACGGAAAGGGAAAAAAGGGCAATCACGTCAGTACTGAACACCCAAACCACCAGATCCACGCAGAATTCGACAAGCCTCGCCGTGGATCTCGTAGCCTCGCGAGCCGCCGCGCGACACGAACGACCACAGCCATCGCGAGCGTGATCTCGCGTTCGAGCCAGAGCGGCACGCAGAGCGTCGAGAAGCAGTCTGGCGGGGGGAGAGAGGGAGGGAGAGGCACTTACCATTGTGGCGCCCCGACGGCTACGGCGGCGAGGCGAGGAGGTTGGAGAGCAGGGTCGTAGTCGCGGAGGAGAGGTTTCTAGGGTTTGCGGAGCGGGAGCGAGAGACACGGAGCCGCGCGAACGGTGGCGGTGGCCGCTCGCCGGACGGGGAAGGACGGGGAGACGCGGCGCGGGGGAGAGGAGGATCTGCGATGCGGGCGGGGGCGGTGGGAGGGGGTGTGAGTTGGATGGAGTGGGCGACGTCGGAAGCGGGTTAACGGGTCTCCGAGGTAGGGTGATTTGGATCTGGAGGGAGGCCGTGTGTTTTTTGGGATCGTGGATGTTGACTTGTGCTGACGTCGTGGTTAAGCAAAGCTGGCCAGTTTGTTTGTCCTGGAAAGCTGAACAGCAATTGATGTTAGCGTTAGATGGTTGTTAGAGTTCAGCAAACTTTGTAATGTTCCTCGTCGATTGATCCGTGTGAACAGTATTTTGTTGTTCTTACATTCTGTTACGCGAGCTGGTAATCCATAGTACGGGTTAGTCGGTTAGATTTTGTTATTTATCTCCTTTTAGCCACCTCAAGTAAAGAAGTGATCTCTTTTTTCTCTTTACAAAGGAAAAAAAGGAGTGATCTCTCTTTTACAAATGACTGTCATCAACGAAAGTCATGTCTTTTCTCCATGCCATCTTTGGTACATTGACTTGGGTCAAAATCTGAGGTAGTAGTTACTCTTGTTTTTCTTTTCTTTTGAAGCCTTCACTACTAGGAGAAAGGTTCTGGTGCTACCGCGGGTTGTGGTGCCACCGTGCTCCCAACCGCGGTAGCACCTCAATGGATGAGCGAAAAATTGCAACAAAAATATGAATGGATAGTGCATGCAACGATCTACAATTCATATTTTGGGTTGAGGTGCAACGGAAGCTCGTGCAAGAAGATACAAAAAAGAGAAATCAGACTTTGAATAGTAACGGGTTGCGGGTTCATGATGAACAGTTGCAACCCGCACTGTTCATAGCCTGATTTCTCTTTTTTGTATCTTCTTGCACAAGCTTCCGTTGCACCTCAACCCAAAATATGAATCGTAGATCGTTGCATGCACTATCCATTCATATTTTTGTTGCAATTTTTTGATGCATATTTACGGTGCTACAGTGCTCGGTAGCACGGTAGCACCGTAAGGGCCGGTAGCACCAGAACTTTCCTCACACTACTAGATACAACTCATACCACAACTCATACCTACACACACCCATGAACATGATCAGTCTGACTTACACACAGCTTGAAGATCGCATCCCTAAAAAGATCATCGGAGACCACCTGAATTCGATGTGCGGGTATCACATTCACTTTGTGCCACCATGCGAGGAAAGCATGTTGATTCAATTGGGTCAGACCCAGTGAGCGCGACGAAGTATGTCACATTTCACTTTTTGTCACCCACGCGAGATAGGACTCAAACTCGCATCGCGCTCTTATCACTTCGCTACGGGCAGTCCTATTCGCCCACAAGGAACTCAATCCCCCCCTCCTTCAGATTATAACTTATACAAATTCATGTTTTTCTTGTCAGAGTAGTTATTCTCTCATCATCAAGTGGTTAGGTTGTCTTCTCAATCAGATGTTGCTCTTGGTAACCAAAACATATTTCGTGCATTTCGACTTTCATCAGCAACTAATTTACTATGGATATGTGCCCATAAGTCGTATACTGGAGAGCTGCGAATCCAATGAAAAGTTGTACTTCCACTAAATTCAAAATTGAAACTGAACTGAATTACTTTTGCAAGACAAGGAAAGAACAGACTTAGCACGCATTCGCAGATGATTGCTCCATTGATTCAGAAACAAAGGTCATGCATCGGCAACAATATACAGGTGAAATAAATAAGGAACAAATTTTGCAGATAACTAAGCTAGTATACATGCTCCTCAACCTCCTTTTACAAGAGGAGAGAAATGAAGTGTTTTTGAGTCAAGGGGAACTCTTGATCAAACTCAGGCGGCAAGGCAAAGCTCACAAAAGCCCTGTCCTTCCCGTGCCTTGAGCTCTTCTGCTTGAGCAGAGCCACCGTACGGCTCTAATGAAGTGCGTACGTGGCGACGAGCGCGGCGACCATGAGCACGTAGGCGATCCCGCGGTCGACGGCCTGGCGGTCGATCCCCCGCCGCCCTCGCACGGCCGCCGACGCCACCGCCTCATCCGCAGCCGACGACTTGCCTCCTGCCATCGCGACGACGCCGACAAACGCCTTGAACACCCGAGCTGGCTGCTGCGACTTTCTCGCTGGAGCAACGGGAGACGAGTAGAAGACAGGAGAAGTTGTTCGACTATGCGGTGCGATGTGGCGAGCGAGAGGGAGGGTTGGTTTATATATCGGTGCACGGGGAGCGAAGGAAGAAGAAGACTCGCTCAAGTAAGTCCGGCCCAGGCCGGTAGCCGCCTCGTTTGATCGGAAGGCGACAAGGCAACAGGTCTGATTGTTTTCTCTTTCTCGCGGACCGCGTGGACGGCAGCGCGCTGCTGGGTTCTACTAGAATCTAGACGCGATGGCGGAAGGGGGGAGGTCTCTCTGGTTCGGAGTTATGTGCGGCCCCGGTCGACGGAGTGAGCGCGTGCGGAAAACGGCTGGAAATTGGCTCGGGCGACGGGGCGAGTGCGAGGAAAGCGCGCGGGTCCGGCCGGGTGCACGGGCGCAGGCGCCGGCTTTGACCTGGCGGCTCACTGCACGTCACGACTCACGAGCACGACACGGCACGCCGGAGTCATTGGTCCGGCCCAGCGGGAGCAGTTGTACACGAGGCGCCAGGCCGTATCTCTGCTCCATTTATCGGAAGCCCAGCCCAGGCGCCCCTCTTCGCTACATTTTGGGCCTTTGCTCATGCCTTGGGCGCCGCAGGCGGCAGGACCCAGATCGATCAGCCACGAATTGCGCAGCTCCCAGTTCCAAAAATCCAATCCACAGAGAAATCGAGAAAATTAACAGCATCAGTCCACACGAGCAAACGGCCGAGGCAATGCGTGGGTCAACTGCTCCTCTCCAAAGTTGAAGGAGTCCGGTCGCACCACGCACTTGACCCATCGCGCGCACCAAACCCCATCCCACACCTGTATCCGCTCGCAAAACACCGCGCAAACGAACCCCCTCGAAGCAACCAGCCCCGCCGCGGCGCCGCCTCGTCTGACTTGCCGCCACCTTCGTGGCGCTGGATTGCCTGACCGCTGATGGCCACCGGCAGCTCCGGAACGGCCGGCGCGGCGTCAAGCTCCGGCCCCTGCGCCACCGTCGCGGCGCACGAGCTACGGAGGCAGAGGTCCATGCCGGCCGCTGCCTTCGCGCCGTGCGGCGCCAGAGGCTACCGTTCGCTTGGCAGCCTTGGGGACGACGGCGAGTTCCACGGCCAGGGCGCGCCCGCGGCTTGGTCCGCCGGCGGCGTGGGCGCCGTGGCGCGCGCGCTGTGGGCGTGGCTCGGGAGGGGGAGGAGGAGGAAGGTGCTGAGCCGGAGCTGGTCGTCGTCGGCGGGGAAGGAGCAGTACGGGCACGAGGAGTACGCGCAGAACTTCGACGACGGCGCCGCGGCGGCGGAGCCTGAGAACCTGTCGCGGTCGTTTTCGGCAAGGTTCGCCGGGCGGCGGCTCGCCGTGCAAGCGCCGTGGGGCGACCGCGCTCGCTGAGGTCGCCGCCATGATATATAAAGCGCCGTCAGAGATGGCGGGGAGGTATGCTGGTGGGTTACCCGCCTCGACTTGTGCTCGGCGCCGTGATCATCAAGTCCCCGTCGCAGGCTTGGTGATCGATATGCTTTGGTGGCTTCGTGGCCATGATCGAGAGCTCGGACGGTGCGCGCACTGTGTTGACCGCGCGGCGCTCTGAACACACGGATGCAGGGAGCATGTGCTCTGCAGGCTGTAGTGCATTTCTTTACTATATCATTATAAAACATTTGTACATTTGTACTGTATATTACCTGGATGTCCTGGAATCAGTTCAAGCACACTGCACTTTTACACATCACGAATAGGTCAGATCATTGGAAGTCGGGGGCCATGGGTTTTAGGGGAAATACCCGGTTCAAAAGTATGGTTGATTTGCAATTGCCTCAAAATTAATCATGCATGCTTATGATGTTATTGTATTGCGCCGTTGCGATGCCGATAATCATCTGGACCAATTGCGGCGTAATATGAACGTCGTTTTGGCGCTGGTGTGCAGGTGCTGGTCCCCTGGCCACCGTGCTTTTGCCGATCCTCATCTTCAGCGCGCCCGCATCACCGTCAGCCAAGGGACGGTGGCGAACGCTGGTAATGCTCTCCTCGTGCAGGGCAACGTTGAGCAGCAGCTCAGGCTCTCTCGGAGCTTTCATAAACTCCTGTATGGAGAACACCCAGTCCACGCCGTTGCTCTCCGGGTGGTACGCGAACACCTCGTGCCAGCTCGTGGCGAGCAGGATCTTGCCTCCGAACGAGGAGGCGAGCGGGATCATGCGGATCGCACGGCCCATGCGGTTCCTCAACGGCGGAGGCAAACTTGCCAAGCTGATGCTGCAACGCAGTGACCACGACGACGACGGTGGCAAGCCGGGGACGGAAGAACCGGGCGGCAGAGTCCAGAGGTCGTACCATCCGACGGTGAGTCGGAGGTCCACCACCGCGCACAGGAAACCGTCGAGCTCGGCTAGGAGGAAGGAGTACCCCGACCGCTCTTCCGGTTGCTGTACCCACCCGAACTGCTCCGTTTCAACGGCGAAGGACAGGATGGGCTCCGGCGTGCTGAAAAAATCGGCTTCACCGCCATCGAAGTTCCCCAAAGTGTTGATGTGCCAGTAGAAGCACCCGTCCAGGAACACCGGCGGCCGGCCGTCGAGACCCTTGGCTGCGTGCGGCGGCACTTGTCCGGCGCAGGGGCGCCACCCGCCGGACCTCAAGCCGTACACCTCGCAGCGCTCCTGCCTCTTCCAGTCCTCGTACAGCCTGACCACCTTGTGCTCGCCGGCCGCCACGTCGAAGCCGAGCCCGGTGCTGGAGAGCACGTAGGGGCCGTAAGGGATCTCTCTCTTTGCCCACGGGCACGGCGGCAGGGCCACGTGCTCGCCGGTCGAGAGATTGCAGACGTGGTACTCCGATGTGCTGGGCAGGTAGAGTAGGGTGAGCCCGTGGCACGGCCGTGTGCCTGACAGGACGAGATCACCGTCGCGCAGGCCGTTCACGGTCACGAGTTCGCAGGCCGCCGCCGCCGCCTCCTCCTGCTGTCTGGTTACCTTCAGCTTGCACGAGTAGAAGCTGGTGACAGAGCTTCCAGCGGCCGGCGGCCTTGATGCGAAGAAGACGATCTCCGGCTGGGCACCGGCTCCGATGGCGCGGCGCGCCTGGACGAAGTGGTCGGAGGTGAGCACCGCTCGCCACGCCCGGCAGACCGCCCGGAAGCGAACGGCGGCGGCGACCGGAACGCGCGTCAGGATCTGCTCGACGATCACGTCGTCGGGCAGCAACGGCGCCGCCGGCTGGTCGTGCCGAGGCCTCTTGGAAGTTCGTGGCGGCGGTGCTTGGGGTTCTTCGGGCATGGCGGTGGATTGAATTCGTTCGATCGTATGCCAGGTTGATTCGTTGACAAAATCAATTGGATTTATGGGTGGGGTGTGCATATATACCGAACAGATATATAGAACGTGGTTGGCCCGCGAGGCCGAGAACAGGTGGGACGGGCGCGCTCGCTGAGGTCGCCGCATGGAAATCGATCGGTATATAGCGGCCGGGTTTTTTTTTTGAGGGAGTATATAGCGGCCGGGTTACCACGGTACTACTCCGACTTGTGCTCGGCGCCATGACATCAAGTGCTCGTGGCAGGCCTGGTGATATGCTTTGGTGGCCTCGTGGCCATGACCAAGTTCGTTGCTCGCTCGATCCAAATATTTGTTGTTCTCTCGAATAATCGGGCAACGACACAAATAATTCAAAGCTTCATAATTCCAACATACACATTTCAAATTTAAACTAATGTTCAAATTTCAAACTTTGAATTCAAATTTAAACATAAAAATGGCCGAAATGCATGAATAGAGATCATGACACATAGAGAAGAACCACCTCACGCATTGCCATTCTCACTTTTGCTTGCGGCGGTCGCTTTCTTAGCAATGTCGGCATACATTGCGAGAACCCATTCCCTTTCTGTTGATCATCAAGGCCGGTCGAGTCCTCGAACACGATCTTGTACTCTTGCTTCATTTTCTTGGCACTTACTTCCTCTGCTTGCACTCTCAACTTCTCTTGTTCGTTTGTCACCTTGTGCTCCTGGAGGGACTTGATGTAGTCCCATCTTCCATTATCTGACTCTAATTTTGCTTGCTTGTGTTGCTCTCTTGAGACCTCAATCTCCTTCTTGGTTGTGATGATGTCTTGGGTGTTACTATTACTTTATGCCTCAAATTGATGTGCCATGTGCATGTTACAAGTCGTGCAATGAGAGTGCCGCACTCAGCATGCATGTGCGGATAACCGGAGGTAGTGTCACTTTCGCAGCTCTTGTAACGAGCAAGGACATGTCTCCGTGGCAGTGGTAGGAATGTCATGTGGACTATGACAGTGAATGGTGAATTATGAAATATCTAGGCCTAGATATTTGCAACTGGATCCAATTGGTAGATATTAGTAAGTAAACCAGATAATTAATATGTATGAATGAATTGACTTTTGAGCTAAGAAACTTGAAGAGATAGTGGACGTTCGCCACTTGAGAACATTCAAATGATTCTGTAGTGGTGTCTCACAGTGACACTAAGGATCTTTTTGCGTGCTGGGGAGGGGAGGAGGAGAGGAGGGAGTAGTACCTCAAGGAATTACAAAGCCCGGTGTTAAGGAATGCTAAATATGGTTCTTTTCGAAGACGTTACAAACAAATTTGTTTATCTGATAAATTATTGTAATAATATTTGGGTTGTAATTTTACCTCAGGATCAGTGGTACCATCAATTTTATTGTAAGTTACTAGTTAAATTTAGAATGAGAGGTTAACTCAGTATCATTGTTTCCTTTAACGTGTCATGTTCACATTGATTAGCCAAGATCTAAAGTACCCCCAAACACATTACGTACTGGGTTGAACTCCGAAAGTGGCGATGAAAAGAATATAATGCCGAAATGAGGTAAAGCAAGTGATGGGGCACAATAAGTAAAGTGGAGACTGAGAAATTAACATCATGTCATGGTCGGCACCTGAAAAGTTACCATCAATAAAATTTGACATCGTGGGAGCCGAGCAATGAAATTGGCCAAGTTTGGGGCCGAGGTTGAAAAGTTAGTTGCTGGGGATGTGTGTCGTCAAGAACGAATCTCGAAACTGGCGATAGCGAGGTGTCGACCCGACATGTGCTAAAATAAGACTTATCACTGGAGCTTCCAACGTTAGGATAGGAGCCGCCGAAGTCGAGCGTTATTGCTGGGACATTGCCATTGCCTGTTGTGGGAGACGCATCAGCGGGAGGAAAGAGGATAAAATTTGTTACATTTTATTGTGACCGAGTGGTCGAAAATTAATACCGTATTGGACAATCCATTGAACTTAACAATTTGGTGTACTGACAACATATCACGACCCACAAACATAAACTATGTTTTTTCTTTTTCCAAATATTCGTTTCTTCTTTTATAGCTTGTATTACTTATTAACTAATTAATTATTATTACTTAGATTTCATACTTTATACATTTAACAATTTTAACATTTCAAAATTCTATTTTAACACTCAGAAAATATTGAAAATTTTGAAATCATAAAAATAATTAAAATATATGCATATTTAAAGGTGGCTGGTGCGGGCGCGAGGGGCAGTGCGGCGGGATGGCGATCGCAACAGGGAGGAGGGGGCGACGAGCGAGTGGGGAAGAGAGGAAGCTCGGCGAGGACGACGGGGGCTGCTCGGGCACTCGGTGACGAGCCCGGCGGGTTCGACCTGCGTGGGCGAGGGGCGGCGCGGCGGGAGCATTGCGGCACGACGGTCGGGTGCTATGAAAATAATCTGCTTGCCAAACGGTACGCTTCTCCTGCTAGCGATTCTATCGGCAGCGGCTTTGGCGGAAATCGTGATTTCCACGGAATCGCTACCCAGGAGGTGCAAATGGGTTCATCAAATATTTTCCCATAACAAATGACATAATAAGTAATATAAGAAAGATTAGGTCTAGAGCAAAATGACCTCGATAATATGCTTAATATGAGCTAACTAAACCCAAAACCCGAAAATACAATTACTTACCTTTATCTGCCTTTTAATATTGTGCATGACGCATGTATGAAATTAACTTTCCATAAATATCATATGAGCTTACCATAAATTGACTAGTTGGACCTCACAAGTTGGCTACAAGGCCATTTTTGATGCTATTTGTTTGGGACGGAGGGATTATAGTAAAGTGTGTTCTCATAGTTAAGTACAAATCGTTCCTTGGACACTTTTTAGGGACGTTCCTTGGACATGTTACGTGTACGCAAAGTATCTTGAAACAGACCCGCATAGGAATAGAACTGGTCCTATCCGTTACGGTCGTGTGGACTCGTGGGCTCGGGGGTTTCACGTCGACGCGTTTTATAAGTCCAGTCGTCGAACGAATCCAGCCCGACTCATCCACAAATCAATCTTGACACGACATGCCAGAGCCACAATCGCCGCCGCCGACATGATCGTCCGAGATGCATCGGAACGCCGTGCCGGCACCGCCGCTGCCCGATGACGTGATCGTCGAACAGATCCTGACGCGCGTCCCGGCCGCCGCCACCGTTCGCTTCCGGACGGTCTGCCGGGCGTGGCGCGCCGCGCTCACCTCCGACCACTTCGTCCAGGCGCACCACCGCGCCTTCAGAGGCGATACCCAGCCGGAGATCGTCTTCTTCGCGCCGAGGCCTGGCGCCGGAGGCTCCGGTGGTACCGCTTTCTACACGTGCAAGCTTGATTTAAATACACATCAGAACGGATCGTCGTCGTCGGACGAGGCGGTGGCGTCCGCCAGTGAGCTCGTGACCGTGGACAACTTGCGCGCCGGCGATCTCGTCCTGTCTGGCACCAGGCCGTGCCGCGGGCTCACCCTCCTCTTCCAGTTCCACCCCTGCGTTTCCGCTTACCACGTCTGCAACCTCTCCACCGGCGAGCACGTCTCCCTGCCGCCGTGCACACCACCTGCTGGCTCGTACATTCACCGCCCCTGTTACGAGCTCTCGAGCACGGATCTCTGCTTTGACTCCGTGGCCGGCGAGCACAAAGTGCTCATGCTCTACGAGGACCGGGAGAATCATCAGCGATGCGAGGTGTACGGCCTCAGGTCCGGCGGATGGCGCCCGTGCGCCGGACAAGTGCCGCCGCACGCGGCCAAGGGTCTCGTAGGCCAGCCACCGGTGTTCCTGGACGGTTGCTTCTACTGGCACATCGACACGTTGGGAAACCTCAATGACATCAGCACGCGGGAGTCCATCCTGTCCTTGGTCGTGGACACGGAGCAGTTTGGGTGGGTGCGGCCGCCGGAAGAGCTGACGGACTGCTCCTTCCACCTAGCCGAGCTCGACGGCTCTCTCTGCGCGGTGCGCTTCACCCTCGACGAGGAGTACAGGCTCTGGACTCGGACTGCCGGCAGCCCCGGCTCGCCGCCGTCGTGGTCGCTGCGCCTCCGCGTCAGCCTGGCAAGTTTGCCTCAGCCGATGAGGAACCACCTGGACCATGGGACCCGGATGCTCCCGCTCGCCTCCTCGTTCGGAGGCAAGATCCTGCTCGCCACGAGCCGCCACGAGGTGCACGCCTACGACCCGGAGAACAACAGCGCGGACAGGGTGTTCTCCATGGCAGATTTCGTGAAGACCGCCGGAGAGGCCAGGCTGCAGCTGCTTAACATCGCCTTGCACGAGGAAAGCGTCATGGGTGTCTGCCACCGCCCAGCGGCCAAACACGGTGGCCTGTTGAAGATGAAGCTTGGTAGCAGCGTGATTGCCAGGCGAGGTCCAGCGCCGCTATCAAGCTGCAGCTGATGCAGTCAGTGATGCTCGGCGGGGCAATGGAGCAATACCGATACCTCATCATTGACTTTGCATAACTAATTTGATGAAGGGATGCCTCTTGGTTTACCAAGGGTCATTGTTCAAGGCCTCGATGATCAATCGGTTCAGCGACGGTTTTGCCGTGGTGCCGATTGTGCTGCGGCCGCGCGACGGGCAGGACGCCGTTTCCCACCACACAACGGAAGATGGCAGCCAGCCGGCCGGCCACACAACGAGCAGCCTGCACCGTAAGAATGGAGTGGAAGGGCAAAAAAAGAAAAAAAGGATGCACCAGCCGGGAATCGAACCCGGGTCTGTACCGTGGCAGGGTACTATTCTACCACTAGACCACTGGTGCCAGGATGGATTAATATCTAATACACACGTATTGAATCTACAAGCTCCGTCCTCCCCATTATGCTGAAACCTCCATAAAACATTGTTGAACTGTACCGCACACAGTTATTGCCGCCGTTGGCAGCAAGCATCTCACATTTCCTTTCTTCAGATTTCTATCCCTGGCCTGCGGCCGAGGTGTGTTAGACAGATGGTGTGGAGTGCAACTGCTTCTCCCAGTACCCAAGTCGAGGAACCGACGAACCGTCCACCTAGTGTGCGTGCTGCTGGGTCGAGGCCGAGCCCTCTCTGCTCGAGAACACGTACGGGCAGCAAGCCGCCGCGGTGCTCCATCTGGTGCCGACGACGTCGCCACCAACCGCGGTGCCTGGGAGTTGCCGTGCCGCGCCACGAAGACTGCACTAAGGTAAGCTTACCCTAGCGTGTGGCCGTACGTCTAGCTAGCCAGCGCTGCCTGGGAGTTGCCAGTCCCGCTCCATGCCTGCTCCTCACAAAAAGGGTTCCTTGTCCAGGTGAGCCCGAGCTGCTAGCTGCTCAACACATTGCCACGCATATGCACGAGGAAAGCATGACCGTCCTTTGGCCGACGGCGACGCGAGCCGGCCAGCTGAAGATGAAGGTCGGCAACAGCACGGTGGCGAGGCCACAAGGACCTGCACTAGCACACCAACACGATTATTTCTCGAGCATGTGGAGACCTGTGTATCTCTGTATTAGAGACAAAAATCACCGAAACAACTTTCATATTACACCACAATTGGTCCAGATGATTCTCGCCAACGGAGCAATACGATGACATCATTAACATGCATAACTAACATCATCATCTGATTCTTGATGAGGAGATTGTGAGAATTCTGTATTAAATTCTGGACGAGAAATGCCATCCTAAAACTTATATGGGGTGTTTCTTTGCGCCTCAAATCGCATGTGCATGCGCACGCTACAAGTAGTGCAATGAGAGTGTCACACTCTGCACGGGGGAGAGGTAATGCCACTTACACACGCTCTTTTGAGGCGTTTTGCAAGGACTTGTCTGAGTGGAAGAATTATTGTCTTGTGGACTATGACAGTTAATGGTGAAGTATGAAAATATCTAGGCCTAGATATTTGCAACTGGATCCAATCTGTAGATATTAGTGAATAAACTAGATAAGATGTGTGAGTGTCTTGACTCTTAGCTAATATATTTTTTTTTTTGCGAGGAACTTAGCTACGATACTTGAAAGGAGATAGGGGATTTGGGTGTTGGGGGAGGAGGAGGAGGAGAGGAGGGAGCACCTCATGTATTCATAAGTTTCATAGCCTGTTGTTAAGTGCAAATATAACTAATATCTCACAGACTCAAACCCAATTAAGTTGCCAGTGATTAGAAAATGAGGCAAATCCGAATCACAAATTGTTAGATATGTACACTTTAAGTCATTAACAATACTTGATGTCAGAAAAACATATAATGTTAATGAAGTGTTAGTTGATCGAGCTGATTATTTGTATCAACTTTCTGTTACAAAATGCCATTGAATGGTTGTGAGTAAGCTAGAGTTTTTGGTAGCAAATAAAAGGGCATGCGCACATAATTTGCAAGATTTTGAAGATATAAACTTTGATTATGTAGAAATTACAAAACCGCGATGACATGGTGAGTTTTGTTGATCAAATAAAGCAAGAACTAATAGTCTCTTACCCTTTGCTTTTATATAGTCTCTTACATTGCAAATGGAGTATTATTATTCATTTGTTCTAAGAATGCTATAATTATGAATGAATAGAAGAGTGTTCCCAAAAAATGATACAAAAACTAGAGGAACTACACTTCATTAGAAGTCGCGTAGCATCAATAGGAATTAGGAGGGATAAGATTTTGCTCTTGGAGGACAACAACAAGACTCACACGGGAGGAGAAGGAGGGCCACGTGGGAGCCGACACCATGTTTCTTATGCCAAAATGACTAGGTTGTCTCCATGAAGTATGCCACACCTGCGGTTTTGTCTAGAGTCCCACGAGGTATTCCTGCTACTTCGTCAGTCGACCAATGCCGATGCGATCCATGTGTCGAAGCACCTGACTTTGTGCTCACTTGCTACTATCAGATGGAGGATATGCCTTCTACCGACAGGCCATCGGAGTTTGGTTTCAGAGCCACTTCATGGAGGGTGCACGCTAGAACACATCGTCGTCAGGTGCACTTTTCCTTCTCAGGGCAAGGTGTTTTAGGAGATCTTCACTGACGAGCCCAATCCCACCGAGTCATGATGTAGTTGCCTCCTCAAATTTTGCTACGTGCTATTGATAGACTGACGTGATGATTAATTAGGAGACTTGTATATGGATGAGAGTTGTGATCTATGCATGATAAAAGGATGCCGGTCTGCGAAGCATGACCATGCAAACATGGTTTTGGTGTACTTGTAGTTTCTATACACAACATAGTATCAAAGTTGTGTTCGAGTCAAGGCATCTCACCCACACAGGAGACAGACCGCACATGAACGTCCTTCCTGGCCACGTCCTTTGAGGGGATGTAGCGACCCGTGTTTTCGTGATCATCAAAAATCACTAAAAATTTGAACTTTTAAAAACTTTTCAATTAAAATCAATTTGTTAGCTTAGTTAATAACAAAACCCAAAAGTTTTTGAATTTTAAAACGTGCACAAACATCACCATATGCATTTTTGTGTTTTCTTGGCTTTGTTTAAATGTTTGTTTGAATCTTCCTTTTGAATGAATTCAAAATTCATTCAAAATTAATTCCTATAAAAAGCTCAAATCTTTCTCTCTTCTGGGGCCGCCCTCTCCCTTTTTCTCTTCCCCGGCCCAGTCTCTCTTCTTTCTCTTCTCTCCCGCGCCAGCCTGTTCCGGCCCAGTTCGCTTCCGCCCAACACTCTAGCCCAGCCTGCCTCTCTTTCTCTCGCTGACGCGTGGGGCCCGCGCCCACGTCGTCTTCCTCCTCGCGACCGGCGCACTTTGCGCCGTCGCCCATACCGCCCGGTCGCCTCGCCGCCTTAGTCATCTCCGGGCTCCAGGAGCAGCACGTGCGCGCGAAACCGCCTTCCCTGCCCTGTCCCATCGCCGTCCTCCCCCTCAACGTACCGCGCGCGCCAAGTCTCTCCAACTCCGGTGACGCCCATGCCGCTCTCGCCAGCCACAGTTCGCCTTTCCCTCGCTCCGTCGCATCGTAAGCACTGCTCAAGCGCCGCGCAGTCGTCATCGCCATCCCGTCCCAGCTCAAACCGCCTCTGCGCGTCACCTCGCGCATTTACTCCGGCGAGATTTTTCTCGCCGGCGAACCGACCTAAGGCGAGCGCGCAACCGCCATTGCCAGCTTATAAAGCAAGGGGCAGACCCCGTTTCCCTTCTCTGTTCTCATTCCCCTCCCGCACTCACTCTCGAGCACTCCCTCTCACTTTTTCCCTTTCTCTCTCAATTCCGGCGAGAACTCCGACGAGCTCTTCTTTCCTTTCCGGTGAGTCCCGACGTCAACTTCTCCCTCTTCTAGCTTCTCCTTTCCGCGCTCAACCTCACCGTGCTCATCTCGTCCGCAGCCGTGCCCTAAATGAGGAGATCGACGTCGTAACCCTAGCCGCCGTCTTCCCCGTCGCCGGCCACTCTCCTTCCTCTCCTCTCCCGTCCGAGCCCACGGTAAGCCTCGCCGTGCTTCTCTCTCTCTCATGCGCTCTCTCTCTTTCTTTCTCGCACTCCCGCGCCACCCACGCACCGAGCGCCGGCTCCGCCGCCGCTTTTCCCTCTCGTCGCCGGCCGCCGTGAGCTTCCTCGCACGCACACTCGCGACCACTCACACTCACACTCCGAGCGCTCCCGCTCCTTTTCCCTTTGTTCGCCGACGCTTCGCCCAACTCCGGCGACGTCGCGCCACCGCTCCCGTCGACCTCGTCGACGACATCACCCACCGCCACCTTCGCCGTCCCTCGTAGAGCCCCGTCGTCCACTCCGCGTCCACTTTAGACCCCTGTAGCCGCTGCCGGCGAGGATTCCGGCGAAGACGTCGCCGCGCGCCGCCGTCCGCCGCCGCACCCTTGACCGGTCGCGCCGCCGTCCGACGTGGCCGCCACGTCGGCGCGCGGGCCCGCGACGACCGGGTCGCCCTGCTCGCGTGGCGGACTCGGCGTACCGTGGACCCGCCGCTTTGCACCGCCCGGTCCACCGTTCTGTGGACTTGGCTCACCAAATAGTAGCGCGCGGACCCCGCTGGGCCCTTTGGCCCACCGGACAGTGAGACAATCTCGCTGGAAATCGCTACGTACACCCGAAATTGTACCCAGAAACTTGATTCGAGCACATTTCCAATATCAGAAAAATTCCCAAAAATCCCCAAAAATCCAATATTCCTTCCTAACCATTTTGCAACCCTTGTTACCCTCTAGAAAATTAGGATGATAGTTATACTTAATTAAGGTAATCAAATCCTAATCAATTTCCTTTCTTTTACTTCAAAAATCAATATCTTCATCATTTTAACTCCAATTTTGGCGAAACTTGCGCCAAAATTCATCTAAAATCCTATTCTATCCAGTGCCACCAAAATCAACTCCCCTCCGGTTTCATTAGGATTTTATTTGATTTATTGCCTGTTAATTCGTTGCAAGCGGTAGATTTATCTTTTGTTAAATCGTTAGATAATCAAGAAGAGGAAGCAGAGGACCCTGATTACGAGGATTTAGAGGAAGAAGAGCTTGGTGAAGGCAAGTCTAACTTCCTTTGATCATATTGATCCCATGTTTATGAAATTATCCTAATTAGAGCTGTTTATAAATAAATTGCATGGAATTTAAATGAATTTAAATGCTAGAATGGTCCTATGCAATATTTGATTGCCTGCCTTGACTTGATTATATCCTGTATCCATGTTAACCCTAGGAATCAACATCATTAATTTAATTAATGAATTGTTGATATGCTCACTGCTTAGGACTTTCACCATGTGTTTAATTAATACTGCTCACATGATTTTCGTGTAAAATACGTGTGTCTTGGTGGTGTGTGTAAACGAGAAATTGGGTGGTTTAATAATAAGTGCAACCCTAGTGAGGGATGTTTTTGGCGGGATCAGGCAAGGTAGTCCTCAGTGGGGAGGCTATCTCATTGGACGCCCTTCCACGTGTGGATCGGCTATTGAAGATGCCTGGTTCGGTCGTATAAGGACCGGTTCTTGTGCCGCCTTTGCCTAGCACCTCTCGCGCAGCGACAAGCCGTGAATGGGCACGGGATTGGAACTACACCCTACTAGTCCCCACCCGGTACCCCCCGGTGGCAGGAGATTGCAACGGAGTCCCAGGAGAAGACTCGTTCGTTGGTGGGTGTTCGAGATCCGGCATTTATGACTGGCCATGTTATTATAATTACGAAGCCTCTGGTGATGTCTGTGGGGGATGTCGTGGTGGTACGAAGTAGGTACGGAACCTTTAGTGGGACAGTCCAAACTATGACGATAGAGAGGACTGGACCACCTTGTGGGGAAATTTGTGCACCCTTGGCCAAGGTTAAGAAACTTTCCGGAAAGCCGTGTTCCACGGTATTGGACAACGCGAAAGCATCGCACACACTATGATTAGACTCTTGCGTGCGTAACCTTGGTGTGTTTTTGGAAAAACGCCGGTTTGGAGCCGTGTGCTGGTTGTCGGCCAGTGATAAAATTGAGGAACTGGCGGGATGGATTGCATCTCCCCCAGGGCCGCTCAACCCCACTAATATCTACTGATACCTGATTAGAATTGCGAAATGCTTTGTTTTCAAAATAACTCTGCATAAACTTGGCTTTCTCGCCTTGTCGCTAACCATAAGCCTAATCCTTTGATAATCCCTTGCATAATCATACCCCTCGTGTTAGGCTTGCTGAGTACCTTATGTACTCACCCTTGCTTAAATCATTCAGAAGATGAGCCCGACTATGACTTTCAAGCCGATGGTGATGAAGAGTAAAGCTTGGCCTTCACTCAAGTGGTGCCTGTAGGAGTGGAGCCCTGTTGTCTTCCGCTAGAATTAGTGTTAGCCTGGCTGCTGCGTCAGCCTTTGAGCGTGATGTCTATGTGTGCTGAGGCCGCTCGCCTCATTTGTACAAAGACCTTTGTGTAATAAAAGGCTTGTATGAAACTCGGTATTATAAATAAAGCATCAGTTGTGAAGCATTCTGTAAAAGTGTCGTATCAGCTACTGATCCAGGGATTGATACGGTAAACACTAAGTACTTCAGAAATGGGGTACGACAGGGGAGGGGTAAGAGTGTAAAGCCCATGGACCTCTTCCTTGTGCTTGGCAGGCTAGTGTAGGTGAAAGCAACATAGTATCTTATGGGAAGTCTAGTGGGAGATGATCCAACTTAAATAGCTAGTCTGCAAATGCACGGTAACTCCGGATTAATCCTTTTACGCGAAGAAAGGACAAAATCATAAGCGAGTTACTGTGTAGGTGAGGTTCGTGCAGTGTGTGCGCTCGGACATGAGCCGTATTTTAGCCTAACACATTACATTTATGCAAAGAGTAATCATAACATTGTTGCGGTATAGGATCAGCTGAGCCCGCAGCTGCATTCTACTCCTACTCTCCCAAGAAAAAGGTTAATTACTGCAGCCTGCACAGCTAGCATGCATCGACTTATCATGCTAATTTGATGTGTACCGTGTCACCTATTTTTCTTATCGATACGAAAACTTCAGGGCATATATCACACAAACACCGTTTAATGTTTATTAGCAGCGCAATAATTCATACCCAATTATTAGGAACCAGCACTTAAAGATGAACCATTTTTGTTATATTTCTGCTTTTTTCTTTGTAGTAGGTGAATTCTATTCATAGTTGAAACACTTCTAAAATATTGAACAACCAAATGCTTTCATTTTCAGGATGAAACGAAAAATCCCTTTATATAAAGGAAAAACCTGGCATATTTAGGAAAAATATGATGAATGGGATCCAAAAAAAAAAATTGTACTTACAAATTGAGGATGGCACTGACGCTAGCATTTCGCAACAAGAATAACAATTATATTATGCTCAGTGCATCATAATAAGGCATCTTTAGATAAAGAATTACAAATATTGTGACAGAAGCATGACTAAGAAACTTCTTTCCTCCCCACTTCTTCTTTTCCTGAGGTTGAGCCCCCCAAACCTCCAGGCCCCTCAGCAGACACGCTCAATGAAGATCATGCATCCACTACATGATAATTCGCAGTAGGGTAAGAGGTGAAGATGTCAAGGAGTTGATGCTTGAGCCTTTCGTTGCTAGTTTGATCCATAAGGTCACGGTCACTTGCTCAAGCATTTCTGCAGCACTCAAAAGGTTCTCTAAAACATGGAATGCGGAATGTGCTCCATTAAAACCTTCGAATTCTACTTTTCTAAGGATGGAAAGGGCGAAATCTTTGATACTCCAGTCTCTATGATGATGGCAACTACAGACTTGTGAGCATTCTCCCACAAGCTGAAACAAAATACAATATAAAAACATTATGATTTATTTGCATACCTGGGAGTAACAAATATAGAGTAATGTAAAGCTCGACTAAAGAAATTAAAACATAGGTACCCTACAACTCAATGAAAAGAAGTTGTGAATCTAGGATAATTATATTTTCTAAAACAAAAAGAATAAACATATCAAAGGAGAATGAGGAGAATTATCCCTATTTCATGGTAAAATAATGTATCCAGATATAGGGAAAACGAAAAAAGCCTTGACTTCTTCAATGTAAAATACTTTTATCTGTGTAGGGGGCACTTTATTAGTTAATGGATCACACTGCAGCATAGTTTATAGTTATCGGCAACAACAACAAAAAATCATTTACACCCAATTACAGAAGATCAGTACATGAGATAATTTTTATTGATACATAAAATTAGAACAATAAAATGAAGATATGGGTGGGTCCAAGAGCACTGTAAGTTCTTCCATACCCTGGACCTTTTGAAGTAGCTGTAACACCGTGGCAGCAAATACATGCCCATCTGTTTTCAATTCTAACATAAGAATTGAAGTCCTGGGAAGCGTTTCCAACCAATCAAGCATGGGGTAAATTGCGAGAGAGACGCTGCAAATGTATATAAATGTTACTTAATTAGGAAGAGCAAACACGAGAAAAACAAGCTGACATCATGCAATGGAATTGATGCCATGACTAAGCCTCAAAGCGTGCCTTATGTCTTGCTGCCCAGTTCATGAAAAACATCCACCTCTTGCATTTTTTTTGAGATGATGAAGGGTTTGGGATTTGAGAAGGCAAAAGTAGGAGTGAAGTTTTGATAAATAGAATATCCAGGCACTTCACGTGGCAGCATGATTAACATATTTCTTTGTGGACCGTCATTTTATGATTTCTGCCCAAGCTAAACATTAGAAGCAACCATAAAACCTAATAACATATATAACAATATATATCTAGTAATTTTTTAAAAAAAAAACCGTGTAAGCAGCATCTATCTTTCTCCATGCATAAACGAACATGAGAAAACGTACGCACCGGAGCTAGAGACATGCTGATGCTTAGGAGACGGACGCCCGGAAAGCTGCTGCATGAAATGCTCTACGCCATTGCCCACACGCAGGCGATCATTCAAGGCCAAGCGACGCATCCCGATTAGCACCAGCTCCCTTAGCTGAGACATGTTGCCTAGCTCCAGTCAGCCTGGTCAGATTTTTGGCGCAATCCAAGGTGAGCTTCTCCAGGTTCGTCGACGAGACTGAAACGTCGTCGATATTGTTGGAGAGAGACAGATGCTTGAGCATGGGTGCCTCGACGTGAAGCCGCGATGCTTGACAGCTTACAGCAGTGGACAGCTCCTCCAGCAACGGCAGGCTGATGGCGGCGGCCGTGGCGGCGAGCTCCGCTTCTATCTCGAGAACGCGGAGGCGCGGGCACCTCGGGAGCAAGGCGGCGGGGTCGAAGACGCAGCCCTTGAGGGCCAGCCGCTCGAGCCCGAGGAAGAGCTTGTCACCCCGCGGCGGCGCCGCCAGCCAGAAGTTCTGCAGCCTGAGGTCGATGGACTTGGTGGAGCCGAAGCTGGGCATCCTGACGCGCCTCCGGGAGAACGCGGTGGTTTGGACTTTGGAGAACAGGGACATCTTGAGCTCGGTCCTGCCATGCTCCCAAGAGAACAGGTCAACCGCAGTCTTCACAGCTTGAGTCGACTCGTCATGCTAACTCGGTTTGTACCGTGCCACTGATTTTTCTGATGGACTCGAAACTTCAGGGCATATATCACCCACGCACCATTTTATGTTTTTAGCTTTAACTCTGCAGCCAATAAGTCATTCCAATTTTTAGGAACCAGCATCTAAGATGGGCCTTTTGTTATATTGTGTACGCTATTTGTTGGCTTAATGGTGTGATCTCAGTTCAAACACTTTTTAAATATTTAATAGCAAAATATATCATTAGACGAAAAGGCTGAGGTCCTTTCATTTGTCTGATGGAACAAAATTGCCCTTTATCTAAAGCAAACACAGCATTTCACAGCCAATATTCAGGATAAGGCCATCTTCGGGGGAAAAAAAATACAAATACTGTGGAAGAAGCATTAACTGAAGAAAAAGGTTTTTCTTTCCTTCCCATTTGTTCTTTTATCAATGGAGGTTCAAGGGTTGAGCCACCTAAATCCCTAAGATCCGCCCCTTGTTAAGCATTACAGAGCATAATGAAATAATTTCTTCTTAATTTTCGAAGTAGAACATTGAAGATCATGCATTCACAACATGATATGTTACAGTAGGGTAAGAGGTGAAGATGTCGAGGAGTTGATGCTTGAGCGTTTCGTTGCTAGGATCCTCGTCGCGTAATGTCACCGTAACTTGCTCTAGCATTTCTGCAGCACTCAAAAGGTTCCCTAAAACATGGAATGCACAATGTGCTCCATTGAAACCATTGAATTCTACTTTTCTAAGGATTGGCAGGGAGAAATCTTCAATGCTCAAGTCTCTATTATGATGGCAACTACAGTCTTGTGAGCATTCTCCGCCAAGCTGAAACAAAAACAGTATGAAAACATTATGATTTGTTTGCAACTTGAGAATACCAAAATTGAGTAATATAAAGCTCAAGTAAAGAAATGAAAACATAGGTACCCTACAACTCAATGAAAGAAACTGTGAATCTAGGATACTTGTATTTTGCAAAAAAATAATAAACATATCAAAGGAGAACGAGGTGGATTATCCGTATTTCATGGTAAAATAATGTATCCAGATAGGAAAAAGAAAAAAAGCATGAAGTTCTCCTAGGTAAAACTCTTTTACCGGTAGTGGGCACTTTGTTAGTAAATGGATCACACCGCAGCATAGTGTATAGTTATCGGCAACCAAAAAAAAAATCATTTGCACCCAATTACGGAAGATCAGTACATGAAATGTTTTTTTTATGAATACTACATCTGTTTTTCTTTTGATGACATTCAGACAAGAATTGAAGTGCAAAATTGAACTAAAACCTTTGTCTGAATGTCGAGAATAAATGATCGGAGGGAGTACATAAAATTGGGACAATAAAATGAAGATGTAGTGGTGTACCTTCGGTGGGTCGAAGAGCACTGTAAGTTCTTCTATACCCTTGACCTTTTCTAGCAGATGCAACACTGTGGCAGCAAAAACATGACCATCTGTTTTCAGTTGTTTTTTTGACTGGTCAACGGGGGGAGAGGCTCCCACCTGATTTTCCATTATATTAATGGGTGGCCCAAAAATAGCCCATAATTACATCAGAAGTGTGATTTTGAGAGTTTATATCTAGAGTCTATAGTTTACATATTTGCCAAAAACAAAGAACACCAGGCGTGGGCTACAGGGGCATCGTCGCGAGGGAGACGGCAACGCCACAGTTGCGCTTCCTCTCTGCAGTTTCGCAGCAGTCGGGGTAGGGAGATCGGCTCACCTTGGAAGATGAATTCGTTGCGATGTTTCCAGATCATCCAACAGCACAGTTGCACAAAGCAGTCGTAGTGCGGCGACGGGACACTTGAAGATGAGGTGGTCTGCAGACTCAGCTGCAGCAGAGCATAGCTCACAGACATCGTCGTCAACGACGTGCTTGGTAAGTAGAGTATTCGGGCACTTGATGCGACCTTGGACTAGTAGCCAGGTGAAGTACTGAACCCGAGGCGGTGTGCAGTTGTTCCAGACGAACGCGGCGTACTCGCAAGAGAAATCTGTGCCGGCCACCAAAAGCTTGTAGATGGGTGAGGTGCGCAGCTTGTCGTCGGCATCGATCAGTGGACTGCATCAGCGGTCGGGGGCGTCGTGCAGGCTGACCGCCGAGAGCCAAGCTTCCGCGCATTGGAATTCAACCTCGGCAGCTCGCGTCAGTCGTGGCTGGAGGTGGGCGCGCAGGCCATCAGTGAAGACTGTGCACACAGAGCTTGTAGGCTTGAGAGCGTGGCTGTACAGCGCCGGCAGCTTCTCTGACAGGCGGCCGTGTTCTAGCCACGAGTCGTTCCAGAACGAGGTGGTGGCTCCGTTGCCAAGCTTCACAGTGGTGAGTTCCATGTAGGCGGGCTGCAGTGCACGGATGGATTCCCAATGGTCGCCACAGATGTCGCCGTCGAGGGTCACAATGTCGGCGTGCTCACGCGCCCAAGCTGCCCACGATGACTCAGAAGCAGAGTACAGGCGGTGTATAACTTTCAGCAGCAAGCATCAGTTCTGAATGTTCAAGTCGCGGACGTCGAGGCCTCCGCATTCTTTCGGCGTTGTGACACGGTCCCATGCAACCAGGCAGTCAGCTCCGGACACTGTATCTTCTCCAGACCATAGAAAAGCTCGGCGACGACCATTGTAGTGCTTCACAAAACCGGGCGGGAGCAGCATCGCCATCATGGCGTATGTCGGCAGGCTGTCAAGTGTCACGTTGATCAGAATTGTGCGAGCCATTGGGTTGAGGAGTGAAGCTTCCCAGCCGGACAGGTGTTTGTCACATTTGGACATGATCGGACTGAAGGCAGAGAGTTTCAGCTTCTCATTTGACAGCGGCAGGCCGAGATAAGTTTGGGGGAAACCTTCTTGCCGGCAGCCAAGCAACTCGACGAACTGAGGAAGCAGATCAGGGTCGACATGCATTGGCACTAGAGTGCTCTTATGGTAGTTGATTTTCAGCCCGGTGGCGGCAGCGAACGAGTCAAGCAATTGTTTCAGGCGCTCAACACCCTGCAGCTCGGCTCTCAGCAGAATGAGTGTGTCGTCCGCGTATTGGAGTACGGGACATGGTCGGTCGTCAGCTGCCGGGTGTCGAACTCCACCGTCATGCCTGATCAAGGATTGCAGCACGTCTGCAACCAGGAGGAAAAGGTACGGGGAGAGGGGATCGCCTTGCCGTAGCCCCCTCTTGCATTGCATCCACGGCCTTGGGTGCCCATTGACAAGGACAGCCGATCTTGAGCTCTGCAGCAAGGCGAGGACCCAATCACACCATTCTTGAGGGAAGCCCCGCGCGCGCATGATACACATCAGGCTGTCCCAATTGACACAATCAAAGGCTTTGGCGAAGTCGAGCTTGAGCACGAGTGTTGGAATCTTCCTCTTGTGGCAGCATTGGACAAGTTCCATGGCGTAGACAAAGTTTTCTGAGATCGATCTCCCACGGATAAACCCCGTCTGATCTATGTCAACCAGCTTTGATATCTGTTGCTGCAGGGCTGTTGTCATGAGTTTGGAGGCCAACTTGACACTGCAGTTTTGCAAGCATATCGGGCGGAACGCGTCCGCCGTGCGCGCGTCAGGCTTCTTTGGCAACAGCACAACATAGGAGCGGTTGATTCGCTCGAGGTCAACCTCTTGCCTCTGGAACGCATGAAGGAAGCTCATGATCTTTGGTGAAATTTCTCCCCAGGCAGCTTGGTAGAAGCCCGGGCCAAACCTATCAGGACCCGGTGCACTTGCCCGGTTCATGCTTTTGATGGCTGCGAGAGCAGAGTCAGCAGTGAACGAGCTCGTTAGCAGGCCAGGTTCTGCCTGCGGCGGCCCCATGTATATCTCGCGCAAGTCGAAATCCCAGGCTGCATGTGTAGACGAGCCCAACAAGGAACCAAAATGCGCCGTGAGCGCCTGAACTTTATCCTGATGTGCGGTGACCGTGATTCCCTCAACATCAAGGCTTCTGATCTGATTGGTTCTGAGCCGATGCGAAGCTCGTGCATGGAGGTACTCTGTATTGGCGTCGTCCTCCCTGAGCTTGCAGAACTTGCCTCGCTGTTTCCAGTGCGCCGCGCGCTCCCGGATTGCCAGATCAAGCCCCGCCTGACATAGCTGACGCAACAAGAATTCTCCTGCAGACAAAGATCTTGTCTCCTCGAGCAGATCAAGCAACTGAATAATGAATTTGCAGTTTTGAATTAAGGTGGGTGGAGCTCTTTTTACCTTGGACCATACCTTGGCCTCACATCGAACCGCCTTGAGGCTAGCGACCAGTGAGCCGGCAGCGTCGCCACCGTTCGGAACAGAATGCCAAGCCGTGATCATCGCCGGCAAGAAGTCAGCGTGGTGTAACCATGAGTTTTCAAAACGGAAAGTGGAGGGTTTTGGGATGTCTGTGGAGAGGGAGAGAATAATGGGTGTGTGGTCAGAACGTGAGCGGACAGACGAGGTGAGGGAGGTGTTAGGATAGAGGCGCGACATTCTCGTGTCGAAAAACGCACGGTCTAGCTTGGCCAGGATCGGATTAGTTCGCTGGTTCGACCATGTGTACAGGCGGTCGGTTAGGGGTAGCTCTATGAGGGCGAGCTTGTCAATGGTTTCATTGAACGCGTTGCACAGATGGAGGTTAGCGTGCTCATTGCTCTTGTCATCGGCGGAACGCACCAGGTTAAAGTCGCCTCTCACTGTCCAGGCGCCCGGCACGTGCGTGCGGAGTTCGACAAGGGAGTCGAGGAAAGTTTGGGAGTCACGGTGGTCGGAAGGGGCGTACACGTTTGTTAGCGCGAACTGAGAGTCAGTGTAGGTGGAGGTGAGCGTGGTCGTGAGGGAGTTAGCGCGAGTGACAAACGTTTGGAGGGAGAAGTTGGACGGGTTCCATGCGGTTAAGATGCCGCCGCGACTGCCGTTGGCATCGACACACATGAAGGCCGAGAAGCCGGAAGGGAGGAAGCTAGCGGCTTTGAACTTGTCTATGGTGGCAAGCTTTGTCTCTTGAAGACAGATTATAGAGGGGGAGCAGGAAGTCAGCGTGTCTCGAACACTAGAGCACTTGTCAGGATCGCCAAGCCCCCGAACATTCCAAGACAAGACACGAAACACCTTCACGTTGTTACTCATGTTAACAGGCGGTACACCAGGTTGTTACAAGCGGCTAGGGCCGCCACATGGAGACTAGCAAGTCCACGAGACAACGGCACGAACACGACAACTAAGGTAGGAAACTGGAGCATGCGAGCACACACCAGGATCAGCGGATCGGAGCCGCAGCCTAACACAGATGGCCGAGTGCCAAGACCTAACACAAGTGGCATGCAGCCACGAACAACGAACAGAGGAGGACGAACGGCGACGGCGTCGGCAGTGAAAGCACTAAGCGATCGAACTAATGCAATCACAGTGACGCGGGCTCCCTTGGTTGTGATCTTCATCCCTCGGTGGCGAGCACCGTGTCCATGGCACGACCAGCGTCGCTGCCCAGGCCAGCGGAGGAGGCCATCTTGCGCAGGTCGCTAGGGGTGAGGCGCTTCGTCTTGGTCATGAGCCCGCGCTTGTTCACGTGCTCCTTGAGCTCACGCGAGCAGCTCCGCAGGGTGTTCTTGAGCGCGGTCAGGCGCATCGCCTTGTTGGTGGAGCTGACGAAGGTGGCCGACTCCTTGGCGGCGAGACGGTCGCTGTAGCGCTTCGGCGCCGGGACGTCGTCAGAGCGGCGGTTGCGGGGGCGCCGTCCCGCGCGAGGCGCGGGAGCTGCAGGTGCGGCCGACTGCGGAGTGGGCGGGGAGCTCATGTCCGCCATTGTGTCGTCCTCAGCGTGCCAGGTCAGGCGCGGCAGCGATGAGTGGGTGTTGCTGGTGTTGGCGTCGGGCGCGACGGTGGCAGGGGTAGCGGTGGTGTGTATGATGATGGGGAGCTTCGGCAGTGGTGGGAGCGGGTAGGCGAGGATGGGGTGGACGACACGGATGAGCAGCATGGCGTCGGCGGGAGCGGCGAGGGCAGCGGCAGCCGCGTCCGGAGGCGCGGGGCTAACCGGCGGAGGAGCCTGGGCTTGGCAGCGCTGGGCCTGCGGAGGCTGGCCTGGGGCGTCGCCCGCCGTGTCCTCATGTAGCGGAGGGTGAGCCGGTGGTGGTGGTGGCGGTGGCGGGTGCTGGAAGAAGGCCAGGAGCTGTCCGTCGGGGCGGACCTGCGCCCCGTGGTGCCAGACGTGCAGAATGATGACGCGGATGACCACCGCGTCGGCCACGCCACCGTGCCAGGCGCCAACGACCCCCTGGGTCGCAGCAGCAGGGGCCGGAGGCGAAGCAGGCGGTGGCGGGCGAGTGGGAGCCCGGCGGCGGCAAAGCAGTGGTGCCAGCCGAGTGCGCTGGGCTGGGCATGGCATCGAGAGGGGGGGCGCGGCGGCGCAGCATCGGCGTCTGGATCCTGGTCACCGGCACCTTGCAGTCGCGTTGTCGATGGCCGCTGCCGCGGCAGCGGCGGCAACGGACGGGATCCCGGCAGTCGCGGACGTGGTGATCCATAGCCAGGCAGCGGAAGCAGCCGGCAGTGGTTGTGATGGGTGGTGGTGTTCTGGGCTTGCGACGTGGAGGAGGGGAGGGGGTGAGCAGGGCTTGGAGGTAGCTTTGCGTGTTGGGCGATGGGGCGGCAATGAATGGAGAGGCGGTAGTGGCAGCTGGCCGTTGCGGGCCAGCAGGCTGGGGGTGCTGCGTGTCGACTGGTGGTAGGGGAAGGAGGGGAGGGAGCATGCTGGCTGGCAGGGGGCGAAGCGAGCATATCTTCCTGGGCACTCCTTTTGCTGTGCGGGTACAAACACTTGAATGCAGTTTGCTTGGGGCCCCGGGTCGGCATGGCCGCGCCGAACGCACAGAGTCAGCGGCAGGGCTGTTGACAGCGACCGGGAGCGTTGTGGCATTGAAGTCGTCTCCCTCCAGCGGCAGGGCAGCTGCAGCCTCCATGGCGGTCGCCATTGAGGGATGCAGCTTGAACACGAAGGGACCGAGCCGGAGAGAACCGCGCACTGTGATTGCATTAGCGACGTTTCGATTTGCAACTAACGCTGAGAAAACGAACGCACTAATTCTAGTCGCTTTAAGCTTGTACGGAGGCGCTGTTAATCGAAAGTTAATGACGCTCGAGATGTAGGAGGCGTTGAACTTGGGGGAGCGGCTAGGAGGAGTAATCCAGATGGGGGAAGGGGTGGAGGGGAGGAAACCTGGGACGGCGGTGCAGTGAAAATCATGGAGCAGCTGATCTTGCACGGCGACACCGGTCTCGGCGCCCAGATCTTGCGGCAGCGGCGCGCCGGGCTGACGCAGAGCTCCAAGGCGGAGCCGAGTGTTCGGCGCTGGCTGGTCGCAAGGTGGAGGTGGAGGTGGAGTGGTGGGTGGTGGGTCTGGAGGCTCAGGGTCGCCGGCGGCGCGGGGTGCGCCGTCGTCGCCATCCGAGTCGCCCGTGTCGCGAGAGGGGAGCGTGGACGTCATCATTTTCTATTCAAATCCCAAACTCTTCATCATCTCATAATAAAAAACGACCTAAGGGGCACGCTATGAGGTTTAATCATGTTATCAATACCATTGCATGTTGTCAGCTTGTTTTGCTTGTGTTCGCTCTTGCTAATTAAGTAACATTTCCATGCATTTGCAGCGTCTCCCTCGCAATTAAGTAACATCTCCATGCATTTTCAGTTGTAACATAAGAACTGAAGTCCTTGGAAGTGTTTCCAACCAATCATGGGGTAAATTGCGAGGGAGACGCTGCAAATGCATGGAAATGTTACTTAATTAGCAAGAGCGAACACAAGCAAAACAAGCTGACAACATGCAATGGTATTGATAACATGATTAAACCTCATAGCGTGCCCCTTAGGTCGTTTTTTATTATGAGATGATGAAGAGTTTGGGATTTGAATAGAAAAATATAAGTAAAGTCTTGATAAGTAGAATATCCAGGGCACTTCAAGTGGCAGGTGCAAGAGTTCACAATTTTTTGTGTACGCATGTGTAAGAGCATCTCCAATGGTTATGTATAATTAGTCCCTAAAGCTTAATTTAGGATGTGATTACAAAAACACCCCTCCAACAGTTTTGTAAACAACATCTCTAAATTTACAGTCGGCCTAATATTCCCTATAGCATCTCCAGATGTGGCGATGCTTTTCGCACTCCCAACCCAGGCCTTCCGCTTTTCCCGTGACGGTTTCGTCCGCGAGGCGACCAGCGACGATGACGTCTGCGATGGCTGGACGACGCCCCTGCCTCCTGCTCCAGCGAGCTCCCCTCATCCTTGTCGCCGAAGACTGCAGAGACGGGCAAGCACCTCGCGATCCGGAATCGCAGGAGCGGTTCTGCGGCACCGCATGCCGGCGGCAGCGCGGGGAGAGCTAGGCGAGCCTGGGAGGTAGCAGAATCAAATAGAAAAGGACAAGCTGCACCGTCCGTTTCTCTCCCTCCGGCGGCCCCAACTCCATTCGACCCGCGCTAGCCGGAGGCTGCATCCACGCTCATCGGAGACCGCATATGAGCCCACCCAGTATCGCGGAGAGGACCAAACAGGGCTAGGCAGCGGTAGCAGCAGAAATTCATCACTGTGTTTGGCCTGCAGGCACCTAGAAGAAAAATCCAAGCTCGAGTATTGGCTGATCCGATCGACTTTCTTGATGTCGTTTCCGTTTGCCATGAGCTGGGTGTAATCTTAATTGGGAATGGTTGGAGGAGTATGTTTTTTCACACCCAACAGCTTTTTAAAAACTCCCTAAATCAGTGTTTAGAGGTTATTTTATTTACATAACTGTTGGAGATGCTCAATAATGAAAAATAAAACAGCTCCCTAATTAACATATTTCTCTGTGGATCATCATTTGATGAATTAATATACAGAGAACGGAAGTTAGCTACAAACAGAATGTACCATAGATATTATGATTTGCAGGATCTAGTATTATAAACAAAACTTTAAGCATATGCAGCATCTATCTATAAATAAACAGGAGAAGAAGGGAGGCGTACGCACCGGTGCCATAGACATGCTGATCCTTAGGAGACGCAGGCTAGGAAGCTGCTGCAAGAAATGGTCTACGCCATTGCCCACACGCAGGCGATCATTGAAGGCCAAGCGGTGTATCCCGACTAGCACCAGCTCCCGGAGCTGAGGCATGTTGCCTAGCTCCAGCCTGTTCATATTCTTGGCGCAATCCAAGCTGAGTCTCTCCAGGTCCGGCGCCGAGATAGAAACGTCCTCGATGTGGTTGGACAGGCTCAGGCGCTTGAGCACGGGTGCATCGACGTGAAGCCGTGACGCCTGAAAGCTTTCCGCCACGACCAGTTCCTCGAGCAGTGGAAGGCTGATGACGTCGGCTGTGGCGGCGATCTCCGCCTCTATCTGGAGCACGCGGAGGCGCGGGCACCGTGGGAGCAAGGCGGCGGGGTCGAAGACGCAGCCCTTGAGGGCCAGCCGCTCGAGCCCGAGGAAGAGGTCGTCGCCCTGCGGCGGCGCCAGCCGAAAGTCCTGCAGCCTGAGGTCGATGGACTTGGTGGAGCCGAAGCAGGGCAGCCGGACGCGCTCCCGGGCGAAGGGCCGGTTGGAGAAGAGGGACAGCTTCAGCTCAACCGGCGCCAGACGCGCCGCGCTGCGCAGCAGGGAGGCGGCGCGGCGGGGGGAGGCGCCGCGGATGAAGGGCTCGACATGGAGGACGTCCAGCGGCGCCGCCCGGACGCCGGAGATGAGGGCCGCCCTGAGGCGGGCGAGCGCGTGGGAGGAGGAGCGGGGGCCGACGCCGATGAGGCAGATCTCACGGAGCTGCGTCCAGAGGCCGCGCCAGCCGCCGGACACGAGGCCCACGCGGGCGGCGGTGCGGGCGCAGCCGAGACGCCGGAGGATCTCGATGAGCAGGTCTTCGGGGAGGCTTGCGATGAGGTCCTGCTGCTGTGCGGCCTGGCGGCGCTGTCGCTGCGCCATCGACCTCGCTTGGCTGAGCGGTAGGCGGGCCATGGATGGATCTACTCGCTCTTGTTGGCTGAGGCGGCTGGTGGTGGTGGTGGGACTTGGGTTGGGAGCACTGGGTGGGAGGAGGGGTTGGAAACTTTGAAATATATAAGGAGAACGTTGAGGACGGAGGAGATAGGGTTTCATGGTGAGAACTGTGAACAGGGGCGTTGGGAGCTGGTTCGTTCGATTTCGGGAAAGAAACGCCGAATGGGTCAGCACCGGTGTCAAGTGGGGTCCACGTACCGTTGTCCCGTTTGGAGCATGGTCCGTTGTAAGTTGGGTCCACGCGCGTCATGCTCTCCGCGAATGCCGCTGTTGTTTTAATGCATGCCAGAAGAAGAGTACGTTGCCAGCTGGTAGCTCGCCATGCACGGGCGCACGGCTACGACGCCGATCGAGGCATGGATGCGCGGCCGGCCGAGGTAGCAGCAGCCAGGACACGTCAGGTAAAAACACGTACGGTGCGATGTGTTGCGACGTGGCGGTGCAGCTCGGTCCAACGATAATTAAGTTGTGCCGTCGTGGTTAGTGCTCGACAGCCGCTCGCCATTCAGTCTAGCTGCTGGAGTTTGAGTTGTATACATGTGTGATATTGCCTCCTGCCTTGTGAGCCCAACCGCGCTCGTTTCACGACTTTTATGGCTCGCAGCTTGATCTTAGCGTACAAGCGGTGCGGACGAAGCCAGGCCAGGTAGCTTTTCTTCGACACATAGCCAAACGACGCTCCCGTTGATATGTTTCAGAAGGAAAGAACCAGCTGCGGGCCTGCGGCTCTGCTCAGTGCGCAATCGAAGGCAAAAATGAACGCCGTTGGCAGTGATCAATTAACGGGCACCTGCACATACGCGATCTCCAGGTCCATCATGTACTTCTCCCGAAGAGGAAAAACAGACAGTTTGGAGTTGGAACACGTGATGTCTCCGACCTATAATTTGAGTCAGTTCCATGTTAAGAAAATTATACCAGCTAATAAAACATTTTGTGCACCACCCGGGACCAGGTGGCTTGCCGTGTCCACCGATGATACAATGGTGCTAAGGCCAATCTCAATGCTTGTTTCATTTGGGTTTCAAACTCATTAAATAACATGCCACATAGACAAAAATGGTGATGTGGCATAGAATTAATGAGGAGAGAGAGAAGTTGAGTTTCATTAGGATGAAACCCAGTGTACACGTTTACCTAAATATGAAACTTGAATGAAACCTCCATTGAGAATAATTTGTTTCATCTCCACATGTTTCATCCACTACCATTGGTCATTAGATGTGACATTTAAATGACATGCTAGCCTATGAAACTATGATAAGAAATTATGCATTGAGAACACTTATTTCATTTGCACTTTCATATGACATGGCATCTTTAGAAACCGTTAAACGAAACCTTGCATTGAGATTGGCCTAATGTTCCATGAGTTTTGAGCTTTGGAACTTGGACGTAATTATGTTTGTAAATGTTTCTATCTGTATCGGAGCTTCAGCAGACGAAACCATGCCAGCTGGTTTATCTCGGGGAGCTTTGGAACTTGGACGTAATTATGTTTGTAGTAAATGTTTCTATCTGTATCGGAGTTTCAGCAGACGAAACCATGCCAGCTGGTTTATCTCGGGCGCACCCAGCGATTCACTCGGTATGGTGGTCAATAAAGAAAGCAGAAACAAAAAAAGAGAAAAGAAAAAATAAGAAATTTTGATGCACCAGCCGGGAATCGAACCCGGGTCTGTACCGTGGCAGGGTACTATTCTACCACTAGACCACTGGTGCCAATATGCCTAATTTTCCGGAAGCTCATTAAACATATCCAATTTTACACCAACAAATCTGGTACCATTTAAGTTTGTTGGAAAAATGGTCTGATCTTCGTCGAATGTAGTTTGTCCAACGACGCATAACGATGTCTAACTAGGACACCAATATTTATTGGTCTATATGATTGCTGTCCCTGTTTCAGCATAATATTTTTGCTATTTCAGACTATATATATATGTTGCCGTTAGAAGTTGATTTGTGTATCTGAGAAAGCAGTTTCAGTTGGTTATCTTATTGTTAACTTTTGAGAACGTGCTGTTGTTAACTTTCAGTGCCTACTCACTACTCATCATATTAGTTTCCTTTTACTACTCTGACTTCAGACTTTTCAGCTTCTTGAGTGGTCATTATCCAATATTGTTGAAGAACTACTGAAGTGAACTTTCTACTCATACTGTAAACAGTTATTGCATCCTGCTCGTTGGTACATAAGGAATCTAAAAAATATACTCTCTACTTTTTTTTATGATGTTTAGGGTAAGCAGTTATAATGTCTGATTTTTTTTTGTTCAGTGATGAGGTGAGAAAGAATAACCATCCGAAGGGATCCGAATCACAAGGTTCCAAGTC